>CM055127.1:255128497-255728497 GCA_029206835.1 Rana muscosa | reverse complement strand
TCTCTCAAAAGGAAACGGAAATGTTTATACCTAAGTGCCCTGTAATGCCGGTATTCCACCACCTACCCAAGGTGCATAAGGGGTTAAATCCCCTCATAGGTAGACCCATCGTTGCAGGGATTGGATCCCTCAACGAACGCCTTGGGGAATGGTTGGATAGCCAGTTGCAACCTTTGGTGGTTAATCTGCCAGGCTACCTGAAAGACAGCAAGCAGCTTTTATCCAAATTGAACCAATTTAGTTGGAATTCACAATATCGATGGATAAGCTGCGATGTCGTCAGTCTTTATTCTAGCATCCCCCACGGTCCAGGTATATTAGCGGTAGCCACATTTTTGAGGGAATCAGGCAAGTTTTCTCTGGTCCTTCAGGATTTCATTCTACAGGTCTTGGAATATTTACTCACTCACAACTTTTTCATGTTTGACGGGGGCTACTATCTCCAGAGATGCGGGGCCTCTATGGGGGCCAAATTTTCACCCTCCCTAGCCAACCTATTTATGGGTTGGTGGGAGAGGTCCCGCATCTTTGGACATGGTAGCCCCCGCCGATTAGATACAGTGTTTTTTTGTCGCTACATAGATGACCTCCTGTTCATTACATCAGATCCCGCAGCAGTTTTAGATGATTGGTTGATATTTTTTAATGAAAACTCTCTTAATTTAAAATTCACGGGCAACATCGATGCCAATATCATTAATTTCCTTGATAAATACATTTTGTGGTCTGGCTAAGGGTAGACACCTAGTATGACGCACCTCATCCCAAATTTTTGACAAAATGTGAGAGAAGAAGTAAAGGGGACTATAGCGGTGCTAGTATTGGTATATAGACAACAGTGGAAGACTCAATTCATTTGGTAAAAAGAAAAAGTTTTCTCATTTATTAGACAATTAATACAAAGCATTTATTAAAAATATATACATATATAAGCGTTTTCACAAAGTTTTACAATAGAGCATAACTGATATGGTGGTTATAAAGATGTTAAACTGAGGAGATCATACGTGGTCCCAACATGTTTCGCCCATCGGGGCTTCGTCAGGGGAAGTATGTCTCAAATACTCAAATACATCAAAGTAGCTATTAAAATAGACAATAGAAAAAATCATGTTAGCATATTATCAAATAGATTATATAGAAAGAATTATATAAAGTTTAGAAGATCGATCTGTAAACAGGTCCACAGTTGGCAAAAAAGGTAGCAACTTACCACCAATGAAGCCCTAGATGGATTAAATGGGGGTGGAGGCAAGAGAAACCTCTACACACTGTAGAGGAAGAGAAAAAATCTCCTCCTCGGTGTGAGACGGAACGGAACTCCGAGCAGACAAACCCTCACAATGACCCCTTATAAGACCTAGCCAAGATAAATCAAAAAAGTATATATAAATAATCAAGTAAAAAAATAAATAAGTGAAAAAAGACCCATTATGACTAGATTAAAGGAATATAATAGACTTATATAGGCGAAAGGCACACATGATAGTCAATGGATCATAATCAAATTTAGATTAATGGTCCGATTAGCCAGATCAATTATAGGGCAACTTAGATCATTATTTAGTTAGTTATTTATATTATACTCACTTAAAATCAAAATTATGAAAAAAAGGAGACAATAGAACAAATGGGGTGGCGCCTGATTGATGTTAAATCCACAGGATACAAGATATCCGATTGAGGTACATTCATAAGGCAGAGACCTTCAAAGAACTTGGTCCAAAAAAGAAAGAGTTCCAGAAGGTGAGATTATTCTAAAAACAAAGTATAATTATTAATTACCCAAAAGTAGACATCTTAGTAAAAAATAAAGATAGTCCAATAGTGGGTATTCTCATCAGTGTGAGATTGGCATTTCAAGATTCATATGTTTTTTTATTATTTTTTATTTTAAATTATACATGAATGAAATGGCAGAAAGATAGCTGCATAAAATGTTAGTCAAAACAGACAAAAGAACCAACAGCCCATGCCAAGTTTTAATATTGAATAAATTGATACATTGCTTTCTGTCTTAATAAACACGCAACAAATCAGTGCCTTTAGTCAAAGAATATATGAGGAAATAACAGAAAAGCATCTACTGGGGTATCAATCATAACAATCTAAAAAGCCCAGAGAGTGGGAAGACTGACTGTGATGTTAAGTAAACAGGAGACAATGTATCAGATTCTCAGATAAACAACAAGTAGTTACCTTAAATCGGAACTGTGGATAGACATCAGGCTGCCTCACCGAACCGCTCTGGTTGGTTTACAGCCTAACACTGCCGGCTTATAAGCGATCACCAACTCGGCCGGCGTCTGACGTCACCGGCGGAGTGCGGACGTGACAACGTTTGTGCGCATGCGTCCAGAGTCCCAAAGCTGCGCCAAAACTACAGGACCCAGAAGACCAAGCGCCCTAGGGGAGGGAACTTGATCTCACGCACCAGCATCATTAGGAACAATAGGTTCCCAATGAGAGGAAGCTGGATCATGATGTAATAAAGTTGTAGTAGGGTGGAGCTTGGTACAAAATTTGTACCGAGAACGGGGATGTTGAAAAGGCAGGACCGCAACAGAACGTATAATTGGGCAGACCCGGCAAATACGCCGGGTATGTCCTGGGCGTCCATATGAGGGCAGTGTAAGGCCCAGAGATTCCGTCACAATCAAGCACCTTGTGCATGTTCGCATTGCAAGCCCTCAAAGGCTGTCAGTGGGGTCGCTCTTGTGTCAAAGATGGCGAGTACAGTTAACCATCCAAAAAAGCCGTACCCGCCAACTTCCAGGGAGAAGTTACAGAACGATCTAGGAAAGTAACATAAGTTACATAATACACACAGCATATGTTTGAATTTACACATAGATCTTTATCACAAAGAAGCAAATTTAGAAAAAACATACTTTTATAGAGCATAATCAAATATCGAATAAAAAATTAATGTATTAATGAAAAATAAATATAATATCAAAGACAACAATAATTTAATATTATTAAATTGAATTGATATACAACTAGTGAAATTATACGGAAAAAAAAAAAAAAGGGGGAGAGGGAGGAAGGGGTAAATGAGAAAACAGAATAGTCCCAGAGCAGGTAATAGGGTATGGGGACAGACCAAGAACACTACAGGTCATTACAGATCAGCCAATCATAGGAAAGGCACAAAGCTGAGATTTTCGTTAAACCCAGGAAAAACAGTTGCCTCTAGATTGTAAATCCAGCGAGCCTCCAATTGTAACAGAGTTTTATCAACACTTCCTCCTCTGACATGAAGTGGAATATGTTCCAAAGCCATAAAACATATGTTTTTTGCATCAAAATTATGAAATGTACCCACATGGTAGCTAACCACTGTTTCCATTTTTCTCTTAAGGATAGGTTTAATGTGGTCACGAATTCACTTGAAAAAAGGACGCTGGCATGTGATTCGATATTTGGCACGATGAATTTGGCCATTAGGGAGTGTACAAATTGAACTATTAAGTATATATGGGCACATGTCACAGTGCCCACAAGCAAAGGTTCCTGGATTCAAGCATTTTGTGTTAGGGAAAGTTTCAAAGTGGCTATGGACTAGACTGTCCTTAAGAGAGGGTGCCCGTTGGTAAGTTATTTGTGGTTTACTCCCAATATATTTATTAACTATTGGATCAGCAGACAAAAGAGGCCAAAAATTCTCCACAATCTTACGGATTTTATGGTGTTCAGTGGAGTATCTTGTAATTATTCTTACTTGATCAGTTTGAGTGGTGAACTTTTGGCCAAAAATGAGGAAACGACGGTCTTTTTCACATACTCTCTTATAGGCTCTCTTCAAAACAGAGTGACTATAACCCCTATCTTTCAAACGAGCATATAACTCATCAGCAGCTTTTTTGAAATCTGCGTCCCGGCTGCAGTTACGTTTGATGTGAAGGTATTGGCTATAGGGAATACTGGTTACAAGTGGTGCGGGATGGAAGCTGGTCGCATGCAAAACAGTATTCCCAGCAGAAGGCTTTCTGTAAAGGGATGAGTGTAAAACACCATCCCTGTCCAGATGCAACATTAAATCAAGAAAACTGAGTTCTATTTGACTGCAAGACATAGTGAATTTTAGATTGAATCGGTTTGAGGAGATCCCCTTCATAAAGAGATCAAGCTCATCCCTGTCACCTGACCAAAAAAGGAGGACATCGTCGATGTACCTGTACCAGGATATAATCCTGTCCAGGCACACCGACGGATCCTCACTAGAAAAAAGCTCCCTCTCCCACCCCCCCAGGTACAGGTTGGCATACGATGGGGCACACCTGGTCCCCATCGCAACCCCCTGCACCTGGAGGAAGTGGGAGAGTCCGAACATGAAAACATTGTGCGTGAGTATAAATTTTTAGGGAAAGACAAGGATCTGACCCCAACTCTCAACACATAATGCCTAAATATACTGAGATGGAGATTATTAATCTTTCCTCTTATGAGCTTTTGGAGGAAGAAATTTCAATCCTTAAATTAGGCCTTTCTTTTTGTCCTAACTCCCATACAGATAAATTTGATGTTATTAAGGATATTCACCTCTTCGCTCGAAGATTGCTCTACAAAGTTATCTTTGATAAACCATCCAATGATCTAACTTACGAATTTAGCCAAACCGCCCCTTTCTCAAAATTAAATGAGTACCAGGCTCTGGAGGACTTGATGGATCTGTGGGAGGAGGCACACACCGGGAATGATGCCCCCGGTTCTTCATTTATGCCGGGGATATCTGCGGTCGGTGTGTCCTTTCCCCCACCCTCCTCATTCAAGCCTAAATCGCGTACTTTCCCACTACTTCATACAAACCCTAATATTTGGGCATTTGTTCAACAAACAACTAAGGAAATTGAAAAAATCAATTTTGATCATTATGATCAAATGAACCTTACGAAAAAACAGCGAGAGGCATTCAAATCCCTTCAAAATGACAGTAGTATTATCATAAAGCCAGCAGATAAGGGTGGGAACCTTGTTATCATGGATACCTTGCAATATGAAAATATGTGCAAAGATATCTTGTCTAATGAAACTTGCTATCGGAAAATCTCACAAACAGTAATTGAGAATTATGTGAAGCAATATCGTGGCATTATCTTCAAAGCTTATCAACAGGGTACTATTGATCTTGAAACTTGGAAATTTTTGAATGTCAAGGATCCCAAGATACCAACCTTTTATTCTTTGCCTAAGGTCCATAAAAGCCTTACTCAACCTCCTGGTCGTCCAATTATATCAGGCTGTTTAAGTCTCACCGAAAATGCTAGCGCACTAATTGACGACTATCTGCAACCTCATGTTGCAGCTCTGTCATCTTATGTCAAGGATACAATAGATTTGTTAAAAATTATCGAGGGAATTACTCTTCCTGTCGGTACATGGCTAGTAGCTCTGGACATTGAGGGCCTGTACAACGCTATCCCTCACAATCAAGGGATCGCGGTTGTACAGAACCATCTTCTAGAGAGAGGACCTAACTCAGCTACTTACAACTCTTTTGTTCTTGAGTTATTGAGATTTATACTCACGCACAATGTTTTCATGTTCGGACTCTCCCACTTCCTCCAGGTGCAGGGGGTTGCGATGGGGACCAGGTGTGCCCCATCGTATGCCAACCTGTACCTGGGGGGGTGGGAGAGGGAGCTTTTTTCTAGTGAGGATCCGTCGGTGTGCCTGGACAGGATTATATCCTGGTACAGGTACATCGACGATGTCCTCCTTTTTTGGTCAGGTGACAGGGATGAGATTGATCTCTTTATGAAGGGGATCTCCTCAAACCGATTCAATCTAAAATTCACTATGTCTTGCAGTCAAATAGAACTCAGTTTTCTTGATTTAATGTTGCATCTGGACAGGGATGGTGTTTTACACTCATCCCTTTACAGAAAGCCTTCTGCTGGGAATACTGTTTTGCATGCGACCAGCTTCCATCCCGCACCACTTGTAACCAGTATTCCCTATAGCCAATACCTTCGCATCAAACGTAACTGCAGCAGGGACGCAGATTTCAAAAAAGCTGCTGATGAGTTATATGCTCGTTTGAAAGATAGGGGTTATAGTCACTCTGTTTTGAAGAGAGCCTATAAGAGAGTATGTGAAAAAGACCGTAGTTCCCTCATTTTTGGCCAAAAGTTCACCACTCAAACTGATCAAGTAAGAATAATTACAAGATACTCCACTGAACACCATAAAATCCGTAAGATTGTGGAGAATTTTTGGCCTCTTTTGTCTGCTGATCCAATAGTTAATAAATATATTGGGAGTAAACCACAAATAACTTACCAACGGGCACCCTCTCTTAAGGACAGTCTAGTCCATAGCCACTTTGAAACTTTCCCTAACACAAAATGCTTGAATCCAGGAACCTTTGCTTGTGGGCACTGTGACATGTGCCCATATATACTTAATAGTTCAATTTGTACACTCCCTAATGGCCAAATTAATCGTGCCAAATATCGAATCACATGCCAGACTTTGGGCATTGTATATATGGCCATTTGCCAATGTGGTGGATTCTATATAGGAAAAACCAAGCGTCCTTTTTTCAAGTGAATTCGTGACCACATTAAACCTATCCTTAAGAGAAAAATGGAAACAGTGGTTAGCTACCATGTGGGTACATTTCATAATTTTGATGCAAAAAACATATGTTTTATGGCTTTGGAACATATTCCACTTCGTGTCAGAGGAGGAAGTGTTGATAAAACTCTGTTACAATTGGAGGCTCGCTGGATTTACAATCTAGAGGCAACTGTTTTTCCTGGGTTTAACGAAAATCTCAGCTTTAGACCTTTCCTATGATTGGCTGATCTGTAATGACCTGTAGTGTTCTTGGTCTGTCCCCATACCCTATTACCTGCTCTGGGACTATTCTGTTTTCTCATTTACCCCTCCCTCCCTCTCCCCCTTGTTTTTTTTTTTTTTTTCGTATAATTTCACTAGTTGTATATCAATTCAATTTAATAATATTAAATTATTGTTGTCTTTGATATTATATTTATTTTTCATTAATACATTAATTTTTTATTCGATATTTGATTATGCTCTATAAAAGTATGTTTTTTCTAAATTTGCTTCTTTGTGATAAAGATCTATGTCTAAATTCAAACATATGCTGTGTGTATTATGTAACTTATGTTACTTTCCTAGATCGTTCTGTAACTTCTCCCTGGAAGTTGGCGGGTACGGCTTTTTTGGATGGTTAACTGTACTCGCCATCTTTGACACAAGAGCGACCCCACTGACAGCCTTTGAGGGCTTGCAATGCGAACATGCACAAGGTGCTTGATTGTGACGGAATCTCTGGGCCTTACACTGCCCTCATATGGACGCCCAGGGCATACCCGGCGTATTTGCCGGGTCTGCCCAATTATACGTTCTGTTGCGGTCCTGCCTTTTCAACATCCCCGTTCTCGGTACAAATTTTGTACCAAGCTCCACCCTACTACAACTTTATTACATCATGATCCAGCTTCCTCTCATTGGGAACCTATTGTTCCTAATGATGCTGGTGCGTGAGATCAAGCTCCCTCCCCTAGGGCGCTTGGTCTTCTGGGTCCTGTAGTTTTGGCGCAGCTTTGGGACTCTGGACGCATGCGCACAAACGTTGTCACGTCCGCACTCCGGCGGTGACGTCAGACGCCGGCCGAGTTGGTGATCGCTTATAAGCCGGCAGTATTAGGCTGTAAACCAACCAGAGCGGTTCGGTGAGGCAGCCTGATGTCTATCCACAGTTCCGATTTAAGGTAACTACTTGTTGTTTATCTGAGAATCTGATACATTGTCTCCTGTTTACTTAACATCACAGTCCGTCTTCCCACTCTCTGGGCTTTTTAGATTGTTATGATTGATACCCCAGTAGATGCTTTTCTGTTATTTCCTCATATATTCTTTGACTAAAGGCACTGATTTGTTGCGTGTTTATTAAGACAGAAAGCAATGTATCAATTTATTCAATATTAAAACTTGGCATGGGCTGTTGGTTCTTTTGTCTGTTTTGACTAACATTTTATGCAGCTATCTTTCTGCCATTTCATTCATGTATAATTTAAAATAAAAAATAATAAAAAAACATATGAATCTTGAAATGCCAATCTCACACTGATGAGAATACCCACTATTGGACTATCTTTATTTTTTACTAAGATGTCTACTTTTGGGTAATTAATAATTATACTTTGTTTTTAGAATAATCTCACCTTCTGGAACTCTTTCTTTTTTGGACCAAGTTCTTTGAAGGTCTCTGCCTTATGAATGTACCTCAATCGGATATCTTGTATCCTGTGGATTTAACATCAATCAGGCGCCACCCCATTTGTTCTATTGTCTCCTTTTTTTCATAATTTCGATTTTAAGTGAGTATAATATAAATAACTAACTAAATAATGATCTAAGTTGCCCTATAATTGATCTGGCTAATCGGACCATTAATCTAAATTTGATTATGATCCATTGACTATCATGTGTGCCTTTCGCCTATATAAGTCTATTATATTCCTTTAATCTAGTCATAATGGGTCTTTTTTCACTTATTTATTTTTTTACTTGATTATTTATATATACTTTTTTGATTTATCTTGGCTAGGTCTTATAAGCGGTCATTGTGAGGGTTTGTCTGCTCGGAGTTCCGTTCCGTCTCACACCGAGGAGGAGATTTTTTTCTCTTCCTCTACAGTGTGTAGAGGTTTCTCTTGCCTCCACCCCCATTTAATCCATCTAGGGCTTCATTGGTGGTAAGTCGCTACCTTTTTTGCCAACTGTGGACCTGTTTACAGATCGATCTTCTAAACTTTATATAATTCTTTCTATATAATCTATTTGATAATATGCTAACATGATTTTTTCTATTGTCTATTTTAATAGCTACTTTGATGTATTTGAGTATTTGAGACATACTTCCCCTGACGAAGCCCCGATGGGCGAAACATGTTGGGACCACGTATGATCTCCTCAGTTTAACATCTTTATAACCACCATATCAGTTATGCTCTATTGTAAAACTTTGTGAAAACGCTTATATATGTATATATTTTTAATAAATGCTTTGTATTAATTGTCTAATAAATGAGAAAACTTTTTCTTTTTACCAAATGAATTGAGTCTTCCACTGTTGTCTAGATACCAATACTAGCACCGCTATAATTTCCTTGATGTCACACTTATGGGTATGGGTGATAAGATTATCACCAGCCTACATAGGAAAGAAACTGCGGGCAATGCCCTCTTGAGGGCTGATTCGGCACACCCCGGTCATACCATTAAGGGGATACCGTATGGCCAATTTCTTAGGCTTAAACGCCTATGTAGTGAACCTGCCAGCTTTAACAAAGAAGCCGAACAAATGGCCTGCCGGTTTCAACACAGAGGTTACCCACTAAGCATCATAAACAGAGCATTGCACACTGCTAGAGAGATACCAAGAGAAAGTCTACTTTCGGATACACCCTTAAGTAGAAGAAAGAGGTCGACATATGAGGTCTGCAATAAAATACCTGTATTCTCCACACCTTTCAGTTCTGAATTCCCGAGTATTAAAAGCACCATCACTAAATATCTACCTATATTGTACAACGATGCTATATACAGTGAGATTTTGTCTCAAGGCATTAAATCGGTCTCACGACGAGCACCGACCCTGGGGGGGTCTCTCTCCCCCAGTCTGTTTACAAGCAAAAAAATAGGTCACAATTGGTTGACATTCAGAGGTACATTTAAATGTGGGGGTAAAAGTTGTGATTATTGCCGTTTTGTTAAGAGAGGAGACCAAGTTAGATCATATACAAATGGAAGAAATTTCGACATCCAACAGTTCATAAACTGCAATACGAAATATGTTGTATATGTGATATCTTGTGAAGCATGTAATGTACAGTATGTAGGGCGTACTATTCGTAGGTTAAGAGACCGTTTACAGGACCACCTATACGATATAGAAACAAATAAAAAGACAAATGTAGCCCAACACTGGAACACTGTACACGATAAGGACACCTCCCAGTTGTCAATACAGGGTATGGAAAATGTGAAAACTCCCATCAGAGGTGGAGACAGGTTCAGGATACTGTGCAGGCGCGAAGTTTTTTGGATCTTTTCTTTGCACACTAGGATACCGTTGGGCCTAAACTTCGAGTGGGATGTGTCCCATTATTACGATTGATGTTGTGATGGACTTAATGTCTCTTCATTCAACACACATTATGGCCTCTCACATTTAATATTTAACATTTATTTTGGTTATTCATATATATACATGCAGAGTTCCAGCGTCGCGGTTTGCCTATATCCATAGCCCGATTTATTCATTAACTGTTGTGGAATTTCAGGCTGCTGTTTACAGAGCACACAGCCTATAATTCCTGTGCTCTATAAGCACACACTTTAGATTCATCTTTTTGAAGTAATGCTATCGTTAAGTTAAGTTTGCTAAAATCCACTCACCGTTAATTCCATCATTCAATCCAGGAAACCACCAACACAGGTCTTCTTATCAGGCCATTCCAGCAAAGACTGTCAAGCCGACGCCTACTCATAGGCTTTTATTAAACTCAAAAGATCTCAAGACAGGAGGTGATTGGCTGCAGCAACCAATCCCCTCCCCATGGGCGGGAACCTCATAGGATGTTCCCTCCTCACAGGAAAATGACAATACTTGGACATTCCTTCCAACAGGAGATGTCATACATGAATACAATAAACGTAGGATGGCTAAAGTTACCGTTGATAGGAATTCTTATTCTGCGCCATTCCATAGAATAACGCATAATAAGATTATACTATTATTGAATGGGGGAGGGAGGCTATCTGCAGACGCACGCTACGAATTCCAACCAATGTTGATCAGACATAGCAGAGACAAGAGCGCCCATCCGCCTATAACCAATGATGTCATTACAGAGCGAGCATATCCCCTCCTTAACGATCGTCCATGCTAATGCACAGAGGGCCCCCGTTGGCGGACATATCCGCACCCTGCAAACATCACACTCCAACCTCAAAACGTTTTCCCCTATCAGACGGGATTCAACCAGCCTCAGACTACCCCAATCAGCTCTTTTAGAGCGGGTTGCGGAAGTATGAACACTGGGTGACACTATGACAATACATATTAAATACATCTCCATAAAAATCTCCACAACAGTCCTCCCTTTTTTGTCATATGCACCCCATGTGTCCCTCGATGAGAGTTGATATGCTTCTTACACCTGGAAATGAATCAGTTCTTAGTCCATAAAAAGGAAAAACACGGCTTGACATGTAGACTCTACTCTTCAGGGGCATGACTTATAAAGGAGGACACAACATGGTGAGCTGTAGTAATCGCCGATCCGTCTGTGATTCTCTGTCTTGTATGTGGGTCCGGCTTCGGGGCGTCTCATCAAGGAAACTCTGGTCATGCGTCAAATCAGGCAACAGGAGCACCTCGTCACGACATAGAAAGAATAGAAATAAAAACGACATGAGTATATATATTCCCACTTCCTTTAACCATGATCCGCTGTAAAATAAAAATTAGATCCCCAAAGATTCCCAGACCCTTAAAATAGACTCCCAACCTTCACATAGCTACAGCTCTGGCTTCAACAATTACATGAAGAACCCTATCCTTAACGGATGAGAATTGTTCAATCGTATCCCAAGCCCGAGCTCCCCCACCTTGTACATGCAGGACCCCATGCCCAGACCTGGTTCGGGATTGGTGAACAAATCCCTTCTAGCTGTCCCTGCCATTCTTAATTTCCTGCGCCATCAGATCCTCGCGATCGGCCGCGACCTAAAATGTTGGGACAGCTTCATCACGCATGTACCTCTTGCTTTGGGGGAATTACCTTTATAAGCTGCAGATCCACATAAACACCAAACTAAAGTTCAAACACACTTGTGGGCTGCCTAGATACCCAAACCGACAAGAGGCAGAGCCATTAAAACTAAAACCAATTTTACCCTCTAAAAAATACATCGTTAGATTCCATTGACAAGTGTCTGGAGTCTTCACTAGTTTGTCAAAAACTCCTCATACCCATAATAACATCATAAATGACATGTACCGCTGTCATCACTGGGGACTAAAACTCCTCATACCCATAATAACATCATAAATGACATGTACCTCTGTCATCGCTGGGGACTAAAACTCCTCATACCCATAACATCATAAATGACATGTACCGCTGTCATCCCTTGGGGACTAAAACTCGGTGAAGACTCAGAACAGACCATCGGTCCTGTTCGCTTTCTGAGCTAGTCAGGACATACACTTTACATAATAACTTGGGATGCTTTTCACCGTTACCCTCGCTAAAATTTACTAAACAACAAAAATATAAATAAACAAAGATACTCCTCATTCTTTGGTGTGGTTGAGCCGCTTCTTGCAGTGGCTGGCGTGGTCTCATCCCTCAAGCTTCTTTACAACGACCCAGTCACCTGGTTGGAAAGAATGTAAACTGATTATTGAGTCGGGTCCAGGAGGGAATCGTGAAAACCTTTTGGTGGACATTTTGAAGTTCATGTCACAATGATCGCACCCACCCCATCAGCCGAGAATATAAGTGACAGCTAATGAGGAGAGTACGACCCTGATTTTGATTGACCTCCAAACAACCCTCATATGACAATAACCCAGACATCGGGACTGTGGTCACTGCTTAACCTGTGCGTGGCTTACAATACCTGGAGCCATTGACAAGGTTTTTAGCCTCTGGGATGGGAACCTACTTCACCAGACTGCTGCTTGCCGATTCAAATTCTATTAAAGAAAGACCGTCTTGGCACAAACTTGGTTAGAATTACAGAGGTTATTATTAGTTTGACAGAAAAAAAACTGTCACTCTTACATTTATCATTCTCCCCCCTTTTCTTCCTCATTACAGACTGAAGGAAGAAATGCGTGGTGCAGGAAAAAAGAAACAATGAAATAGCCTGTGATACTTTTACCGCCTTAGACTCATATTTATCCATATGTACCGCTGTCTACATACACCTGTTCTCTGTGTACAAACTCCTTGGACCTGAAAAATACTTATAAGCAAAATCATTACTCTATCCTTCATATTTAACCTGCAAAGAATGGTAAAATAATAATGACATTCCTGTACATTGGTAAATTGTCAATGACATTCTTTCAAAACCGATTCAAACAAAACCCTTTGTAACCCTTACTTTTCCCGTTCCTACAAACATACAACAGCCGCGACGCATTGAAGGATCGCCGCGGTAAGTTCGAACATATTCACGTTACTACATACAAACATTCCGATACAAACGTGGGGGAAATACTTCCCAGTTTCCAAAACCACAAATGAAAAAAACAAAAAACAGCCAGAATTCTACCTTCACTCTTTCAGCAATAGGAACAAATACAATGGGACAACCATGAGAGCAGCTCGAGAACCTTCCATGTACCAGCCATACAAGGTTCAAACAAACGGGCATGAGCCACCGTTCCTCATCATTACAGATTTCTGAAGCCGCAGCTCAACTACATCCATTCCAGAGGGATACCCAAAATAGTATCCTTGGACCACCAATGTTAATCTTTTTGGGGTTCAAAGGCCTTTGCCCCAAAACTAGGCTTCGTGCACTGTGTGACCGTCTGACTATGGGAAGCCTCCATTCCTTCCCTTTGCACAGACCTCCTTGTGTCCATGGCGATTCGAATCGGCTTATCGTCTTAAACCTGTGTCCAGGTTAAACCGTTGCACCCATTTTCGGAGATCACCGCCCGGTGTCTTCTTATACAGTGAATTGCAGAACTACAACCACTATATGGTCAAGTCCTCCAACTAGAAACCCTAACCGAGGCGTCAACACTATGGCTTGTTGTCCCAACACTTTTGGAACTACAGCAACAACCACAGATCAACCCCCGAATTAGGCCTCTACCCCTCACAGTGTATGCATACACAAGCGTTTTCCGCTATACACCCATACACTGCGTTGTCAGACTAAACCACACAGAACAATTACGCCAGTTTACCACCTGCAGAACAATGTGGCTTCTCTCTGTATCTAGATGATAGAATAATGGTGATACCCCCTGTTTTTCTCTCTACCCAAAACTGTATTTACAGTACAAAACTTCACAAAACTGGAACAAAATATAAAACACTTTTAAACGCCAAAATGCTTTCCATTTTCCTTCCAAACACAAATCTCATTTGCCAACCTTTCAGACAAACCCAAGCTCCTCCCACCAACTTTCTGCTGATATATAAATGCTGAAAAGAAGCTTCCGGTTATGCTCAGCTACTTAAAAAAACCAAACTGGTTTATTTACATATCAATTGTTCAGGAAGAGGGAGGGGGAGGGGGGAGCCCAGCCACATTGCTGTGTCTATCAAGACTCCAAAAAAATCCATGGCTACACATTATATATTTCAACAATTTAAAACCTTGTCAAGAAAATGGTGGAATAAAACCCCCCTTTGCAAATGGGAGGGTCCTGACCCAAACATCCCCTGCAAGCAAAACCACAAGTTGACTCAAATACAAAACTCCTGCAAAAAGATGGCTCTAGGGGTTTCGACCAAAACCCCCACTCCTCCTCTACAGGCTATACAATACAAGCTTCAAAACATATGAATTGCCTTCTGGGAAGGAAATATTTAAACATAAAAACACATCATTGTACAAAAACTCTGTTAGTCTTACAATCCATCAAAATTCAGTGTAAAGTGAAGTTTTTCATATACTGCAAAGCCAGCCGACCCTGCAATAGCTCACATCTACTTAAATGAAAACAGAGAAATCCCCCCTCCTAACACCATCTGCATGGAGTTTGCATGTCCTCCCTGTCTCTGCCTTGGCCTCCTCCCACACTCCAACTGCTGGTAGGTCAGCCAGATCCTATCCATAAATAGTCCCCAGCATGTGCGTGTGTCCGCAAGCGCGTCGTGGCCCCTCGGGGTAAGACCGCGCTATTTTAAGATACCACTCAACTCAAAAGGCGATGCTTAGAAAAGCAATTTAAACCAGCAAATTCATTAAACAAAAACCAGTCTCTCAGTATGTCCCCCTGGTGTCTCACTACTCTTCCCAGCAGTGCACAGGTCAAACTGTAAACGCATAAAACATAAGAAAACTGCGCCGATCAACAAATGCCAATACAGCATATTCAGGGGCTGTGTTTGCTAAACTGGAACTTCCTATCTCAAACTGTAAACGTCTCTCAAAATGGCCGACAAGCCAGGACTAAAAATGGTGGATGACCCACCACAGCACCTCATGGACAACAAAAATTGGCATGCAATTTTTCCCGCCAAAACCAGCATCTCTTTAAAAGAAAATCAAAAATGTTTCTCTCCACAAAGACTGACTACACCATTGAAACTTTTCTAAATTATCATCAAAATCCACTGAAAAAGGTGTCAGCTACACTCTACAAGGACCACATGTACACTTACAAACTTAGCCTCCCTTTGGCCAACTAAACAGCACATTCAATAAATGTGAGTTACATGACAATATTAAAAACATATTAATTTCTCTAAGTTCATATACTCTGAGATATTCACCACTTCTCTACCTAAAGTTCACACACAGTGGCCTCAGCCTGGCCACTTGGCAGGAACTTTCAACTCAAAAACCAAACACTTAATATTTTTACACTTATGGGGACATGTGTCTTTGTCCCCTATAAAGGCAAAAATCACAATCTATTCATTTCTATTTTTCATAGAAATCACAAACACTACACACATACAGTATATTGTTGCTTGTAACATTTGCTCAGAGCTTCTTTCCCTCAGGGCGTTTCCCTTCCAGCACCATTGTCCTTCCCTTAGGGCATAGCCCAGCAACACAAAGCCCTTCCCCCATTCAAGCACATGGCAGCCAAGCAATCTACTTTACAAACTGTTCAGTGCACTAAATACCACATCTATACCTTCATTTCATACACAATATACAGTCTATATTTCTCGCTTAGTTACACTCTTACAGCCCACAGTTTCCATCAGATCATCTCTCAGGGCCCTCCCACTACAAAACTCCTGCATGCTATTTACAGAAAGTCACCAACTTTCACCCTTGTAACTGAGATGCTTCCTGCCCCTCCCCCGCTAAACCTCATGGCTCACAAAGACCAGGACAATGCAGCAGCCATGGCTGGCATCAGACTTCTCAATACATCGCACAAACAATCACACACAGGCATACACAAACAAATTCACAGGCATCCGATCGGATTCACAGACATACACACACGCTGCAAACTTAAAACATTATTTCAAAAAGACAAATTTTTTTTTTTTTTTTTTGTTCGTTTCAAAGTACAGCCTCTTTACACATCACATCGCAGGTCCACTCTCCCCCTCTGCTGATCTGATGCTCAAAGAGGCCGCAATTGGTCCCAACCGTGAGTCGCCATTAACTGTTGTGGAATTTCAGGCTGCTGTTTACAGAGCACACAGCCTATAATTCCTGTGCTCTATAAGCACACACTTTAGATTCATCTTTTTGAAGTAATGCTATCGTTAAGTTAAGTTTGCTAAAATCCACTCACCGTTCATTCCATCATTCAATCCAGGAAACCACCAACACAGGTCTTCTTATCAGGCCATTCCAGCAAAGACTGTCAAGCCGACGCCTACTCATAGGCTTTTATTAAACTCAAAAGATCTCAAGACAGGAGGTGATTGGCTGCAGCAACCAATCCCCTCCCCATGGGCGGGAACCTCATAGGATGTTCCCTCCTCACAGGAAAATGACAATACTTGGACATTCCTTCCAACAGGAGATGTCATACATGAATACAATAAACGTAGGATGGCTAAAGTTACCGTTGATAGGAATTCTTATTCTGCGCCATTCCATAGAATAACGCATAATAAGATTATACTATTATTGAATGGGGGAGGGAGGCTATCTGCAGAGGCACGCTACGAATTCCAACCAATGTTGATCAGACATAGCAGAGACAAGAGCGCCCATCCGCCTATAACCAATGATGTCATTGCAGAGCGAGCATATCCCCTCCTTAATGATCGTCCATGCTTATGCGCAGAGGGCCCCCGTTGGCGGACATATCCGCACCCTGCAAACATCACACTCCAACCTCAAAACGTTTTCCCCTATCAGACGGGATTCAACCAGCCTCAGACTACCCCAATCAGCTCTTTTAGAGCGGGTTGCGGAAGTACTAACACTGGGTGACACTATGACAATACATATTAAATACATCTCCATAAAAATCTCCACAACATTAACCAAATAAATTCTTTCTCCCCTAACTTACGCATACAACACCTTCATTTTATTTTTATTTCTATCTTATTTTACTTAACTTATTTTATTCATTTTTTTATTTACTTCCTATTTTCAGTTTTCGGTATTTTTGTCTTGTTTTATTACAATTCTTTAACTTGCAACTAAGTTACCACACATAAGAGGACCATACATATCTTGGAAAGACGCTGTCCTCTTTAGGTCATTAGATGCAAGCACCTAAGTATGGTCAGAGGCAATTACATGGGATCATACATTCACCGATGGATATCGGTTACAATTGACACAATTGACATAGTGTCTACAGTTTATATACATTTGTATAGGACATTGTCTTTAAGATTTGTCTGTTCCACCTACATCCCCTTATTCTCAGGGGGTTTCTGATGGGTCTATATAGATATATAGTTTTTTATAAACAAATATATAGATTTATATGGTTTTCATTTAATATAGATACTACAATCTATCTAAACATCTAGTAAGAGTTCTACATAGTTTATGCAACTTTATTCCCAATTCCTTTAATTCAATTATAAAATATTTCAAAAAAATAGTTTTTTTATAAAATAATTTTCGATAGGAATTGGGGATATATTAGCTGCACATCTTAGCACATCCATGGACATCTGGAGGAAGTGCAAATTATTAGGGGAAGTGAATAGCAACATTTCTTCTTTTTATGTTTTTGTGTTTTAATTTTATTGGTGTTTTTTTCCCTCTCTTGTTGGTTTCTCTCTTTCGTTGAGGCACAATATGCGTTATGGGGATCGGTATGCTGATATATAATTTTCCATCTCACTATACATGGTCAAGTCTCGTTGTTTCATTAATACACCTTAATGGGATTACTGACACCTGGTCACTATCCCAGGTGTTGATGGCACACCACAGAGGCTTCCACGTAATGGTATAGTTTTAGCTTCAATATGTGCTCAACATTGACTCCATTTACTGGTGCGCATTTGGTCACCAGCGGTGGGGATATATCCTCTTCCCATCGTTGGTGAGATTTCAGTCGGTTGCGCCTTTACTATTTCTAAACGTTTCCAATTACCATGCCCCTGGTGCATTGGTTATTGTGTCAAATGTTATCATTGATTACCAACATTTATAAACCCCCATACGCATATGGATATAGTTCGGTTTCTTTCTTTTTTTTTTTCCTTTTCTTTTTCCTTGTTTTTCTTTTCTCTTTTTTCTTTTTAATTTTTACAGCTTTATTTCCATTTTTCTGCTCCCTCCCTTTCCTTTCTGTTGTGCACAAGCTCATTGGTTTTAAATAAAAAGCGTTTTTATTTTTAATCCTAATCCTGAGGCTAATACAAACATGTCCTGCCATTTATTAGGAATAGATATTAAAAGGGAGACTAAGGAACACAATGTGACAATTCTCCAAATAAATTTAAAACACAAATTTAAAACATAAATACACTATTATGGTGATTTAATTATAGAAATAATAGACACAGATATATACATATTCTTTCACGTATCACTGGTTCTAATATTACATCACCCTTTCACAACAACAATAATAATATTGCTGTTCACTGTATTTTGCGGTTTTGCTTTCCTTCTTTTTCACAGTACTAAATAAGAATATAATATTCTTCACACTATACAACATTGAGTATTATATTTATTTTTCTATTTTCTATGTATCACAGTATTTATATATACGTATTGTGAGGGGGTTAACTCGGTAGCGGGTGTGTGTGACCCCCTGGTTGGGCTCCCCACACACAAACAGGGCCAGCAGACGGAGGTTGTGGTTTTCAAAATCAAAAGGTGCGGTTTATTACTCTATGTACAGTGACAAAAACACAGCAAAGCCAAAAAGAAACATAAACAAAATAAATCCTGGTCAGCTTGACCTCTGACTAAACATGCAGGTTTCCTAACTAACAACTGGGATCAGCCTGGTGCTGTCCTAGTCCCTAAGTCCCTGGTTTAATCAATGTCCAAACAAATAGCCACACAGGCTTTTTCTCACCGCACAGGGGTTCACTCTCCCTAGACAGTCCACACAGGTCTGGTTCCAGGCATGAGCAAACACCTAATGAATCTGGGAGTTTTTATAGAGGCCTTTAAATGAGCTGACAAGCTTCAGCTGGTCTCATCAACTCCCTGCCTGCACGACGCCCAGCCCTCTCCCTAGAGGTATGAGTCATCCATGAGCCCACTAGCCTCAGCTGGGCTTCATCAACTCCCTAGTTGTATAAGTCGGCATAAAGCCTGAATCTGGGAGAAATATATCTACCCCCCTGGATGCAACCAGGTGACTTTACCTTCCTGCTGTCACATACCCCCCCCTCTTGTTTTAACCTTGGGGTTGGAACACCAGCAATCAGGCATTCATGTACTCGAGACAAAGCATCCACATTCCCCATTTGAACGCCAGGGCGATGCTTTACTGTGAAGTTGAATTCCTGTAGGGCCAGGAACCACCTATTCACTCTTCTATTTGTCTCCTTGTTTTGAGCCATCCACTTTAACGGAGCGTGATCCGTAACCATGTCAAAGTGCCTACCTAGCAGATAGTACCGAAGGGAATCTAGAGCCCACTTCACCGCTAAACACTCCTTTTCAACCGTGGCGTAATTTACCTCATGGGACTTCAACTTCCTGCTGAGGTAAATGACTGGGTGCTCTTCCCCGTTCCAGACCTGGGACAATACTGCTCCTAACCCCACATCTGACGCATCACTTTGTACGACAAAGTCTTTAGAGAAGTCGGGTGAGTACAACACTGGCTGGCTACATAAGGCTTGTTTCAAGAATTGGAATGCTGCCTCAGCCTCGGGGTTCCATTTAATCATGACCGACCCTTTCCCTTTCGTCAGGTTGGTTAGGGGCACAGCCTTAGAAGCAAAGTGGGGAATGAAGCGCCGATAATAACCCGCGATTCCCAGAAAGGCCCGTACCTGCTTCTTGCTGTTGGGACGTGGCCAACTCTGGATGGCCTCGACTTTGTTGAGTTGGGGTTTTATCACTCCCCTGCCAATGGTGTACCCAAGATATTTGGCCTCCTCCTGCCCAATGGTACACTTCTTGGGGTTAGCCGTAAACCCCGCTTCCCGGATAGAGTCTAGGACTGCTTGCACTTTTGGCAGATGTGAGGCCCAATCTGTGCTGTGGACAATTACGTCATCCAGGTAAGCCGCAGCATACTTCCGATGGGGCCTCAGTATCTGGTCCATTTTCCGCTGGAATGTGGCCGGCGCATTCTGTAACCCGAACGGCATTCTCTTATATTGGAACGCCCCGTCTGGGGTTACAAATGCGGTTTTCTCTTTCAGCAGTCCTTTCAAATGTGGTCAAAAATACCTCTGGATCATCCTCTCCAGTCATTTTTGTCAATAAACGACTCACCCCAAAGGACGCGGTATTAGTGGGACGGCTTTCCTCACTGGTCTGCGGACGTTGCTGCATTACTGCTTCCATTTGTTGTAGTCTCTGCTCTTGCTTCTGTAACAGGTCTAAGAAGCGGGCCTCAGATTGCTGCTGGGCTTGTTGCTGAGCTTCCAGACTCTGTTGGTGAGCTTGCTGCTGGGCTGCAAGGCTCTGTTGATGAGCTTGCTGCTGGGCTGCAAGGCTCCTTTGCAAACCTGCATTTGTCTGCTGTTGATTGGCATTTGCTAGAGCCAGCTGTTTCAGTATCTCCTCCATGCTGGCTTAAAAAAAACTGCCACTGGTTCTCCACCAACTGTGAGGGGGTTAACTCGGTAGCGGGTGTGTGTGACCCCCTGGTTGGGCTCCCCACACACAAACAGGGCCAGCAGACGGAGGTTGTGGTTTTCAAAATCAAAAGGTGCGGTTTATTACTCTATGTACAGTGACAAAAACACAGCAAAGCCAAAAAGAAACATAAACAAAATAAATCCTGGTCAGCTTGACCTCTGACTAAACATGCAGGTTTCCTAACTAACAACTGGGATCAGCCTGGTGCTGTCCTAGTCCCTAAGTCCCTGGTTTAATCAATGTCCAAACAAATAGCCACACAGGCTTTTTCTCACCGCACAGGGGTTCACTCTCCCTAGACAGTCCACACAGGTCTGGTTCCAGGCATGAGCAAACACCTAATGAATCTGGGAGTTTTTATAGAGGCCTTTAAATGAGCTGACAAGCTTCAGCTGGTCTCATCAACTCCCTGCCTGCACGACGCCCAGCCCTCTCCCTAGAGGTATGAGTCATCCATGAGCCCACTAGCCTCAGCTGGGCTTCATCAACTCCCTAGTTGTATAAGTCGGCATAAAGCCTGAATCTGGGAGAAATATATCTACCCCCCTGGATGCAACCAGGTGACTTTACCTTCCTGCTGTCACAGTATATACAC
Organism: Rana muscosa; assembly: GCA_029206835.1. Classification (NCBI taxonomy): domain Eukaryota; kingdom Metazoa; phylum Chordata; class Amphibia; order Anura; family Ranidae; genus Rana; species Rana muscosa. Next base: position 255,706,932 of record CM055127.1, on the reverse strand, counting down.
ACTTTTCACATAATGAGAGTGGAGTAACCACTCAGAAAGTGTAGATACATTCATATATGGTTTTTGAATTTTCCTTTTTCGAATAGAAAAGATATATATATATTTTTCACCAAGCATATATTCTTTATATACACAAACTAGTATTTAGCACGGATGTTCATATGGAAGTGGTTTTTTTTTTGAACACAGTATTTTTGGTTTTATGTACACAAGGGACACCTATCAGGTGTCTCACTTGTCTAATTAGATTGATTAATTAATTAATTGATCTATTTTCCAATTAACTTTTTTATGATCCTGTGTTTGAGTGTATAAATTTGATGTGCATTTGTTGTGTAGACTAGCTATGAGTAAGCACTGATCCTACAGTGTGAAACGCGTCAGCCTGTCTGCTTTCATTTTGTTGTGGTGTGGACTTCTGTGATTTTATAATAAAGGAACCTTGTTTGGAGTGCGGCTGTCCAAGAATTTCTTCCAATTGTTTTGCACCTCAATATGCTTGTTGTCTTTAGGTTTGGGATTAAAGACAGATTTATTCCGTAAATTACTATTTACAATTGAGTTTTCTCCTCCCACCTTGACATTTATTGGGTTATCCAATAAGTATTTTTTTAATATTGAGTTTCCTTCCGTATTTCTGGATACTAATATAGGTCTGGAACTTGTCCAAGTTTTTGACCGGGGCATACTTAAGCCCTTTATCCAGAACTTTCAGCTCTTTATTAGTTAGAGGTATCTCAGTTAAATTAAAGATCCCTCTGCCTATTGTCCCTTCCGAGGAGTGTTTCTTTTTCCCTGCTCTGCACCCTCTTTTTTTATATATATTATTTGTCGCTCCGTATTCTACCATCTTCTGGGGGGGTGATATTCCGGTCCTCTCTCTAAAAAAGACCTATTATATCCTCGTTCCTGACGGCTGTCTACTTGGGGTCTGAAATCCCTCTCGTTGTTGCGTAGATCTCTTAGGGGGGCGTAGTAGTTATAGGTTTGGACCGGACTTCTATCCCGTATTCCTCTTGGTGGTGGACCCTGCCCTTCTCTTGTGATGTAATGTTCTTGTGGGCCAGGGCTTCTGTCTTGTGGTCTATGTCTATCAGATCTACCACCTGCATCATCTCTAGTTCCGTAGTGGGCTCTTAGATGGGCCGGGTTACTGTCTTGCCTATATTGTTCATAATATGGGACTCTTGGTCCTTGGTTTTGTTTGTTCCAGTTGTTGTGAGGTTTCTTCTGGTTGTTTTTCCAGTGGTTAGGTTTTTTCCACCCTTGCTGTGTTGTTCGTTCAGCTTGTGGGGTGGTGGTTTTCTCCAGGTATTATGCTGGGTGTTGTTGCTTGGGTGCTTCGGTCTTACTGCATTTTTCTCTTGTCTTGGAGAGATGTCCCTTGGTGTTTGCTCACCTGTATTCCTCTGCTGGTCCCCACGACGAGGTGACCGAGATATTGGTGACATATCCGTATAGTATGGTCTAGGTCTATCATTTCTTTCAGGGGTAGAGGCGACAGAGATCAGGTCACTTTGTCCATTAACATTTTGCCACCTGAACACTAGATCATTCTTATAATCGTTTATGTCTCTAGAGTACTTCTTACTTTTTCTCGTTTGGACTTCCATATCTTTTTTTGTAAGATCTTTATTTAATTGAGCAGTAAGCCGTTTAAAATCTGCCGTATCTTTATGAACCTCCAATTGCACTTTGAGATCGGCAATCGCTTGGTCTATCTTCCTAATTTTCTTTTGTTTCCGTTTAAGTAAGAGTTGTAGTAGCTCCATCCCCTTTTTATTAAAAAAGGTAAACCACTCATCTATGGACTCTTGATCCGTGAGTCCATCGTTGAGAGGCACATCCCATCTTAGGCGTCTTGGTACAATATTGGCCTTAATGTATTTATCAAAGGTGGTGACATCCCACCAGAGGCCGATTTTTTTATCCATATTGTGACCAAGTTTACGCATAAGTGGCTCGACGTTCGACTCTGTCTTTGGGTCTTCATTATTAAATACTACATCAAGGTCCACCTCCCTTTGTTCTATGAACGTGAAAATCTCCATGGCTGCAGCAGGAGTATTAGAAGAATCAGTAGGTGTATGAAAAAAGTTGGGGGAACTCCTGCGCTGCCCTAACGTGAAATAAATACCTGGCTAGGGGAAAGGGGGGGAGGGGGAAGGGGGGCACTGCTGCTGAACACCTATGAATCCGATTCAGGGAAATTAAAAGCAATATAAAACAGTGATGGTGTTAAGCGCTGTGTTTAAACAGACAAAGAAAGGAGGGAGAAGTGAGAGGAGTGTGACTGATAACACACTCAATCAAAACATATATATATATATATATATATATATATATAATGTGACCTTAATCCGAATAGATTGGCTAGGTAGGTAAAGGAACTCTAATCCTCTACTATTCACATCCGTCCATCCTAGCCAATTGTGAATAATCAAAAAAGAAGAAAGGTATATAAAGGGTGAATTAACTAAAAAAATGTACTAATAACATAAAGCAATCCACAAAAAATATATACAATACAATTGACAAAAAATATATATGTGTGTAAAAATCCAAAAAAAGTCCAATTTACACCATGCAATATCAAAGTGAATATACAGTGGTTCCCATCACCAAAGTGAACCGGTACATAAACTGAAAAAATGGTATACACATCAGTATAATATTCCAAATACTGGTCTCTCTTCAGTGCTCCACCTCTGTGCCTGCAAGCAGCTTACCTTATTGCTAATAAAGCTTAGCATGGGCAGGTCACAGGGTGTTGAGGCATTGAGGGCTGGTATAGCAGTGCTAGTCTCCTTCCTATAGCTGTGATCCTCTCACACGTCACACATAGGGGCATTAGTGGTAGGGTAACCAAAGAACATAAACCCAAGGTAAGTATAGTAGCAAGTCCTAGTTGCAATCTGGGAACACCCAAGAGGATAGTATGTGACCGGTCAAATAATATTAATGCATTAAAGTGTCTGTTCACCAACGCCAGAAGTCTGCCAAGCAAAATAGGTGAGTTGGAAGCTCTGGTGCATGAGGAGAGCTATGATGTAATCGGTATTGCTGAAACTTGGCTTCATTCCTCACATGACTGGGCTATTAATATTCCTGGCTATGCACTCTTTCGGAAAGACAGGGTAAAAAGGAAGGGTGGAGGGGTCTGTCTCTATGTGAGAAGTGATCTCAAAGCGAGTGTGAAAGAGGACCTGGTGGATGGAGAGTGTGATGAGTCTGAAGCATTATGGGTGGAACTGCATACAGATGTGCGTAGTTCAAAGCTAATCATTGGAGTTTGTTATAGACCACCCAATGTTAATGAGGAGTTAGAGACTCAGCTCCTTGCACAGATGGAAAGGGCTGCAAGGGCTGGGACGGTGATAATAATGGGGGATTTTAACTACCCAGAAATTGACTGGAGTAATGGAACTGCTGGGACAGTTAAAGGGCAAAAATTTATAAACCTATTGCAGGACAATTTTATGGTCCAGTTTATTGAGGCCCCAACTAGGAATGATGCTCTGTTGGACCTGGTAATCTCAAACCATGCAGAGCGTATTACTAATGTTCAGATAAAGGAACACCTGGGTAGCAGTGACCATAACATGATTTCATTTGATGTTAGTTGTAAGCAAAAATCACATACAGGAAAGATAAAAACACTTAATTTCAAGAGAGCAAATTTTCCAAGGATGAGTGCTGCTCTCCAGGACTTAGACTGGGAAGGAATATTGGCATCAATGGGCACAGAACAGAAATGGGAATTCTTCAAAAAGACTGTTTGTGAACTCACTGCAAAGTATATTCCCATGGGCAATAAGTTTAAAAGGCTAAAAATAAAACCTATGTGGCTCACTGCCAAAGTTAAAAAAGTTATAAACTATAAGAAAAGAGCTTTTAAAAAATATAAAAATGAGGGAACACTAGTGTCATTTAAATGTTACAAAGAATATAACAGGATATGTAAAAAGGAAATCAAGGATGCAAAAATTCAAAATGAACGACAGATTGCAAAAGATAGTAGGACAAACCCCAAAAAATTCTTCAAATATATTAATAGTAAAAAGGTCAAGTCTGAGCATGTAGGCCCTTTACAAAATAATCTAGAGTGGGTGACTGGGGACAAAGAGAAGGCTAATTTATTAAATACTTTCTTCAGTTCTGTGTATACAAAGGAGCATGGGGGAGCTCATGTCCAAAATGGGGGTAGTGACACAGCCCCAAATCCACAATGGCTCAAAAGTGATATGGTCCAGAAATATTTAGATGGAATAAAGGTGGATAAAGCACCTGGACCAGATGGCATACACCCACGGATCCTAAAAGAATTGAGCTCTGTAATTTCAAAGCCATTGTATTTAATTTTTAGGGACTCATTAATGACAGGAATAGTACCACTGGATTGGCGCAGGGCCAATGTGGTGCCTATATTTAAAAAGGGAATTAAGTGTTTACCAAGTAACTATAGACCTGTTAGTTTAACTTCTATAGTTGGGAAAATACTGGAGAGATTAATAAAAGACCACATAGATGAGTTCTTGCTGGAAAAAAACTATTTAAGCAACAGACAGCATGGATTCATGAAAGACAGAAGTTGTCAAACAAACCTGATTTCTTTTTATGAAGAGGTAAGTAAGACCTTGGACAGAGGGGTGGCAGTGGACGTGGTATACTTGGATTTTGCAAAAGCGTTCGATACAGTTCCCCACACACGGCTCATGTGTAAGGTAAAGTCTACAGGATTGGAAATATCAGTTTGTAAATGGATAGAAAACTGGCTAAAAGACAGAATTCAGAGAGTAGTGGTTAATGATTCTTACTCTGAATGGTCCAAGGTTATCAGTGGTGTACCCCAAGGTTCAGTGCTGGGACCCTTACTTTTTAATATATTTATAAATGATATTGGGTCTGAGATCAAAAGTAACATTTCTGTCTTTGCAGATGACACCAAGCTATGCAGTGGAATAACGTCCTTACAGGATGTCGCCAATTTACAAGCCGACCTCAATGCTCTGTCTAATTGGGCGACTATGTGGCAGATGAGGTTTAATGTTGATAAATGTAAAGTTATGCACTTGGGGGCTAATAATATGAATGCATCATACATACTAGGGGGAGTACAACTGGGGGGATCCATAGTGGAGAAGGATCTGGGGGTTTTGGTAGATCATAAGCTCAATAATGGCATGCAATGCCAAGCTGCAGTTTCCAAAGCGAGCAAGGTCCTTTCTTGTATTAAGAGAGGTATGGTCTCCAGAGAGAGAGATATCATTTTGCCCCTGTTCAAATCATTAGTAAGACCTCATCTGGAATATGCAGTTCAGTTTTGGGCCCCAGTTCTCAAAAAGGATATTGGGGAACTGGAGAAAGTGCAGAGAAGGGCAACCAAACTGATAAGAGGCATGGAGGAGCTCAGCTATGAGGAGAGATTAGAGGAACTGAATTTATTCTCTCTTGAGAAGAGGAGATTAAGGGGGGATATGATCAACATGTACAAATACATAAGGGGTCCATATAGTGAACTTGGTGTTCAGTTATTCACTTTACGGTCAACACAAAGGACAAGGGGGCACTCTTTGCGTCTAGAGGAAAAGAGATTTCACCTCCAAATACGGAAAGGTTTTTTCACAGTAAGAGCTGTGAAAATGTGGAATAGACTCCCTGCAGAGGTGGTTCTGGCCAGCTCAGTAGATTGCTTTAAGAAGGGCCTGGATTCCTTCTTAAATGTACATAATATAACTGGGTACTGACATTTATAGGTAAAGTTGATCCAGGGAATATCCGATTGCCTCTCGGGGGATCAGGAAGGAATTTTTTCCCCTGCTGTAGCAAATTGGATCATGCTCTTCTGGTTTTTTTTTGCCTTCCTCTGGATCAACTGTGGGTATAGAATTGGGTATATGGGATTGTACGATATATGTTTATTTATTTTTTTATTTTTTTATTTTTTATTTATTTTTTTACGGTTGAACTGGATGGACTTGTGTCTTTTTTCAACCTGACTAACTATGTAACTATGTAACTATGTAACATAGATGCAGAAAAGAAAAAAAAACAATGTAGTGTAGTTCTGCTACTGTCTCGAGGCACAGACTGACATCAGATAAAACATTCACATTGAGAGAGAGACAGTAAGGGCCCGTCTCCACGAGCACGGAACTCGTCGTCCCTCAAAGTGTCAGTGGCTCTGTGTGGCTCTCCAGACAGCAGGGGATCTCAATAGATCGTAGTAATCAATGTAATAAAAAAGATATGGCAGACATCGCATAATCCCGTATAAAATATATAATTTATTGAAAAACACACAGTATGAAACACTCACATGATATGTTAAAAAAAAAGGCAGAGTATCCTACGAGTACCTCACTCGTCTGCCTGATCTAATCCTGGTATGTCAGCGAATCTCCTCTCCCTACGCGTATCGTCACGTGTCACGTGACTTCATCAGGGGATGCTAGAGTATAGGGCTGCTGACAATTTATAGTCTCTTAATGAAGCATACAAAACATATGCGGCCGCCATTTTGTTGTGGTCCTAGGTTGTAAACAAACCGGCGCCATTTTGCCTAGGATGTTCCGGAGTGTTGAGCCTGTATTGTGTATATTAATACACATAGCTCAGCCATTGGTCCGCAGCTGCCATTTTATTGTGGCTCATGATAATTAATCCAGCGGATCGGAGAATATCCTTATATCCAGGCTGATGCTAGTCAGACTGGTATACATTAGGTTCTATTTCTTAAGCTGGCTATACAGGCAGATAATATAGATCGGCTGCATCACTAGGGGCACATATGACAGGGGGAATTAACAATATACACATCTAGTCATCACTCACATCTCTCTACCCTAATGTTGCGAAAATCATAGGCTGGACAACCAATGATCTAGACTGCAATATGCACCAATAAGGCTAGAAGTGGCGAGAGGACCGACAAGATAGGTAGCTCATTAACACGGAAAAACATATAGAAATGATGCATGGTAAAAATATTAAAACATTTAAAATATTAAAATGTCTGACTTAGGCTCGGATTCCAAGCTCTTTATCTAATGCAATATGCAAAGATAAATGATTTTTAAACTATATAATAGTCAGGAAAAAAGAAGAACCAAGAGCCATCAAAACCGGTATAAAGAAATTAATGGGAAGGAAGGAACTTGTAATTAGGCCATCCGATAAAGGGGGTGGGATTGTGATCCAAACGATTGAACAATATAATAAATGGGATGAATAAACTACTGGAAGACTCCAACACCTACACTCCAATGCTAAGCAATAGTGATGAGCCGAACACCCCCGGGTTCGGTTCGCACCAGAACCCGCGAACGGACCGAAAGTTCGTACGAACATTAGAACCCTATTAAATACAATGGATGCGAACGTTCGAATTCTAAAGTGCTAATTATAACAACTATTATGCATGTTATTGTCCTAAAAAGGGTTTGGGAACCCGGGTTGTGCACCAGGGGACATGTATCAATGCAAAAAGAAGTTTTAAAAACGGTCGTTTTTCGGGAGCAGTCATTTTAATGATGCATAAAGTGAAAAAAAAAGTCAAATATTCCTTTAAATATCGTACCTGGGGGGTGTCTAAAGTATGCCTGTGACGTGCCACGTGTTTCCCGTGTTTAGAACTGTCCCTGCACAAAATGACACCTCTAAAGGAAAAAAAAGCCATTTAAAACTGCTTGCGGCTTTAATGTAATGTCTGGTCCCGGTAATATGGATGAAAATCTTTAAGAAAAATGGCATAGCTACCCCATGACCCCCCCCCCCCACCCCAGCCCATTACCAGCCCCTTTGGGTCTTGTATGGATATTAAGGGGAACCCCGCACATAAAATAAAAAAGGCCCTATATACTCTGAACAGCCGTATACAGGCGGTGCATACAAGACAGGGACTGTAGGTTTGTTCTTATGTAGAATCTGTTTGTAATTTTGAACAGGTACATTGTTTAAGTGTAGCTCCAGCCCAAAAATCTATTTTTAAACTTTTTGGAAAACATAGGTAAGGGTTATCACCCCTGTAACATTTGTTTTGCTGTCTGTGCCCCTGTTCAGAACATTTCACCTCACTTTCCGTCCCAATGACAACTGTTTTTGAAATGTGGTGTTTTTCTTGAAACAAGGATTGCTGATAAAGCAACAGTACAGAGGAGACACCTTTCTCCCATATTAATTCTTACAGGAGAGAATTTTCCTTCCAAGGGGTAGATTTCCTCTCACTTCCTGTTGTCTTCTTGCGTTTGCAAGTAGGAGTCGTTTGTAAGTTGGATGTTTGAAAGTAGGGACCTGCCGTATATACTCTGCAGAAATAGGCCCCTTAGTTGTTGGTGTTGGCACAACACTGTAAGCACTCACAGTTACTCTTGGTTGGTGCTGGAACGCCCTGCTGTCAACTATTATATCAGGAATTTTAATTACATATAATTGTTGAACAGTGGTAGTAAAAATTGGGCCTTTGATGGTGGTGCTGGTGCCACAACACTGTAAGCCCTGACAGTTACTCTTGGTGGGTGCAGCAATGGGCCCTGCTGTGAATTATTAGATCAAGAATTGTAATTGCATGCCCCTGTTGAACAGGGGCTGAAAAATTGGGCCTTTCGTGGTGGTGGTGGTGGTGGTGGTGGTGTTGCCACAACACTGTAAGCCCTCAGAGTTACTCTTGGTGGGTGCAGGAATGGGCCCTGCTGTGAATTATTAGATCAAGAATTGTAATTACATGCCCCTTTTGAACAGGGGCTGAAAAATTGGGCCTTTCGTGGTGGTGGTGGTGGTGGCGTTGCCACAACACTGTAAGCCCTCAGAGTTACTCTTGGTGGGTGCAGCAATGGGCCCTGCTGTGAATTATTAGATCAAGAATTGTAATTACATGCCCCTTTTGAACAGGGGCTGAAAAATTGGGCCTTTCGTGGTGGTGGTGGTGGTGGCGTTGCCACAACACTGTAAGCCCTCAGAGTTACTCTTGGTGGGTGCAGCAATGGGCCCTGCTGTGAATTATTAGATCAAGAATTGTAATTACATGCCCCTGTTGAACAGGGGCTGAAAAATTGGGCCTTAGGCACTGGTGGCACAACACTACAACCCCTCACAGATACTGTACTTGGAGCACAGCAATGAGCCCTATGGCAAATTATTGCTAAAAAAAATTGTAATTACACGCCCCTGTAAAACAGGGGCTGAAAAATTGGGCCTTAGCCACTGGTGGCGGCACCCATAAACAAAAATGATCTTCCAAGCTATCATCATCAATCGTATCATTGAGGACTCGGAGGAGGAGGATAGCCAGTCAACATAACAGCACAGGCACTCAGCATCAGCATCAGTCTTGAAGGGATGTGACATGTTAAAATCAATTAGTCTGTTATATCAGCATCAGGTGTGTGGTAGCTGGTGGTGATCCAAGACTGGTTCATCTTGATGAAAGTCAGTCGATCAACCGAGTCGGTGGACAGGCGCACCCTGTGATCCGTGACAAATCCTCCAGCAGCACTGAATGTGCGTTCCGAAAGAACGCTGGATGCAGGACAGGCCAGTAGCTCAATTGCATACTGTGCAAGCTCTGGCCAGTGATCCATCCTCAAGACCCAGTAAGCCAGAGGATTTTCGGTGGGGAAGGTGTCCAAGTCTGACCTTGCCCCTAGATATTCCTGCACCATGTTTATCAGACGCTGGCGATGGTTGCTGGAACCGATCATACTTTGGGGCTGCGGACTAAAGAATTGTCTGAACGCATCGGTCAGACGGCCACCTTCCCCACCGCTCCTTCTTTGACTGGCCGAAGCCTCAGCAACTCGTTGTCCAGGACCAGGAGTTTGTAACCTCCCAGTCTCTGGGAACGCGTTGCACAGACCTTTCTGCAAGGCCTCCCGGAGTTGTCTCATCCTCTGCTCCCTCTGCGACGGTAACATAAGGTCCGCAACCTTACCTTTGTACCGTGGATCAAGGAGAGTGGCCAGCCAGTAATGGTCCCTCTCCTTGATCCGAAGAATACAAGGATCCTTCCGCAGACTTTGCAGGATCAGGGAGGCCATGCAGCGTAGGTTTGCTGAGGCATTCGCTCCGGAGTCCTCTGGTTCACTAAGGACGACATGATCCGCAGCCACCTCCTCCCAGCCACGTACAAGTCCACTGGTTTCTTGGGACTGTAAATCATCCCTAAAAGACTGCTGCTGATGATGCTGAGTGCCAGCCTCCACCTCCATGCTGACACAATCCTCCTCCTCCTCCTCCTCCTCCTCCTCCTCCTCTTCCTGTGCGATGGGTGGGACAGAAGGAACACTGTCTGGGTAAAGGGGGCCTTGAGAGGCAAGGAAGTCCTCCTCTTCCTGCCTCTGTTCTGCCTCAAGTGCCCTGTCCATTATTCCACGCAGCGTGTGCTCCAACAGGTGGACAAGAGGTACAGTGTCACTGATGCATGCACTGTCACTGCTCACCATCCTCGTGGCCTCCTCAAATGGTGCCAGGACAGTGCATGCATCCCTGATCATGCCCCACTGGCGTGGAGAAAAAAAACCAAGCTCCCCTGACCCTGTCCTGGTGCCGTAGTCGCACAGGTACTCATTGATGGCCCTCTGCTGCGTGTGCAGCCGCTGCAGCATGGCCAACGTTGAGTTCCACCTGGTGGGCATGTCACATATAAGGCGGTTCTTGGGCAGGTTCAACTCCTTTTGCAGCTCAGCCAGGCGAGCACTGGCATTATAAGATCTGAGGAAATGCACACAGACTTTCCTGGCCTGCCTCAGGACATCCTGTAAGCCCGGGTACCTGCCCAAGAACCGCTGCACCACCAGGTTAAGGACATGAGCCACACAGGGCACATGGGTCAGTTGTCCCTGTCGGAGGGCGGAGAGGAGGTTGGTGCCATTGTCGCAAACCACCATTCCTGGCTTAAGCTGGCGTGGCGTCAACCACCTCTCGGCCTGGCCCTGCAGAGCAGACAGGACCTCTGCCCCAGTGTGGCTTCTGTCCCCCAAACACACCAGCGCAAGCACGGCATGGCATCTTTTTGCCTGCGTACTTGCGTAGCCCCTTGAACGGCTACGGAGCACCGCTGGTTCATAGGACAAACCACAGGAAGAGGCCATGGAGGAAGAAGAAGAGGAGGGGGTGGAGGAGAGAGGTGTGTCACAACCAGTAGTAGCATTTTGGAGGCGTGGTGGTGGAACAACCTCCAACACTACTGCACCTTGTCCTGCATCCTTCCCAGCTGCCAAAAGAGTGACCCAATGGGCCGTGAAAGAAAGGTAACGTCCCTGTCCATGCCTGCTGGACCATGAGTCAGCCGTAATATGCACCTTACCGCTGACCGCCCTGTCCAGCGAGGCCAAGACATTGCCTTCCACATGCCGGTAGAGAGCCGGAATAGCCTTCCGTGAGAAAAAGTGGCGTTTGGGAACCTGCCACTGAGGAACCGCACATTGCACAAACTCACGGAAGGGGGCCGAGTCTACCAACTGAAAAGGCAGCAGTTGAAGCGCTAGCAATTTAGCCAAGCTAGCATTCAACCGCTGGGCATGTGGATGGCTGGGAGTGAACTTCTTTCGACGGTCCAGCAGCTGGGGCAGGGAAATTTGCCTGCTAGAATCGGACGTCGGTGTACTGCTAGCAGAGTGGCCGCAAGTACTTGGCTGTGACACACCTAATTCTACACCTTCATTCCTCTCAGTGCATGTTTCAGAAAGGACTGAAGTTATAGTGGGGTTGGAGATCCCAGCTGATGCGGTGCAAGGAGAGGTCCGCTTTGTTCTTTGGTGTGGGTCTTTGAGGTAGGCTTGCCAATGAGCTGCATGGCAGGTCAACATATGTCTGGTCAGGCATGTGGTACCCAAGCGGCTGATGTTTTGGCCACGCGATATACGCTTGAGACATATGTTGCAAACAGCAGCTGTGCGATCTGATGCACTAGCCTCAAAAAAGGCCCACACCAAAGAACTTTTTGAATGACGGGCAGAGGCAGCGCCCTGCACAGGCGGAGCTCTGCGGTGTGATTCCGTCGGTGTACTGCCCTTACGCTGGCCACCAAAGGGCATCCTGCCTCGTTGGAGATGTGCCTCCTCCTCATCCTCCTCCTCCTCTCTCCTATTAGGCACCCACGTGGAGTCAGTGACCTCATCATCCCCTCCCTCCTCATCACTGGAGCCAATCTGGCAGTATGCTGCAGCTGCTGGAACATGACTGCCAGATTGGTGTCCTTCTTGAGCATCCCCTCTGTCTGCTCTCACGCTACTGCCTTCCTGCAGCTGGGTTTCATCATCAGACCCTTCGAAACGCTGGGCATCCTCCTGGAGCATGTACCCAACACTGTGCTCAAACAGTTCGGGGGACTCCTCAGGAGGAGGACATGGTGGGTCTAGGGAAGGAGTGACTGATGATGAGTCTGACATTGATACCAGGGAAGAGGACGCTTTGGCAGCTGCTTTGCCAGTACCCTGAGCCTGGGTGAGAGAGGATGAGGAGGAGGAGGAGGGCTTGGTCATCCACTCTACCAAGTCTTCGGCATGATGTGGCTCAACATGTCCAGCTGCCGAAAAGAAGGACAAGCGTGTCCCATGGCCATGTGCTGATGACAATGCACCGCGTCCACGACCAGCACTGTTGCCCCCAGACACAGAGCCTGCTTGCCCTCTTTTATTGCCTCCTGACTGTCTGCCTCTCCTTGTTTGCCTTCCAGACATTCTAATAGATGGCCTGCACGGAGATGGGAAAAAAGCAATAAGGGCTACCTTCAGGTGTCCTTCTCTGTCCCTTTACTTAAGGATTTCTAAATATGGTTGAGGATGATTGCTTTTGCACAGAATAGCACAACGACAATTTCCCTGACTGTCCAAAAAACAAGGATTTCAAAGATGGTTGATGAGGAATGCTTTAGCACACTATAGCACAAGGAGAATTTCCCTCACTGTCCTTCCCTGTCCCTAGAAACAAGGATTATCACAGTGAAAGAAACTGACACTCTTCCTACCTATAGTTTTCTGTCCCTAGAAAAAATGTTTTTTTAAAGCACACTATAGCACAAGGAGAATTTCCCTCACTGTCCTTCCCTGTCCCTAGAAACAAGGATTATCACAGTGAAAGAAACTGACACTCTTCCTACCTATAGTTTTCTGTCCCTAGAAAAAATGTTTTTTTAAAGCACACTATAGCACAAGGAGAATTTCCCTCACTGTCCTTCCCTGTCCCTAGAAACAAGGATTATCACAGTGAAAGAAACTGACACTCTTCCTACCTATAGTTTTCTGTCCCTAGAAAAAATGTTTTTTTAAAGCACACTATAGCACAAGGAGAATTTCCCTCACTGTCCTTCCCTGTCCCTAGAAACAAGGATTATCACAGTGAAAGAAACTGACACTCTTCCTACCTATAGTTTTCTGTCCCTAGAAAAAATGTTTTTTTAAAGCACACTATAGCACAAGGAGAATTTCCCTCACTGTCCTTCCCTGTCCCTAGAAACGAGGATTATCACAGTGAAAGAAACTGACACTCTTCCTACCTATAGTTTTCTGTCCCTAGAAAAAATGTTTTTTTAAAGCACACTATAGCACAAGGAGAATTTCCCTCACTGTCCTTCCCTGTCCCTAGAAACAAGGATTATCACAGTGAAAGAAACTGACACTCTTCCTACCTATAGTTTTCTGTCCCTAGAAAAAATGTTTTTTTAAAGCACACTATAGCACAAGGAAAATTTCCCTCACTGTCCTTCCCTGTCCCTAGAAACAAGGATTATCACAGTGAAAGAAACTGACACTCTTCCTACCTATAGTTTTCTGTCCCTAGAAAAAATGTTTTTTTAAAGCACACTATAGCACAAGGAGAATTTCCCTCACTGTCCTTCCCTGTCCCTAGAAACAAGGATTATCACAGTGAAAGAAACTGACACTCTTCCTACCTATAGTTTTCTGTCCCTAGAAAAAAATGTTTTTTTAAAGCACACTATAGCACAAGGAGAATTTCCCTCACTGTCCTTCCCTGTCCCTAGAAACAAGGATTATCACAGTGAAAGAAACTGACACTCTTCCTACCTATAGTTTTCTGTCCCTAGAAAAAATGTTTTTTTAAAGCACACTATAGCACAAGGAGAATTTCCCTCACTGTCCTTCCCTGTCCCTAGAAACAAGGATTATCACAGTGAAAGAAACTGACACTCTTCCTACCTATAGTTTTCTGTCCCTAGAAAAAATGTTTTTTTAAAGCACACTATAGCACAAGGAGAATTTCCCTCACTGTCCTTCCCTGTCCCTAGAAACAAGGATTATCACAGTGAAAGAAACTGACACTCTTCCTACCTATAGTTTTCTGTCCCTAGAAAAAATGTTTTTTTAAAGCACACTATAGCACAAGGAGAATTTCCCTCACTGTCCTTCCCTGTCCCTAGAAACAAGGATTATCACAGTGAAAGAAACTGACACTCTTCCTACCTATAGTTTTCTGTCCCTAGAAAAAATGTTTTTTTAAAGCACACTATAGCACAAGGAGAATTTCCCTCACTGTCCTTCCCTGTCCCTAGAAACAAGGATTATCACAGTGAAAGAAACTGACACTCTTCCTACCTATAGTTTTCTGTCCCTAGAAAAAATGTTTTTTTAAAGCACACTATAGCACAGGATTGGCACAGTAAAACACACTGATACTCTCCCTACCTATCCTTCTCTTTCCCTAAACTAAAGGAATCCAGGTTAAGCAAGAAAAAATAAATGTCACTGTCCCTGCCTATGCTTCTCTTTCCCTGCTCCGGAACACACTACACTAGGCCGCCGTGCTGGCGGCCTTTTATAGTGTGGGGCGTGTACTAAACACCCTCAGCAATAATTGGCCACAGGCATCCTGCCTGTGGCCAATCATTGCTCTCCTCGCTGCCGGCGCTGTGATTGGCCAAGCATGCGGGGTCACAGTGCATGCTTGGCCAATCACAGCGCCTGGATGACACTGCGATGGCGTAGTGCATTGTGGGCCATTCGCGTCACTCGAATTAGGCGCGAACGGCCCAAATCGTTCGATCTTCGTCGAACGATCGAACAGCCGATGTTCGAGTCGAACGTATGTTCGACTCGAACACCGAGCTCATCCCTACTAAGCAACCCCATATACAAATGGAAAAAAGAGCTGGAGCAAGTGGTACACTTGGGACTAAAGAAGGGTGTATTAGACAAAAAAGAAGCAAGGTATTTATTACCAGAAGCGTGTAGGACCCCTGTTATATACGCGCTACCGAAGGTCCATAAAGATAAAATAAACCCCCCCTATAGACCAATCGTGAATGGCATAGAATCTCTAACAGCCAGATTAGGACAATATATTGATCGGTTCCTACAGCCTGCAGTACAGAAGTGCGAAGCATATATTAAAGACACAAAAGAAATGATACAATTGTTAGAGGGAAGAAATGATACGGGATCCCTACTGATAGCCACAGCAGATGTATCATCCTTATACACAGTGATACCCCATTATATGGCATGTGAAGCAACGAAATGGGGTCTTAGGAAATTTACCACACTTCCCTGTATACAAAGGAAGTATATAGTAAAATGTGTAGACTTCTGTGTAAAACATAGTTATTTTTGGTACAACAAGCAATACTACCAACAAATTACTGGGGTAGCCATGGGAGCGAAATTTGCTCCGAGCGTTGCAGGACTGTTTATGGCCAAATGGGAGGAAGAAGCTGTGTTTGGTGATCGTCCAGAAGGCCTTGTCATCTATAAACGCTACATTGATGACATTTTTATTGTGTGGAAGGACGACCATAACAGCCTGATCCAGTTTTTTAAGAAATTAAATCAGAATGATATTGATATTGTTCTAACCTGGCAGATTGAAGAGAAGACCATCCCGTTTTTAGATTTGGAGATATCACTAGTGGACAATAAGTTCACTACAAAGACTTTTATCAAAAATGTGGATAGAAACAGTTACCTACCAATCAGTAGTTGTCACCATAGGAATTGGATATTTAATATCCCCAAAGGTCAACTGGTGAGACTAAAACGGAACTGTACAAAAATAGATGACTTTCAGGTGCAAGCCAAAATGATTGGCGAAAGATTCATTCAAAAAGGATATGAAGAACCGTTTATAAAGGAGATAATAGATGAGGTAGGTCATATACCAAGGAAAACTCTGCTAGAAGAAAAAAAGAAGATTACCACGCAACCTGACCAAGTTCCGATGATTCTAGATTTCAATGTCCAACACAAAAAAATAGAAAAAATTATTGCACGCCACTGGCATATCCTGAAATCTGATAGACGACTAAATGAAATATTGCCCGCTAAACCTAAATTCATTTACCGAAGAGCTCCAACCCTACGTGACCAACTGGTAAAAAAACATTATCAACCCACCTAAAAAACAATTTACCTTCTTCACAGGCAAAGGCTTCTACCCGTGTAAGAGATGCTATGCCTGCAAACGTACTAAACGGCCTAATGAAAAAAGAACCCTGTTTCAATCAACCAGTAATGGTACTAGATACGAGATAAAGGAATTTGTAGGATGTAACACCGAGGGAGCAGTGTATGTATATGAATGTAGCTGCGGCCTACAGTATGTAGGCCGCACTAAGAGACTCTTGCGGATTAGGTTTAAAGAACATGTCCAAAACATCCTAAATGGATTCCCGAAGCTCAGCGTCTCCAGACATTTCCTAGAAGTACATAATAAAGATCCTAACCACCTTAAATTTTGGGGAATTGTCCCATATACCAGACCCTGGGGAGGTGGCCATAAAGTCAGAGCGCTGAGCCACGTCGAATCCAAATGGATATTTTGTATGGATACTCTGGCCCCGAAGGGTCTGAACATAGAGTTCGATCTCAACTGCTTTCTAAGTGATTTCTAAGTTACACCACATTTGTTATACCTATCCAGCACATATGAGGCGTCTCTTGTTGTATAGGATTCTATCCATCTATTGAATATAGTTAATTATGTTTTTTTTTCACCCCCCTCCATCCTGTTGCTCTCTTTCTCCTCCGTTCTTTCTTTTATCCCCCCGCCCCCCCTCCGGCCACCTCCTTTCTTCTACCCCCCCCCTAACCCTTGCCCTCCCCTGTCCTTCACTCCCCAACCCCCCTTACCCCACCCCTCCTCCTTCTCTTTTTTCACTAACATATTAATAAATTCCTCATAACAACTCTCATCTCCACCACCCCCCCCTCCTCCCCTCCTTCCCCCCCCCCTTTCCCCTCTCTGTTTCTTTCCTGCTCTCAACTAATACACTAATACATCCCTATTTCTATTTCTCTCACCCCCTTTCCCCTCCTTACTAACATACTAACCAACCCCTTACAACAAACCCCTACCTTTACAGTCCCCTTTCCCCTTCCCCTTCCCCCCCCCCCTCAACCTCCTCCACCTGTTCCCCTTCTTGTTTTCCATTCTGCCCTCTACTAATACACTAACACATCCTTACTTTTCTCACCCCTTTCCTCCCTTTTAACTAACGTATTAACAACCCCTTATAACAACCCCCACTTCTAAACCCCCGCCCCCCATCGCCTCACTTTCCCTTTTCCCTCTCCCCTCTACTAAGAAAACCAACACTTTTTCACCAAAACACCTCCTTCCCTTCCCCCCCCCTCCAATTTTCTTCACTTTCCCCCTCCACTCTCCCGTTCCCTTACTTCCCCTCCCCCCTCCTTAACCAACAATTCTCTCCTTTTCCCTTATTCCCGTTTATTATTTTCCACCCCCTCCCTTTTGTTTATCATTCCATTTATTGATTGTTTGTTTTTTGTACCTGAGTACACTTCGACTAGATGTTTGAATCTATATACCATAACAAGATGGTTCAGTGTGCTAGGGTCTAGGATTCTCTTTTAAACACCCTCACATCCCAATATAATTATTTGTCAAGGTCACCTGTGGCCAGGTGACAGATGCACACCGTAGGGGGACAGGAGTGCACCGCGAGGTAGTGAACCCTATGGCTGGCTTCTGCGGATAGGAAACTGGGTGGTTGTGGAAAGCGGGACCAGAGGAGCACAACCGGGATCCTAACGGAAGCTAGAGCCAAGATTCCCCAGGGCGCGGAGTCTAAGACCCAGCAGGTCTTCTCCAGGGCCTCTAGTGGTGAGGATGTTATGCTGCAGGCTGGGACCAGGTCGCGGCCCCTGGAGTTTCCTAGCTCACGCCCCTTAGGATAAGGGGAAAAGAGGGAAAGCAGCAGCACAAGATATGAGAGAACCGAATAACAAGCTGAAGGTCAGGGGCCACAAGCAGACAAGGATAACGAAAGAACGAGCCGAAGGTCAAGGGTCACGAGCAGACAGGGATAGTCGGGGACAAGCCAATAACGTAACAGAGAGACAGACGTAGCACACGGCAGGCAGGAACCCAAACACACAATGCCTAACAAACACGTTGATCAGCCAAGCAGACTTGCAGTGCACAGGTTAATATAGTGTTCTGTGATAGGGCCTGGGGTGGAGTCAGGCTGGGAGGAGATTATAAAGGAAGCCAGGTGAAAGGGTTCAGGCCTCTAAGATGAACACATGGGAAGGAAGGTAAGCTGACAGACAAACACTACTGCATATCCATGACATTATTCCAATGTGTCGCCCCTATTCTATGCTATCATAATATCATATATTTATGGTATTTTTTACGTCACAATAATTTAATATTAAATACATTATATGCATGTTTATATATGTAATTTTATTCCCCTATATGATTTTATATAGTTTAAAAATCATTTATCTTTGCATATTGCATTAGATAAAGAGCTTGGAATCCGAGCCTAAGTCAGACATTTTAATATTTTAAATGTTTTAATATTTTTACCATGCATCATTTCTATATGTTTTTCCGTGTTAATGAGCTACCTATCTTGTTGGTCCTCTCGCCACTTCTAGCCTTATTGGTGCATATTGCAGCCTAGATCATTGGTTGTCCAGCCTATGATTTTAGCAACATTAGGGTAGAGAGATGTGAGTGATGACTAGATGTGTATATTGTTAATTCCCCCTGTCATATGTGCCCCTAGTGATGCAGCCGATCTATATTATCTGCCTGTATAGCCAGCTTAAGAAATAGAACCTAATGTATACCAGTCTGACTTGCATCAGCCTGGATATAAGGACATTCTCCGATCCGCCGGATTAATTATCATAAGCTGCAATAAAATGGCGGCTGCGGACCAATGGCTGAGCTATGTGTATTAATATACACAATACAGGCTCAACACTCCGGAACATCCTAGGCAAAATGGCGCCGGTTTGTTTACAACCTAGGACCACAACAAAATGGCGGCCGCATATGTTTTGTATGCCTTATTAAGAGACTATAAATTGTCAGCAGCCCTATACTCTAGCATCCCCTGATGAAGTCACGTGACACGTGATGATACGCGTAGGGAGAGGATATTCGCTGACATACCAGGATTAGATCAGGCAGACGAGTGAGGTACTCGTAGGATACTCTGCCTTTTTTTCAACATATCATGTGAGTGTTTTTCAATAAATTATATATTTTATACGGGATTATGCGATGCCTGCCATATCTTTTTTATTACATTGATTACTACGATCTATTGAGATCCCCTGCAGTCTGGAGAGCCACACAGAGCCACTGACACTTTGAGGGACGACGAGTTCCGTGCTCGTGGAGACGGGCCCTTACTGTCTCTCTCTCAATGTGAATGTTTTATCTGATGTCTGTCTGTGCCTCGAGACAGTAGCGGAACTACACTACATTGGTTTTTTTTCTTTTCTGCATCTATGTGTGACATGTGAGAGGATCACAGCTATAGGAAGGAGACTAGCACTGCTATAACCTCTGCTCACCAGCCCTCAACGCCTCAACACCCTGTGACCTGCCCATGCTAAGCTTTATTAGCAATAAGGTAAGCTGCTTGCAGGCTGAGAGGTGGAGCACTGAAGAGAGACCAGTATTTGGAATATTATACTGATGTGTATACCATTTTTTCAGTTTATGTACCGGTTCACTTTGGTGATGGTAACCATTGTATATTCACTTTGAAATTGCATGGTGTAAATTGGACTTTTTTTGGATTTTTACACACATATATATTTTTTGTCAATTGTATTGTATATATTTTTTGTGGATTGCTTTATGTTATTAGTACATTTTTTTAGTTAATTCACCCTTTATATACCTTTCTTCTTTTTTGATTATTCACAATTGGCTAGGATGGACGGATGTGAATAGTAGAGGATTAGAGTTCCTTTACCTACCTAGCCAATCTATTCGGATTAAGGTCACATTATATATATATATATATGTTTTGATTGAGTGTGTTATCAGTCGCACTCCTCTCACTTCTCCCTCCTTTCTTTGTCTGTTTAAACACAGCGCTTAACACCATCACTGTTTTATATTGCTTTTAGTTTCCCTGAATCGGATTCATAGGTGTTCAGCAGCAGTGCCCCCTTCCCCCTCCCCTCCCCTTTCCCCTAGCCAGGTATTTATTTCACGTTAGGGCAGAGCGGGAGTTCCCCCAACTTTTTTCATACACCTACTGATTCTTCTAATACTCCTGCTGCAGCCATGGAGATTTTCACGTTCATAGAACAAAGGGAGGTGGACCTTGATGTAGTATTTAATAATGAAGACCCAAAGACAGAGTCGAACGTCGAGCCACTTATGCGTAAAATTGGTCACAATATGAATGAAGAAAGAAAGTGGGCTGTGGGACTTTAAATGAGGCATGGATGGGCGTAGGAAAAAAGTCTAGGATATCAAAAATGAGTAAACATCACTGTCCCGTTGGGGAATGGTCTGTAGCCATATATACATGCTGCATTGTCAGTCTGAAGAATGGAAATCAAGGCATGGATATGAATATAAAAATGTATTGTATCATAGTAAAAGTACACATAGATCATGCAAACAAAGGCATAATGTAAATAGAGGTTATCACATAGACATAATCAAAATTCATTGTTGAGACATGGCTGAAGCAAGTAATGACAGTAAAATGGACATACAGAAACAGTGAAATTGATTATCCAATTGAAAGGTCAAGAATACACTTTATAGATTCATAGTTGGGCAGGCTTTACTTGGCATCCCTGAGCATGGACTTGACGCGTTTCTTGGCGTTTGAAGCCAGTCATCAGGAGTGGGGTGCATGTCATTTGACTAAAAGGGGAGATGGATAGACAGGTCAAAAAAAAGTCTCGAAAAAAAATGATGTCATGTTTGAAACAAAATAACAGAATCAGGTGGTCTGATACGTTACCAATGGCAAAGCCCGGAATGGGGTTGTCCCAAGCATTTGAAATAAGGAGTAGAGTGGTGGTCCTGGATGCACTGTCTCTCCCTGGGCTGAGGCGGGGAAGGCCCCCCAATTGACACTTCAACGGCCTCTCAATCAAGAGGAGAGCCAAGGAGAAGATGGCATGGGACATCCATCAAGGAGGAACCCGGACAGCCACGACACAGCGCCAAACTGAGGGAGAGGCACAGACAGGGTGCAAGGGCAGAATGCTGGTGGAGAGATGAAGAAATGCAAATGAGCAATGAGTGAAAAGGAAGATTGAATGGTTTGAGAACCAAAATTGGAGTGTAAGTGGGGGAGGGGAGGGAAAGAAAAAACAAAAGGGAGCAAAGGGAGAGGGGAGTGAATATGTAAATGATGTGCTGGTGGATCCTGGTGGGAATAATGTGTGATGGGTGCTAGAAGAAATTAAACAAAAAGGGATTGATGATAAAGCATGACTGAAAGGATTAACAGCCAAAGTTGGCAAATCAGCTGAGTGTTGGTGTAGGTGAATCTGTTATGAGGGGGAGCCAAACCAAATCCCCAACAATGCTAAATATCAGTAAAATAAAAAGTGTGTTTGAAGCAGTGTGATCAAGGTGCAAGGCGAAAGTTGAGAAGGGCAAGTAAAAAGAGTATATATGTAATATATGCTGTGTAAATCCTGAAGTATAGATTAGAAATTACCTTGAAGTGTGGGGAAAGAGAGAAACAGGAACCTCTCGTCTGATGGATGTCTGTGAAGTGAAGCTCCCCAGGTGGCTACCGGCTAAATGTCCACAGCAAGGGGCGTATCCCCGCCAGAATCATGTGACGCATGAGCCAGGTGTGGGGACGGAACAAACCCCGCCCGAGGTGCAAATGACCTCGGCGGGGTCCCTCCCATCCCCCTGGGCCATGCGAGGTGGAAAAAACTATGATGGAAGCGCAGGCGTCCCAGTGGACGCCGTGCATGCAACATATTGACATGATGCCGATGCGCCAAGGATCATACCCCGCCCCCCCTGCCAAGGAAAGGCAGGTGGGGGAACTGGGCGCATCGCAACCCCGGGTGAAAGAGACCAAAGAACAGGGACCCACCAACGCTTGGGTTGGGTAAGCCATGGGGATGGATGAATCAATTGAAAATCACGATTATGACTGTTGTAATCAGAACAGGGGGATAAACAGTATTGGCCTGTTGTCAAATGAAATCTGGGGAAGGAGATCAATGGTCAAAAATGGGTAAAAAGGATGCCAACATATGAGTAGTCTCAGAGAATTAATCACTGAGCAAATAAGAAAAGAAAATAGGGTTCAATAGGTCACCAAAGGGAAATGGGTGTCTTCCACCCTTTTAATTTATGAAGAAAAGGCAGGTGACCCATTGAGACCCATAGATGCCATACCCATGCCTCCATCCCTGGTACATTAAAAATGAAGAAAGAAAGTGGGCTGTGGGACTTTAAATGAGGCATGGATGGGCGTAGGAAAAAAGTCTAGGATATCAAAAATGAGTAAACATCACTGTCCCGTTGGGGAATGGTCTGTAGCCATATATACATGCTGCATGGTCAGTCTGAAGAATGGAAATCAAGGCATGGATATGAATATAAAAATGTATTGTATCATAGTAAAAGTACACATAGATCATGCAAACAAAGGCATAATGTAAATAGAGGTTATCACATAGACATGATCAAAATTCATTGTTGAGACATGGCTGAAGCAAGTAATGACAGTAAAATGGACATACAGAAACAGTGAAATTGATTATCCAATTGAAAGGTCAAGAATACACTTTATAGATTCATAGTTGGGCAGGCTTTACTTGGCATCCCTGAGCATGGACTCAACGCGTTTCTTGGCGTTTGAAGCCAGTCATCAGGAGTGGGGTGCATGTCATTTGACTAAAAGGGGAGATTGATAGACAGGTCAAAAAAAAGTCTCGAAAAAAAATGATGTCATGTTTGAAACAAAATAACAGAATCAGGTGGTCTGATACGTTACCAATGGCAAAGCCCGGAATGGGGTTGTCCCAATCATTTCAAATATGGAGTAGAGTGGTGGTCCTGGATGCACTGTCTCACCCGGGGCTGAGGCGGGGAAGGCCCCCCAATTGACACTTCAACGGCCTCTCAATCAAGAGGAGAGCCAAAGAGAAGATGGCATGGGACATCCATCAAGGAGGAACCCGGACAGCCACGACACAGCGCCAAACTGAGGGAGAGGCACAGACAGGGTGCAAGGGTAGAATGCTGGTGGAGAGATGAAGAAATGCAAATGAGCAATGAGTGAAAAGGAAGATTGAATGGTTTGAGAATCAAAATTGGAGTGTAAATTTTCTTATTTGCTCAGTGATTAATTCTCTGAGACTACTCATATGTTGGCATCCTTTTTACCCATTTTTGACCATTGATATCCTTCCCCAGATTTCATTTGACAACAGGCTAATACTGTTTATCCCCCTGTTCTGATTACAACAGTCATAATCGTGATTTTCAATTGATTCATCCATCCCCATGGCTTACCCAACCCAAGCGTTGGTGGGTCCCTGTTCTTTGGTCTCTTTCACCCGGGGTTGCGATGCGCCCAGTTCCCCCTCCCCCACCTCTCTTGCCTTGGCAGGGGGGCGGGGTATGATCCTTGGTGCATCGGGATCATGTCAGTATGTTGCATGCACGGCGTCCACTGGGACGCCTGTGCTTCCATCATAGTTTTTTTCCACCTCGCATGGCCCAGGGGGATGGGAGGGACCCTGCCGAGGTCATTTGCACCTCGGGCGGGGTTTGTTCCGTCCCCACACCTGGCTCATGCGTCACATGATTCTGGCGGGGATACGCCCCTTGCTGTGGACATTTAGCCGGTAGCCACCTGGGGAGCTTCACTTCACAGACATCCATCTGACGAGAGGTTCCTGTTTCTCTCTTTCCCCACACTTCAAGGTAATTTCTAATCTATACTTCAGGATTTACACAGCATATATTACATATATACTCTTTTTACTTGCCCTTCTCAACTTTTGCCTTGCACCTTGCTCACACTGCTTCAAACACACTTTTTATTTTACTGATATTTAGCATTGTTGGGGATTTGGTTTGGCTCCCCCTCATAACAGATTCACCTACACCAACACTCAGCTGATTTGCCAACTTTGGCTGTTAATCCTTTCAGTCATGCTTTATCATCAATCCCTTTTTTGTTTAATTTCTTCTAGCACCCATCACACATTATTCCCACCAGGATCCACCAGCACATCATTTACATATTCACTCCCCTCTCCCTTTGCTCCCTTTTGTTTTTTCTTTCCCTCCCCTCCCCCACTTACACTCCAATTTTGGTTCTCAAACCATTCAATCTTCCTTTTCACTCATTGCTCATTTGCATTTCTTCATCTCTCCACCAGCATTCTGCCCTTGCACCCTGTCTGTGCCTCTCCCTCAGTTTGGCGCTGTGTCGTGGCTGTCCAGGTTCCTCCTTGATGGATGTCCCATGCCATCTTCTCCTTGGCTCTCCTCTTGATTGAGAGGCCGTTGAAGTGTCTATTGGGGGGGCCTTCCCTGCCTCAGCCCCGGGTGAGACAGTGCATACAGGACCACCACTCTACTCCATATTTCAAATGCTTGGGACAACCCCATTCCGGGCTTTGCCATTGGTAACGTATCAGACCACCTGATTCTGTTATTTTGTTTCAAACATGACATAATTTTTTTTCGAGACTTTTTTTTGACCTGTCTATCAATCTCCCCTTTTAGTCAAATGACATGCACCCCACTCCTGATGACTGGCTTCAAACGCCAAGAAATGTGTCGAGTCCATGCTCAGGGATGCCAAGTAAAGCCTGCCCAACTATGAATCTATAAAGTGTATTCTTGACCTTTCAATTGGATAATCAATTTCACTGTTTCTGTATGTCCATTTTACTGTCATTACTTGCTTCAGCCATGTCTCAACAATGAATTTTGATTATGTCTATGTGATAACCTCTATTTACATTATGCCTTTGTTTGCATGATCTATGTGTACTTTTACTATGATACAATACATTTTTATATTCATATCCATGCCTTGATTTCCATTCTTCAGACTGACCATGCAGCATGTATATATGGCTACAGACCATTCCCCAACGGGACAGTGATGTTTACTCATTTTTGATATCCTAGACTTTTTTCCTACGCCCATCCATGCCTCATTTAAAGTCCCACAGCCCACTTTCTTTCTTCATTTTTAATGTACCAGGGATGGAGGCATGGGTATGGCATCTATGGGTCACCTGCCTTTTCTTCATTGGTCACAATATGGATAAAAAAATCGGCCTCTGGTGGGATGTCACCACCTTTGATAAATACATTAAGGCCAATATTGTACCAAGACGCCTAAGATGGGATGTGCCTCTCAACGATGGACTCACGGATCAAGAGTCCATAGATGAGTGGTTTACCTTTTTTAATAAAAAGGGGATGGAGCTACTACAACTCTTACTTAAACGGAAACAAAAGAAAATTAGGAAGATAGACCAAGCGATTGCCGATCTCAAAGTGCAATTGGAGGTTCATAAAGATACGGCAGATTTTAAACGGCTTACTGCTCAATTAAATAAAGATCTTACAAAAAAAGATATGGAAGTCCAAACGAGAAAAAGTAAGAAGTACTCTAGAGACATAAACGATTATAAGAATGATCTAGTGTTCAGGTGGCAAAATGTTAATGGACAAAGTGACCTGATCTCTGTTGCCTCTACCCCTGAAAGAAATGATAGACCTAGACCATACTATACGGATATGTCACCAATATCTCGGTCACATCGTCGTGGGGACCAGCAGAGGAATACAGGTGAGCAGACACCAAGGGACATCTCTCCAAGACAAGAGAAAAATGCAGTAAGACCGAAGCACCCAAGCAACAACACCCAGCATAATACCTGGAGGAAACCACCACCCCCACAAGCTGAACGAACAACACAGCAAGGGTGGAAAAAACCTAACCACTGGAAAAACAACCAGAAGAAACCTCACAACAACTGGAACAAACAAAACCAAGGACCAAGAGTCACATATTATGAACAATATAGGCAAGACAGTAGCCCGGCCCATCTAAGAGCCCACTACGGAACTAGAGATGATGCAGGTGGTAGATCTGATAGACATAGACCACAAGACAGAAGCCCTGGCCCACAAGAACATTACATCACAAGAGAAGGGCAGGGTCCACCACCAAGAGGAATACGGGATAGAAGTCCGGTTCAAACCTATAACTACTACGCCCCCCTAAGAGATCTACGCGACAACGAGAGGGATTTCAGACCCCAAGTAGACAGCCGTTAGGAACGAGGATATAATAGGTCTTTTTTAGAGAGAGGACCGGAATATCACCCCCCCAGAAGATGGTAGAATACGGAGCGACAAATAAAATATAAAAAAAGAGGGTGCAGAGCAGGGAAAAAGAAACACTCCTCGGAAGGGACAATAGGCGGAGGGATCTTTAATTTAACTGAGATACCTCTAACTAATGAAGAGCTGAAAGTTCTGGATAAAGGGCTTAAGTATGCCCCGGTCAAAAACTTGGAAAAGTTCCAGACCTATATTAGTATCCAGAAATACGGAAGGAAACTCAATATTAAAAAATACTTATTGGATAACCCAATAAATGTCAAGGTGGGAGGAGAAAACTCAATTGTAAATAGTAATTTACGGAATAAATCTGTCTTTAATCCAAAACCTAAAGACAACAAGCATATTGAGGTGTTTAAACATCTGGTCACTGAAGAAGTAAAGGGGTTAATAGTCAGGAAAAAAGAAGAACCAAGAGCCATCAAAACCGGTATAAAGAAATTAATGGGAAGGAAGGAACTTGTAATTAGGCCATCCGATAAAGGGGGTGGGATTGTGATACAAATGATTGAACAATATAATAAAGGGATGAATAAACTACTGGAAGACTCCAACACCTACACTCCAATGCTAAGCAACCCCATATACAAATGGAAAAAAGAGCTGGAGCAAGTGGTACACTTGGGACTAAAGAAGGGTGTATTAGACAAAAAAGAAGCAAGGTATTTATTACCAGAAGCGTGTAGGACCCCTGTTATATACGCGCTACCGAAGGTCCATAAAGATAAAATAAACCCCCCCTATAGACCAATCGTGAATGGCAGAGAATCTCTAACAGCCAGATTAGGACAATATATTGATCGGTTCCTACAGCCTGCAGTACAGAAGTGCGAAGCATATATTAAAGACACAAAAGAAATGATACAATTGTTAGAGGGAAGAAATGATACGGGATCCCTACTGATAGCCACAGCAGATGTATCATCCTTATACACAGTGATACCCCATTATATGGCATGTGAAGCAACAAAATGGGGTCTTAGGAAATTTACCACACTTCCCTGTATACAAAGGAAGTATATAATAAAATGTGTAGACTTCTGTCTAAAACATAGTTATTTTTGGTACAACAAGCAATACTACCAACAAATTACTGGGGTAGCCATGGGAGTAAAATTTGCTCCGAGCGTTGCAGGACTGTTTATGGCCAAATGGGAGGAAGAAGCTGTGTTTGATGATCGTCCAGAAGGCCTTGTCATCTATAAACGCTACATTGATGACATTTTTATTGTGTGGAAGGACGACCATAACAGCCTGATCCAGTTTTTTAAGAAATTAAATCAGAATGATATTGATATTGTTCTAACCTGGCAGATTGAAGAGAAGACCATCCCGTTTTTAGATTTGGAGATATCACTAGTGGACAATAAGTTCACTACAAAGACTTTTATCAAAAATGTGGATAGAAACAGTTACCTACCAATCAGTAGTTGTCACCGTAGGAATTGGATATTTAATATCCCCAAAGGTCAACTGGTGAGACTAAAACGTAACTGTACAAAAATAGATGACTTTTAGGTGCAAGCCAAAATGATTGGCGAAAGATTCATTCAAAAAGGATATGAAGAACCGTTTATAAAGGAGATAATAGATGAGGTAGGTCATATACCAAGGAAAACTCTGCTAGAAGAAAAAAAGAAGATTACCACGCAACCTGACCAAGTTCCGATGATTCTAGATTTCAATGTCCAACACAAAAAAATTGAAAAAATTATTGCACGCCACTGGCATATCCTGAAATCTGATAGACGACTAAATGAAATATTACCCGCTAAACCTAAATTCATTTACCGAAGAGCTCCAACCCTACGTGACCAACTGGTAAAAAACATTATCAACACACCTAAAAAACAATTTACCTTCTTCACAGGCAAAGGGTTCTACCCGTGTAAGAGATGCTATGCCTGCAAACGTACTAAACGGCCTAATGAAAAAAGAACCCTGTTTCAATCAACCAGTAATGGTACTAGATACGAGATAAAGAAATTTGTAGGATGTAACACCGAGGGAGCAGTGTATGTATTAGAATGTAGCTGCGGCCTACAGTATGTAGGCCGCACTAAGAGACTCTTGCGGATTAGGATTAAAGAACATGTCCAAAACATCCTAAATGGATTCCCGAAGCACAGCGTCTCCAGACATTTCCTAGAAGTACATAATAAAGATCCTAACCACCTTAAATTTTGGGGAATTGTCCCATATACCAGACCCTGGGGAGGTGGCCATAAAGTCAGAGCTCTGAGCCAGGTTGAATCCAAATGGATATTTTGTATGGATACTCTGGCCCTGAAGGGTCTGAACATAGAGTTCGATCTCAACTGCTTTCTAAGTGATTTCTTACACCACATTTGTTATACCTATCCAGCACATATGAGGCGTCTCTTGTTGTATATGATTCTATCCACCTATTGAATATAGTTAATTATGGGGTTTTTTCACCCCCCTCCATCCTGTTGCTCTCTTTCCCCTCCATTCTTTCTTTTATCCCCCCCCAACCCTTGCCCTCCCCCGTCCTTCACTCCCCAACCCCCCCTTACCCCACCCCTCCTCCCTCTTTTTTTTCACTAACATATTAATAAATTCCTCATAACAACTCCCATCTCCACCACCCCCCCTCCTCCCCTCCTTTCCCCCCCCCTAACTACCTCACTTTCCTTTTTTAACACACTATTCTACTAATTAACCCCTTCTTTCACTTCCCACTCCCCTTTCCCTCCCCCCTCCTTCTCTACCTTACCCCCTAACATCCTTCTCCTTTCCCCTCTCTGTTTCTTTCCTGCTCTCTACTAATACACTAATACATCCCTATTTCTCTCACCCCCTTTCCCCTCCTTACTAACATACTAACCAACCCCTTACAACAAACCCCTACCTTTACAGTCCCCTTTCCCCTTCCCCTCCCCCCCCTCCCCTTGTCCCCCCAACCCCCTCCACCTGTTCCCCTTCTTGTTTTCCTTTCTGCCTTTATTTCACGTTAGGGCAGCGCGGGAGTTCCCCTAACTTTTTTCACCAACCCCACTATACCTTCAGTCCTCTCAGAAACCTGCACTGAGAGGAATGAAGGTATAGAATTAGGTGTGCCAAGTACTTGCGGGCAGTCTGCTATCGCTACACCAACATCCGATTGTAGCAGGCAAATTTCCCTACCCCAGTTGCTCATCGGCTGAATGCTAGCTTGGCTAAATTGCTAGCACTCCAATTGCTGCCTTTTCAGCTGGTAGACTCTGCCTCCTTTCGTGAATTTGTGGAATGTGCGGTACCTCAGTGGCAGGTTCCCAAATGTCATTTTGTTTCACGGAAGGCCATTCTGGCTCTCTACTGGCATGTGGAAGGCAATGTCTTGGCCTCGTTGGACAGGTCGGTCAGTGGTAAGGTGCATATTACCGCTGACTCATGGTCCAGCAGGCATGGACAGGGACGTTACCTTTCTTTCACGGCGCACTGGGTAACTCTGCTGGCAGCTGGGAAGGATGCAGGACAGGGTGCAGTATTGTTGGAGCTTGTTTCGCCACCAAGCCTCCAAAATGCTAGTAGTGGTGATTCTGCCACACCTCTCTCCTCCACCCCCTCCTCTGCTTCTTCCTCTATGGCCTCTTCCTCTGCAGATTTGTCCTCGGAACCAGCAGTGCTCCGTAGGCGTTCAAGGGGCTACGCAATCACTCAGACAAAAAGATGCCATGCGGTGCTTGAGTTGGTCTGCTTAGGGGATAGGAGCCACACTGGGGCAGAGATTCTGTCAGCTCTGCAGTGGCAGACTCAGAGGTGGTTGACGCCGCGCCAGTTTAAGCCAGGAATGGTTGTATGCGACAATGGCACCAACCTCCTCTCCGCCCTCCGACAGGGACACTTGACCCGTGTTCCCTGTTTGGCTCATGTCCTGAATTTGGTGGTGCAGCGGTTCTTGTGCAGGTACCCGGGCTTACAGGATCTCCTGAGGCAGGCCAGGAAAGTCTGTGGGCATATAATGCCAGTGCTTGGCTGGCTGACCTTCAAAAGGAATGCAACCTGCCCAAGAACTGCCTCATTTGTGACATGCCCACCAGGTGGAACTCAAAGTTGTCAATGCTGCAGCGGCTGCACATGCAGAAGAGGGTCAGCAATGAGTACATGTGTGAGTATGGCACCAGGACAGGGCCAGGGGAGCTTGGCTTTTTTTAGCCACGCCAGTGGCTACTGATCAAGGATGCATGCACTGTCCTGTCACAATTTGAGGAGGCCACAAGAATGGTGAGCAGTGACAGTGCATGCATCAGTGATACTGTCCCTCTTGTCTTCCTGTTGGAGCACATGCTTCATGGAATAATGGACAGGGCACTTGAGGCAGAACAGAGGGAGGAAGAGGAGGACTTCCTTACCTCTCAAGGCCCCCTTTATCCAGACAGTATTCCTGCGGGCCCGCCAAACACACAGGAAGAGGAGGAGGAGGAGAAGGATAAGGATTGTGTCAGCATGGAGGTGGAGCCTAGCACTCAGCATCAGCAGCAGTCTTCAAGGGATCGTTTTCAGTCCCCAGAAAACCATGGACTTGTACGTGGCTGGGAGGAGGTGGCTGCGGATCATGTCATCCTTAGTGACCCAGAGGACTCCGGATCAAATGCCTTAGCAAACTTACGCTGCATGGCCTCCCTGATCCTGCAAAGCCTGCGAAAGGACCCTCGGATTCGTGGTATCAAGGAGAGGGATCATTACTGGCAGGCAACCCTTCTTGATCCACGTTACAAGGGTAAGGTTGCGGAACTTATCCAGCCTTCGCAGAGGGAGCAAGGATGAAACATCTTCGGGAGGCCTTGCAGAAAGGTTTGTGCAATGCGTTTCCAGAGCATGGGAGGTTACAATTTCCTGGTCCTGGACAACGTGTTGCTGAGGCTTCGGTCAGTCACAGAAGGAGTGGTGGAGAAGGTGGCCATCTGGCCGTTCAGACAATTCTTTAGTCCGCAGCCCCAAGGTCTGATCGGTTCCAGCAACCATCACCAGCGTCTGATTTACATGGTGCAGGAATACCTAGGGGCATGATCAGACTTGGACACGTTTCCAACCAAAAATCCACTGGGTTACTGGGTCTTGAGGATTGATCACTGGCCAGAGCTTGCACAATATGCAATTGAGCTATTGGCCTGTCCTGCATCCAGCGTTCTTTCTGAATGCACATTCAGTGCTGCTGGAGGCTTTGTAACCGATCACAGAGTGCGCCTGTCCACAGACTCAGTTGATCGGCTCACCTTCATAAAAATGAATCAGTCTTGGATCACCAGCTACCAAGCACCTGATGCGGATGTAACCGATTAATTTTACTATGAATGTGAGATCCCTTGAAGACTGCCTATGCTGAGTGACTATCGTATTCCTCCTCAATGTTCATGTTGATAGCTTCTAAGAACATTTTTGTTTCAGGGCACCACCACCACTGCCTAAGGCCCAATTTTTCTGCCCCTTTAACAGGGGCATGTAATTAAAATTTTTAATCTAATATTTCATAGCAGGGCCAGTTCCTGCTCCCACCAAGAGTAACTGTGAGGGCTTACAGTGTTGTGGCACCACCACCACACCATCACCAAAGGCCCAATTGTTCTGCCCCTGTTCAACAGGGGCATGTACCATGTATACTTGAGTATAAGCTGACCCGAATATAAGCCGAGGCACCTAATTTTACCACAAAAAAATGGGAAAACGTATTGACTCAAGTATAAGCCTAGGGTGTCCAACTGCATGCCTCACTGTGTCCATGTGCATGCCTCACTGTGTCCATGCCTCACTGTGCCCATGCCTCACTGTGCCCATACCTCACTGTGCTCATACCTTACTGTGTTCATGACTAGACTTACGTTTTAAAGTTACAGGAGAAATGACCGTTTAACATGGGAGTCTATGGAAGAGCTATGAGTAAGCATCTCACGATGTGAAACAGTGTTCACTGTGTTCACCTTTGGGTGTTTTTGCTGTAATTTGTGGATTTTATCAATAAACCAGCATATTTTTGCAGAGTGCGGCAGTCCAGGATCTTTTCATTCATTACCTACGTTGTGCAGAGCCAGCACCTGCATGTGCTTAGAGTGGGGCGGAAGCATATATGGATCCAGAGGCCTTGGAGCGGTAATCCCTTCTCTCAGTCTATGGAAGGGGTGCCCAGCTTTAAAAAATCGGTGCTCCCCGGCCGCAGGTCCCCCAGACAGCAAACTTTGCACACTTGAAGAGGAGAACTGGGGCTATATGTGTGCCAAGTTTGGGGGCCGGTACCGTGTCCCCTGAGTTACAGGAGAAATTACCGTTTAACATGGGAATCTATGGAAGGGGTGCCCAGTTTTAAAAAATCGGTGCTCCCCGGCTGTAAGTCCTCCAGACAGCAAACTTTTCACACTTGTAGAGGAGAACTGGGGCTACATGTGTCCAGGGGACCTACGACCGGCCAGTACTGGGTCCCCAAAGTCCAGGAGATCAGGCGCAAAAAGGTGACTCGAGTTTAAGCCGAGGGGGCATTTTCAGCACAAAAAAATGTGCTGAAAAACTCGACTTATACTCGAATATATACGGTAATTAAAATTCTTGATATAATATTTCACAGCAGGGCCCCTTCCAGCGCCCACCAAGAGTAACTGTGAGTGCTTACAATGTTGTGGCACCACCACCACCAAAGGCCCAATTTTTCTGCCCCTGTTCACAGGGGAATGTAATTACAATTCTTGATATAATATTTCACAGCAGGGCTTGTTCCAGCGCCCACCAAGAGTTACTGTGAGGGTGTCGGGTCACCTGAGGCTAAGTGACAGATGCACACCGTTGGGGTCAGGAGTGCACCGCTATGATAGTGGACCCTACGGCTGACTGCTGCGGATTGAACCCTGGGTTGTGCAGGAAGGCAGGTCCACTGGGGCACCAACACGGATCCCACAGGGAGCTAGAACATAAGATTCCCCAGGGCGCGGAGTCTAAGAGCCAGCAGGTGTTCACCAGAGCCTCTAGTGGTGAGGATGGGCTACGCTGCCGCTGACTCCAGGTCGCGGCCCACAGGGTCTCCCAGCTCACGCTCACGGTAGGCTATAAGAGGAAGCTACCGGTCAGGGCGACTAGAAGACAAGGATAAACGGAGAACAAGCCAAAGGTCAAGGGTCACAACAGGCAGGGATGGTCGAGCAACGTGCCAAAGGTTAGGGTCACAAGCAGGCGGGGATACAGACCAGGTAAGAGACAGACAGATCATTAAAGTATTACTGCAAGGTCATGATAGTACCCCCCCTCTTATGAGGCCTCCCCCTCCCCCGCTTGGGACCAGGCTTGGAGGGGAACTTCAAATGGAACTTCCTCAGAAGACGAGGTGCGATATTGTAGAACATCTTTACAGAAGCGAGAATCCAAAATTTGACTAACCTCGTACTCCTGATCATCTTCAGAGACTGAAGCCAAGGTAGGGAGAGGACGGGAGAACTTATTCAAAACTAAGGGAGGGATACATGAAAGGAGTTTTAGATCCTGAGGCTTTTGGGGATCTGGAGTTTAAAACAAACAGTATTCAGCTTTGAAATCATATTGTAAGGACCAATGAATCTCGGGGCAAATTTGAGAGAAGGAACCTGGAGTCTGATGTTCCTGGTGGAAAACCAGACTTTGTCTCCTGGCTGTAGAGGAGGCGGCTTATGCCTGTGACGGTCAGCAAAACCCTTGAATTTTTTGCCAGCTGTCTGGAGGGAATTGTGAACGTCAACCCACATGGAATTTAATTATTCCTGAACGCTAGCCAAGGCTGGGATGTCGGAAGAACAGGTCATAGGAAGAGGGAGCTGAGGATGTCTTCCATAAACAGTGACAAAGGGTGTCTTCTGAGAACTGACGTTGACATGATTATTGTGGGAGAACTCTGCCCACAGGAGTAGCGATGCACAATTATCGTGATGAGCCAAGACCAAAGTACGGAGAAAGACTTCTAACTCCTGATTAACCCTCTCAGTCTGACCATTGGATTGAGGATGGTAAGAAGAGGTAAAATCCAAGGTAATGTTGAGGGACTTGCAAAAGGCTCTCCAAAAGCGAGACGTAAACTGAACACCCCTGTCTGAAACAACATGGGAAGGGACTCCATGAAGGCGGAAAATCTCTCGTACAAAAATGGGAACCAAGGCAGGAGCAGAAGGGAGACCAGGAAGAGTAATAAAATGGGTCATCTTGGAGAATCGATCAATTACCACCCAAATTACCGTATTCTTCTCAGAAGGTGGAAGATCGGTGATGAAGTCCATGGCTATGTTAGACCAGGGCTTCTTGGGAATGGGCAAGGGCATGAGAAGACCAGCAGGAGCCTGCGTGGAGGATTTAGACTGGGCACAGACATGACATGACATGACATAGTCTTTGACATCCGAACTGAGAGTGGCCCACCAGTAGTGGCGACTGATGAGGAGGAAGGATCGAAGGAACCCAGCATGACCTGCCACCTTGGAGTTATGTCCCCAACGGAGGATCTTAGTTCTTAGCTCAGTGGGGACGAAGGTCTTACCAGGAGGAATCATTGACTCCAGGGTGGTAGAATGGGCAAGGATGCATGAGGTAGGGATGATCGGCTCTGGCTCGATGGTAGGCTCCTCATCCTGAACGTCAAAAGACCTAGAGAGGGCATCAGCCCGACTGTTGCAGGAACCAGATTTGAACGTAATGGTGAAGTTAAAACGGGAAAAGAAGAGATTCCACCTGGCTTGTCTGGGATTCAATCGCTTGGCATTCTGTACGTACTGCAGATTTTTATGATCCGGGGGAAAATTGTTATGGAATGAGGGGAACCCTCCAAGAGATGATGCCACTTCTCCAATGCCAATTTAATCGCAAGAAGTTCCCGATCACCAATGCCATAATTCTTCTCCGCCTGAGAAAAATTTCTGGAGAAAAACGCACATGGTTGATGTTTCTTTCCAAAGGATTGAAGAAGCACAGCTCCCACCCCAGTTGAGGAAGCGTCCACTTCAATAAAAAATGGATCTCCAGGGTCAGGTCACCTCAACAAAGGTCCAGACACAAAGGCCTGTTTCAAATCATGAAAGGCAGAGACAGCTTCAGGGGGCCACTCCTTGGCATTAGCACCCTTCTTGGTCAAGGCGATAATAGGCACAGCAATAGAGGAGTAATTCCTAATGAACTGCCTGTAATAATTAGTGAACCCAAGAAAGCGCTGTGTGGCCTTGAGGCCGGCAGGAAGAGGCCAGTTGGTAATGGCCGAGACCTTTCCAGGATCCATACGAAGACCGAAGTTAGAGACGAAGCATCCCAGAAACAGGACTTCAGAACACTCAAAAGAACATTTCTCCAGCTTGGCGTACAGATTATTTTCTCGAAGGCCCTGAAGTAGAATCCGGACACGGTCTCTGTGAACAGACAGATTATCCGAAAAGATGAGAATGTCATCCAGGTAGATGACAACAAATTGGTAAAGCAGATCCCTGACGATTTCATTAACAACGTTTTGGAACACCGCTGGGGCATTACACAAACCAAAGGGCATGACCAAGTATTTGTAATGCCCATCTCTAGTGTTAAAAGCAGTTTTCCATTCATACCCCTCCCGTATTCGGATCAAATTGTATGCACCCCTGAGATCCAACTTGGTAAAAATGGAGGCACCTTTCAACCTGTCGAATAGTTCCGATATTAAAGGTAGGGGGTATCGGTTTTTGATTGTTACTGTGTTTAAGCCTCAATAGTCAATGCAGGGTCTTAGGGTACCATCCTTTTTGGCAACAAAAAAGAACCCTGCTCCCGCAGGCGATGAGGATTTCCGGATTAATCCTTTTTCTAGATTTTCCGCAATGTACTCAGACATGGCCTGGGTCTCTGGGATGGACCAGGGGTAGGTACGACCCCTGGGCAGAGCTGCTCCGGGTACGAGGTCAATGTCAATGGTACAGTCAAAGGACCTGTGAGGAGGAAGCATCTCAGCTGACTTTTTACAGAAAACATCCTGGAAATCGCTATATGCAGCAGGAAGGGCAGAGGATACTGAGGTGGTGGCCACGGGAAGTCTCTCCTTAGGGGCAACCTTGAGTAGGCAGGATGAGAAACAGGAGGGACCCCAAGCCAGGATCTGCCCAGAAGTCCAGTCAACATGTAGAGAGTGGAGCTGCAACCAAAGAAGCCCCAATACGATGGGGGTTGAGACCTTAGGAAGGATATCCACTCCTGGTGGAGTATCCCTACCGATATCTTAACAGGAAGGGTCTGGAAGCGAATAGGGCCCCCTGGAAGAACAGTGCCATCAAGCGCCAAGACCACCAATTGAGTGGTGAGGGGAAAAAGGGTAAGGTTCATGGAAGATGCAGTTCTCCAGTCCATAAAGTTGCCAGCAGCTCCGGAATCCAGATAAGCCAAGGCTGAGTGGGAGGAAGCGCCAACATGAAAAAACACAGAAAGAAGGTGACTTTTCTGGGTCCAATACTCCACCTTCCAGATGTATTAGACCCGAGCGTTTCACAGACAAAATGAGCATGTGTCACGAAAATGACCTTTGCCCCCACAGTAGAGACACAGGCCCAGAGTTCTGCGCCTAGCACATTCCTCGGGGGATAGCCTGGTCCGACCCAGCTGCATGGGTTCCTCAGCTGGCAGGAGATGCTCCACTGGTTGAAGAGAGGGGAGCTCAGGCTGACCAAGGACCAAGGAGTGTTGGTTTCGCTTTTCTAGGATCCTTTCCTGAAAACAAATATCTATCTGGTTACACAAGGAGATAACTTGGTCCAGATCAGTGAGGATGGTTCTTCCTGCTAATTCATCCTTCAATCTATCAGAAAGACCATGCAGAAAGGTTGCGATTAAGGCCTCATTGTTCCAGCTCAGTTCAGCCGTCAGTATGCGGAAATGAAGAGCATACTGTCCCACAGAAGCAGACTCTTGGCGGAGACGTAAAAGGGCGCTGGCCGCTGAAGAGACACGACCTGGTTCCTCGAAGATGTTCCGAAAGAGTTTCAAGAAATTAGGCTGGGAACCACTGGGTCGTTCCTCTCCCACAGAGGGGCAGCCCAAGCTAAAGCCTGGCTGGACAGGAGAGAAATAATATAGGCCACCTTAGCCAGATCAGACTGTAAGTTTTGAGACTGGAGTTCGAAGTGAATGGTACACTGGCTAAGGAACCCTCTGCAGGCCTTGGAATCCCCAGAGTAACGGGACAGAACTGGTAAGTGCAACGGGTTAGCGGCTGCAACTGTAGGTGGAGCTGATACGGCAGCAGGTTGCGGTTGAGGTTGTCGAACCAGGGATTCTAAGGAGGCTTGAAGTTGTTCAAAGCGGGAAGCCAAATCCTGAAGGAATCGCATCACCTGGGTCTGATTAGATTCCTGGGTCTCGAGTCTGCGGTCTATGCCCTGCAGCTGATCATCGGCAGGTAGCGGCACATCAGCCGGGTCCTTGGCCGTGCAAACTGTCAGGTCACCTGAGGCCAGGTGACAGATGCACACCGTTGGGATCAGGAGTGCACCGCTATAATAGTGGACCCTACGGCTGACTGCTGCGGATGGAACCCTGGATGGTACAGGAAGGCAGGTCCACTGGGGCACCACCACGGATCCCACAGGGAGCTAGAACATAAGATTCCCCAGGGCGTGGAGTCTAAGAGCCAGCAGGTGTTCACCAGAGCCTCTAGTGGTGAGGATGGACTACACTGCAGCTGACTCCAGGTCACGCCCCCAGGGTCTCCCAGCTCACGCTCACGGTAGGCTATAGGAGGAAGCTACCGGTCAGGGCGACTAGCAGACAAGGATAAACGGAGAACAAGCCAAAGGTCAAGGGTCACAAGCAGGCAGGGATGGTCGAGAAACGTGCCAAAGGTCAGGGTCACAAGCACGCGGGGATGGTCGGGAACACGCCAAGATCGTTAACAGAGACAAACGTAGAGCACACGGCAAGCAGGAAACAGGAAACCAAACACACAATATTGCACGGCAAGGCAGGCTTGGAGAACACAGTGTTAAATAGTGGTTCCTGTTGAGGCTAGGGTGGAGCCACACTGAGGCAAGATTACATAACCATGCAGGTGTGAGAGAGCAAGCCCTAAGGCTGATACACAGACCAGGTAAGAGACAGACAGATCATGAAAGTATTACTGCAAGGTCATGACAGAGGGCTTACAGTGTTCTGGTACAACCAACACCTAAGACCCAATTTTCTGCAGAGTATATAGGGGAGGCCGTATAGTATATACAGGCGGTACCCTACTTTCAAACATCTGACTTACAAATGGAGGAAGACAACAGGAAGTGAGAGGAAATCTACCCCTAGGAAGGGAAATTCTCTCCTGTAAGAGTTAATATGGGAAAATTGTGTCTCCTCCACGGATGCTTTATCACCAATCCTTGTTTCCCTAATAACCCAAAATTTTCTAAATCCAATCATTGGGACAGAAAGTGAGCTGAAATCTTCTGAACAGGGGCACAAACAGCAAAACAAATGTTACAGAGGTGATGATAACCCTTCCATATGTTATCCAAAAAGATTAAAAATGTCT
This sequence comes from Rana muscosa, assembly GCA_029206835.1. Taxonomy (NCBI): domain Eukaryota; kingdom Metazoa; phylum Chordata; class Amphibia; order Anura; family Ranidae; genus Rana; species Rana muscosa. Next base: position 255,667,862 of record CM055127.1, on the reverse strand, counting down.
TTTTTGGCTGGAGCTACACTTACAAAATGTACCTGTTCCAAATTACAAACAGATTCAACTGAAGAACAAACCTACAGTCCCCGTCTTGTTTGAACCGCCTGTATACTGCTGTTCAGAGTATATAGGGCCTGGGGGCCCCATGCCTTTCCTTTTTTTTATTTGGGTGCGGGGTTCCCCTTAATATCCATACAAGACCCAAAGGGCATGGTAATGGGCTGGGGGGGGGTACCCATGCAGTTTTTCTCAATAATTTTCATCTATATTGACGGGACCCGACATTACATTACAGCCGCAAGCAGTTTTAAATGACTTTTATTCCTTTAGAAATGTAATTTTGTGCAGGGACTGTTCTAAACATGGGAAACACGCGCCACTTTACAGGCATACTATAGACACCCCCCAGGTACGACATTTAAAGGAATATTTCACTTTTATTTTTTCACTTTAAGCATTATTAAAATCACTGCTCCGGAAAAAACGGCCGCAGGACCCGGGTCCCCAAACACTTTTTAGGACAATAACTTGCATATTAGCCTTTAAAATTCGCACTTTTGTTTTTTCACGTTCGGGTCCCATAGACTTTAACAGTGTTCGAATGTTCACGCGAACTTTCGGTCCGTTCACATGTTCTGCCGCAAACCGAACCGGGGGGGGGGGGGGGGTTCGACTCATCCCTATTTATCAGTTTTCTCCCCTCTCTGTAGGCTCATGTTACTCTATATCTCTACCTCAGAACCAACTTTAGAATCAAGTAATGTCTGTGTATCCTCAAGAAGTGGCTGATGCTGTGTTCACATAATTCAGCTAACTCTTCCATGCGTTATGCTGGGGCTACTGCAGGAGTAGCTGTGAACAAGGAGGCAGAATAAGCTACTCTGGAAGCTGCGGTGGACTGCACACTAGAGTCAGCTTGGGTCATAGAGGATGAGGATGGTTTAGTAAGCCAGTCCACCACCTCCTCTGCATGCTGTGGCTGCATAGCAAGGGCAACATCACTAAATAGAGAAAAATGTGCCCTGTCTGAGGGCGGACTACATCAACCTTTGCCTGTGGACACAGACGCTGCTGGCCCCGTCATAGTAGCATGGGAATGTCTGCCTCTTCTTGTTGGTTTCCCAGACATGATAGGGGGGGGTTATTACTCAAATTTAATAGAAACTGGGATATGTGTGATTGGATGCACTATATTGAGGACCAACGCTGACTGAAATGTAAAAACTATAAAAAAATAATAATTGAAAAACAAAAAAAGGGGGAACACCAGCGTTGCAGTCAGAAAAACTGCAGCTGACAATTAGGCCCCTTTCACACATGCGGACCGTATCTCCGCTTTTTCATCCATCAGTTTACGGAAGAAAAAGGGACATACATTGGTCCCTATGAGATAGCGGGTGTCAGCGGATGAACATCCGCTGACACCCAATCTCATCCGGGTCCGCAATCCTCCGATTCTGGAGATGGAGGAAAATCCTATTTTTCAATCCGTCTGCAGAGCAGATCGGGTGAACATGGACAGACGGTCCATGTTCAACCGATCCCCCCATAGGGGAGAGCGGAGATCTGACAGGGCGGTCCCTGCACAGTGTGTGGGGACCACCCTGTCATCCGCCGGCTCAGCAGGGATCAGCGGAGCGATCCCCGCTGAGCAAGCAGAGGTTCACGGGGCGGATCATCACGGATCCGTCCCGTGTGAAAGGGGCCTTAAAAAATAGGGGACAGGTAGGGGACAAAAAAAAACAACCTCACACACTATACTTACACTACATTAACACTCTTGCAAACTGAGCCCTGCTCTATCTATCTCCACTCCAACACACTGCAAAAGCTTTCTATGGGATAGGAACCTTTTATAGTGTGGGGGTGGGACTACAAGCACTGACCTGTGATTGGAGAAAGTCATCATCACTTTGTCCAATCAGGTATCTGACAGTACTCTGTGCCCAAATTGGCATAACCTTGCACCTGACCAGCAGTCAGATGCAATGCTTCATCCAATTAGGGCCCTAGAATGCACTGTGAAGTGTGCAGTGTATTGTGGGCTGCTCAGCCAGCAAATATTCTGCCCGAATATCGCCTGTTTGCCCATTCATTCAACACTGATGGCCACATACTTCAGATCCCAAGCCTTCACTTGAACTGAACAGGTTTGCTACTCCATTTTAACTCCAACATAAAAAAACTAGATACTGGATACCACCACCTCTAGTAATGGTGAAGGGACACCTGTCATGACAAGGCTTCAAGGAACTTATACCTCAGACCCTGCTATGTACTGTACATGACTCAGAGAGAACTAATTAGCAATGACCTCATGAAGTTCGAGGACTGCCCAGAGAACTATCTTTCCAGAACCTTAGCATCCCACCTATGCAAGAACTTTTTTTTTTAATCAGATGGTTAGGCCCTCAGTCGTCAAACTGTGTTAAGAGATAAGAGACTTTAAACAGTTTATATCCATAAATCAGCCAACGCCCTTTATCAAAAAGAGATTTGAGCAAACAAATGGGAGCTTTCTGAAACAATCCAATAATGACAACCATAAGTTGTACAAACAATCTTCTTCAGTTTTATATCATCTAGGAGTTCCTACACCTACCAGGTCTTAACCACTATGGTGATCAACTGCTTGTAGCAAAATTACCATACAATATTCAGAAAAATAGGACTACGACCTTAACTTATGCTTTGCCACCCATGGACTGCAACATCAAGATCATCCCAGCTTTCATCTGACATTTTTGTATGTGTGTGTGTGTATATATATATATATATATATATATATATATATGTAGCACACGGACCCTTTTCCCTTGCTTTGGCTCAATTGCAGGAAAAAGGCACACCGTACTATATGCCCGTACCCTCCTGGATGAGGAGGTTAAGCGGTGTTATGTATTTGGGTCCCACAGCTAGGTTCTTCTGTCAGTTGGTTCTCGTCTCCTAGGATATAGGGACAAGTCTTTGTTTCCCCCCCCAGTAATTCCAATGTCCACACCACTTTAAACTCCAACGTTGAATTTATTTTCTCAATGTTCAGCAGATAGGAAAAGGGTGGAAGAGAGACAGGACAGCAAGGTTTGGGAGGTTAGTCCAGGCACAAATGGATGTCACAATCTCTACTCTATCCCTGAGTAGGTTTAGCTCACCCGGATAGTTTCCTGCAAGTGGATCCTAGCAGCCAAAGTGATGCTCGGACGTTTGATTAAGTTCTTTTCCTAGATGCGATCGGGAGACTCTCTGCCACAGAATCTATCAGACCCCGAACCTCTTAGCTTCTGGTACTTAAGGACAGGTGCCAGCAGCAGCACATTACTAGGCTCTTGGTGGATAGTTATATACAATCCAGCGCTCAAATGGTGGCAAAAATGATGAAATGTAACTTGGTGAGCAAATAAAAATGATAATTTATTGATTAAAATGCATGCTGAAAATTGATTAATGTATTTGATCGGATGGAATCAAAAATACAAAGTACAATAACCTTCAAACTGGGATCAGACAAAAATCTTGATCAGTATTGAAGCATTAAAAAACGCATAACAACCAACACTGCCAGCCAAAGGGTTAAGATGTGCAAGTGTGCTGAATAAATCTGGTTGTGATGACCAGTTGGATGGAATGAGCTTGGTGTTGATCAAAGTTACTGGATGTAACTTGCACTATCATTGCCGTCAGTAGAGATTTAAACCTGTATCCGTAGATGCAGTCTTTCACAGCCTATGGCTGGATGGAAATACAAAAGCCGTGGAGACCAGGAAGACCAAAAAGAGATGTGACATCCTCTGCAAGTACCTGTATCGCAATCAGACCAGCTGTGCAGGCAGGCAGGAGATGGAATGATCAGCGGCTCTATGCGGCTATGTAGCTGTTGCGCTCTCCAACTGGCGGCCGGAAGAAACACCAAGACGGGGGCAAGGAGCAGGAGGGATGTGCAGACTTGGCTGGCGGGATGGTGGGCTCCTGTAGTGTCGGAGAGTCCTCACACTAACATGTTTCGCGCGCATGCGCTTTGTCAAAGGCGAGGAGGACACTGCCAATGGGCGGTATTAGTAGAAGCAGAAAGGGGAAGTGAATCACTGCTCTTGCCATCTTAACCCCTTGTATACATCCAACTCTACATTAGTTCAGGGACATAATATGATACATAGGGGCTGATTTACCAAACGTTTGCGCCATGAGTATTGGCGCATCTGCGTGCGCAATGGCTGTTTTGGTATTTACAAAACAGCGCCTGTAGCGCAGCCCTATTTCCCATTTACTATAGTGTTGTCGGCGGACGGGAGGAGGCGCTCAGTGCGCCACTATGGACCTGGCGCACGGCATGTTAAACACTAAATATAAAGAAGCTGGAAGTGAGAATATAATGGGGGTGACATTGGGGGATGTGAGGAAGTGTAGTGACACCTGCCCAAATAACAAACATGGCCAAAATTGAGTGATAAAGTAACTTTTTCAAAACCAGCCCGCTGCGCCGGCAAGTACGATTCGAGCTGCGGGAGTTTTTTTTTTAGCTCAGCGCGGGAATTTCAATGGTTCAAATGCGCTGATACACTGCGCCGGCAAAATCTTAGTAAATGTCAAGTCACCTAAGTCAATTTGCATAAGTTGAACAGGCGCAGCTTTGAACTTCCCAGTGCGCCTGCAAAATGACATTTCTAAAGGAAAAAAAAGGCATTTAAAAGCAGCCGCGGCTATAATGAATTGTCGGCTCCCGGCAATATAGAGAAAAGTCATTGAAAGTCTTTGCTAACCAAAAAAAAAAAGCGTGGGGGCCCCCCAAATTCCATAACCAGGCCCTTCAGGTCTGGAATGGATATTAAGGGGAACCCCGCTGCAAATTTAAAAAAAAGACGACGTGGGGTTCCCCCCAAATATTCATACCAGGCCCTTCAGATCTGGCATGAATTTTAAGGGGAACTCCACCCCAAATAAAAAAAAAAATGGCGTGGAGTCCCCCCAAAAATTCAAACCAGACCCTTATCCGAGCACATAACCTGGCCAGCCGCAGGGGAAAAGGGGGGGACGAGAGCGGCGCCCCTCCCTCCTGAACCGTACCAGGCAACATGCCCTCAACATGGGGAGGATGTCCCCATGTTGATGGGGACAAGGGCCTCATCCCCACAACCCTTGCCCGGTGGTTGTGGGGGTCTGCGGGCGGGGGGCTTATCGGAATCTGGAAGACCCCTTTAACAAAGGGGACCCCCAGATCCCGGCCCCCCCTATGTGAAATGGTAATGGGGTACAAATGTACCCCTACCATTTCACAAGGAAAGTGTCAAAAATGTAAAAAATGACAAGAGCCGGTTTTAGACAATTCCTTTATTAATGTCTTCTCTTTTCTTCCATCTTCTTCTTCTTCCTTCTTCTTCTTTTCTCCATTCGGGTTTCTTCCTCTTCATCTTTATCTTTATCTTCCTTCTTCTTTCGGTCTTCTCGTCCGCATCTTGCTCCGGCGTCTTCCCTTCTTCTTTCTTCTCCAGCCGCTCCGTTTGAATTGGAGGTTCCCGCTGAGCGACGCCTCAGTTCCCCACTTGGTCCGCTGCCCCGGTGGCTCTGCCCCCCTCTGACACCACGGGGAAAGTCCCCGTGAAATGCATGTGCGTCAGAGGGGGACGGGGTCACCGGGTGTAAGCGGACCCGATGGGGAACTGAAGAACTGAAGCGTCGCACAGCGGAAACCTCCAATTCAAACGGAGCGACCGGAGAAGAAAGAAGAAGGGAAGACGCCGGAGCAAGATGCGGACGAGAAGACCGAAGGAAGAGAAAGAGGAAGAAGGAAGAGAAAGAGGAAGAAGGAAGAGAAAGAGGAAGAAGAAAGAGGAAGAAGGAAGAGAAAGAGGAAGAAGGAAGAGAAAGAGGAAGAAGGAAGAAGAAAGAGGAAGAAGAAAGAGGAAGAAGAAAGAGGAAGAGGAAGAGGAAGAGGAAGAGGAAGAAACCCGAATGGAGAAAAAAAGAAGATGGAAGAAAGGAAAACACATTAATAAAGGAATTGTCAAAAACCGGCTCTTGTCATTTTTTACATTTTGACACTTTCTTCGTGAAATGGTAGGGGTACATTTGTACCCCATTACCATTTCACACAGGGGGGGGCCGGGATCTGGGGGTCCCCTTTGTTAAAGGGGTCTTCCAGATTCCGATAAGCCCCCTGCCCGCAGACCCCCACAACCACCGGGCAAGGGTTGTGGGGATGAGGCCCTTGTCCCCATCAACATGGGGACATTCTCTCCATATTATGGGCATGTGGCCTGGTACGGTTCAGGAGGGAGGGGGGGCCGCTCTCGTCCCCCCCTTTTCCCCTGCGGCCGGCCAGGTTATGTGCTCGGATAAGGGTCTGGTGTGGATTTTTGGGGTGACTCCACGCCATTTTTTTTTTACATTTGGGGTGGAGTTCCCCTTAAAATCCATGCCAGATCTGAAGGGCCTGGTATGGATATTTGGGGGGAACCCCACGTCGTCTTTTTTTTAAATTTGCAGCGGGGTTCCCCTTAATATCCATTCCAGACCTGAAGGGCCTGGTTATGGAATTTGGGGAAACCCCCATTCTTTTTTTTTTTGTGTAATCAAAGACTTTCAATTACTTTTATCTGTATTGATAGGAACCAGCAATTCATTACAGCCGCAAGGACTTTTAAATGACTATTATTTTACTTTAGAAATGTCATTTTGCTCTCCAACTGTTATAAACATGGAAAGCATGTGCTACTTTACAGGCATACTATAGACACCCCCGGTATGATATTTAGGGCCAGTTCACACCGGATGCAGTGCAGTGCGTTTTTTTGATACCTGAAAAACGCAAAGAAAGTTGATCACATTAATGCCAATGGCATAGTTCACACCACTGCAGTCCGTTCCAGTGCGTTTCAGAAAGTAAAAAAAAAAATGGTCATGCTGCATTTTTTAGGAACAGAACTGTACTGGACCGCAGTAAAACACATCAAAAAGGCAAAGGAACGTACCAAAAATGCACCGGAACGCACCTAAATGCACCCAAGACGCACTGCAACACACTTGTCCTAAGTGAAAAGAGGGGGAAAAAAACACTGGACTGCATCAAAAACTCCTCAAAAATGCACTGGAATGTGTCAAAAACGCGCATGCAGAAAAGCACCTGGAACGCACCCAGACTGCGTTTCTATAGTGTGAACTAGGGCCAGTTCACACCATAGAAACACAATCCAGGTGCGTTCCAGGTGCTTTTCTGCATGCACGTTTTTCATGCGTTCCAGTGCATTTTTGGTAAGTTTTTGATGCAGTCCAGTGCTTTTTTTTCACCCCTCTTTTTTATTAACCATAGATAAGGACAAGTGTGTTCCAGTGCGTTTTTGGTGCATTTAGGTGTGTTCCTGTGCATTCCAGTGCGTTTATGATGCGTTTTGATGCGTTCCAGTACAGTCCAGTGCAGGTAAAATGCAGCCTGTTCTACTTTTTTGGTAGAACTGGAACGCACTGGAACAAACACTGCCATTTAGAACCATATAACCAACTTTCCATGCATTTTGGATGCATAAAAAACGCAATGCACTGCATGTGGTGTGAAATGGCCCTTAAGCAATTTGGCATATTTAAAGGCACTTCTCCTTGTTTTGTTTTTGGTGTTTTCCAAATTGGTGACATTGATATCCCTTAGGGTGGGACCTGGGCCCCCATTTTAAGGCCAATAACTAGAAGATAAGCCAGCCAAGTGGGGACTAGGGATGAGCTTCGTGTTCGCAGTGTCATCCAGGCGCTGTGATTGGCCAAGCATGCACTGTGACCCCGCATGCTTGGCCAATCACAGCGCCGGCAGCGAGGAGAGCAATGATTGGCCACAGGCAGGATGCCTGTGGCCAATTATTGCTGATGGGGTTTAGTACACGCCCCACACTATAAAAGGCCGCCAGCGCGGCGGCCTTGTGTAGTGTGTTCCGGAGCAGGGAAAGAGAAGCATAGGCAGGGACAGTGTCATTATTTTTCCTTTACTATTCCTGGATTCCTTGTGTTTAGGGACAAATAAGGATAGGTAGGGAGAGTGTCAGTGACAGTGTGCTATTCTGTGCTAATCCTTGTTTGTAGGGACAGAGAGGTACAGTGAGGGAAAGTGTCAGTGTGCTATTCTGTTCTAAAACTATTTTGCTGAACCATATTTTCAATCCTTGAGTTTAGGGACAGAGAGGTACAGTGAGGGAAAGTGTCAGTGTGCTATTCTGTTCTAAAACTATTTTGCTGAACCATATTTTCAATCCTTGAGTTGAGGGACAGAGAGGTACAGTGAGTGAAACTGACAGTGTGCTATTCTGTTCTAAACCAATTTTGCTGTTCCATATTTTCAATCCTTGAGTTGAGGGACAGAGAGGTACAGTGAGTGAAACTGACAGTGTGCTATTCTGTTCTAAACCAATTTTGCTGTTCCATATTTTCAATCCTTGAGTTGAAGGACAGAGAGGTACAGTGAGTGAAACTGACAGTGTGCTATTCTGTTCTAAACCAATTTTGCTGTTCCATATTTTCAATCCTTGAGTTGAGGGACAGAGAGGTACAGTGAGTGAAACTGACAGTGTGCTATTCTGTTCTAAACCAATTTTGCTGTTCCATATTTTCAATCCTTGAGTTGAGGGACAGAGAGGTACAGTGAGTGAAACTGACAGTGTGCTATTCTGTTCTAAACCAATTTTGCTGTTCCATATTTTCAATCCTTGAGTTGAGGGACAGAGAGGTACAGTGAGTGAAACTGACAGTGTGCTATTCTGTTCTAAACCAATTTTGCTGTTCCATATTTTCAATCCTTGAGTTGAGGGACAGAGAGGTACAGTGAGTGAAACTGACAGTGTGCTATTCTGTTCTAAACCAATTTTGCTGTTCCATATTTTCAATCCTTGAGTTGAGGGACAGAGAGGTACAGTGAGTGAAACTGACAGTGTGCTATTCTGTTCTAAACCAATTTTGCTGTTCCATATTTTCAATCCTTGAGTTGAGGGACAGAGAGGTACAGTGAGTGAAACTGACAGTGTGCTATTCTGTTCTAAACCAATTTTGCTGTTCCATATTTTCAATCCTTGAGTTGAGGGACAGAGAGGTACAGTGAGTGAAACTGACAGTGTGCTATTCTGTTCTAAACCAATTTTGCTGTTCCATATTTTCAATCCTTGAGTTGAGGGACAGAGAGGTACAGTGAGTGAAACTGACAGTGTGCTATTCTGTTCTAAACCAATTTTGCTGTTCCATATTTTCAATCCTTGAGTTGAGGGACAGAGAGGTACAGTGAGTGAAACTGACAGTGTGCTATTCTGTTCTAAACCAATTTTGCTGTTCCATATTTTCAATCCTTGAGTTGAGGGACAGAGAGGTACAGTGAGTGAAACTGACAGTGTGCTATTCTGTTCTAAACCAATTTTGCTGTTCCATATTTTTAATCCTTGAGTTGAGGGACAGAGAGGTACAGTGAGTGAAACTGACAGTGTGCTATTCTGTTCTAAACCAATTTTGCTGTTCCATATTTTCAATCCTTGAGTTGAGGGACAGAGAGGTACAGTGAGTGAAACTGACAGTGTGCTATTCTGTTCTAAACCAATTTTGCTGTTCCATATTTTCAATCCTTGAGTTGAGGGACAGAGAGGTACAGTGAGTGAAACTGACAGTGTGCTATTCTGTTCTAAACCAATTTTGCTGTTCCATATTTTCAATCCTTGAGTTGAGGGACAGAGAGGTACAGTGAGTGAAACTGACAGTGTGCTATTCTGTTCTAAACCAATTTTGCTGTTCCATATTTTCAATCCTTGAGTTGAGGGACAGAGAGGTACAGTGAGTGAAACTGACAGTGTGCTATTCTGTTCTAAACCAATTTTGCTGTTCCATATTTTCAATCCTTGAGTTGAGGGACAGAGAGGTACAGTGAGTGAAACTGACAGTGTGCTATTCTGTTCTAAACCAATTTTGCTGTTCCATATTTTCAATCCTTGAGTTGAGGGACAGAGAGGTACAGTGAGTGAAACTGACAGTGTGCTATTCTGTTCTAAACCAATTTTGCTGTTCCATATTTTCAATCCTTGAGTTGAGGGACAGAGAGGTACAGTGAGTGAAACTGACAGTGTGCTATTCTGTTCTAAACCAATTTTGCTGTTCCATATTTTCAATCCTTGAGTTGAGGGACAGAGAGGTACAGTGAGTGAAACTGACAGTGTGCTATTCTGTTCTAAACCAATTTTGCTGTTCCATATTTTCAATCCTTGAGTTGAGGGACAGAGAGGTACAGTGAGTGAAACTGACAGTGTGCTATTCCGTTCTAAACCAATTTTGCTGTTCCATATTTTCAATCCTTGAGTTGAGGGACAGAGAGGTACAGTGAGTGAAACTGACAGTGTGCTATTCTGTTCTAAACCAATTTTGCTGTTCCATATTTTCAATCCTTGAGTTGAGGGACAGAGAGGTACAGTGAGTGAAACTGACAGTGTGCTATTCTGTTCTAAACCAATTTTGCTGTTCCATATTTTCAATCCTTGAGTTGAGGGACAGAGAGGTACAGTGAGTGAAACTGACAGTGTGCTATTCTGTTCTAAACCAATTTTGCTGTTCCATATTTTCAATCCTTGAGTTGAGGGACAGAGAAGGACACTCGTAGAAATTATCAGTGTGCTATTCTGTGCTAAATCTTGTTTGTAGGGAGGGACAGAGTAGGACAGTGAGGGAAAGTGTCAGTGTGCTATTCTGTTCTAAAACTTTTTTGCTGAACCATATTTTCAATCCTTGTGTTTAGGGACAGAGAAGGATAGGCAGGGGACAGTGTCAGTGTCATTGTTGCTAAGCCTCCTGCACAATATACACCTGAAGGTAGCCCTTATTGCTGTTTTTCCCATCTCCCTGCAGGCCATCCATTAAAATGTCTGGAAGGCAACCAAGGAGAGGCAGACAGTTAGGAGGCAAAAAAAGAGGGCAAGCAGGCTCTGTGTCTGGGGGCAACAGTGCTGGTCGTGTACGCGGTGCATTGTCATCAGCACATGGCCATGGGACACGCTTGTCCTTGTTTTCGGCAGCTGGACATGTTGAGCCACATCATGCCGAAGACTTGGTAGAGTGGATGACCAAGCCCACCTCATCCTCCTCATCCTCTCTCACCCAGGCTCAGGGTACTGGCAAAGCAGCTGCCAAAGCGTCCTCTTCTCTGGTATCATTATCTTCATTAGTCAATCCTTCCCTAGACCCACCATGCCCTCCTCCTGATGAGTCCCCCGAACTGTTTGAGCACAGTGTTGGGTACATGCTCCAGGAGGATGCCCAGCGTTTGGAAGGATCTGATGATGATACCCAGCTAGAGGAAGGCAGCAGCGTGAGAGCAGAGAGAGGGGATGCTCAAGAAGGACACCAATCTGGCAGTCATGCTCCAGCAGCTGCAGCATACTGCCAGATTGGCTCCAGTGATGAGGAGGGAGGGGATGATGAGGTCACTGACTCCACGTGGGTGCCTAATAGGAGAGAGGAGGAGGAGGAGGATGAGGAGGAGGCACATCTCCAACGAGGCAGGATGCCCTTGAGTGGCCAGCGTATGGGCAGCACACCGACGGAATCACACCGCAGAGCTCCGCCTGTGCAGGGCGCTGCCTCTGCCCGTCATTCAAAAAGTTCTTTGGTGTGGGCCTTTTTTGAGGCGAGTGCATCAGATCGCACAGCTGCTGTTTGCAACATATGTCTCAAGCGTATATCGCGTGGCCAAAACATCAGCCGCTTGGGCACCACATGCTTGATCAGACATATGTTGACCTACCATGCAGCTCGTTGGCAAGCCTACCTTAAAGACCCACACCAAAGAACAAAGCTGACCTCTTCTTGCACCGCATCAGCTGGGATCTCCAACCCCACTATACCTTCAGTCCTCTCTGAAACCTGCACTGAGAGGAATGAAGGTGTAGAATTAGGTGTGTCACAGCCAAGTACTTGCGGGCACTCTACTAGCAGTACACCGACGTCCGATTGTAGCAGGCAAATTTCCCTGCCCCAGCTGCTGGACCGTCGAAAGAAGTTCACTCCCAGCCATCCACATGCCCAGCCGTTGAATGCTAGCTTGGCTAAATTGCTAGCAATTCAACTGCTGCCTTTTCAGTTGGTAGACTTGGCCCCCATCCGTGAGTTTATGCAATGTGCTGTTCCTCAGTGGCAGGTTCCCAAACGCCACTTTTTCTCACGGAAGGCGATTCCGGCTCTCTACCGGAATGTGGAAGGCAATGTCCATGCCTCGCTGGACAGGGAGGTCAGCGGTAAGGTGCATATTACCACTGACTCATGGTCCAGCAGGCATGGACAGGGACGTTACCTTTCTTTCACGGCCCATTGGGTCACTCTTTTGGCAGCTGGGAAGGTTGCAGGACAAGGTCCAGTAGTGTTGGAGGTTTTTCCGCCGCCACGCCTCCAAAATGCTACTACTGGTTGTGACACACCTCTCTCCTCCACCCCCTCCTCTTCTTCTTCCTCCATGGCCTCTTCCTGTGCTTTGTCCTCGGAACCAGCGGTGCTCTGTAGGCGTTCAAGGGGCTACGCAAGTACGCAGGCAAAAAGATGCCATGCTTGCGCTGGTGTGTTTGGGGGACAGGAGCCACACTGGGGCAGAGGTTCTGTCAGCTCTGCAGGGGCAGGCTGAGAGGTGGTTGACGCCACGCCAGCTTAAGCCAGGAATGGTGGTTTGCGACAATGGCACCAACCTCCTCTCCGCCCTCCGACAGGGACAACTGACCCATGTGCCCTGTGTGGCTCACGTCCTTAACCTGGTGGTGCAGCGGTTCTTGGGCAGGTACCCGGGCTTACAGGATGTCCTGAGGCAGTAACTCAGCGAAACTTAAACGTTCAGACCGATACATTCTTTGTGGAAAGTTCAAAAAACTAGAAAGATTAATTCACTCCACCAACACACAGTGGTGGGATGAGTTTTTTCTAAAAAAATATGCTGAACATAAAATTTCTCCTAGAGGCCTAAGAATCCTTAAAACCTGTTCTTTCCTAGATACTGCCCATAATAAGGAATGGGAAGGGATAGTCGAATTTTGCACCAATAAATTGATAGAGATCATTATTAGTCAGCGGCACATCAAATATAATGAATTGGTGCATCATGTACAAATGCTTTCATTGGAGATTATAGGCTCACAGCAAAAAATTCCATTGACCTGGCTGGACACACTTAAAAGGAACACCAAAACTAAAGAGAATTCACTAATACAGACTAAACTAGGCAAATTTCACAGGGATCTAGATGATTACCGCCAAAAAAAGATTTTTTCTTGGAAAAATAATACAAAAATACCAGCACTCTTGTCTATAGTACCCTATGCTAGAGTGATTCCTAATGTCATATCCAGACCCAAGGATAAATTTAGTTTTGTTAACACCAACAATTCACGTACAGCTAGCCCACTACCCCAACAAATTCATTCTAGACGAAGATTTGGAAATAAATGCCAACCACTTAGGGAAATTCCCTCGCCTAGAGATAATGTGGCTTCCGTCCTAGATGAAAACACATTATCTACTGGCATAGTTCCTGATGGTAATATGCCGCTTGTATCTATAGATGATATCCCCTCTGGCACTACCTCTGATTACAATTCCATTGATATACCAACACAATCTTCTATTACCAGTCTTGGTATTGCAGCTCAAATTGTGAGCCAAGATGACTCTTTAATCCCTACCACTCCCCAAGCATCTACCACCTTTGATCTTCTCCTCTGTGATTTTAACATCCATGACATACCAACTTATTCTGCCTCCCTGTCCTTCTCGCCTTTTTTAGAAAAGGGCTAACACCCAAAACACAGATTAAAAAGAAAGCACACAGACGAGGATGTAGGGGAGGACGCAGAAAATCCAAAAATCAATGCAAAACAACAGAAACTATAAAGTTGTTCAATCTTTCCTCCCATGTATTGTCACCTGATGATGTCTCCCTTTTGGGTAGAGGCCTCACTTTTTCTCCCACCATACAACCCAATTCCTTCCAATTATTTAAGGATCTTAACAAATTCATAAGAAACCTTACTCTTAAAAGATTTTATAATATACAATCTACCAAAGGCAAATTAGCTGATCCTGACAGCACACTTTCTCCTGCCACTGTTGCTGAGGCAATTACAGAAGCTTCTTCCTATAGTCCTGATAGCCAATTTAACATGTATGATCTAGAACCTGGCGAGCTGGATCTAGACGTTGATCTTGAATTATTCACTCAACATTTTCAAACATCACCCCCGGTTACACATACACCTTTACAGCCTAAGTCCATTTTTTACCCTACCAAATCCAAGGGACCCTATCTAGAATCTTACTATAGAGTTGTGTTTGCTGACCTCCAAAAATTATGCCAAGCTACAGAAAATGCCGGCAAACATCGCCATTATAATCTTAAACCCGGTGAGAGAGTTTCACTTAAATGCTTCCTTGACAACCCCAATCTTATCATTAAGCCTGCAGATAAGGGGGGTGGGATCATTATCCAAGATCGAACAGATTATGTGGCTGAGGCCATGAGGCTGCTGTCCGATCAAAACACTTATAGAAAACTTCCATCTGATCCTTTACCTCTGTTTCGTATAGAAGCAGAGACATTGGTTAAGAAAGCTCTAGTAGATCAAGTCATCGACAAAAAAGAAGCAGCCTTTTTACGAAAAAACTACTACAGTACGCCATACTTTTATCATTTACCTAAAGTACACAAAGATCTAAAGAACCCTCCCGGTAGGCCGATCGTTGCCTCTATGAACAGCGTAACTGGTGGCTTCTCACAATACATTGATTCTTTTCTACAACCGCTCGCTCAGGATCTCCCATCATATATACGGGACTCTATACATCTCATGGAACTTCTGTCTCCATATACTTGGCTTGACAGCTATTCTTGGCTGTCATTAGATGTTAACTCCCTATATACCTCCATCCCCCATAATATAGGCCTTTTGGCCGTACAACATTATCTATCCTCCAACCCTATGCTCAACAATAAACAAGCTGAATTTATTCTGGACGCTACTCTGTTTTGCCTTACGCATAATTATTTCCATTTCGAGGGAGATTTCTACCTACAGACCCATGGTACAGCGATGGGGGCTAATTTTGCCCCCTCCTATGCCAACCTGACCATGGGACTGTGGGAGAATCTACTCATATGGAAAAATAACCCCTTTGCTAGATACATAGTATTCTATGGCAGGTATATCGACGATATTGTCATCATCTGGGATGGCTCCTCCTCCCAGGTTGATGACTTTGTCACATACTGCAATACCAATGACATGGGACTCTCCTTTTCCGCTGTCTGGAATAAGGACAGTTTGGCCTTCCTTAATTTAGAACTCAATCATGAGCTAGATAAGATCTTTACTCGTAATTATACTAAACCCACTGCAGGTAACTCTTACCTCCATTACGATAGCTGTCACCATCCCCTCTGGGTAAAAAATATACCTAAGGGTCAATACTGTAGATTAAGTCAGAACTGCACCAGGGACAGCGACTACATACTACAAAGTGCACACTTGAAACAAAAATTTTTGGTTAAAGGATACCCAGAAAAAATTATAGACCATGCCCATACCATCTATCTTTCTGGCAAGAAACCCAAGAGAATAAAATCGCCAGAAAAACCGGTTGTTCGATTTGTCACTGGGTTCCATGGACAGTATAGAAAAATGGAACATATCATTCATAAACACTGGAACATCTTGAAGCAAGACCCCCACCTAGCTACAATTGCTTGTGATAAACCTAAAGTTACCTACAGAAGGGCACCGACTCTAAAAAACAAAATAGCGCCTAGCAAGTTAAAACACACTAAACCAATTAGTGCTATTTGTCCGGCCCCCCTTAAAGGGATGTATAGATGCAATAAAGCCCTGTGCAAAACTTGCAATTTTGTCCAACATGGACAAAAAAACTTCTCTCATAGGGATAAGACTTATCAACTTGACAATTTTTTCAACTGTTCAAGTGATTATGTCGTTTATTGCCTAACATGCCCATGCAAAATGCTATATGTGGGTCGCACTATTAACCCACTAAGACAGCGTTTTGGCAAACATCGTCGCTTTGTGGAAACTGGTTGTGATGAACACAGTGTACCACGGCACTTCTTGGAATTTCATGGCCAGTCCACGGAGGGCCTACAGGTTTGGGTGATAGAAGCCATACCTAAAGGCCTATCTGAGGCCGAGCGTTTTTCCAGACTGTGTGAGCGCGAAACTTATTGGATCTTTACTCTGGATACCCTTGTGCCGAATGGGTTAAATGAGGAACTAGAGGTTAACACGATCCTCTAAAAAATGTTCCCCTTTTCTTATTTGCCCTCTCCCTATGATGCACGGTTGCAATTGTGCATGTACATATTGTAGTGTTAGCACCTATATGTGTGTGCTTTTCCATTAAGGAATCTTATGGCTTCTTCTTTTTACATATTTACATATATATAATCCCTTCATTTATTATCATTTATTATAATTATACAATACTATTATTACCATTATCATTTTTTAATTTTAGCTCTTCTGTTACACAGCGCAAGCCTCCACGCATGTGTGGGCGAGCGCTTGTGTGCACTAGCATATATGTGTATGTGTGTCCCTTTATACGTGTGTGTGCACGTGGGCACACATAGGCACACGAGCATATATATTGTGAGGGGGTTAGCTCGGCAGCGGGTGTGTGTGACCCCCTGGATGGGCTCCCCACACAAAAACAGGCCCAGCAGACGGAGGTTGTGGTTTTCAAGAAAAAAAGGTGCGGTTTATTTCTCTATTTACAGTGACAAAAACACAGCAAAGCAAAAAGAAACATAAACAAAATAAACCCTGGTCAGCTTGACCTCTGACTAAACATGCAGGTTTCCTAACTAACAACTGAGATCAGCCTGGTGCTGTCCTAGTCCCTAAGTCCCTGGTTTAGTAAATGTCCAAACAAATAGCCACACAGGCTTTGTCTCACCGCACAGGGGTTCACTCTCCCTAGACAGTCCACACAGGTCTGGGTCCAGGCATGAGCAAACACTTAATGAAGCTGGGAGTTTTTATAGAGGCCTTAAACGAGCTGACAAGCTTCAGCTGGTCTCATCAACTCCCTGCCTGCACGACGCCCAGCACTCTCCCTAGAGGTATGAATCATCCATGAGCCCACTAGCCTCAGCTGGGCTTCATCAACTCCCTCCCTAGTTGTATAAGTCGGCATAAAGCCTGAATCTGGGAGAAATATATCTACCCCCCTGGATGCAACCAGGTGACTTTACCTTCCTGCTGTCACATACCCCCCCCCTCTTGTTTTAACCTTGGGGTTGGAACACCAGCAATCAGGCATTCATGTACTCGAGACAAAGCATCCACATTCCCCATTTGAATGCCAGGGCGATGCTTTACTGTGAAGTTGAATTCCTGTAGGGCCAGGAACCACCTATTCACTCTTCTATTTGTCTCCTTGTTTTGAGCCATCCACTTTAACGGAGCGTGATCCGTAACCATGTCAAAGTGCCTACCTAGCAGATAGTACCGAAGGGAATCTAGAGCCCACTTCACCGTTAAACACTCCTTTTCAACCGTGGCGTAATTTACCTCATGCGACTTCAACTTCCTGCTGAGGTAAATGACTGGGTGCTCTTCCCCGTTCCAGACCTGGGACAATACTGCTCCTAACCCCACATCTGACGCATCACTTTGTACGACAAAGTCTTTAGAGAAGTCGGGTGAGTACAACACTGGCTGGCTACATAAGGCTTGTTTCAAGAATTGGAATGCTGCCTCAGCCTCGGGGGTCCATTTAATCATGACCGACCCTTTCCCTTTCGTCAGGTTGGTTAGGGGCACAGCCTTAGAAGCAAAGTGGGGAATGAAGCGCCGATAATACCCCGCGATTCCCAGAAAGGCTCGTACCTGCTTCTTGCTGTTGGGACGTGGCCAACTCTGGATGGCCTCGACTTTGTTGAGTTGGGGTTTTATCACTCCCCTCCCAATGGTGTACCCAAGATATTTGGCCTCCTCCTGCCCAATGGTACACTTCTTGGGGTTAGCCGTAAACCCCGCTTCCCGGATAGAGTTTAGGACTGCTTGCACCTTTGGCAGATGTGAGGCCCAATCTGTGCTATGGACAATTACGTCATCCAGGTAAGCCGCAGCATACTTCCGATGGGGCCTCAGTATCTGGTCCATTTTCCGCTGGAATGTGGCTGGCGCATTCTGTAACCCGAACGGCATTCTCTTATATTGGAACGCCCCGTCTGGGGTTACAAATGCGGTTTTCTCTTTGGCTGACTTGGCCAGGGGAATTTGCCAATACCCTTTTGTGAGGTCAAGAGTCGTCATGTATCGGGCTGTTCCCAGCCGGTCGATCAACTCATCTATACGTGGCATGGGGTAGGTGTCAAATTTTGTAACTTTGTTCAACTGACGAAAATCGTTACAAAATCGCCAGCTCCCATCCGGTTTAGGCACCAACACAATGGGACTAGACCAATCACTTTGGGACTCCTCTATCACCCCTAAGTTCAGCATTTTCTGTACTTCCTCCCGTATTGCCTCCCGTCGGGCCTCTGGGATCCGATAGGGTTTTAACTTCACCCTTTCACCGGGCGGGGTAATAATATTGTGAAAAATAGAAAAAATATTGCGCTAAATGTAAAAACTAAAAAACAAGAAACAAAAAGCAGCTACACAACAATGTGACGGAAATTGTAAACGTGATAGAAATGAAAAAGTAGCGCTGGTAATTAAGGAAAAAACAAATAAATGTCTCTCAAAATATATAGTGAAAAATAAATGAATATCACACCAACCTAAAGGGATGTGTATGAGTTCACTATAAACTCCATAAAAAACAACATATATAATCGTGAAGAAAAAAGAAAAACATGTGCAGTGTCCGTCAAAATAACCCGTGAAGGCACAATGCAAGGAAGGACATGTAGGCTGTAGGTCATCAAGGAAAAAACATCTTCCGACTATAGGAGATAGATTAAACACTCTTACCAGAGTCCGTGGATCTGCCTACCGAGGTAGCAGATCATGTAAGCATGGGAGATCCAGCCACAGGACCAGTCGGCTTGTCTGATGACTCCTAAGCTACTGGAATCTTGGCCATTACGACTCGACAATCCTTAGATCCGAACCTTGGATGGATATCCCCAATGGATACAACGAACCTGAACTCCTAGGGTATCACCCTGTTTCCAATTGGTATAGGAGAGATTCGACCACCAAAGACCCCCGAAGGGGGTAACTGAATGATGCAGAGTAACTCCAGGTAAGCCCTTTATGAGTTCAGGTTCTGTTCCATGTGCTATTACCATAGAGAGATATGTGAGAGACAGAGCAGCTATGGATGAGTTGTTCTCCCTCTGAGATAATAAGATCATGCTCTACCCCAGATGTTTGTCCCGGCAGCTCAGAGAACACCTCCTTGTTGCGAAGCACAAACTCCTTAACCTCCTGTTGTTGGGGTTGTGACAAGGTGGCTGCTATTCCAACCTCCGGAATCACGCAACCAGTTTGAGCTGGTGACCAAGTTTCTGCGACTAGGGACTCTCTATCCCTCCAGGCTTTCAACAGATTAACGTGATAGATCTGTTCGGGCTTTCGCCTTCCTGGTTGTCTGACCTTGTAATTCACTTCGCTCACTTTTTCCATTATCTCGTAGGGGCCTTGCCATTTGGCAAGGAATTTACTTTCAACCGTAGGGACAAGTACCAATATCCTATCCCCCGGGGAAAAGGTACGGGTCTTGGCTCCACGGTTGTACACTCTCTGCTGTGCCAACTGCGCTTGGGCCAAATGTTCCTTCACGATGGGCATTACCTGTGCAATTCGATCTTGCATCAGGGCGACATGCTCAATCACACTCCTGTGGGGAGAACTCTCACTTTCCCAAGTTTCCTTGGCAATATCCAACAGCCCTCTTGGGTGTCTCCCATACAGTAACTCAAAGGGGGAGAATCCCGTAGAGGATTGGGGCACCTCCCTAATAGCAAACATCAAATAAGGAAGTAGACAGTCCCAATCCTTTCCATCTCTATCCACCACTTTCTTCAACATTTGTTTTAGGGTTTTGTTGAATCTTTCAACCAGCCCATCGGTTTGGGGGTGATACACAGATGTACGCAATTGCGTCACTTTGAACAATTTACACAGCTCTTTCATAACCCGGGACATAAAGGGTGTACCTTGGTCCGTAAGCAGTTCTTTACAAATACCCACCCGGCTAAAAACAAGAGATAGCTCTTTGGCTATGGTTTTGGCCGAGGTATTTCGGAGAGGGATCGCTTCTGGATAACGGGTGGCATAGTCCATTATAACTAATATGTACTGGTGCCCCCTAGCGGACTTGATTATAGGACCTACCAAATCCATTGCGATCCTCTCAAACGGGACCTCAATGATGGGTAGAGGGACCAGCGGGCTACGGAAATGTGGCATCGGGGCCGACCTCTGACACACAGGTCAGGAGGAACAATAATTTTCTATGTCCTTCATCACCCCAGGCCAATAGAATCTCTGTAATACCCTCTCTCGGGTTTTCTCTGTCCCCAGATGACCTCCAAGAATGTGCCCATGGGCCAACTCCAACACCAACTTCCTGTAAGGTTTGGGCACCACAAGCTGCTCAACGATTTCTTCTGCCCTTTTTGCCACCCGATACAGTAGGTCCTTCTCTACGCTGAAGTATGGGTAAGTGCAGGTATTATCTGGGTTCACTAACTCGCCATCTATTTCCACTACGTTTTCCCGTGCCTTTATTAGGGCGGGGTCTTTTAACTGTTCTGTGGCAAAATTTTCCCTGTGAACCTCAAGATCAGAAAACTCCACAGACGGTAGGTTTTCGTCTGAGGAGGTGGGCTCCTCTCCAGTTTCTTGAGTCTCCCCTGCCAATACTGACAAGGGAAATTCGGGAGAGTCCTCACCAGTCTCAGAGGAGTTCTGGCTATCACATTCCTGGTACATAGGTTCACCAGTGGGGGGCTCAAGATCATCCCACAGTTCCCAGAACTTCGGAAAATCCCTTCCCACAATGGCATCATGCGGTAATTGAGATACTAACCCCACTGCATGAGAGAGGGTACCTTTGGGGGTCTCGAAACACACTGTAGTCACTGGATACTCTCGGGTGTCCCCATGCACACAAATAACAGCTACCTTGCTATTCTCAGAGACCTCTGTTTTAACTAATTCAGCCTTTATCAGGGTCACAAGGCTACCTGAATCCAGCAATACCACAACATTTCTACCATTAATACACATTTTGCATAAATGTTTCTCAGTTCCCCGAATGGCAGTGCATGCGACTGTCGCACACAGCGACTGACGTCTGTCCGTCAGAAAGTCACATTGCAAGGGTTCCTCCACAACCGGGCAATTTGCTGCAATATGTCCCGCTTGCCGGCAGCGGTAGCAAACAATCCTTTTGGCTGCCTCTTGAGCCCCTGACTTCCCAGGCTGTTCTCGCCAAACTTTGGGTAGAGCTCCCACCCTCTCACTCTCTCCACCCTCACCCCTTGGAATCCTCTTATCCGCCCCTGGGGATGGTCTGGTCTTAGGGTGGAAAGTCCGAGAGTCTCTGGAAGAGGCCGTCAGGTTCTCTGTAGCCAAGTATTTCTCTACACGATCCACAAGACCATCGGCCGTCTCTGGGTCTCCATGGCTTACCCACTTTTGGATGGCAGTAGGAAGAGCTCTCAAAAACCGATCCATTACAACACGTTCCACAATCTCTGGTGCGGACAAAGTCTCTGGCTGTAGCCACTTCCTGCTCAGGTGAATGAGATCATACATTTGAGACCTGGGGGGTTTTCCAAGCTGGAAAGTCCAGTTATGCACACGCTGAGCCCGGACAGCCAGGGTGACACCCAGCCTTGCCAATATTTCAGCTTTTAGCATCACATAGTCTTTTGCTTGGTCAGACTCTAGGTCATAGTAAGCTTTCTGCGATTCACCAGTTAACAGAGGAGCCACCAGTCCAGCCCACTGCTCCTCAGGCCACTTTTCCCTTTCAGCAGTCCTTTCAAATGTGGTCAAAAATACCTCTGGATCATCCTCTCCAGTCATTTTTGTCAATAAACGACTCACCCCAAAGGACGCGGTATTAGTGGGACGGCTTTCCTCACTGGTCTGCGGACGTTGCTGCATTACTGCTTCCATCTGTTGTTGTAGTCTCTGCTCTTGCTTCTGCA
This sequence comes from Rana muscosa, assembly GCA_029206835.1. Classification (NCBI taxonomy): domain Eukaryota; kingdom Metazoa; phylum Chordata; class Amphibia; order Anura; family Ranidae; genus Rana; species Rana muscosa. The sequence continues at coordinate 255,645,706 of CM055127.1, read as the reverse complement.
ATAGGTCTATGAAGCGGGCCTCAGATTGCTGCTGGGCTTGTTGCTGAGCCTCCAGACTCTGTTGCAAAGTTGCAAGGCTCTGTTGATGAGCTTGCTGCTGGGCTGCAAGGCTCTGTTGATGAGCTTGCTGCTGGGCTGCAAGGCTCTGTTGATGAGCTTGCTGCTGGGCTGCGAAGCTCTGTTGTTGAGCTGCAAGGCTCTTTTGAAAACCTGCATTTGTCTGCTGTTGATTGGCATTTGCTAGAGCCAGCTGTTTCAGTATCTCCTCCATGCTGGCCTAAAAAAAACTGCCACTGGTTCTCCACCAACTGTGAGGGGGTTAGCTCGGCAGCGGGTGTGTGTGACCCCCTGGATGGGCTCCCCACACAAAAACAGGCCCAGCAGACGGAGGTTGTGGTTTTCAAGAAAAAAAGGTGCAGTTTATTTCTCTATTTACAGTGACAAAAACACAGCAAAGCAAAAAGAAACATAAACAAAATAAACCCTGGTCAGCTTGACCTCTGACTAAACATGCAGGTTTCCTAACTAACAACTGGGATCAGCCTGGTGCTGTCCTAGTCCCTAAGTCCCTGGTTTAGTAAATGTCCAAACAAATAGCCACACAGGCTTTGTCTCACTGCACAGGGGTTCACTCTCCCTAGACAGTCCACACAGGTCTGGGTCCAGGCATGAGCAAACACTTAATGAAGCTGGGAGTTTTTATAGAGGCCTTAAACGAGCTGACAAGCTTCAGCTGGTCTCATCAACTCCCTGCCTGCACGACGCCCAGCACTCTCCCTAGAGGTATGAATCATCCATGAGCCCACTAGCCTCAGCTGGGCTTCATCAACTCCCTCCCTAGTTGTATAAGTCGGCATAAAGCCTGAATCTGGGAGAAATATATCTACCCCCCTGGATGCAACCAGGTGAATTTACCTTCCTGCTGTCACAATATATATATATATATATGTGTATATATATATATATATATATATTTTATTCTTATTATTTCCTTCTGTTTTGTATACAGCTCTGCTGATAATCCTCTATAATGACTAGTGATTGATGATTATTCACTGTGCCTATATCATACTCATTATATTTTATCACTTTGATTGTATTTATTGTAACATTTAAGAGCTTGCACCCAAATATTTTGTTGGCAGGCATCATATCCCTGTCATAGATTAATAATTTTTTTTTAAAAATTTTAACACTAAAATGTCTATATAGACATTCCCTTAAAAAGCTTTTATCATACAATAATAATTTTTTGCTATTATAAACGTTATGCCTTAATTACTTCATAATTATTTTATTATGAGCAATATTATTTCATTACTTCTTTAATTTTTTTATTATGAGCAATATTATTTCATTTCTATTCATTACCTTTATTATCATTATTATTTTTATTATATATATATTTTTTTATTAATTTTATTATTTTCTATTTTATTATTATTTTTCAGCTATTTAAGCTATCCCAAGTTAGTGGGGTTAAAACTCCCGTTTTGTTCCATGCAACACACTTGTCATAGCAATTATTGAATTCTGCTGCGCTGACGGGCAGGATTACTTTTAAAACATCCGTCCTTCCTGTCTCCTTGTACACTTGAGAAAGGAGCGCGCATGCCCTGTACGAGAGCTGCGCATGCTCTGAAACGCGTTGTGGTTCCCTGCACCATCCAGCTGACGTCAGACGCTCCTCTCCGGACCGACCGTTGCCATCTTTCGCTGCTGTCTCCTATCACGGACAAGCCAGCCTGCATCCCGGCTACTTGCGGCCGCCATAACCGGGACCTGGGAAATCCGTGGACTAGCGTCAGAGATCCTGGACGCAATATAAACATTGGTCCTACTGGATGACACCTGAAACTTACCATGATGTAAGTGTTTGATACAAATTGTCTGCTACATAATAAATCTGTTTTGCTAAGAGGCGCTTTTCTATTTTTCCTTTCATGTCATTTTCCTTGAGTCGGCTTCAACTTGGAGAAGAGCTGCCCTGGGCAACTGAGTTTTTATTAAAGACTTCCTATCCACAATTGTTACTATAGAGTTTTTCAAAACCTTATGCTACCTGCCATCCCTTGGTAACAATAATAACTTTATGTCCACCCGATTGGAATACTTTTTTTGTTTTTTGATTTTCAACCTTTGTATAATATCCTTTACACATTTAGGATTAATAGTGTTTGTCTGTGCAGGCTTCCCAAGCGCTTGCATTTGCTATTGTTTTTCTTGTCTTTCTGAAGTCTTGTATAGCAGCTGGGACTGCAGGCACGGTTAACACAACTACTTCAGTCATTTAATAACAATTAATTTATATAATTTTTTTTTTTTTTTTTTTTTATGAGATAGCACTCTAGCTCTTTGCCTTCCTGATCAAGCTCGACTTAGTTCAGCCTATCATTCCTTTAAAATGGAATTGATTAACGAAATTGAATATCACAAATATGATGTACTCGATATATTATATTTAAGCTTACCCCCTGATCTATTTAGTAACTCAGCGAAACTTAAACGTTCAGACCGATACATTCTTTGTGGAAAGTTCAAAAAACTAGAAAGATTAATTCACTCCACCAACACACAGTGGTGGGATGAGTTTTTTCTAAAAAAATATGCTGAACATAAAATTTCTCCTAGAGGCCTAAGAATCCTTAAAACCTGTTCTTTCCTAGATACTGCCCATAATAAGGAATGGGAAGGGATAGCCGAATTTTGCACCAATAAATTGATAGAGATCATTATTAGTCAGCGGCACATCAAATATAATGAATTGGTGCATCATGTACAAATGCTTTCATTGGAGATTATAGGCTCACAGCAAAAAATTCCATTAACCTGGCTGGACACACTTAAAAGGAACACCAAAACTAAAGAGAATTCACTAATACAGACTAAACTAGGCAAATTTCACAGGGATCTAGATGATTACCGCCAAAAAAAGATTTTTTCTTGGAAAAATAATACAAAAATACCAGCACTCATGTCTATAGTACCCTATGCTAGAGTGATTCCTAATGTCATATCCAGACCCAAGGATAAATTTAGTTTTGTTAACACCAACAATTCACGTACAGCTAGCCCACTACCCCAACAAATTCATTCTAGACGAAGATTTGGAAATAAATGCCAACCACTTAGGGAAATTCCCTCGCCTAGAGATAATGTGGCTTCCGTCCTAGATGAAAACTCATTATCTACTGGCATAGTTCCTGATGGTAATATGCCGCTTGTATCTATAGATGATATCCCCTCTGGCACTACCTCTGATTACAATTCCATTGATATACCAACACAATCTTCTATTACCAGTCTTGGTATTGCAGCTCAAATTGTGAGCCAAGATGACTCTTTAATCCCTACCACTCCCCAAGCATCTACCACCTTTGATCTTCTCCTCGGTGATTTTAACATCCATGACATACCAACTTATTCTGCCTCCCTGTCCTTCTCGCCTTTTTTAGAAAAGGGCTCACACCCAAAACACAGATTAAAAAGAAAGCACACAGACGAGGATGTAGGGGAGGACGCAGAAAATCCAAAAATCAATGCAAAACAACAGAAACTATAAAGTTGTTCAATCTTTCCTCCCATGTATTGTCACCTGATGATGTCTCCCTTTTGGGTAGAGGCCTCACTTTTTCTCCCACCATACAACCCAATTCCTTCCAATTATTTAAGGATCTTAACAAATTCATAAGAAACCTTACTCTTAAAAGATTTTATAATATACAATCTACCAAAGGCAAATTAGCTGATCCTGACAGCACACTTTCTCCTGCCACTGTTGCTGAGGCAATTACAGAAGCTTCTTCCTATAGTCCTGATAGCCAATTTAACATGTATGATCTAGAACCTGGCGAGCTGGATCTAGACGTTGATCTTGAATTATTCACTCAACATTTTCAAACATCACCCCCGGTTACACATACACCTTTACAGCCTAAGTCCATTTTTTACCCTACCAAATCCAAGGGACCCTATCTAGAATCTTACTATAGAGTTGTGTTTGCTGATCTCCAAAAATTATGCCAAGCTACAGAAAATGCCGGCAAACATCGCCATTATAATCTTAAACCCGGTGAGAGAGTTTCACTTAAATGCTTCCTTGACAACCCCAATCTTATCATTAAGCCTGCAGATAAGGGGGTGGGATCATTATCCAAGATCGAACAGATTATGTGGCTGAGGCCATGAGGCTGCTGTCCGATCAAAACACTTATAGAAAACTTCCATCTGATCCTTTACCTCTGTTTCGTATAGAAGCAGAGACATTGGTTAAGAAAGCTCTAGTAGATCAAGTCATCGACAAAAAAGAAGCAGCCTTTTTACGAAAAAACTACTACAGTACGCCGTACTTTTATCATTTACCTAAAGTACACAAAGATCTAAAGAACCCTCCCGGTAGGCCGATCGTTGCCTCTATGAACAGCGTAACTGGTGGCTTCTCACAATACATTGATTCTTTTCTACAACCGCTCGCTCAGGATCTCCCATCATATATACGGGACTCTATACATCTCATGGAACTTCTGTCTCCATATACTTGGCTTGACAGCTATTCTTGGCTGTCATTAGATGTTAACTCCCTATATACCTCCATGCCCCATAATATAGGCCTTTTGGCCGTACAACATTATCTATCCTCCAACCCTATGCTCAACAATAAACAAGCTGAATTTATTCTGGACGCTACTCTGTTTTGCCTTACGCATAATTATTTCCATTTCGAGGGAGATTTCTACCTACAGACCCATGGTACAGCGATGGGGGCTAATTTTGCCCCCTCCTATGCCAACCTGACCATGGGACTGTGGGAGAATCTACTCATATGGAAAAATAACCCCTTTGCTAGATACATAGTATTCTATGGCAGGTATATCGACGATATTGTCATCATCTGGGATGGCTCCTCCTCCCAGGTTGATGACTTTGTCACATACTGCAATACCAATGACATGGGACTCTCCTTTTCCGCTGTCTGGAATAAGGACAGTTTGGCCTTCCTTGATTTAGAACTCAATCATGAGCTAGATAAGATCTTTACTCGTAATTATACTAAACCCACTGCAGGTAACTCTTACCTCCATTACGATAGCTGTCACCATCCCCTCTGGGTAAAAAATATACCTAAGGGTCAATACTGTAGATTAAGACAGAACTGCACCAGGGACAGCGACTACATACTACAAAGTGCACACTTGAAACAAAAATTTTTGGATAAAGGATACCCAGAAAAAATTATAGACCATGCCCATACCATCTATCTTTCTGGCAAGAAACCCAAGAGAATAAAATCGCCAGAAAAACCGGTTGTTCGATTTGTCACTGGGTTCCATGGACAGTATAGAAAAATGGAACATATCATTCATAAACACTGGAACATCTTGCAGCAAGACCCCCACCTAGCTACAATTGCTTGTGACAAACCTAAAGTTACCTACAGAAGGGCACCGACTCTAAAAAACAAAATAGCGCCTAGCAAGTTAAAACACACTAAACCAATTAGTGCTATTTGTCCGGCCCCCCTTAAAGGGATGTATAGATGCAATAAAGCCCTGTGCAAAACTTGCAATTTTGTCCAACATGGACAAAAAAACTTCTCTCATAGGGATAAGACTTATCAACTTGACAATTTTTTCAACTGTTCAAGTGATTATGTCGTTTATTGCCTAACATGCCCATGCAAAATGCTATATGTGGGTCGCACTATTAACCCACTAAGACAGCGTTTTGGCAAACATCGTCGCTTTGTGGAAACTGGTTGTGATGAACACAGTGTACCACGGCACTTCTTGGAATTTCATGGCCAGTCCACGGAGGGCCTACAGGTTTGGGTGATAGAAGCCATACCTAAAGGCCTATCTGAGGCCGAGCGTTTTTCCAGACTGTGTGAGCGCGAAACTTATTGGATCTTTACTCTGGATACCCTTGTGCCGAATGGGTTAAATGAGGAACTAGAGGTTAACACGATCCTCTAAAAAATGTTCCCCTTTTCTTATTTGCCCTCTCCCTATGATGCACGGTTGCAATTGTGCATGTACATATTGTAGTGTTAGCACCTATATGTGTGTGCTTTTCCATTAAGGAATCTTATGGCTTCTTCTTTTTACATATTTACATATATATAATCCCTTCATTTATTATCATTTATTATAATTATACAATACTATTATTACCATTATCATTTTTTAATTTTAGCTCTTCTGTTACACAGCGCAAGCCTCCACGCATGTGTGGGCGAGCGCTTGTGTGCACTAGCATATATGTGTATGTGTGTCCCTTTATACGTGTGTGTGCACGTGGGCACACATAGGCACACGAGCATATATATATATATGTGTATATATATATATATATATATTTTATTCTTATTATTTCCTTCTGTTTTGTATACAGCTACGCTGATAATCCTCTATAATGACTAGTGATTGATGATTATTCACTGTGCCTATATCATACTCATTATATTTTATCACTTTGATTGTATTTATCGTAACATTTAAGAGCTTGCACCCAAATATTTTGTTGGCAGGCATCATATCCCTGTCATATATTAATAATTTTTTTTTAAAAATTTTAACACTAAAATGTCTATATAGACATTCCCTTAAAAAGCTTTTATCATACAATAATAATTTTTTGCTATTATAAACGTTATGCCTTAATTACTTCATAATTATTTTATTATGAGCAATATTATTTCATTACTTCTTTAATTATTTTATTATGAGCAATATTATTTCATTACTATTCATTACCTTTATTATCATTATTATTTTTATTATATATATATTTTTTTATTAATTTTATTATTTTCTATTTTATTATTATTTTTCTGCTATTTAAGCTATCCCAAGTTAGTGGCGTTAAAACTCCCGTTTTGTTCCATGCAACACACTTGTCATAGCAATTATTGAATTCTGCTGCGCTGACGGGCAGAATTACTTTTAAAACATCCGTCCTTCCTGTCTCCTTGTACACTTGAGAAAGGAGCGCGCATGCCCTGTACGAGAGCTGCGCATGCTCTGAAACGCGTTGTGGTTCCCTGCACCATCCAGCTGACATCAGACGCTCCTCTCCGGACCGACCGTTGCCATCTTTCGCTGCTGTCTCCTATCACGGACAAGCCAGCCTGCATCCCGGCTACTTGCGGCCGCCATAACCGGGACCTGGGAAATCCGTGGACTAGCGTCAGAGATCCTGGACGCAATATAAACATTGGTCCTACTGGATGACACCTGAAACTTACCATGATGTAAGTGTTTGATACAAATTGTCTGCTACATAATAAATCTGTTTTGCTAAAAGGCACTTTTCTATTTTTCCTTTCATGTCATTTTCCTTGAGTCGGCTTCAACTTGGAGAAGAGCTGCCCTGGGCAACTGAGTTTTTATTAAAGACTTCCTATCCACAATTGTTACTATAGAGTTTTTCAAAACCTTATGCTACCTGCCATCCCTTGGTAACAATAATAACTTTATGTCCACCCGATTGGAATACTTTTTTTGTTTTTTGATTTTCAACCTTTGTATAATATCCTTTACACATTTAGGATTAATAGTGTTTGTCTGTGCAGGCTTCCCAAGCGCTTGCATTTGCTATTGTTTTTTTTAGCGGTTGAATGCTAGCTTGGCTAAATTGCTAGCGCTTCAACTGCTGCCTTTTCAGTTGGTAGACTCGGCCCCCTTCCGTGAGTTTGTGCAATGTGCGGTTCCTCAGTGGCAGGTTCCCAAACGACACTTTTTCGCACGGAAGGCTATTCTGGCTCTCTACAGGCATGTGGAAGGCAATGTCTTGGCCTCGCTGGACAGGGCGGTCAGCGGTAAGGTGCATATTACCGCTGACTCATGGTCCAGCAGGCATGGACAGGGACGTTACCTTTCTTTCACGGCCCATTGGGTCACTCTTTTGGCAGCTGGGAAGGATGCAGGACAAGGTGCAGTAGTGTTGGAGGTTGTTCCACCGCCACGCCTCCAAAATGCTACTACTGGTTGTGACACACCTCTCTCCTCCACCCCCTCCTCTTCTTCTTCTTCCATGGCCTCTTCCTGTGGTTTGTCCTCGGAACCAGCGGTGCTCCGTAGGCGTTCAAGGGGCTACGCAAGTACGCAGGCAAAAAGATGCCATGCCGTGCTTGCGTTGGTGTGTTTGGGGGACAGGAGCCACACTGGGGCAGAGGTCCTGTCTGCTCTGCAGGGGCAGGCCGAGAGGTGGTTGACGCCACGCCAGCTTAAGCCAGGAATGGTGGTTTGCGACAATGGCACCAACCTCCTCTCCGCCCTCCGACAGGGACAACTGACCCATGTGCCCTGTATGGCTCACGTCCTTAACCTGGTGGTGCAGCGGTTCTTGGGCAGGTACCCGGGCTTACAGGATGTCCTGAGGCAGGCCAGGAAAGTCTGTGTGCATTTCCGCAGATCTTATAATGCCAGTGCTCGCCTGGCTGAGCTTCAAAAGGAGTTGAACCTGCCCAAGAACCGCCTAATATGTGACATGCCCACCAGGTGGAACTCAACGTTGGCCATGCTGCAGCGGCTGCACACGCAGCAGAGGGCCATCAATGAGTACCTGTGCGACTACGGCACCAGGACAGGGTCAGGGGAGCTCGGGTTTTTTTCACCACGCCAGTGGGGCATGATCAGGGATGCATGCACTGTCCTGGCACCATTTGAGGAGGCCACGAGGATGGTGAGCAGTGACAGTGCATGCATCAGTGACACTGTACCTCTTGTCCACCTGTTGGAGCACACGCTGCGTGGAATAATGGACAGGGCACTTGAGGCAGAACAGAGGCAGGAAGAGGAGGACTTCCTTGCCTCTCAAGGCCCCCTTTACCCAGACAGTGTTCCTTCTGTCCCACCCATCGCACAGGAAGAGGAGGAGGAGGAGGAGGAGGAGGAGGAGGAGGAGGATTGTGTCAGCATGGAGGTGGAGGCTGGCACTCAGCATCATCAGCAGCAGTCTTTTAGGGATGATTTACAGTCCCAAGAAACCAGTGGACTTGTACGTGGCTGGGAGGAGGTGGCTGCGGATCATGTCGTCCTTAGTGACCCAGAGGACTCCGGACTGAATGCCTCAGCTAACCTACGCTGCATGGCCTCCCTGATCCTGCAAAGTCTGCGGAAGGATCCTCGTATTCTTCGGATCAAGGAGAGGGACCATTACTGGCTGGCCACTCTCCTTGATCCACGGTACAAGGGTAAGCTTGCGGACCTTATCGTACAATCGCAGAGGGAGCAGAGGATGAGACAACTCCGGGAGGCCTTGCAGAAAGGTCTGTGCAACGCGTTCCCAGAGACTGGGAGGTTACAAACTCCTGGTCCTGGACAACGAGTTGCTGAGGCTTCGGGCAGTCAAAGAAGGAGCGGTGGGGAAGGTGGCCGTCTGACCGATGCGTTCAGACAATTCTTTAGTCCGCAGCCCCAAAGTATGATCGGTTCCAGCAACCATCGCCAGCGTCTGATATACATGGTCCAGGAATACCTAGGGGCAAGGTCAGACTTGGACACCTTCCCCACCGAAAATCCTCTGGCTTACTGGGTCTTGAGGATGGATCACTGGCCAGAGCTTGCACAGTATGCAATTGAGCTACTGGCCTGTCCTGCATCCAGCGTTCTTTCAGAACGCACATTCAGTGCTGCTGGAGGATTTGTCACGGATCACAGGGTGCGCCTGTCCACCGACTCGGTTGATCGACTGACTTTCATCAAGATGAACCAGTCTTGGATCACCACCAGCTACCACACACCAGATGCTGATATAACAGACTAATTGATTTTAAAATGTCACATCCCTTCAAGACTGATGCTGATGCTGAGTGCCTGTGCTGTTATGTTGACTGGCTATCCTCCTCCTCCTCCTCAATGATACGATTAACGATGATAGCTTGGAAGATCATTTTGGTTTATGGGTGACACCACCAGTGGCTACGGCCCAATTTTTCAGCCCCTGTTTAACAGGGGCGTGTAATTAAAATTTTTGATGAAATACTTTGCAACAGGCCTCATTGCTGTGCTCCAAGTACAGTATCTGTGAGGGGTTGCAGTGTTGTGCCACCAGTGCCTAAGGCCCAATTTTTCAGCCCCTGTTCAACAGGGGCATGCAATTATAATTATTGATCTAATAATTCACAGCAGGGCCCATTGCTGCGCCCACCAAGAGTAACTGTCAGGCCTTACAGTGTTGTGGCACCAGCACCACCATCACCACCACCACCAAAGGCCCAATTTTTCAGCCCCTGTTCAACAGGGGCATGCAATTATAATTATTGATCTAATAATTCACAGCAGGGACCATTGCTGCGCCCACCAAGAGTAACTGTCAGGTCTTACAGTGTTGTGGCACCAGCAACACCATCAAAGGCCCAATTTTTACTAACACTGATCAACAATTATATGTTATTACAATTCCTGATATTATACTTGACAGCAGGGCGTTCCAGCACCCACCAAGAATAAATGTGAGTGCTTTCAGTGTTGTGCCAACACCAACACCTAAGGGGCCAATTTCTGCAGAGTATATACGGAAGGTCCCTACTTTCAAACATCCAACTTACAAACTACTACTACTTGCAAACGGAAGAAGACAACAGGAAGTGAGAGGAAATCTACCCCTTGGAAGGAAAATTCTCTCCTGTAAGAATTAATATGGGAGAAAGGTGTCTCCTCTCTACTGATGCTTTATCACCAATCCTTGTTTCAATAAAAACACCATATTTCAAAAACAGTTGTCATTGGGACGCAAAGTGAGGTGAAATGTTCTGAACAGGGGCACAGACAGCAAAAAAAATGTGACAGGGGTGATAACCGTTCCCTATGTTTTACAAAAAGCTAAAAAAAAGGAATTTGCCATGGAGCTCCACTTAAACAATGCAGCTGTTCAAAATTATAAACAGATTCTACATAAGAACAAACCTACAGTCCCTGTCTTGTATGCACCGCCTGTATACGGCTGTTTAGAGTATATAGGTCCTTTTTTATTTTGTGTGCGGGATTCCCCTTAATATCCATACAAGACCCAAAGGGGCTGGTAATGGGCTGGGGTAGGGGGGGGGGGGTGATGGGGTAGCTATGCCATTTTTCTTAAAGATTTTCATCCATATTACCGGGACCAGACATTGCATTAAAGCCGCAAGCAGTTTTAAATGACTTTTTTCCCTTTAGAAATGTTATTTTGTGCAGGGACAGTTCTAAACACGGGAAACACGTGGCACTTCACAGGCATACTTTAGACACCCCCCAGGTACAATATTTAAAGGAATATTTGACTTTTTTTTTTCTCTTTATGCATCATTAAAATGACTGCTCCCGGAAAATGTCAGTTTTTAAAACTTCTTTTTGCATTGATACATGTCCCCTGGTGCAGAAGCCAGGTTCCCAAACTCTGTTTCGGACAATAACATGGATAATAGTCGTTATAATTAGCACTTTAGAATCCGAACGTTCGCATCCATTGTATTTAATAGGGTTCTAATGTTCGTGCGAACTTTCGGTCCGTTCGCGGGTTCTGGTGCGAACCGAACCCGGGGGTGTTCGGCTCATCACTAGTGGGGACTAGCAAAATTAACAAGTCAGTTCCCATAGACTGCAATGGTATTTGTTGGTGGGGGGGGGGGGGGTTGATTGTCCCATCTCTAATTTTGTAGCATGCTGGATGATGTGCTTAATTTTGGACGGGGGGACGGGGGGGGGGGGGTTATTTTTTTGCTAGCTGCATTGGTGTTGTTCTGCACATGCCCAGCCAGTTAGTTTTTTTTTTGCGTGCTTTTTTTGTGTGAACAGCACCTGGGTATTTCTGGGCATGCTCAGAGTGTTTTGATGGGTTAGTAATTGAAGGACATCCTTAACAGGTGTGCCCACTTTGAATTTCAGTCTCTACATTGAGTGAACTTGCATTTTGGGTGTTTCATGGACTGTGCATGTGTTTTCAATTGCCTCATTAGCACACAAACCTATGTTATATAAAGCTCACAGAGCATTCGTTCGCTTGCCCTGAGAAGAGGCAAGTGTGTGTGTGTGGCAAAATGTACATGTTGGTGTCCTTATCGAGTTTGTAACACATGTATTTTATTTTTTATGTCTTTTTATGTCTTTGCAAAGCAAGTGATTGGTTAACTTTTGTTGATTGTATTTTTTTGGTGTGGGGGAGATATGTTCCCCTGAAATAATTCTGATGTTGTTAATGTGTGTTGTTTGTTCACTTTGATTTAATTGTTTGTGCTGCATATTTTTGGCCAAAAATTGCTCAAGATGTCAGTAACTGTTTCAAATTGACCATGTTTTTTATTTTGCCTTCCCTTTTGTTTTGTTGAACAATAAAATTAGATGCAAAGTTTTGATGTTTTTTTTGTGTTTTCTTTGCAACAAATGTGACAGCTGATTGGCATGGCATGGTCGTCCCCCCCCCCCCCTCTTGCCGCCATCCGGTGCTTCTCCGGGCTCTCCCGTGACATCTGGGGCTCGGAGTACGATTTGGAGATGACTGGTGACCAGATGGTCATCAGTCATCTCTATGACCGTCGGAGGCGCGGGCACGACGTTATGACATCACGCCGTGTTCCCGTATGTTAACCAAGCCGTGATCTCGGCTGTCAGCATGAGATTGGTGTTTTTTTTGGACCAATATCATGCTTTCTAGCCTGGAGGAGAGATGCGGGGTCTTACTGACCCCGCATCTCTCCATAAAGAGGACCTGTCACACACATTCCTATTACAAGGGATGTTTACATTCCTTGTAATAGGAATAAAAGTGATCCAAAAAAATAAAAAAAGAGTAAGAAATACAAAAAAGTAAAAAATCGAAATAAAAAAATAAGCAAAAATAAGAAAAAATGCCCATGCCCCCGGTAGCTCGCGCTCAGAAGCGAACACACACGTAAGTCCCGCCCACATATGTAAACCCCCTTCAAACCACACATGTGAGTTATTGCTGCGAGCGTTAGAACGAGTGCAACAATTCTAGCACTAGACCTCCTCTGTAATGCCAAAATGGTAACCTGTTAAAAAATTTAAAGCATCGCCTAGGGAGATTTTTAATTACTGAAGTTTGGTGTCATGCCATGTGTGTGCGCAATTTTAAAGCGTGACGTGTTAGGTATCTATTTACTCAGCATAACAAGATCTTTCACATTATACCAAAAAATTGGCCGTAACTTTACTGTTTTGTAATATTTTTAGCAAACAAAAGGCGTTTGAAAATGTATTGCGCAAATACCGAGCGAGATAAAAATTTGCAATGACCGCCATCTTATTCCCTAGGGTGTCTGCTCCAAAAACATATATAATGTTTGGTGTTTTGAAGTAATTTTATAGCCATAAATTTATGATTTTTACATGAAGGAGAGAAGTGCCAGAATAGGTCTTTTGTATTTATCGAAAAAAAATAAAAAATAAAACACAAAGGTGATCAAATAGCACCAAAAGCAAGCTCTATTTGTGTGCCAACAAATAAAACATTTTCATTGGGTTACAGTGTTGTATGAGCGCGCAATTGTCATTAAAAGTGCATCAGCGCTGAAATATGAAACTTGGTCTGGGCAGTGCGCAATAAGGCTACATGCACACGGACGTTTTTCAAGCTGCTTGTTTGAGCGTTTTTTGCAGCTTAAAAACATCTCTCCATGTTAGCCTATGGCCTCATGGCCACCATGGTGTTTTTGAACTGTAAATGGCATAGGCGTTTTTAGGCCCCATGTAGACGGGACGCTGGTGCAAAGTGTTCAGAACTAAGGTAGAAAGTGGCGTTTAGAAAGGTGCACTTTGTGGCGTTTGCATGCCGTGTTTTACCACATTTGCGTGTATATGATAAGGAGCCGCCCTAAGCTCCAAAAACAGTATTATTTAAGATTTTAGCTATTTAGTGAGACCAGAGTGATATCAGCAGCTGAGAGCTGCAGTGTAGTTGTATTTAGTTGTGTCACTTGCCACATCACTTGCCACAAGTTGTGGATTGTCCACATGCCACGTCAGCTGCCCCAAGTTGTGGATTGTCCACAATGCAATGGAAGCAATTTCTTTTATATATATATATATATATATATATATATATATATATATATATATATATTTTATGGTTTTTCCTCATTAGCCATAAATTTGGAGTTTATCAATGTAAAAAAATAGGTCACCTTTAAAAACGCTTCTAAACTAAAATGCGGCTAAACGCCGGTACCGCGTCTGAAGGCATTTTGAGGGTTTGGTTTGTGAAAAACTGCAGATTTTTTTTGCCAGGCCAAAAACAGTGTTTTGGATGTAATAGAATTCAATGGACCCGCATCCAAAACGCAAGTACCACAATTTTGCTGCGTTTTTTTGTTTTACCTGTTTATAGCTGGTTGTTAAAGGAAATAAAAAAAAAAGGTTAAATAAATAAATAAATAAAAAACAGCGTGGGGTCCCCCCCCCAGGTCCATACCAGGCCCTTGGGTCTAGTATGGATTCAAAGGGGACCCCCCCCCAAAAAAATGAAAAAAAAACTGGCGTGGGGGTCCCCCCGGAATCCATACCAGGCCCTTCAGGTCTGGCATGTATTTTAAGGGGAACCCCACGCCAAAAACAAAAAAAAATTGCGTGGGGGTCCCCTAAAAATACACACCAGACCCTTTATCCGAGCACTCAACCTGGCAGGCCGCAGGGGAAAAGGGGGGACGAGAGAGCGGCCCCCCCTCCCTCCTGAACCGTACCAGGCCGCGTGCCCTCAACATGGGGGGTTTGGTGCTTCGGGGCAGGGGGGCGACCTGCGGCCCTCCCCACCCCAAAGCACCCTGCCCCCATGTTGATGGGGACAAGGGCCTCTTCCCGATAACCCTGGCCGTTGGTTGTCGGGGTCTGCGGGCGGGGGGCTTATCGGAATCCGGGAGCCCCCTTTAATAAGGGGGACCCCAGATACCTGCCCCCACCCTATGTGAATGAGTATGGGGTACATCGTACCCCTACCCATTCACCTGGTGGCAAAATAAGTCAATAAAAAAAGACAACACAGGTTTGAAAAGTAATTTATTGGGCAGCTCCGGGGGTCTTTCTGCCGGGCCCCCACTATCTTCTGCTAGCTCTTTTGCTAGCGGGGGTCCCGGGCTTCCTCGCCGTCTTCGGGGGTCTTTCTGCCGGGCCCTGCTATCTTCTGCTAGCTCTTTTGCTAGCGGGGGTCCCGGCGTCTTCTTCCGACTTCGGGGATCTCTTGTTCTGTTCTCCGGTTCTTCTCCCGCTCTCCGACGTCTTCTCCACGAACTCCGGTTCTTTCTGCCTTCTGCCGGGCCCCCGCTATCTTTTTCCAGCTCTTTTGCTAGCGGGGGCCGGTCTTCTACGTCGCCTTCTTCCCTCTTCTCTTCGCCCGATGTTGCCTCGTCGCTGTCCACCGCCGCAATGATCTGTCCGAGCAGCGGTGCCACTTTTATTGGCATGGGGCGTGGTCACCCGATGATGCCACCGCTGACCCCGCCCCCGTTTCACATCACAGTCCCATCATTCCCCGGGACTGTGACATCATCCGGGGGCGGGGTCAGCGGTGGCATCATCCGGTGACCACGCCCCATGCCAATAAAAGATCATTGCGGCGGTGGACAACGACGAGGCAACATCGGGCGAAGAGAAGAGGGAAGAAGGCGACGTAGAAGACCGGCCCCCGCTAGCAAAAGAGCTGGAAGAAGATAGCGGGGGCCCGGCAGAAGGCAGAAAGAACCGGAGATCGTGGAGAAGACGTCGGAGAGTGGGAGAAGAACCGGAGAACAGAACAAGAGACCCCCGAAGTCGGAAGAAGACGGCGAGGAAGCCCGGGACCCCCGGTAGCAAAAGAGCTAGCAGAAGATAGCGGGGCCCGGCAGAAAGACCCCCGAAGACGGCGAGGAAGCCCGGGACCCCCGCTAGCAAAAGAGCTAGCAGAAGATAGCGGGGGCCCGGCAGAAAGACCCCCGGTGCTGCCCAATAAATTACTTTTCAAACCTGTGTTGTCTTTTTTTATTGACTTATTTTTCCACCAGGTGAATGGGTAGGGGTAAGATGTACCCCATACTCATTCACATAGGGTGGGGGGCCGGCATCTGGGGGCCCCCTTTTTAAAGGGGGCACCCTGATTCCAAAAAGCCCCCCGCATACCCCAACAACCAATGGCCAGGGTTGTCGGGAAGAGGCCCTTGTCCCCATCAACATGGGGGCAGGGTGCTTTGGGGTGGGGGGGCCGCAGGTCGCCCCCCTGCCCCGAAGCACCAAACCCCCCATGTTGAGGGCATGCAGCCTGGTACGGTTCAGGAGGGAGGGGGGGCCGCTCTCGTCCCCCCCTTTTCCCCTGCAGCCTGCCAGGTTGAGTGCTCGGATAAGGGTCTGGTTTGGATTTTGGGGGGACCCCCACGCCGTTTTTCGGCTTAAGGGGGTTCGCCTTAAAATCCAGACCAGACCTAAGGGTCTGGTTTGGATTTGGGGGGACCCCCACGCCGTTTTTCGGCTTAGGGGGTTCACCTTAAAATCCAGACCAGACCTAAGGGCCTGGTATGCTCCTGGAGGGGAACCCATGCCGGTTTTTTCATTAAAATTTGGCCTGGAGTTCCCCTTCATGATTCATACTAAACATGGGACAGCGAGGCTGCCGAGGACCAGCGCGATGCCATCACGCTGGAGACATTCTCGGCCGGCTAGTCGCCTCTAGGACACAACTTGAGCGGCTGCTTCACGCTCAGGTCGTGTCCAGGTCGCCTCACAGAGTCACGCTGTCCCTGTGTCAGCCGGCACACGAGTCGCCCGCAAGTCGGATCCGACTTCCCGGGCGACCTCTATTCAAATCAATGGGCTCCCATAGGGAGCGCCGCTGACATTTCTATTTACTATAACAGTGCGCCGCTGCTTCCTGCGCCCAGTGAAGGAGTTATTCGGCGCACCAATTAAGGTTAGAAGCAGCGCAGCGCACTGTTATTAGTAAATCAGCACCATAGTGTCATTGGATTCTCGGTATCTTGGTAATACAAACTGCATATGGAATAATGATTCTTATAAAAGAGATTAAATGGGAAATTGTATATAATCATGATAATAAAGATAATGAAAAAATGAAAAATTGGAAATAGAATAAAAGTACAAATGAAAATAAATATAAAATTAAATGAAAAAAATATATAAATGAAAAAAATAATAATAATAAAAAAAAAAAATAATAATAAAAAAAATGAAAATAACAATGAAATAAAATAAAACTAAAAAACAAAAAAAAAATATGAAAATAAAAATGAAAATAAAAAAATGTATAAATAAATAATAAAATAATAATAATAAAAAAAAATTGAAAATAAATAATAGTAAATAATATAATAATGTAATGATAATAACAATGTAACTGAAAATAAAAAAAGAAATTAATAAAATTAAAATGAAATGAAAATAATAATAATAAGATAATAATACTAATATAGTACAATAACTCTGTACAATGAAAATAATAATAATACTAATGATATAAAGATCAAGGACTATCTATGATGGACTAACACATCCCTGAATATCCCCAAAATATCCCCAAGCGGTACCAAAAATATGTACTATTGGTATGATTTGTTTGGAGGGACAGATGGCTGTGATGTAGCGAATGCAATAATGCATACAACACATGGGGTGTGAACAATTGGGTTGAATCGATTTATCGAATTATACTAAGAACATCAATTTCCTCATTTAGGCCTTCAGGCGTGAGGGAACCTAATAGGTATATCCAAAAGGTCTTCCTTCGGCATAGAAGGGAGAACCTTTCATTGTCCGTCAAAGTACTCTTTGGAATGGCTTTGATTACAAACACCTGCATTTGGCCAAAGTCTCTATTATGTGTCTGACGAAAATGTCGTGGGACACTATGTTTAACACAACCTTTCTTTGTTAGTCTCCGATGCTCAACTATTCTAGTGCGTAAAGTCCGTATGGTACGCCCCACATATAGAAGGCCACAGGAGCAGCGTAGGACATAAACTACAAACTCAGTGGAGCAAGTGATGAATTGTTTGATCTTGAACACTTTGCGTTTATTGTTGCTTATCTCTGAGCATCCATTGGGGACAGACTGGCACGTAAGGCAACCTCTTTTGCGACACTGAAAAATTCCAGTCCTATTATCAAAATAGGTTCTAATGTCTAATACAGGTCTCCTACTGGAATTAGTAAGTTTGCTAGGAGCAATAATATTCTTTACTGTGTGCGAGCGTCTAAACGTGACATGTGGTTGGGAGGGAGAATGGGGGCCAAGATGTGATCAAGTTTCAGGATGTTATAATGTTTATATATTATATCTGAAATCGCTTTGTAATTGGTATTGAATGTTGACACAAATTTAGCTGTGTTCGCCTTGTCCACAGATTTTTTGTTTTTATTTTTACTATTATCTCTAACCGGTTGTATTTGATTGGACGAAAAAGCGAGTGCGACTAGATCTTTAGGATATCCTTTTTCTTCAAATTTGTTTTTCATATTCTGGCCTTGTGTCACATAGTCCTCTGTTTTAGTACAATTCCTTCGTAGCCTCAGGAATTGGCCCTTTGGAATGTTGTTTTTCCAGGTTGGATGATGGCAACTGTTGTAGTGAAGGTACGAGTTCCCTGAGGTGGGTTTAATGTGGTTGTTGGTGATGATGGTGTGATTCTCATGGGATAAAACTAGATCGAGAAATACTAATTGGGTTTCGTCTATCTCGTGTGTGAAGGAAAGTCCCAACTGGTTTTCATTACAATGGGCAACAAATGCAGTGAAAAGGGTAGGACCACCACTCCAAATCAACAGCACGTCGTCAATATAACGACCATAGAACACAATGTGTTGGATGAAAGGATTATCTGTCCATATTTTCAGTTCTTCCCAATAACCCATAGTCAGGTTCGCGTATCCAGGAGCAAAATTAGCTCCCATTGCCGTGCCTTTCTGCTGCAAGTAAAATTGATCTAAGAAGGAAAAATAGTTGTGACGTAAACAAAAATCTATGCCACCAAGCAGGAAGCTGGATTGTCTTGAATTCATATCGCAGTTTTTTGATAGAAAGTATTGTACTGCGTTAATTCCCACCTCATGTGGTATCGACGTATACAAGGAAGTTAAGTCTAGTGATGCCCACATGTAGTCATCCTGCCAGGAGTATTCTTTTAGGGTTTCGATAACATGGCTCGAGTCCCTAATATACAAGGCTAGTTGGCATACCATGGGCTGCAGAAGGTGGTCTATATAGACTGACAGACCGCTCGTGAAGCTGTTGGTACTCGCCACGATTGGTCTTCCTGGTGGATCAACTAGGGACTTGTGCACCTTAGGAAGATGATAAAAATAGGGGGTGCTACATACCTTGGGAAGCAAAAAACATTTTTCTTTGATATTTAGTATCCCGTCTCTATGTGCTGCATCTACTAGACTGGCCAATTCATGTTGGTACTGTGGGAGTGGATCAGAAGGGAGTTTCGAATAGGTCTGTATATCGGATAACAATCGATGTGCCTCGTGAAGATAATCCAATCTGTTTTGTACTACCAAACTTCCACCTTTATCAGCCTGTTTTACTGTGATATCCTTGTTGGTGGTTAGATCTTTAAGGGCTTGTCATTCAGCTGTGCTTAGATTACAAGGTTTGCGACTTCGTGGAGTGTCGCATAGATCAATAAAATCTTTGTATACGGCTTGATAGAATGTTTCAATGTGTGGGTCCTTAGAGTTGGTTGGATTGAAAATCGATGGAGGTTTGAAGCCGGTATGTACAATCTCCGGGTCTTGAAAAGGTCCCTGTGTCTGGCTTTCAATATTACCTTCTAACCACAGATCCTCTAAAATATGTAAAATGTCATTTTCGGTGTTCGAGCTCGTATCACTATCTGTAGTGTCCAATGATGTAATATTGGATATGTTATTAAGGGAACCAAGTTTGGCGTAATGTCGCTTTAGAGTCAGTGATCTGATAAATTTGTTCAGATCCTTAAAAAGTCCAAACTTATTGGGTCCCGTAGATGGAGAAAAACTCAAACCTTTTTTGAGTAGAATGGTTTCTGCTGTTGTTAATGTGTGGGTGGATAGATTGAATATTTTTATAGTACTATCTTCTACACCAGATCGATTCTCTCTTTTTTGTTCGATTTTGGATTGTCCTCTTCCACCTCCTTTTCTACCTCGTCTAGTTTTCGTTTTGGTTGTGATGCTCCCTTTGGAGATTGGTCTAAAAAAGAATCATCCACTGATGATATATATGTAGAACCAGCTATCGTGGGATTGGATATTGCTGTAATGTCGCTTAGCTTGGGCCGAGCCACCTCTTTGATATAGTTTTCCAGATCTGTCGCTAGAGGGCTATATCTATTTGATATAGGTATCATTGGATCAATAAGTAGGAGATCCATCTCGACAGGCCTAGTATCTAAACTGAGACGGTAAAGTGATATTTTGCATTGTTTGTGATGGACCGTCATGGGTAGAACCACCTGAGCCAGTTGTTAACCTCTCTTTATGCGCCCTGGAAAGAGCCATATTCCCATGATATCCACGCTTGTCAACTTGTTGTTTTGGTGATTTGTACTTCTTTTTACCTTTGTTGTTCTTTCTCAATGTGTTATTGGCTCCCTCTTTTTTATTCATGTGTTGTTTATTTGTTTGTCCTTTAGTATTAGGTGCAGAGTGATCCAAAAGTGTTCTGACCTTATCTGCAGATGAGTTATTATTGGTCACAGCTTCTAGTCTTGGGCGTTTCCACTTAAAGACATGACCCGTTTTGTAGTCATCTACATCCCTTTCCAATTTCTTTGTTTTTTTGGAGATCAAAAAGTCCTCATCTTTTTTTTATTTTTATTTTTTTACGTTGCTATCCTGTACCTCAATCCATTTTGAAAAGAGACAAGAGGAGCTGAATTCTTCAATAGTTTGTTGTTTATCAACAACATCTTGTACTGCCATTTTAAGCTTTCTTTCTCGTTGTTGGACCAGTATCTTGATCCATTTGGTTGTACAGAATTCAGCTATCATTTGCCACTCCTTTGAGAGGTCATCTTCCAAGAAACTGCAGCGTTTTTTAATGCGTAAGCCTCTAGGTGTAATCCCCAATTCTAGATATTTTTGTAAAAAGGTGAGATCCCACCATTGGGCATTTTCATATTGTTTGGCATCCTGTAATTTGAGGAATGCCTTTCTCATTCGTATTTCAAAAGCCTCAGTATGGGGGGGGCCCCACTGGAATCTAAATTGGACCCATTCTTATTGGTAGTATCGGAATTGGGGATATTATACAAATTAATGTTGTTAAAAATGGTTTGCAAACGATTGAACCTATCCATAATAATAAAAAAAAAGGGAAGGGAGGGGGGGGGTTTAAAAAATAATAAATAATTAATTGTATTATTTAACAAAATGCAGAACGATGAGCACTATTAAAACTAAATATGTTATAATTATATATAGACGTGAATATATATATATTTTTATATATTTTTATGTCCTCTGAGTATCCATACACTCAAATATGGAGCCTTTTTATGCAACAATTAATGAAGGTAAGCAATGCGGTTAAACATTTCAACATATGACCTGGGTGCTGACAGTGAGCAGCTCAAGACAGTCCGATAAGGCATAGAACAAAAACAAAGAGAGTCTTGTAGCGCTAAAACCAGCAGCAATATGTAAAACGTAATGTCATATGAATATAAGTCTTAAAAAACTTGCCCCCAGAGCAGCTGGCAACCTCCGGAACAAGGCAATCTCGAAACAATTATATACAATCCAGCGCTCAAATGGTGGCAAAAATGATGAAATGTAACTTGGTGATCAAATAAAAATGATAATTTATTGATTAAAATGCATGCTGAAAATTGATTAATGTATTTGATCGGATGGAATCAAAAATACAAAGTACAATAACCTTCAAACTGGGATCAGACAAAAATCTTGATCAGTATTGAAGCATTAAAAAACGCATTAACAACCAACACCGCCAGCCAAAGGGTTAAGATGTGCAAGTGTGCTGAATAAATCTGGTTGTGATGACCAGTTGGATGGAATGAGCTTGGTGTTGATCAAAGTTACTGGATGTAACTTGCACTATCCTTGCCGTCAGTAGAGATTTAAACCTGTATCAGTAGATGCAGTCTTTCACAGCCTATGGCTGGATGGAAATACAAAAGCCGTGGAGACCAGGAAGACCAAAAAGAGATGTGACATACTCTGCAAGTACCTGTATCGCAATCAGACCAGCTGTGCAGGCAGGCAGGAGATGGAAAGATCAGCGGCTCTATGCGGCTATGTAGCTGTTGCGCTCTCCAACTGGCGGCCGGAAGAAACACCAAGACGGGGGCAAGGAGCAGGAGGGATGTGCAGACTTGGCTGGCGGGATGGTGGGCTCCTGTAGTGTCGGAGAGTCCTCACACTAACATGTTTCGCGCGCATGCGCTTTGTCAAAGGTGAGGAGGACACTGCCAATGGGCGGTATTAGTAGAAGCAGAAAGGGGGAGTGAATCACTGCTCTTGCCATCTTAACCCCTTGTATACTTCCAACTCTACATTAGTTCAGGGACATAATATGATACATAGTGTCATTGGATTCTCGGTATCTTGGTAATACAAACTGCATATGGAATAATGATTCTTATAAAAGAGATTAAATGGGAAATTGTATATAATCATGATAATCTCGCCTTTTTACAAAAATATCTAGAATTGGGGATTACACCTAGAGGCTTACACATCAAAAAACGCTGCAGTTTCTTGGAAGATGACCTCTCAAAGGAGTGGCAACTGATAGCTGAATTCTGTACAACCAAATGGATCAAGATACTGGTCCAACAACGAGAAAGAAAGCTTAAAATGGCAGTACAAGATGTTGTTGATAAACAACAAACTATTGAAGAATTCAGCTCCTCTTGTCTCTTTTCGAAATGGATTGAGGTACAGGATAGCAACGTAAAAAAAGATGAGGACTTTTTGATCTCCAAAAAAACAAAGAAATTGGAAAGGGATGTAGATGACTACAAAACGGGTCATGTCTTTGAGTGGAAACGCCCAAGACTAGAAGCTGTGACCAATAATAACTCATCCGCAGATAAGGTCAGAACACTTTTGGATCACTCTGAACCTAATACTAAAGGACAAACAAATAAACAACACATGAATAAAAAAGAGGGAGCCAATAACACATTGAGAAAGAACAACAAAGCTAAAATGAAGTACAAATCACCAAAACAACAAGTTGACAAGCATGGATATCATGGGAATATGGCCCTTTCCAGGGCGCATAAAGAGAGGTTAACAACTGGCTCAGGTGGTTCTACCCATGACGGTCCATCACAAACAACGCAAAATATCACTTTACCATCTGTCAGTTTAGATACTAGGCCTGTCGAGATGGATCTCTTACTTATTGATCCAATGATACCTATATCAAATAGATGTAGCCCTCTAGCGACAGATCTGGAAAACTATATCAAAGAGGGGGCTCGGCCCAAGCTAAGCGACATTACAGCAATATCCAATCCCACGATAGCTGGTTCTACATATACATCATCAGTGGATGATTCTTTTTTAGACCAATCTCCAAAGGGAGCATCACAACCAAAACGAAAACTAGACGAGGTAGAAGAGGAGGAGGAAGAGGACAATCCAAAATCGAACAAAAAAGAGAGAATCGATCTGGTGTAGAAGATAGTACTATAAAAATATTCAATCTATCCACCCACACATTAACAACAGCAGAAACCATTCTACTCAAAAAAGGTTTGAGTTTTTCTCCATCTACGGGACCCAATAAGTTTGGACTTTTTAAGGATCTGAACAAATTTATCAGATCACTGACTCTAAAGCGACATTACGCCAAACTTGGTTCCCTTAATAACATATCCAATATTACATCATTGGACACTACAGATAGTGATACGAGCTCGAACACCGAAAATGACATTTTACATATTTTAGAGGATCTGTGGTTAGAAGGTAATATTGAAATCCAGACACAGGGACCTTTTCAAGACCCGGAGATTGTACATACCGGCTTCAAACCTCCATCGATTTTCAATCCAACCAACTCTAAGGGCCCACACATTGAAACATTCTATCAAGCCGTATACAAAGATTTTATTGATCTATGCGACACTCCACGAAGTCGCAAACCTTGTAATCTAAGCACAGCTGAACAACAAGCCCTTAAAGATCTAACCACCAACAAGGATATCACAGTAAAACAGGCTGATAAAGGTGGAAGTTTGGTAGTACAAAACAGATTGGATTATCTTCACGAGGCACATCGATTGTTATCCGATATACAGACCTATTCGAAACTCCCTTCTGATCCACTCCCACAGTACCAACATGAATTGGCCAGTCTAGTAGATGCAGCACATAGAGACGGGATACTAAATATCAAAGAAAAATGTTTTTTGCTTCCCAAGGTATGTAGCACCCCCTATTTTTATCATCTTCCTAAGGTGCACAAGTCCCTAGTTGATCCACCAGGAAGACCAATCGTGGCGAGTACCAACAGCTTCACGAGCGGTCTGTCAGTCTATATAGACCACCTTCTGCAGCCCATGGTATGCCAACTAGCCTCGTATATTAGGGACTCGAGCCATGTTATCGAAACCCTAAAAGAATACTCCTGGCAGGATGACTACATGTGGGCATCACTAGCCGTAACTTCCTTGTATACGTCGATACCACATGAGGTGGGAATTAACGCAGTACAATACTTTCTATCAAAAAACTGCGATATGATTTCAAGACAATCCAGCTTCCTGCTTGGTGGCATAGATTTTTGTTTACGTCACAACTATTTTACCTTCTTAGATCAATTTTACTTGCAGCGGAAAGGCACGGCAATGGGAGCTAATTTTGCTCCTGGATACGCGAACCTGACTATGGGTTATTGGGAAGAACTGAAAATATGGACAGATAATCCTTCATCCAACACATTGTGTTCTATGGTCGTTATATTGACGACGTGCTGTTGATTTGGAGTGGTGGTCCTACCCTTTTCACTGCATTTGTTGCCCATTGAAATGAAAACCAGTTGGGACTTTCCTTCACACACGAGATAGACGAAACCCAATTAGTATTTCTCGATCTAGTTTTATCCCATGAGAATCACACCATCATCACCAACAACCACATTAAACCCACCTCAGGGAACTCGTACCTTCACTACAACAGTTGCCATCACCCAACCTGGAAAAACAACATTCCAAAGGGCCAATTCCTGAGGCTACGAAGGAATTGTACTAAAACAGAGGACTATGTGACACAAGGCCAGAATATGAAAAACACATTTGAAGAAAAAGGATATCCTAAAGATCTAGTCGCACTCGCTTTTTCGTCCAATCAAATACAACCGGTTAGAGATAATAGTAAAAATAAAAACAAAAAATCTGTGGACAAGGTGAACACAGCTAGATTTGTGTCAACATTCAATACCAATTACAAAGCGATTTCAGATATAATATATAAACATTATAACATTCTGAAACTTGATCACATCTTGGCCCCCCATTCTCCCTCCCAAACCACAGGTCACGTTTAGACGCTCGCGCACAGTAAAGAATATTATTGCTCCTAGCAAACTTACTAATTCCAATAGGAGACCTGTATTAGACATTAGAACCTATTTTGATAATAGGACTGGAATTTTTCAGTGTCGCAAAAGAGGTTGCCTTACGTGCCAGTCTGTCCCCAATGGATGCTCAGAGATAAGCAACAATAAAGGCAAAGTGTTCAAGATCAAACAATTCATCACTTGCTCCACTGAGTTTGTAGTTTATGTCCTACGCTGCTCCTGTGGCCTTCTATATGTGGGGCGTACCATACGGACTTTATGCACTAGAATAGGCGAGCATCGGAGACTAACAAAGAAAGGTTGTGTTAAACATAGTGTCCCACGACATTTTCGTCAGACACATAATAGAGACTTTGGCCAGATGCAGGTGTTTGCAATTGAAGCCATTCCAAAGGGTACTTTGACGGACAACGAAAGGTTCTCCCTTCTATGCCGAAGGGAGACCTTTTGGATATACCTATTAGGTTCCCTCACGCCTGAAGGCCTAAACGAGGAAATTGATGTTCTTAGTATAATTCGATAAATCGATTCAACCCAATTGTTCACACCCCATGTGTTGTATGCATTAATGCATTCGCTACATCACAGCCATCTGTCCCTCCAAACAAATCATACCAATAGTACATATTTTTGGTACCGCTTGGGGATATATTGGGGATATTCAGGGATGTGTTAGTCCATCATAGATAGTCCTTGATCTTTATATCATTATTATTATTATTATTTTCATTGTACAGAATTATTGTACTATATTAGTATTATTATCTTATTATTATTATTTTCATTTCATTTTAATTTTATTAATTTCTTTTTTATTTTCAGTTACATTGTTATTATTATTACATTATACTATTATTTACTATTATTTATTTTCAATTTTTTTTTTTTATTATTTTTTTTTATTATTTTTTATTTTTTTTCCATTTATATATTTTTTTCATTTAATTTTATATTTATTTTCATTTGTACTTTTATTCTATTTCCAATTTTTCATTTTTTCATTATCTTTATTATCATGATTATATACAATTTCCCATTTAATCTCTTTTATAAGAATCATTATTCCATATGCAGTTTGTATTACCAAGATACAGAGAATCCAATGACATGATATCATATTATGTCCCTGAACTAATGTAGAGTTGGATGTATACAAGGGGTTAATATGGCAAGAGCAGTGATTCACTCCCCCTTTCTGCTTCTACTAATACCGCCCATTGGCAGTGTCCTCCTCACCTTTGACAAAGCGCATGCGCGCAAAACATGTTAGTGTGAGGACTCTCCGACACTACAGGAGCCCACCATCCCGCCAGCCAAGTCTGCACATCCCTCCTGCTCCTTGCCCCCGTCTTGGTGTTTCTTCCGGCCGCCAGTTGGAGAGCGCAACAGCTACATAGCCGCATAGAGCCGCTGATCTTTCCATCTCCTGCCTGCCTGCACAGCTGGTCTGATTGCGATACAGGTACGTGCAGAGTATGTCACATCTCTTTTTGGTCTTCCTGGTCTCCACGGCTTTTGTATTTCCATCCAGCCATAGGCTGTGAAAGACTGCATCTACGGATACAGGTTTAAATCTCTACTGACGTCAAGGATAGTGCAAGTTACATCCAGTAACTTTGATCAACACCAAGCTCATTCCATCCAACTGGTCATCACAACCAGATTTTTTCAGCACACTTGCACATCTTAACCCTTTGGCTGGCGGTGTTGGTTGTTATGCGTTTTTTAATGCTTCAATACTGATCAAGATTTTTGTCTGATCCCAGTTTGAAGGTTATTGTACTTTGTATTTTTGATTCCATCCAATCAAATACATTAATCAATTTTCAGCATGCATTTTAATCAATAAATTATCATTTTTATTTGATCACCAAGTTACATTTCATCATTTTTGCCACCATTTGAGCGCTGGATTGTATATAATTGTTTCGAGATTGCCTTGTTCCGGAGGTTGCCAGCTGCACTGGGGGCAAGTTTTTTAAGACTTATATTCATATGACATTACGTTTTACATATTGCTGCCGGTTTTAGCGCTACAAGACTCTTTTTGTTTTTGTTCCTTAGTGGATAGTAGACATGTGCGATTAGTTTCGTACGAATCAAAAATCATACGAATTTTTCGAAATTCGTACATTTGTACGAATCCGAATTACGAATTTTTTCGAATACGAATTCTGTACGAAATACGAAATTTCTAAAAATTCGTACGAAATTTCGTATCCAAATTATCCGCATCCAAACTACCGAATAAGACATAAAAATTCGACAAAGCGATAGGTAAAATTTTTTTGGTCGAATGTGACTAACCTTCACTCTATTAGTCCAAGATTATTCTACATAGAGAGAAAAGATTTGACATAGAGAGAAAAGATTTGACATTATAGAGAGAAAAGATTCGACATTATAGAGAGAAAAGATTTGACATTATAGAGAGAAAAGATTGCTGCTGGAATTGGGTGGGGAAGTACATTTGCGGTCGAATCATTCGTTTGTTCCGATTCGACATTATAGAGAGAAAAGATTCGACATTATAGAGAGAAAAGATTGCTGCTGGAATTGGGTGGGGGAAGTACATTTCCGGTCGAATCATTAGTTCGTTCCGGTCGAATCATTCGTTATACGTGTCGTACAAAATTCGTATTTCGTACGAATCCGAATTGAATTCCGTACACGAATTACGAATTACGATTTTTTTTTTAATACGAAACGGAACGGAATGGAACAAAACAAATTTTTCGGCGGCTCCCATGTCTAGTGGATAGAAGAATCCCTCCAGAGAGTTACCAGGCCCCTTCCTTCAGTGTGAACTCTCACCGGTCTATCAGAAAGGTCCTCCCCCGGCCTCCTCTTCTTAGAAGCGGGCTCCCTCGTTAGAGACACCCTGGGACTTCTCCTCCTCGAAGCAGACTCCAGCTAAAGGTTCTGGGCCCAGTGTTGAAGATGCAGCCCCAGGACTAGAGGTGCCTGGGACTGATGCACACGTGGCCCCATGGCCTGGAGGTCCATGCGCCATGCACCAGGACTCCGACTCTGGAACGAAAACCCCTCCCAGGCGGCGTTTGCCCCTTATGTATCCTCTCCCAGGATGCACAGCAGGTCAACCACACCCACTGTACCGCCGCCGAGAGAGGACACCCCAAGGCACAGCACTAATACCAACTGGTTTAACCCTGACCCATTATGGCAGTGCCACATATATGCCACAGGGAACTGCACACCAGTATACCATCCTGGAAATAAACAGCACAACCTATAAATTGAGAACGGTCTTACCCTAACTACTATCTCAGACCAGCCCCTAAATTTGGGTATATAGCACCCCTAAATGGGGTGGGCGCTACATATATATATACAGTTGCAATAAAAAGTATGTGA
The DNA here is from genome assembly GCA_029206835.1 of Rana muscosa. NCBI lineage: Eukaryota > Metazoa > Chordata > Amphibia > Anura > Ranidae > Rana > Rana muscosa. The sequence continues at coordinate 255,616,819 of CM055127.1, read as the reverse complement.
ACCCTTTTGGAATGATATGTATTTCTGCACAAATTGGTCATAAAATGTGATCTGAGCTTCATCAGTCACAACAATAGACAATCACAGTCTGCTTAACCACTTAACGACCGCCCACTGTAAAAATACGTCGGCAGAATGGCACCGACAGGCAGAATCACGTATATCTACGTGATCGCCTTTGTATAGTTGGGGGGTCCGATCGGACCCCCCTCCTCTACAGTGAGCGGTGGTTAAGTGTTCGGGAGCGATCCGGGATGAGGGGACGGCCGTTCGATTCCGGCCACCCCCTCACGATCGCTCCCGTCGAATGAGAAAGCTTCCCTGCCTGTGTAAGGTTTACACAGGCAGAGGAAGTGATGTCATCTCTCCTGCGGCGCTCACATATACCGAGCGCCGCACAAGAGAAGATGCCAGGTTAGTGCACAAAACACTACACTGACACCAGGACACATAGGCACATAAATCGCCCCACCAGGCCCCCCCAGACACCCCAGATCACCCCCCAGATCACCCCCCAGCCCCCAGTCACAGTGTCACTGATAGCAGTGACCATTTATTTACTGATCACTGCAATCAGTGACATTTGTGACTGTAAAAGTGTCACTAAAGTTAGTTTTAGGTCCAGTGGAGCCTCCTAACCCCCCCTAATAAAGGTTTAACCCCCTGATCGCCCCCCAGATAACCCTTTCACCCCCTATCACCACTGTCGCTAAGCGCTCATTTTTCTGATAGCTGTCTTAGCGTCGGTGATGCCGATCGGTAGCCAGTTATTTTTTTTAGGTTCGCCGCAGGTTTTTATAGCGTCGGGTACCCCCATATATTACCTAATAAAGGTATAACCCCCTTGATCGACCCCCAGATAACCCTTTCACCCCCTATCACCACTGTCGCTAAGCGATCATTTTTCTGATCGCTGTCTTAGCGTCGGTGATGCCGATCGGTAGCCAGTTATTTCTTTTAGGTTCGCTGCAGGTTTTTATAGCGTCAGGTATCCCCATATATTACCTAATAAAGGTTTAACCCCCTTGATCGCCCCCCAGGTAACCCTTTCACCCCCTATCACCACTGTCACTAAGAGATCGTTTTTCTGATCGCTGTCTTAGCGTCGGTGATGCCGATCGGTAGCCAGTAATTTTTTTTAGGTTCGCCACAGGTTTTTATAGTGTCGGGTACCCCCATATATTACCTAATAAAGGTTTAACCCCCTTGATCGCCCCCCAGGTAACCCTTTCACTCCCTATCACCACTGTCGCTAAGCGATAGTTTTTCTGATCGCTGTCTTAGTGTCGGTGATGCCGATCGGTAGCCAGTAATTTTTTTTAGGTTCGCCGCAGGTTTTTATAGTGTCAGGTACCCCCATATATTATCTAATAAAGGTTTAACCCCCTTGATCGCCCCCCAGGTAACCCTTTCACACCCTATCACCACTCTCGCTAAGCGATCGTTTTTCTGATCGCTGTCTTAGTGTCGGTGATGCCGATCGGTAGCCAGTAATTTTTTTTAGGTTCGACGCTGGTTAGTTAGTTTGCTTTTTATAGTGTCAGGGCACCCGCCGTATATAACCCAATAAAGGTTTAACCCCCTGATCGCCCGGCGGGTGATATCAATTAGGTTGTAGCGTCAGAGAGGGTCTGCGTCACACCCCAGGCAGCGTCAGGTTAGTGCCAGTAGCGCTAACACCCACGCGTGAAGCATACACCTCCCTTAGTGGTATAGTATCTGAACAGATCAATATCTGATCTGATCAGATCTATACTAGCGTCCCCAGCAGTTTAGGGTTCCCAAAAACGCAGTGTTAGCGGGATCAGCCCAGATACCTGCTAGCACCTGTGTTTTGCCCCTCCGTCCAGCCCAGGCCATCCAAGTGCAGTATCGATCGACCACTGTCACTTGCAAAACACAACACACATAACTGCAGCGTTCGCAGAGACAGGCCTGATCCCTGCGACTCCAGTGCTGTAGGAGGTGATTTCACCACCACAGTTAAAAAAAAAAAGCAAATATGCCGAAGCATTGGGGCAGCAGGGGCGGAGGAGCGGAGGAGCGATTTTGCTCCTAATGCCGCGTACATACTGTCAAAATTCCGACGGAGGCTTGCCCGTGGAAAAGTCTGACCATGTGTACGCGGCATAACTTTGGCGGGAAGATGCCCCCATGCTTCGGCATATATAAATGGTGCATGTATGCCCATCATTAGAAGTGGGTGGATGAAGGGCGGTATTCTAATGGTGGGCATACCCACCGATCAATCTTTTTTTTTCGTTCAGCCAACAGGCTGCATGAAAAAAAAGATTACAATACATGTCCAACAAGGACCAGCAACGTACTGGTATGTTGCTGGACTTTGAATGGTTATACCAGAATGATGCCTGCGGGTTTAGGTATCATCTTGGTATCATTCTTTTCAGCCAGCGGCCGGCTTTCATGTAAAAGCAATCCTAGTGGCTAATTAGCCTCTGGACTGCTTTTACAAGCAGTGGAAGGGAATGACCCCCCCCGGATATAAAAAGCGCCATTGGGAAATTGGGAAAGCATTTTATCACACCGATCTTGGTGTGGTCAGATGCTTTGAGGGCACAGGAAAGATCTAGGGTCCAATAGACCCCAGTTTTTTCAAAAAAAGAGTACCTGTCACTACCTATTGCTATCATAGGGGATATTTACATTCCCTGAGATAACAATAAAAATGATAAAAAATAAATAAATATGGAAGCAACAGTTTAAAAATAAAATAAAAAAGCAAAATTAATAATAAAAAAATAAATAAATAAAAAAGCACCCCTGTCCTGCCCTGCTCTTGCCCAATGGCGAACGCAAGCGTCGGTCTGGCGTCATATGTAAACAGCAATTGCACCATGCATGTGAGGTATCACTGCGAAGGTCAGATCGAGGGCAGTAATTTTAGCAGTAGACCTCCTCTGTAAATCTAACGGCGTAACCTGTAAAGGCTTTTAAAAATGTATGTAGTTTGTCGCCAATGCGCGTTTGTGCGAAATTTTAAAGCATGTCGTGTTTGGTATCTATGTACTCGGCCTAAGATCATCTTTTTTACTTCATCAAACATTTGGGCAATATAGTGTGTTTTAGTGCATTAAAATTAAAAAAAGTGTATTTTTTCCCCAAAAAATGCGTTTGAAAAATCGCTGCGCAAATACTGTGTAGAAAAAAAAAATGCAACACCCACCATTTTAATCTGTAGGGCCTTTGCTTTAAAAATATATATAATGTTTGGGGGTTCAACATAATTTTCTTGCAAAAAAAAAAAAATGTTTTCATGTAAACAAAAAGTGTCAAAAAGGGCTTTGTTAAGTGGTTAGAAGAGTGGATGTAAGCTTCCTAATGTTGTGTATAAAATGCCAGAACAGTTCAAAACCCCCCTAAATTACCCCATTTTGGAAAGTAGACACCCCATGCTATATACTGAGAGGCATGTCGAGTCCATGGAATATTTTATATGTTGACACAAGTTGCAGAAAAAATACAATTTTTTATTTTTTTTTGCACAACGTTGTCACTAAATGATATATTGCTCAAACATGCCATGGGCATATGTGGAATTACACCCCAAAATACATTCTTTTGCTTCTCCTGAGTACGGGGATACCACGTGTGAGACTTTTTGGGAGCCTAGCCGCGTACGGGACCCCAAAACCAAGCACCGCCTTCAGGCTTTCTAAGGGTGTAAATTTTTGATTTCACTTCTCACTGCCTATCACAGTTTTGGAGGCCATGGAATGCCCAGATGGCACAAAACCCCCCCAAATGACCCCATTTTGGAAAGTAGACACCCCAAGCTATTTGCTGAGAGGTATGGTGAGTATTTTGCAGATCTCCCTTTTTGTCACAAAGTTTTGAAAATTGAAAAAAAAATATATATATTTGCTTTCTTCATTTTCAAAAACAAATGAGAGCTGTAAAATACTCACCATGCCTCTCAGCAAATAGCTTGGGGTGTCTACTTTCCAAAATTAGGTCATTTGGGGGGGTTTTGTGCTATTTTGGCATTTTATGGCCTTCGAAACTGTGATAGGTAGTGAGGAGTGAAATCAAAAATTTGTGCCTAGAAATCCTGAAGGCGGTGCTTGGTTTTCGGGGTCCCGTACGCGGCTAGGCTCCTAAAAAGTCCCACACATGTGGTATCCCCGTACTCAGGAGAAGCAGCAAAATGTATTTTAGGGTGTAATTCCATATATAACCATGGCATGTGTGAGCAATATATCATTTAGTGACAACTTTTTGTAATTTTTTTTTTGTCATTATTCAATCACTTGAGACAAAAAAAAAAAAATATTCAATGGGCTCAACATGTCTCTCAGCAATTTCCTTGGGATGTCTACTTTCCAAAATGGGGTCATTTGGTGGGTTTTGTACTGCCCTGCCATTTTAGCACCTCAAGAAATGAGATAGGCAGTCATAAATTAAAAGCTGTGTAAATTCCAGAAAATGTACCCTAGTTTGTAGACGCTATAACTTTTGCGCAAACCAATAAATATACGCTTATTGACATTTTTTTTACTAAAGACATGTGGCTGAATACATTTTGGCCTAAATGTATGACTAAAATTGAGTTTATTCGATTTTTCTTATAACAAAAAGTAGAAAATATATTTATTTTTTTAAATTTTCGGTCTTTTTCCGTTTATATCGCAGAAAATAAAAATCACAGAGGCAATCAAATACCATTAAAAGAAAGCTCTATTTGTGGGAAGAAAAGGACGCAAATTTCGTTTGGGTACAACATTGCATGTCCGCACAATTTACAGTTAAAGCAGCGCAGTGCAAAATTCTGAAATCACCTCTGGTCCTTTAGCTACCAAATGGTCCGGCTTAAGTGGTTAAACTAATAACACACAAAGAATTAAATGTTACCATGTTTTTATTGAATACACCATGTAAACATTCACAGTGCCGGTGGAAAAAGTATGTGAACCCTAGACTAATGAGATCTCCAAGAGCTAATTGGAGTGAGGTGTCAACCAACTGGAGTCCAATCAATGAGTTGAGATTGGAGGTGTTGGTTACAGCTGCCCTGCCCTCTAAAAAACACACACCAGTTCAGGGTTTGCTTTTCACAAGAAGCATTGCCTGATGTGAATGATGCCTCGCACAAAAGAGCTCTCAGAAGACCTACGATTAATAATTGTTGACTTGCATAAAGCCGGAAAGGGTTATAAAAGTATCTCCAAAAGCCTTGCTGTTCATCAGTCCACGGTAAGACAAATTGTCTATAAATGGAGAAAGTTCAGCACTGCTGCTACTCTCCCTAGGAGTGGGGCGTCCTCTAAAGATGACTGCAAGAGCACAGCGCAGACTGCTCAATGAGGTGAAGAAGAATCCTAGAGTATCAGCTAAAGACTTACAAAAGTCTCTGGCATATGCTAACATCCCTGTTAGCGAATCTGCGATATGTAAAACACTAAACAAGAATGGATTTCATGGGAGGATACCACAGAGGAAGCCACTGCTGTCCAAAAAAACATTGCTGCACGTTTACAGTTTGCACAAGAGCACCTGGATGTTCCACAGCAGTACTGACAAAATATTCTGTGGACAGATGAAACCAAAGTTGGGTTGTTTGGAAGAAACACACAACACTATGTGTGGAGAAAAAGAGGCACGGCACACCAACATCAAAACCTCATCCCAACTGTGAAGTATGGTGGTGGGGGCATCATGGTTTGGGGCTGCTTTGCTGCGTTAGGGCCTGGACGGATTGCTATCATCGAAGGAAAAATGAATTCCTAAGTTTTTCAAGACATTTTGCAGGAGAACTTAAGGCCATCTGTCCACCAGCTGAAGCTCAACAGAAGATGGGTGTTGCAACAGGACAACGACCCAAAGCAAGTAAATCAACAACAGAATGGCTTAAACAGAAGAAAATACGCCTTCTGGAGTGGCCCAGTCAGAGTCCTGACCTCAACCCGATTGAGATGCTGTGGCATGACCTCAAGAAAGCGATTCAGGGGGGGCGCCGCCACCGAGCAACTGTATGGACGTGTGATCACAGAGCTCCGCTCCAGGCATGGGAACCGCTAGCAACTACCGGGATACCACTCACCATTCACCACTCCAAACGGGCCCTAAAGCTCCCACACCACTCTGGAGATGACCCGCAAGCGGAAAGAGACGGCCAAACCGAAGAAATTGGATGATTTCTACCCGCCGAAAGGCCGGAGCATGACCCAAGATGGCGCCGGCATGGAGGACGCGTCTCCTTCCTCCTCCTGCGGCTCACGCTCAGCTACATCCAGCCCAGCCTTGCAGCCCACCCCTACACAACGCTCTCCGGAGGCATCAACACCATTGTCCCGCAGCCCAGCGAAGTCAAAGCCCCGCCTGGATGACAACTTTACCAAGGTGAGCACAGGCCATGAGGTGATGGAAGAGACGAGGGAGCTCGTGGATCCTTTTACAACATTCCCCACTACAGGCGCAGCAGTCTCTGACACTACCCTCAAAGACATGCTTGTCTCCCTTCACAGCTCCATGCATGCTGATTTGATGCAATGCATGAAGAACTTTAAAACTGAAGTGACTGACTTAGGGGGCAGGGTGGCACACGAGGAGGATAAAATGGGGGAATTTGCGGCCTCTCATAACTCCCTTATCGATGCCCATTCTGACCACTCAGAAGAATTGGCTTGGCTCAAGGCAAAGGTCACTGACCTTGAGGACAGGTCAAGGAGGAACAATATTAAAATCAGGGCATTTGCCTGAAACTGTGCTCCCCGCACAGCTCCAACAATATGCCCATGATCTGCTGAAACAGTACCTCCCTTCAATTCCTACTTCGTAGCTGCAGGTGGACCGCATACACAGACTGCCTAAGCCATCCCACCTCCCAGGGAACATACCACGAGATGTACTAATGCGAGTACACTTCTATCAAGTGAAAGAACAGCTTATGATCGCATTCTGCAAGACCCAACAACCCCTGGAGCAATTTGCCCATATTCAGCTCTTTGCGGTTCTTTCACAGTTCACAATGCAAAAGCGTAAATCCTTGCTTCCTGTGACAAAAGCACTTCACAACCACAATGTCCCTTACCGCTGGGGTTACCCAGTCAAACTCACTGTTACACATGATGACAAAACTACTGTGATCATGGAACTAGAAGAGGGCCTCGCTCTGCTGCGCGCACTGGACATCATCCCTGAACATTCACCTGCGAGCTCCTCTCCACCGGCAAGATTCAACAACCAATATGAATGGCAAACAGTGCCAAATAGAAAAAGCGCCAAGAAACACCACACATGAGTTAATGTCCTGAAGTCTAATTTTACATTTAGCATCCAAGGTTCCCAGACTGTCCTGGACTGTTCGGTTAGTTGCTTATGTTATCTCCCCCCTACATATTATGGGCAACAAAGCTGCCCTCAAGCTCCTGTTCGAGCGTATTTTTACCACAATGACTGTGTTCTTTACTACCTTGGTTTTTTTTACTCTTCCTCTTTCTTCCCACCGTTGCTCTATCCTGCAATTGATCCATACCACCACTACCGTCGTGGAGATATACAGCCTACTGCTCTTCACTTGTTGTCAACTACCTGCCGCATCCAACCTCCCATCATCATGGATAAGGTACTGCCTACATCAACACTTTTATTGTAAATGGTCTCAACCACCCTGCTAAGAGAGCCTCGGCCTGGAAGGAAGCTCTCAAGCTCTGGCGGATGTTCTCTGCATCCAAGAGACGCACTTTCAAGCAGATAAACCCCCTATTTTTGTGCACAAAACTTTCCACACATTTTTTTGGCCTCGGCCTCATCTAAACAAAAGGGAGTCTTGATCACCATTAGGGACTCTGTAGCCTTCCACCTCATAGACACTCATGCTGACCCGGAAGGTAGATTTCTCATTCTGGTGGGCGAGATTAATAACAAGCCTTTTACCATTGCCAACTTATACGCGCCAAACTAGCATCAATGCCGCTTTTTGAAGAGACTATATGGCAAGATTACCAAACTTAGGAGAGGCTCCCTGATAATCTGTGGAGACCACAACTTGACTGTAGATTACAAGATAGACTCCTCCTCCAAAGTAAAACATCCTCCTCCTCAACTTTAAACTTTGCTCCATTCAGAGGACGTTTATGATGTGTGGAGGTGCCAGCATGCAAACGAACGACACTACTCCTTCCATTCTGCTAGACATAATTCTTATTCCAGAATTGACTTGATTCTTGTTGATAAAATGCTACTGCAGGCAGTGTCCTCCTCCACCATACATAATATCACGTGGTCAGACCATGCTCCTGTTTCAATCACGGTGGTGGAGGGACACACTCCTAGCCCTGCCTACATATGGCGTGCCAATGCTCGAATCTTTCAGATGCCTTCTCATGCCGCTAAAATTGCTGATTGCTTATCTAAGTTTTTTGATGAAAACACAGGTTCAGTTTCTGATCCTGCTACATTATGGTGTGACCACAAGGCATATATCCGAGGAATAATTCTCCAGATGTGTGCTAGGGAGAAGAGGCAAAGGACACAAAAACGTAACCGTCTCCTCAATGAAATTAAGTCATTGGAGATCCAAAACAAATCCACCACGGATATTCATCTAGGCCAACAGATTTCCCAACTCCGCTCTGATCTCAGACTCCTTCTCATTGAACAATATGATAAACACATTCGAAATCTGAAACTAACCCATTATATGTCTGGCAACAGAGCGGGGAAGTTTCTGGCCCAGAGACTGAAAAGGGCTAGAACTAAGTCTAAAATCCAATTTCTCCTCCACCCAACGAACAAACATAAAATACTTAACCCTAAAGAGATAGCTAACTCTTTTGCAGACTACTACTCCTTTCTATATAATCTTAAAGATGATCCTAAAACTCCCCAACCTACTGATGAAAACATTCCTAGCCAAAATTAATCTCCCCTCCCTTACGCAAACTCAACTCCTAGCTTTAAATGCACCTTTCTGAGACTGAGATCAGAAGTGGAATCAAATCACTGCCATTGGGTAAATCGCCAGGCCCGGATGGCCTTCCAAATGATTACTACAAATCGTTCCAGGAAAATTTGATACCTACCCTACGTACTGTCTTCTCTAATGCGATGTCCTCTGCCTCGTTCTTATCAGAAATGCTTAAGGCATATGTGGTTTCTATTCCTAAGCCTGGGAAGTATCCCTCTACCCCGGCAAACTTTAGGCCAATCTCCTTACTCAATACAGACATTAAATTGTATGCAAAGATTTTGGCACATAGACTGTTACCCATTCTACCATCTCTCATTGCCCCGGACCAATCAGGCTTCATTCAGGGTAGACAGGCTTCAGACGCCACTAGGAGAGTCATAGGACTTCTCCAGTGCGCCAGATCGTGTCGTACGCCTTCACTCCTCCTCTCTTTGGACGCGGAGAAGGCGTTCGACAGGATCCATTGGGGGTACATAAAACATACTTTACAAAGGTTTGGCTTTGCGGGGCCCATACTCTCAGCTATACTTGCTCTCTACTCATCCCCATGCGTGCAAGTCTATACGTCCAACCTACTATCTAATACCTTTCATATCTTCAACGGTACTAGACAGGGATGTCCCCTCTCTCCCTCAATATTCAACCTTCTCGTTGAACCACTCGCGGAGAGGATTAGATCACATCCAGATATCAAGGGATTCCCCATTAACGGTAAACACCATAATGTCAATTTGTTTGCTGATGACATCATTCTCTTCTTAACCTCCCCCTCCACCTCTTTACAACATGCTCATGACACTCTCACAGATTTCAGCGAAATCTCCTTCTATAAGGTAAACTTCACCAAATCGATCGTTCTAGACCTTGGAATTCCTCCCCTTTTGAAAAACCAACTCCAGGCAACCTTCCCTTACACCTGGAGTAATTCCAATATTACATACCTGGGAATTAAACTAATGACTGACCCTCGTCAGTTAGCAGAGGCCAATTATGTTCCACTAATTGACAAACTTTCCAAAGAATCCAAAAGACTATCCAATATTGAAATGACTTGGTCGGGCAGACTAGCTGCATTCAAAATGTTGCTACTTCCGCAAATACTCTATATTTTTAGAACGCTTCCTATTCCTATGCCCAGGTCGTACCTCAAAAATTTGAATTCCTTACTCTCCAGATTTATCTGGGGCACTAAAAGACCTAGATGTTCCAAAGCCCTATTGGTTAAACACAGGACAGCAGGAGGTATGGGCCTAGTTGATATTCAGGATTACTTCCGAGCGTCTATCCTAGCACAACTTAAAAGTTGCTTTGACCCGACAGCTAAATCAATATGGTATGACATTGAACAGACCTTAAGCCCTGTTAAAAAACTTCTGAAACCTATTACTAGTTGATGTATGGAAACCTCTTTCTATGCTTGGACTGCCTCTTCCCATCCAGGCCTCTCTGGAGGCTTGGAGGGATCTCCTAAAAATCCCATTCCCACCCTCTGAACTATTAAATGTTCCTATACTCATAACAATCCTCTCCCATATCATCCCTACTATCTCCCTCACTGACTGGATGACCAGGGGAATCACTACAATAGCTGACTTACTTCAGGAGAACGCCCTCCTTTCATTCAAAGCTTTACAAGAAAAATTCAACCTAGCATCTACTGACCAGTATAAATATACTCAAATAGCCCACTTACTTGGTTCCCTCAAATCGCATCAGATAGCATTGCCTAAAGAAATTTGGAGGTTCTACAACACCCACCCCTCCCCCCCTAAGGGTATTGCCCTTTTCTATAATACCTTCCAATGTAAAATGCACTTTGTTAAATCTCAACCCTTTAAGAAGTGGGAAATCGACCTAGGTATTACTATCTCAGACACACAATGGACACATGCGTTGAAATCACTATATAGAGCCTCTGGCTGTGTTAACCATTGGGAGCTGTTTTAAAAGATAGCTCTTCGATGGTACCTTACCCCCTACAGGCTCTCCAAATTCAGCTCCCTGGGTTCTCCGTTGTGCTGGAGGAACTGTGGAATGATTGGCAACCTGCTACATATGTTTTGGTCATGCAAACACTTAACTAGCTTCTGGAACTCTGTATTCCGCTATATCTCAGAGATTACTGGAATCTTGATTCGCCTTGATTGGGCACCAAATGCATCAGAAGTTCTTGTGATCACGCAGACTAATTATGTATATGAATCCCTACTGGCAAGCAGGAAAGGTAATAGACAAAAGTTTGACAACAATTGGAAAATTTGGACGACATGGTTCAATAATGATAAGGTTATACACTAAATGGTTCATATCTGTTTTGTATATTATAACATCTCAATCCTTTAATCTATTAATGCTGAAGTCGCAGGATGACACTTTCCCCCCCTTCCCCACCCCCTCTCTTTCAAACCTCCCCTTTTTTTCCTCCTTTTCTCCTCCCTCCTTTTCTTCTCTCATTTTCCCTCTGAGTAAGTTTTGATATGTTTTCCCATTCAGACTAAGGATTATTCTTGCAATCGCGTATCCTAGAGATTATATCTCCGACATACATATATCTCTGTCCTTTATACTGTGATGATATTGTAGCGGCCTCACCCCTCACTCCCTTTCTCATGCTCGGCTTGTCTTTCTTCGTCTAGGGGTTTCAGTGCTGGGGAGAGGGATGAGATACACCACGGCCCATGTCCTCCATAGCTGAGAGGTGAAGGCCAGAAGATTGGGTTTTGTGTAGGTGTACTAGAGTCAAGTCCAGTACTTCGTCCCTGACTCCTTTGCTCCTAGTAACCAAAGTTACACACAGTGAATAGGTCCAACTCAGTTTTATTCTTCTTGCCAAACAATAAACAGTTTCTTCTACTGAGTAGTGATGGGGAATAGATCGAGGCACAATCCCTTCCCTTCTCCTGCTAACCACTGTGGTATCATCAGTGGCGGGTAGTCACTGCCACTGACTATATTGAGTAGAATGTGAATTACCTTCGCTAGCACGGCCCCTGTCAGGTGAAGGAAATCCGTCCAAGGGAGAAACTGGAGGCCTCTCTGTCACCAGCAATGCTGCGCCAGACTCTTCAGAGAAGTTCCGCACACCAGATCTCACAAACTCAGACACGGGCACCCAAGGAGCTAGGGCCCCCTCAGATTCCTCCACCCTCGCGGAACTCAGTTGAAGGTACTGAGCCCCAGGCCTCCGCCATAGTACCTCACCCCAGGCTAAAGGTGCCTGAGATGGACTCCATCTCTCGCTCCGGCCAGGTCAAGGACACCTGAGCCCGGAACTCTGGATTGCCAGCACCCAAGCTGAAGGTGCCTGGGTGCGGCCGCATCCTCCAACTCCAACTCTGAACCCTCAACCCCGTGGTAAGGGCGTCCGCCCCCTTTATCCTCTCTCCCTTCGCGCCACAGCGGGTTCCCCGCCCCGCTGTACCAGCTCCAGGGGAGGACAAAAAGGTACAGTCTTGTGGTGTGAGTTCAGCCCCTGCCCAGGGCAACAGCGCCACCTGTGGACCGCAAGGAACCTCACACCACCAGAGTCCTCCAAGAACCAGAAAAAAAGGTCTCGGATCCCCTAGCAATTAGTGCATCTGGGTTACACTACCACCCAGATGCCTCCCCTAAATTCAAATACCCGCTACACTATGATTACCCAATTGCTTACTTGCCTTCTTGTACCCTCTATTTTGTATTTTGTAAAACTTTTCTTTTTATTTCAATAAAAATGAATTAAAAAAAAAAGAAAGCGATTCACACCAGACATACCAAGAATATTGCTGAACTGAAACAGTTCTGTAAAGAGGAATGGTCAATAATTACTCCTGACCGTTGTGCACGTCTGATCTGCAACTACAGGAAACGTTTGGTTGAAGTTATTGCTGCCAAAGGAGGTTCAACCAGTTATTAAATCCAAGGGTTCACATACTTTTTCAACCTGCACTGTGAATGTTTACATGGTGTGTTCAATAAAAACATGGTAACATTTAATTATTTGTGTGTTATTAGTTTAAGCAGACTGTGATTGTCTCTTGTTGTGACTTAGATGAAGATCATATCACATTTTATGACCAATTTGGGCAGAAATCCATATCATTCCAAAAGGGTTCACATACTTTTTATTGCAATTGTATATAACTGTATCTAAGGGCATAGTAGCCCACTTTTAAAAGCAAGTCAAAATGCATACATGTATATCTTTCTACAAGGGAGTTCTCACCATCACTTTCTTGTAGCAGCTTTACTGCTCGGAGTAACTTTACAGGGTCTACCTGAAAAAAAAATGTATAGTGGCGCTAGGTGGATGTGTTAGGCGTACTTAGCATGGATAACAATATAAATAAAAGTAGAATCAGGCAAAAAAAAGAAACAATAAAACAACCATATAAAAATTATATAGCAAGATATAAATATTCACAATAAATACCATCATGGGATATTGTTTCAGTCCATAAAGGAAGTCAATGAAAGTGGTCGCATTTATAGGCAGCACTCTTATGCCGCGTACACACGGTCGGAATTTCTGACAAGAAAAGTTCAATGTGAGCTTTTAGTCGGAAATTCCGACCGTGTGTATGCTCCATCAGACTGTCGGAATTTCCGCCAACAAAAAATTGAGAGCAGGTTCTCTATTTTTCCAATGGAAAAAGTTCCTATCGGAAATTCCGAACATCTGTAGCAATTCCGACGCGCAAAATTCCTACGCATGCTCGGAAACAATTTGACGTATGCTCGGAAGCATTGAACTTAATTTTCACGGCTCGTCGTAGTGTTGTAAATCACCGCATTCTTGACGGTCGAAAGTTCAGAGAACTTGTGTGACCATGTGTATGCAAGCCAAGCTTGAGCGGAATTCCGTCTCAAAAACCATCCAAGGTTTTTCCGACGGAAATTCCGATCGTGTGTATGCGGCATTAGAGTGAAGCAAATTTATTTTGTGAAAGAAAGCAGGAACATAGGGACATATAAAAGCATTGGTTTAACAGAAAAAGACAAATGGCAACTCACAAAGTAGTAGAATTGTTCTGGCGTTTGTGTATAAAAGCTTCAGAGAGTTTCAGAGATTCTCCATACCGTCCCATTCCTTTGGAAGCCTCGCGTGTGAGCTGTGTCCCCTGAATGTAAGCAGGAAGCGGCCATCCACTGCCGTAATCAGTGTGGAACGCAAGATGGCTCTGGGCCGGATGTGATGTCACACGGAGGGGGTATAGGATGTGCTGACGTGGAGGGGGCAGTACCACGTTTTAAAGCAACAAGCTTCTTCTTCTTAGATAAAGGAAAAAATGGCAAAGGGACAGGAACGATTGGCTAGCTATCGATTGGCTCCGTGTGACATCACATCCGGCCTGGGGCCATTTAGCATTACACGCTGGGTATGGTGGTGGATGGCAACTTCCTGCTTAGATCCAGGGGACAAAGCTCACACACAAGGCTTCCAAAGAAATCGAACGGTCCAGACAATCCCTTAAACTGATGCTTTTATACGCTGTGACAGAGCATCCCAGAGAGAGCCTGGGAAAGTCCTATTCGGGGTTTATACATCTCCCAGGCTCCTCTCATATACATTCAGGGATCTCTGACCCAGGATCCACTTCAGGTGTTGGTTCCCTCCCACAGGTTAATTAAAAGCTCACCTGAGCAGACAGCTTTTGCTCTGCCTGGGAAACACAGACAGCATTGGTCTGTGAGAGCAATAAGGTTGGTAAAACGTGTTACTCTGTGAATGTGGAAGCTGACAAGCGCTAGGCTTGTCCAGCCTGGTAGTGAGGGCTTGTAAATACTGTATAGTTAGAGCCGAGACACGGCTAGGCTTTTGTTTAGTTAGTTTTTCTTCTGTTTGTTTTCAGCACTGTACAGCACCTGTCATTGACTTTGTATATAGCACCAATAAATAACACTGTGTTTTCACTGATCCAATGGACTTGGTATCTGTGCCTGCTCATCCCAGGGAGCTTTTGTACCTACTACCTGTCCCCCAGGTTACATATGGTGGAGAATGCGGGCAGCTGTAGTAAGTTACTACTTAAAAGGCCAGTACCTAAAGTGACAACATGGAGGACCTCCTCAAACAAATGGTGTTGGCAAACGCTGCACAACAGCAAACTAACGCTGAATTGCGGCAAGCAAATGCTGCATGGCAGCAAGCAAATGATACACAACAGCAAACTAACGCTGCACAACAGCAAGCCAACGCTATCGCACAGGAGCAAACCAAGGTGCTGTTCCAACAGATTGGTGCTGTACAGGAGCAATCGCAGAGGCTGTTTGAACAGCTTGCCACTGCTGCAAAAGTGGATAGGAAAACCCTTACTGAGGTTGTGGAGACGCCAGCACAGGGGTCACCTGCGATAATGAAGAATATTGGAGACAAGCCCTCAGCCATCCATGTGGGTCGCTTTCTTTCAAAGATGACGGCAGATGATGATCCAGAGGCCTTCCTATTAACATTTGAAAGGACCGCTGAGAGGGAAGGTTGGCCCCAAACCCAGTGGGCAGGACTGATCGCCCCCTTACTTTCTGGAGAAGCGCAGAAGGCCTACTATGATCTGGAGTCAGCAGAAGCGGGAGATTATGAGAAGGTCAAGCGGGAAATCCTGGCACGACTTGGCGTTACCTTGGCTGTTCGAGCTCAGCGGGTCCACAGCTGGTTCTTCCAAGAAAAGAGGTCCCCAAGATCGCAGATGTTTGATCTGATCCACCTGGTGCGGAAATGGCTACAGCCGGAGTCCCTGTCTGCGCCACAAATAGTGGAGCGTGTGGTCATGGACCAATTCCTGAGGTCACTACCAATTCCCCTGCAGAAGTGGGTGAGTCAAGGAGACCCCAAGTCAGCAGACAACCTGGTGGAGCTCGTTGAGAGGTACTTTGCTGCAGAGAACCTGGTCACCACCCCTACAGCCGCACGGACTTTCCACCCAAAACCACGGTCTCCCCAGGCAACCGGTAAGACTGTTCCAGGGGAAGTGGGTGGTAAGCATGGCAAGGAAATAGGGGGGAGGATTTTTGGTGCCAGGACTGAAGTTTGGCGGCCCAAGCAAGGGAAGCCACTGTCTGTCAGCAAACCAAATTGGGGAAACATCAGGTGTTTTCGTTGCCAAGAACTGGGACATGTTGCAGCAAACTGTCCATTGACAGATGAACCAATGCAGTGTGATCTATCTTTTAGAAGGCAGTCTATGTTTGCTGCTGTTTCATGCGCTGCAGTGCCAAATGTGGGAAAACACATGTGTCAAGTGACTGTTAATAATAAGCCTATTACGGCCTTGCTGGACTCTGGAAGTCTAGTTACTTTGGTTACAGCTGAGATGGTTGAAACTGTGAATTTTCATGCAAAAAAAGTTGCTGTGATCTGTGTACATGGGGATACCCGCGAGTATCCAATAGCCACTGTTCAGTTTAAAACTGGCTTAGGTACGGTGACCCATTCGGTCGGACTGGTGCCCCACTTGGTGCACGAGGCTATAATTGGTAGGGACTTCCCTACGTTTTGGGAACTGTGGGATTGTCCCGACCCAGTCGCAGTACCTAACTCAGTCGCAGAGCCAGAACTCATGGCCATTACTGACCTTGTGAGTTCAGGGGACTCCTCTCAGGGCTCTCCGGGTGATCCTTTCTCAGTTATGGCAGGAGAGCTGGGGGAGCCTGAAGAAGTCCCCACAACCAGTAGAGCTTGACAGCCGTCTGCTGAATCTGAGCCTACGTTAGAGTTTACCGATCTAAATGTGCACAAGGAAAATTTTGGTACGGAACAGAGAAAAGACCCTACCCTTGCCAGGGCCTGGGAAAATGTAATGGTGATTAATGAGGTACCTGTCGAACCGGGGGACGGGCCCTGTTTTCCATATTTCTGCAGCAATGAGGATTTACTGTATCGTGTATGTAAAACTAATGATGAAGTGGTTGAACAGTTGGTAGTCCCTAAGCTATACAGACGGGTGGTGTTGGAACTTGCCCATGGGCACTTGCTAGAAGGCCATTTAGGGGTTGAGAAAACCACTGAAAGGGTGTTGCGCCGGTTTTACTGGCCTGGGATATGGAAAAATATCGAGAATTATTGTCAATCCTGTCCGATATGTCAGATGTCAGCCCCCCAACCCCACTTTCGAAGTCCGCTAGTGCCCTTGCCCATTATTGAAGTGCCCTTTGAAAGGATTGCCATGGACCTGGTGGGCCCACTCCCCAAATCTGCCGCGGTCATCAACATATCCTCGTGATCATGGATTACACTACCCGTTACCCCAAGGCCGTTCCCTTACGCACTGCATCTGCTAAAAACATTGCCAAAGAGCTGTTTATGGTGTTCAGTCGGGTTGGCGTCCCGAAAGAAGTCCTTACAGACCAAGGTACCCCATTCATGTCACGAATAACTAGGGAGCTCTGCAAGTTATTTAAGGTGACACAGTTACGTACCTCAGTGTACCATCCTCAAACGGATGGCTTGGTGGAACGCTTCAATAAGACATTAAAGAGTATGTTAAAAAAGGTTGTTGATAAGGATGGGAAAAACTGGGACTTCCTGATACCATACTTGATGTTCGCCATCAGGGAAGTTCCCCAGTCCTCTACGGGGTACTCTCCATTTGAGCTGCTTTATGGGAGACACCCTTGGGGACTCTTAGACATAGCCAAGGAAACTTGGGAGGGGGAGCAGACACCTCACAAAAGTGTTATTGAGCATATCGCTCAAATGCAGGATAGGATTGCAGCAATCATGCCGGTAGTAAAAGAACATTTACTGCAGGCCCAAGCAGCCCAGCAGAGGATATACAACAGGGGGGCCCAACTTCGTGTTTTCTCACCTGGTGACCGGGTCCTCGTATTAGTTCCCACTGTTGAGAGCAAATTCCTGGCTAAGTGGCAGGGACCCTTTGAAGTAATTGAAAGAGTTGGGGAGGTCAATTACAAGGTGTATCAACCAGGTAAAAGGAAGCCCGAACAGATTTACCAGATAAACCTGTTAAAGCCCTGGAAGGATAGACTGGCATTAACTGCCAGGTCTCTCCCGGTAACCCTTAAGGGTACTGAATCCCCTCTGATCCCTGAGGTCACGATTCCAGACACCCTGTCATGTTCCCAGAAACAGGAAGCTAGAGAGTTCCTGATAAGGAATAAAGAGAAATTTTCAGAGTTGCCGGGCACGACTTCAGCAGTTCAGCATGATATTGTTACTGAACCTGGGGTCCGTGTCAAGCTCAAACCATACCGAATTCCCGAAGCTAGAAGAAAGGACATCAGTGAGGAAGTTAAAAGGATGTTGGAGCTAGATGTTATTGAGGAATCCAATAGTGACTGGTCTAGCCCCATTGTATTAGTCCCAAAACCGGATGGCACTTGGAGGTTTTGTAACGACTTCAGGAAGCTTAATGCGGTAACAAAGTTTGACACATACCCAATGCCCAGGGTAGACGAGCTTATAGACCGACTTGGCAAGGCCCGTTATCTGACCACTTTGGACTTGACCAAAGGATATTGGCAAATACCCCTGACTGGTAGTGCCAAAGAAAAAACTGCGTTTGTGACCCCGGAGGTAGTCGTTCAGTATAAGAAAATGCCTTTTGGGTTGCAAAATGCCCCTGCAACATTTCAGAGGGCTATGGACAGGACCCTAAGACCTCACCGACAGTATGCTGCAGCCTATCTGGACGACATAGTGGTGCATAGCACTGACTGGGAGTCTCACTTGCCCCGTGTCCAGGCTGTCCTGGATTCCCTCTTCAAAGAAGGGTTTACGGCAAATCCCAAAAAATGTGCCATTGGGCTAGAGGAAGCCAGGTATTTGGGCTACACTATTGGCCGGGGTGTCATAAAGCCCCAGGTGAATAAAATAGAAGCCATCCAGGAGTGGCCACGTCCTGCCAACAAGAAGCAGGTCAGGGCCTTTCTTGGCATTGCGGGGTACTATAGAAGATTCATCCCAAATTTCGCAACCATAGCTGCCCCACTGACAGACCTTACAAAAGGGAAAGCCTCCGTAATGGTGAAATGGTCTCCAGTAGCAGAAGAGTCTTTTCAAGTACTGAAGAAGGCTCTTTGTGCCCAGCCAATCCTATACAAACCCGATTTCTCCAAAAACTTTTTGGTCCAGACGGATGCGTCTGATGTGGGTATCGGGGCAGTACTTTCACAGGTAAACAATGGGGAAGAACACCCTGTGGTGTACTTAAGCAGAAAGCTCAATGACCATGAAAAGAAGTACGCAGTCATTGAAAAGGAGTGTCTGGCCATAAAGTGGGCCGTGGACGCGCTCAGGTACTACTTGTTGGGGCGCCAGTTTGAGTTGATAACTGACCATGCTCCCCTGAAATGGATGGCCCAAAAGAAGGAGACTAATAGGCGGGTGAACCGGTGGTTTTTGGCCCTACAAGATTACGCCTTTACAGTAAAACACAGGCCAGGTGTTGAGATGGGGAATGTAGATGCCCTGTCCCGTGTTCACTCCTGTTGGGCTACAGGTGTTCCAACCCTGGGGTTGAAACAAGGGGGGAGGATGTGTGACAGAGCATCCCAGAGAGAGCCTGGGAAAGTCCTATTCGGGGTTTATACATCTCCCAGGCTCCTCTCATATACATTCAGGGATCTCTGAGCCAGGATCCACTTCAGGTGTTGGTTCTCTCCCACAGGTTAATTAAAAGCTCACCTGAGCAGACAGCCTTGTCTCTGCCTGGGAAACACAGACAGCATTGGTCTGTGAGAGCAAGAAGGTTCGTAAAACTTGTGACTCTGTGAATGTGGAAGCTGACAAGCGCTAGGCTTGTCCAGCCTGGTAGGGAGGGCTTGTAAATACTGTATAGTTAGAGCCGAGACACGGCTAGGCTTTTGTTTAGTTAGTTTTTCTTCTGTTTGTTTTCAGCACTGTACAGCACCTGTCATTGACTTTGTATATAGCACCAATAAATAACACTGTGTTTTCACTGATCCAATGGACTTGGTATCTGTGCCTGCTCATCCCAGGGAGCTTTTGTACCTACTACCTGTCCCCCAGGTTACAACGCAAATGCCTGTACATTTCTACTACTTTGTGAGTTGCCCTTTGTCTTTTTCTATTAAACAAATGCTTTTATATACTGCACTTAGTTTGGTGCCACTCTGTCCCTGCTACCTCTACAGGGTCTTCCTGACTAGAGTTGAGTGGACACCTGGATGTTTGGGTTCGACAGGTTCGGCCGAACTTCGCAAAAAAGTTTGAGTTTGGGACCTGAACTTGACCCCGAACCTGAACCACATTGAAGTCAATGGGGAGCCGAACTTTTGAGGACTAAAATGGCTCTAAAAAGGTAATGGCAAGGGCTAGAGGGCTGCAAATGGCAGCAAAATGTTGTTAAGAGCATGGCAAGTGCTCTGCAAACAAATGTGGATAGGGAAATAACTTAAAATATCATAAAATACATAAAAATTAAAAATAATAATCTTGACCTAGGAGGACGAGGTCCATATGGAGTAGAAGGTTCAGGTGGCGGTGGATGTGGCGGTGTAGGAGGACGAGGTAGCCAACACTGGTTTTTGTTTTTAATTTTTTTAATTTTTTAATTAGGGTACACCCCAAAAGAGTGAGAAAGATCAAAAATACAACAATGGCTGGGTAAGGCCGGTATACATGTCTATTCTGCACAAGGTACGGACAAGTCCTGTGGGATCCATGCCTGGTTCATTTTAATGAACGTGAGCTTGTCCACATTGGCTCTGGACAGGCGGCTGCGCTTGTCTGTGACAACGCCCCCTGCCGTGCTAAATACACGTTCAGATAATACACTGGCTGCAGGGCAGGCCAGCACCTCCAAGGTGTAAAGAGCAAGCTCAGGCCATGTGCCCAATTTGGAGACCCAGAAGTTGAAGGGGGCAGACCCGTCATTCAGTACGTGTAGGCGTGTGCACACAAACTGCTCCACCATGTTGGTGAAATGCTGCCTCCTGCTAAGACGTTCCATATCAGATGGTGGTGCTGGTTGTTGTGGTGTGCTGACAAAGCTTTTCCACATTTTGGCCATGCTAACTCTGCCTTCTGAGGTGCCTTCTGAGGTGCCCCGGGTGCGTTGGAGACCTCTTCTTCCTCCTCTGCCTTTGCCTTGTGCTTCCACTGTGCCCCCGTTGTCAGGTAGGAATGCCACCAGCAGCGCATCTACCAGCGTGCGCTTGTACTCGCGCATCTTACGATCACGCTCCAGTGAGGGAATTAAGGACGGTACGTTGTCCTTGTAACGGGGATCCAGCAGCGTGGCCACCCAGTAATCAGCACCAGTTAGAATGTGGGCAACTCGGGGGTCGTTGCGGAAACACTGCAGCATGTAATCGCTCATGTGAGCCAGGCTGCCCAGAGCCAACGAAAAGCTGTCCTCTGTGGGAGGTGTATCGTCTGTGTCCTCTGTATCCCCCCAGCCACGCACCAGTGATGGCCATGAGTTGGTCTGGGTGCCACCCTGCTGTGAACATGGTTCCTCCTCCTCCATCTCCTCCTCTTCATCCTCCGCCTCGTCATCCTCCAGAACTCTGCCCTTGCTGGACAATTGTGTACCTGGCGTTTGTTGGTGCAGGAACCCACCCTCGGAGCCACTCGTGAATGACTGCCCTGAAAGCCTTGGCAATGATCCCTCTTCCTCCTTCTCCTCCTCCTCCTCCTGTGCCACATCCTCTTCCATCATCGCCCGAAGTGTTTTTTCACGGAGGCATAGAACTGGGATAGTAAAACTGAGAACGGCGTCATCGGCACTGGCCATGTTGCTGGAGTACTCGAAACAGCGCAACAAGGTACACAGGTCTCGCATGGAGGCCCAGTTATTGGTGGTGAAGTGGTGCTGTTCCGCAGAGTGACTCACGCATGCGTGCTGCAGCTGAAACTTGTTGTGGAAAATGTTATTAATGCATGTTGTCAGATGTCCCCCAGTGTCGGTTTTGCTACAATGCGCTCATCTGAGCGTATTCGCACATACAGACGTTGGTGGAAGACCGGTGGTGGGAAAAACCTTCCTGTGGACACAGCGATGTTTGCTCCTTTTGGGGATATTTGTTTTATGCCTCGCCAAGGGACTGGCCACTTCTTGACGTTGGCATTAAATGACTCCGAGCGGACAGATCTGCGTCCACAGGAACTATAGCATAACTATATGACAATTGTGGTCCATTGAGCCATAATTGTCGTATGGTTCCCGTCATTGGAAGCAGTGCATGTCACTGCTAGTCTATTTGAATGTATACATGTCATGTATTGTATGTATTTAAATAACCCTGTTGGAAGGGATATTTTTATATGGACATTTGCTGTGTAAAGAGGACATCATGTGATGACCACTCCCATGGAGGTCAGATGCTGTGTCCTCACTTCCTATGGAGGAGGTCACATTCTGTGATGACCACTCCCATGGAGGTCACATGCTTTGGAGTTTAATAAAATAACCTTTTGTGGGCGTCGACAGTCAGTTGATGCTGGGATGCCTTGATGATAAGACCAGTCCAGATGATGCTTCCTTCTTTGAATGAATGGGACAAATGAATGGTGAGTGAATTTTAGTTTAAGAAGCATTATTGCAATGAGACAAAATGTGCTTATTTAGCACAAGGCAAAGATGGCTGCGTGTTCTGCAAACAACCAATTTTGCCACGACAAACTCCACTATCGCCTGCTGCTGCTCGCACAGTCTGGCCAGCATGTGCAAGATGGAGTTCCACCTTGTGGGCACGTCACATATGAGGCGGTGAGCGGGAAGGCTGAAGTTACACTGCAGCAATGACAGGCGAGCAGCAGCAGAGTGAGAACGTCGAAAGTGCGCACAGACGGCCCGCACTTTCTGCAGCAGTTCTGGCATATAGGGGTAATTTTTAAGGAACCTCTGCACCACCAAATTCAGCAAATGCGCCAGGCAAGGGATGTGCGTCAAACCGGCTAGGCCCAGAGCTGCTACGAGATTTTGCCTATTATCGCACACCACCAGGCCGGGCTTGAGGCTCACTGCCACCAACCACTCATCGGTCTGTTGTTCCATGTCCCTCCACAACTCCTGCGCGGTGTGGGGTTTTTCCCCCAAACAGGAAAGTTTTAAAACTGCCTGCTGTCCTTTACTCCTGGCTGCAATGCTGTATCCTGGCCTAGGCCAACAAGGCCCAGGGCAGCACTTTTCAGGGGGGCAGCACAGAAAGAGTCCCCGCCGGCTTGCGCTTCACTCTTAGTGTAGCACCAGTCTTATGGGGCGGACTGGGCTGAGAGGCAATGTAGTCTAGGGCCCCTATAAAGAGGCCGCACTGCTTTCGGTATGCGGGAGGCCGGCATTCCGCAACTGTGGGGGGGGGGGGCGCTGCTTTTAGTTTTGACTGTCCCATCATCCTGGACCACAAACCTTCCTCACTGTGCCATATGTTTTCTGCTGCATCATTGGCATGGTTATATCTTCTTAGTCCTCTCCATAAAATTATCAGAAATTTGTGCTTAGAGTAGAACTATAGGCAACACTTTTTCTTTTCATTTTGGATAGAGTAAGGGAGGGTTATAGCCCCTGTAAGTTTATTTATTTTTTTTACCATTCCTGTCCCATTGCAGAGATTTCCCTTCACTTCCTGCCCCATAGCCAAACAGGAAGTGAGAGGAAATCTATGCAAATTAACGGAATCAATTGCCCACTCCCCCCCCCCCCAGAAGTAGTGTCCCTACTCGAAAATTTCAGGGCGGGTCTTAAACCGAAAGGGGTGTGGCCTTGACAGGAAGGGGTGGGTCATATTTAAATTAGGGGGTGCACAAGTTTTGTCAGGCCTAGAGCAGCACAAAACCTAAATACACTACTGCCTGGCTGTGCTGAAGTTGGTGGTGAAGGTGTTACGCTGACCGGATGAGGAGGCGGTAGAGGATGAGGAAGCGGAGTAGGAGGAGTTAGCAACAGGAGGCAAACTGAAGCGCCCTGCAATCCTCGGTGGTGGAAGGACATGCGCCAAACTGCTATCTGCCTTAGGCCAGCCGCCACTGCATTTTTTCTGAATAGCAGAATAAAACAACAGTATCTAAAGTGTGTATCTCACACGTACAGATATGCAGGAAACACTGCAAAAAATTTTTTTTTGCCCTAAATGTGTTTTTTTTTAATACCAGAATAGAGCAACAGTATCTAAAGGGTGTACCTCACACGTACAGATACAGACTAGGCTGCAATTTAAGATTTTTCCCCTAAATGTGTTTTTTTTTTGAATAGCAGAATAGAGCAACAATATCTAAAGGGTATCTAACCGAAAAAAATTTTTTGCCCTAAATTATTATTTTTTGAATAGCAGAATAAAACAACAGTATCTAAAGTGTGTATCTCACATGTACAGATATGCAGGAAACACTGCAAAATATTTTTTTTTTGCCCTAAATGGGTGTTTTTAGAATAGCAGAATAGAGCAACAGTATCTAAAGGGTGTATCTCACATGTACAGATATGCAGAAAACGCACCAAAAAATTTTTTTTTGCCCTAAATAATATATATTTTTTAAAGCAGAACAGGAGAACAGTATCTAAAGTGTGTATCTCACACGTACAGATATGCAGAAAATGTTGGCAAAAAATTTTTTTTGTCCTAAATTCTTTTTTGAATAGCAAAATAAAACAACAGTATCTAAAGTGTGTAGCTCACTAAATACAGATATGCAGGAAACGCAGCAAAATATAATTTTTTTTGCCCTAAATGGGTGTTTTTAGAATAGCAGAATAGACCAACAGTAACTAAAGGGTGTATCTCACAGTAACATATGCAGTGCTGGTGCACTGAGCTTGCATAAAATGCTCGCCGACGCCAACCTAACTAATTGACGGATAAAAGTTATCTTTTCTCTGGCACTGGGCTCAGGGCAGGGTAAAAAGATTGTGCACTGCACCCACACAACAAAATCAAGGTAGATCGCTGAGTAATTTGATTTCTGAATCAGGACTCCTATCTAATTCTCTCCCTCAAAGCAACAGCAGCAACCTTTGCCTACACTATCTAAAGCAGAGTGACGTTCTGTGCTATGTGCCTCTAGCTTATATAGAGGCTGGGTCACATGCTGCACTGGCCAATCACAGCCATGCCATTAGTAGGCATGGCTGTGATGGCTTCTAAGGGTACACGAGTTAAACGAATGTTGATTGGCTGCCCTGCAGCTTTTTAAAATGCGCCATTACATTGCCGAACACCAAACTCGAACCCAAACATACAGTAAATTTACAGTTCAGGTTCGCTCAACCCTGTTCTTGACCAAACACCTTTTGGGCTCCCTGACCACCAAACACATCCCAGTGGTATGCGCAGATTCTGAACTTTAGCTCTGCAGCTTTCCATGCAGCTCCCTAGCTGCACTTGTCCCTCCTGGACTCTCTATACAGCCTGATTGCTCCCATCTTACATGGACTTCCTCTCAAGTTTGGGCCTTCCTCTGTCCCAAATTGACCTTGATCCATGGCAGCTTCTCACACAGCTCTCTTCAGAAACACTGACTACCCTCAGGAGGGTTGGGCCCTAAGCTCTAACTCTGGCTCTATTATGACGCCAACACATACCTGAGCCATCAGTGTGCTTGCTTCTTTCAAAATCTGGCATAAACCACAATTTTACAGAGTAGCACGGGGTCCCTCTGCTTCATATCCCCCCCCCTTTGTTTCGAACTGGAGGTAGGAACACTTAAACCCATCACTATGGATGGGACACCTCTGTGCCAACCATTAGCTGCGTAGGCCAGGGGCATCGGGAGGGGGGGGGCTGGGGGGGGGGCTGGAGCCCCAAATGTGACCCCGAAAAGCCCTGAGTCTCATGTTTGCAAGGCTCCATTGTTTGCCCCGAGCGAGCAATGAGCGCCGGGACTGATCTTATCCCGAGTGTGGCGGAGTGCGGCTGAGTTCCATAGCAGGTCCCACCTTCTGGAGCCTGCGCAACGCCTATGATGGACGTCCCACTGGTCCAATGCCAGGATCGCGGGACGTGTGACATCCATCATAGGCGCTGCAGGCGCCATAAGGCGGGAATTACAATGCGGCCGCCGCGCCACATCCCCGCTTGGGTGGGCGGCTCTACTCTCCTCGGCTTTCCTCCCCCCCAGGCTTCTCAGCTCTGCTCCCCCCAGACTCCTCAGCTCTGCTCCCCCCAGGCTCCTCAGCTCTGCTCCCCCCAGGCTCCTCAGCTCTGCTCCCCCCCAGGCACCTCAGCTCTGCTCCCCCCAGGCACCTCAGCTCTGCTCCCCCCCAGGCACCTCAGACAGTGTATGTAAATGTCTGTGTATGTCAGGTAGGTCAGTGTATGTAGGTCACTACCGTCAGTGTGTTTAGGTCAGGTAGGTCAGTGTATGTAGGTCAGGTAGGTCAGTGTATGTCAGGCAGGTCAGTGTATGTAGGTCAGTGCAGGTAGGTCACTACCATCAGTGTATGTAGGTCACTACCGTCAGTGTATGCAGGTAGGTCAGTGTATGTAGGTCTCTACCGTCAGTGTATGTAGGTCAGGCAGGTCAGTGTATGTAGGTCACTACCGTCAGTGTATATAGGTCAGTGTAGGCAGGTCAGGTAGGTCACGGCCCAGCCAAAAAAAAAGCCAGCGTCACATACACCATCTCTCTCTCTCTCTCCCCCACCCCACCCCCCGGTTTCCGACCTTGGACTTCGGGCTGAAGCCCCTGGTCTTTTTTTTTGCCACCTAGAAACGCCCCTGGCATAGGCCCAACTCTTTTTCCAGGTACATGTCCACAAGCACTTTGTCACATACCTGGTAGGAGTCTGATATGACGAGGTTGGCCTCTCTTGTATCTCCAGTCCAAGCCCCACTGAGGGTGGAACAGATGGTGGCAAGGCTAGGAGGAACACGAGTGCCAGTAGAGGTTGCTAGCAGAAGTTGCAGGGGCAGGTGAAACTTGGAGATCCCGATGGGTAGACAGGTTCCAGGCACTTTTATGGAAGAGCAGGTGTAAAGGGGAACTCCAACCCACATGCAGATTCTGGAACGTAGCAAACTGGAACAGAGGTCAAGGGTAGCCGGGTTCAGCAACAGGCAGGCAGCGCAGTTCAAGGAGAAAGCAGTAGCAGGGTCAAGAAAGCCGGGATCAGGAACCATAAGTCAGCAAATAATCAGAGTCCAGAGAAGCGTCAGGGCAAGCCAGAGTCAGCAACGGGTATCAGGTTAATCATACGGATAGCAGGAAGTTTCACAGGACAAGCTGAAGACCAGTCAGCACTTGTAGGGAGTCAGAGCACCCTTTAAATAGGCCGTCTGGTGCCAACTGGCGTTAGGGGCGCGCTCCTGAGCGTGCACGCCGTTCATTGCGCACGCGCATGCGCATTGGCGCACGCATATGCGCCATACGACAATACGTAGTTCTCTTACATTGCCCCCCCTTAAGGGCAGCCTCCGGATGCCCTTCAGGGCTCTTTTTTCAGGGTGTCGCTGAAAGAAAGCTTGTACCAGTCTTGGGGCATGTACATTGGAGGCTGGTTCCCAAGAATTTTCCTCAGGACCGTAGCCCTTCCATTTGACAAGGAACTGCATCTGATTATTCCTCCATCTACAGTCCAGCAAGGCCTCCACTTCAAATTCCTCATTTCCTTCGACAAGAATCGGAGGAGGGGTCCCAGACAACCGATCAGGAAAGGGGTTGGGCACGGTGGGTTTCAATAAAGAAACATGGAAAACCGGATGTATTTTCAGGCTTTTGGGTAACGCCAGTTCAAAAGCTACTGCATTGACCCTCCGTTTGACAGGAAAAGGTCCCAAAAACTTAGGGCCGAGTTTTTTAGAAGGACAGCTCAATTTCAGGTTCGCCGTGGACAGCCAGACCTTGTCCCCTGGTTCTAGATTCAGGTTACCCCTCCTCTTTCTGTCGAAGAACTTCTTGTTGCTAACCTGGGTCTTAGAGATCGTTTCTTGTAGGATTTGATTGTTGGTGCTGAAGAAGCTTAATCGATCCTGTACCGCAGGTAGAGAAGATTTCACAGATATTTCAGGCAGAAAAGAGGGATGATATCCAATATTGGCAAAAAAAGGTGACTACTTGGTTGCTGAGTGGATACTATTGTTGTAAGAGAACTCTGCCAGTGGAAGGAGAGATAGCCAATCGTCCTACGTGAAAGAGGAAAAACATTGTAAGTATTGTTCGAGGGTTTGGTTAGTCCTCTCGGTCTGTCCGTTAGTTTGCGGATGGTACGCTGTGGAGAGGCAGAGCTCAATATTAAGTGCTTCACATAAGGCCCTCCAGAATCTAGAGGTGAACTGCACGCCACGATCGGAGATGATGCTATCCGGAATACCATGCAGTCTGACAATCTCTTTGATGAAGGCAGAGGCAGTCTCAGAGGCGGAAGGGGTCCCTTGCAGAGGAATAAAGTGAGCCATTTTGGTCAGGCGGTCTACCACGACAAAGATGGTAGTGAAGTCTTCGGATGGGGGTAGCTCCACAATGAAGTCCATTGAGAGCATGCTCCACGGTTTCTGAGGTATGGGGAGAGGCTCCAAGAGACCCCAAGTCTTTGTTCTGGCGGTTTTATTCTGAAGGCACGTTGTACAGGATCCAACATAACTCTTACAGTCCTGCATCAGGTCAGGCCACCAGAAGGTATGGGAGACCAAATCGGCAGTCTTGCAGATTCCGTAATGTCCTGCTAGAGGATGATCGTGGCAGCGTCTTAGAATGGACACTCTGAATTGCTCCGGGACAAAGATTTGTTCCTTATGGAAGAAAAGACCGTCCCTTAATTGAAGAGCCAAATCCTGGGGAGGTGGTTGATTAACCACACTGGTCTTTATTTGGGATATCAGGTCCGTTTGAAGGAACAGAAAATTCTTGGCCGGGAGAAT
Source organism: Rana muscosa (assembly GCA_029206835.1). Lineage (NCBI taxonomy): Eukaryota > Metazoa > Chordata > Amphibia > Anura > Ranidae > Rana > Rana muscosa. The sequence continues at coordinate 255,588,138 of CM055127.1, read as the reverse complement.
GGTATCAGGCTCCAGGGGATTTACAGGATCATTGAACATGCGGGACAAGGCATCTGGTTTGCCATTTTTAGAACCAGGACGGAAGGTTATATGGAATGAGAACCGAGAAAAGAACAGTGCCCATCTTGCTTGTCGAGGTCTTAGACGCTTAGCTGTTCGCAGGTACTCAAGGTTCTTGTGGTCCGTAAATATGAGGATCGGGTGGGCAGCTCCTTCCAGGAGATAGCACCATTCCTCAAGTGCAGCCTTGATGGCCAGTAGCTCCCGGTCTCCCACGTCATAATTTCTCTCGGACGGGTTTAGTCTTTTGGAGAAAAAGGCCACAGGGTAGAGTAAGGACTTAGGGCCTTGACGTTGAGACAATATAGCCCCGACTGCACTCTCAGAAGCATCAACCTCTAACACATAGGCCAATGATGGGTCAGGATGCTTCAGGATGGGAGCTGAGGTGAATAAAAGTTTCAATTGCTCAAAAGCCTCTTGACCTTCAGGTGTCCAACGGAAAGGAATGTGTTGCTTGGTTAGTTGAGTAATGGGAGAAAGGATACCGGAAAAGTTCTTGATAAACTTCCTGTAGAAGTTGGCGAACCCCACAAACCTCTGAACAGCTTTTTTGTCGGTAGGGGCAGGCCATTCCAGAACCGAAGTGACCTTTTGTGGGTCCATGGAGATTCCATCGGCAGAGATGACCAGTCCCAGGAAATGTACCGTCCTTTTCTCAAAGTCGCATTTCTCGGCCTTTGCATAGAGGGAGTGTTTCCGGAGTCGGGCCAGTACCTTCTGGACATGAGATTGATGTGCTTCCAAGGATTCGGAAAATATCAGGATGTCGTCCAAGTAAATTATAACGAACAAGTCCAGGTAGTCCCGAAAGACATCATTCACCAGGTGCTGGAATGTGGCTGGAGCATTGCAGAGTCCAAATGGCATGACCAGGTACTCGAAATGGCCAAAGCGTGTTCGAAAAGCCATCTTCCATTCATCCCCCTCCCTGATTCTGACGAGATTGTATGCACCCCCCAGATCCAGTTTGGAAAATATTCGTGCCCCCCGCAGCCTCTGGAAAAGTTCAGGAATCAAGGGAAGGGGGTACCGGTTCTTGACTGTGACTTTGTTAAGGTCCCGGTAGTCAATACAAGGTCTTAAGGAGTGATCTTTTTTCTCTACAAAGAAGATACCGGCACCTGCTGGTGATGTGGAGGGCCGAATGAACTTCTTTGCCAGACTTTCATTGATATAAGCACGGAGGGCTTCCAGTTCTGGTTCGGAGAGAGGATAGATCCGCCCAAAGGGGATCTCTGCCCCAGGTAGGAGATCAATAGGGCAATCATAAGTCCTATGAGGTGGAAGGGTGTCTGCACTCTTTTTGTTAAACACATCAAGGTATTCGTGGTAGGCAGCCGGGACCAACTTAATGGTTTCTGGGTCGGACTGTAGACCTAGGAGAGGAGTGGTACAAGCAGTCCTTTCGGGGTAACAGTGCATCTGGCAATAGCTGGAAGAAAATGTGACGTCTTCTGTAAGCCAATTGATGTGCGGGTTATGTGCTTTTAACCAGGGGATGCCCAGGATGATGGGGAACATAGGAGAGGGAATGACATCCAACCGCAGGAATTCATGGTGACCAGAGGAGGTTTGACAAGAAATAGGTATAGTTTCTTGAGTGACTGGGCCAGATTTAATTCCAGAGCCATCGGCCAAGTGAACCCGGAACCCCTGTCTCTTGGTACATACAGGAAACTGATGAAGGGAAATAAATGTGGAGTCCACAAAGCAGCTACAAGCACCAGAGTCTATAATGGCTAATACTGGAAGTGACTTCCCGGTTAAGTGGAGAATGACGGAGAGGGAAATGTGAGACCGGGCATCTCCAGAAGGAAGCTCCACAGGGGGCTGTGGAGGGCAGGTTCTACAAGATTTTGCTGGACAAGTCGGTATAAAGTGACCCGCTTCTCCACAGTAGAGGCACAGATTGGCATGTTGTCGTCGGAGCCGTTCGGCTGGGGAAAGAGGTGATCTGAGGAAACTCCTGTGGTATGTCTTGTGCTGATTCTTCCCTCTGGGAGACACATCAAATGTGGCAGCAGGCGTGTCGGGGCAAGAAGCCACAGAAAGTATTTTTAGTCCTTTCAGATTGCCTTTCACGCAATCGCCGGTCGATCAGGGTGCTTGCGCTAATCAGACCTTCCAGGGACGTAGGAGTAGCAATTCTGGCTATTTCATCTTTTAAAGGGTCTGAAAGACCAAGACGAAACTGGTGGCGAAGAGCAGGATCATTCCATAGGGTGTCCGCACACAGGACACGAAAGTCTGAGATGTAATCCTCAACCGGCCTTGACCCTTGTTGGAGCCTGCCAAGTTTAGATTCTGCAGACTGCTGGCGGAAAGGGTCAGCGTACAGCTGGGCCATGGCCGAGAAGAAGGAAACGGTGGTTGCCAGAACAGGATCATGCTGCTCCCGAAGGAGAAGGGCCCAGGACAGCGGTTCGTTCAGGAGAAGAGTAATCACAAACCCTACTTTAATGTCTTCGGCTACAAAGGTCCTGGGTAGCAGGGAGAAGTAGAGCTCACAGGAGTTCCGGAAAGTCCTGAACATTTTACAATCTCCGGAAAACCGTTCAGGGATAGGCACTCTGGGTTCTGGAGGAGGAGAAACGCAAGCAGATGCGACTCCTTTCTTGTCCAAGAGTTGCTCTTCCATGCGACTGAAATCGCTCTGTAAGCTCTGCACAACATGGGTGAGAGCAGAGATTGTCTCGAGCAAGTCCTTAGATGGAGAGGCCTCCCTTTCAGACTCCATCCCTGGCTGACTGGTACTGTCACGTACCTGGTAGGAGTCTGATATGACGAGGTCGGCCTCTCTTGTATCTCCAGTCCAAGCCCCACTGAGGGTGGAACAGATGGTGGCAAGGCTAGGAGGAACACGAGTGCCAGTAGAGGTTGCTAGCAGAAGTTGCAGGGGCGGGTGAAACTTGGAGATCCCGATGGGTAGACAGGTTCCAGGCACTTTTATGGAAGAGCAGGTGTAAAGGGGAACTCCAACCCACATGCAGATTCTGGAACGTAGCAAACTGGAACAGAGGCCAAGGGTAGCCGGGTTCAGCAACAGGCAGGCAGCGCATTTCAAGGAGAAAGCAGTAGCAGGGTCAAGGAAGCCGGGATCAGGAACCATAAGTCAGCAAATAATCGGAGTCCAGAGAAGCGTCAGGGCAAGCCAGAGTCAGCAACGGGTATCAGGTTAATCATACGGATAGCAGGAAGTTTCACAGGACAAGCTGAAGACCAGTCAGCACTTGTAGGGAGTCCGAGCACCCTTTAAATAGGCCGTCTGGCGCCAACTGGCGTTAGGGGCGCGCTCCTGCGTGTGAACGCCGTTCATTGCGCACGCGCATGCGCATTGGCGCACACATATGCACCATACGAGAATACGTAGTTCTCTTACACACTTCATCTTAGCACCTCTGTGCTAAATATCTGCAACAGGAGTCCTAAACTGTCCAACTTCCATTCTTAAAGGACACTCCACCCACTTTTTCTGGGTGTGCTTCCACAAGCACTTCTTCCTGAAGCGTGGGTTCCCCCTAATCTCTTTAGTATCCCTCCTACCTTCTGGCCTTTGGATCCTACCATTCTTTTTACAGCACTCAACCTTAACCAACCCCATCTGTTTTCTAGGTTCACTAACTCCTGTATGGTTACTCTTGGCAACCAAACCATCTAGGATTGACACTCCATTGTACCGATTATCATGTGCACACACTTTATTATCATTGTCAGCATCACCCAGAACTCTTGTCCCATTGTTTGCTAGAACAATGTCTGTGGAGGGACCATATACAGGCCAGCAGTTACTCCCTATAAGACCCTCCCAAAGTTTTACATAGCCCCCTGTTGTCCAACACTCCATAAGCAACTGTTCTACCAACCGACCTTTTCCAACACATTTTTGTACACAAATTTATTTAACCATTTCTGTGTTCTCTGGTATTTTAATCTGTACCTCTTTGGAGGTGCTGGACAGGATTCCCGCTACTGCCACGTTTGTTCTGGGCCCTTCCTTCACATGAAGTCTAGCGTGCAAGACAGTATATGCACTATGCACCAACCACTATTCAGCCACACCTCGGACCGCACCAGCAGGAATGCATTCTGTCACACCATTAGACAGAGAGACTTCTAACATGTCTATCATTTTTGATTTCTCTAGCAGTTCTCCCAAGCTCCTTCCACACAAAACAGCCGCTGCAAGCACTATCGCCAAAAACCATAAGACCACTTTCCACACAAGTAACCAAGGTTTAGGAGTGTGTCTATGGGAATGTTTGACCATTCTTCCAGAAGCGCATTAATGAGGTCAGGCACTGATGTTGGACAAGAAGGCCTGGCTCGCAGTTTCCGCTCTAATTCATCCCAAAGATGTTCTATCGGGTTGAGGTCAGGGCTCTGTGCAGGCCAGTCAAGTTCCTCCACATCAAACTCACGTTTGTGATTATGGACAGAGCACTCGAGGCAGAGCAGGAAGAGGAGGACTTCCTTTCCTCTTAAGGCCTGCTTTATGCAGACACCATTCTTGGGATGCCACAGAACACACAAGAGCAGAAGGGGAGGAGGAGGATTCTGGCAGTTTGGGAGGCATAGAAACAGAAGAAGACATACGTCAAACCTTAAGAGATGGTTTTCAGTCCCCAGAAACCTTGGGAGTAGTACATGGATGGGAGGAGGCAGTTCCAGATACTGTAATTCTCAGTGACAACAAGGACTCTACTTCTCATGCCTCCACAAACTTGTGGTGCATGGGCTCCCTTATTCTTTAAAGCCTGCAAAAGAATTTGTGGCATCAAGAATAAGGATCATTATTGTTTGGCAACCCTTCTTGACCACCGTTAGAATGGGAAAGTCTCGGAACTCATCTTGCCCTCGCAGAGGAAGCACAGGATAAAATTTCTTGAAGATTTCTGAATCAGGACTTGCCGACCGCCGCACGACGATATACATCGGCAGAATGGCACGGGCAGGCAAAAGGGCGTATATATACTTCCCTCCCTCCCAGCGGGCGGGGGGCACGATCGCCCCCTGCCCCCCCCCCCGTGCCTGGGGCAGTCGGCTTCGTTCCAGGAGCGATCCTTCCTGAGGAGGAAGCCACTGATTCATGCCCCCCCCCTCACGATCGCTCCTGATGAATGAGATGCTTCCTCTGCCTGTGAACTGTAAACACAGGTCAGAGGAAGTATTATAATCTCGCCTCGTGCTTCCTTTTTCTTTCGGGAGCCGAGGAGAGAGGACATCTAAAACACATAGGCACACAAATCACCCCCGGATCACCCCCCCCCCCAGTTTTTTTTTCATAATATTTTTTTTCTTTTATTTAACAGATAATTATTGACATACATAACATCATACATTAACATCACATTCATTTTGATCTAGTATCCCCCCCATCCCAAAAACAAAACAAAAAAAAAAAAAAACATTTTTTCCCTCCTTTTCCCCCTCCCTTCCCTCCCCTTAATTAAGTCCCCTCCCCCCCTCCATCCCCACCATTGATAAACCTTCATGTCCCCCCCCCAAAAAAAAAGGGGGGTGACGGAGGGACCAGCAAACCTTACAATGTTCGCTAAACCATCTTCCCCTTTCTATTGCACGTGATATAAACCATATCTATTCCATCACCCTCTCACCCATGTGTAATTAAAGGGCTATACACCCTACCCCACCAAGTATCCCTAATTATTAGTGAAAAAAAAGAAGGGGATTAATATACCTTACGAGGCTTCTAGAGCCATCTTGCCCCTTCTATTACTCATTATACAAACCTTATTTATTCCCACCACCCCACACCCAAAAAAAAAAGGGGGTAGGGGGGAAAAAAATAAGAAGGGGAATCCTCTCCTCCCAGGGGTCTCAACACAGCTCAGTCAGGAGAAGCATACAGGGTATTCCTTTCTATTCATCTATTTAGTCTAATCTCACATATTTATTTTCTTTTACCTATCTTACCTCTGAGGAGTGCTGCTCCCATCCTGCCCATATTTCATTAAATTTGTCTTGTTTATCTTTAACTACATATATCCATTTCTCAGCCTCCTTAATTAAATTGACTTCTCTCTTCCATTCCAACAAGGTAGGACCTCGAGTTTGTTTCCATAGCCTAGGAATTCGTAATTTAGCTGCGTTCAGTAAGTGTGGGGTAATACTGTTCTTGTATGATTTAATGGATCTTGTAGTCCAATGGAACAAACAATATAGTGGTGTTACCTCTATGGGATCCAAACGTTAATTTCATAACCTATGGGATGATCGCGTCCCAAAAAAAAAAAACTTTAATTTTGGGACACTCCCACCACAAATGTACATACGTCCCTTTTGGACCACATCCTCTCCAGCATTTAGCATCTAGAGTTGGAAACATCTGTGCCATCTTAACTGGGGTCCGATACCACCTTGCCAGAAATTTATATGACATTTCTTGTATTCGTGTACTTATGGAGGTAGAGTGTACCAAATCAATAAGTCTCCTCGCCTGCGCAGGAGAAAAAACCTGTTTCAGCTCACTCTTCCATTCCCTGACAAAATAGGTAACTGTTGTATTTTGGGCCCCTAAGACAAATCTGTACATTTGCGACAATAAGTGTCTGTCATCCGGTATGCTAATATATAGGGACTCGAACGTAGTAAGGGACTTTCTAGGCCTTAGTAATGGTTTTAACTTGGCAAAAAAACACCTTAATTGGTGATATCTCCATTCGCCCATAGGTGTATTCTCCCACCTTGATACCAACTCTGAAAAAGGGATCAACTCCCTTCCTGGTGAAAATTTGCCACATGTCCTATTTCCATCACTCCCCCATGATCCCAAAAACCCAGCTTCCTCCCCCGGAGTGAACCAAGGGAATCCCTTCAATGGCGTCAGGGGGGGAGACCTTGGGGGCATACTCCCCCATTTTGTTAAGTTTATCCCATATCTTAAGAGTGTTCCACGTCAGAGGAGAGGTCCATTCTGCAAGACCCCTAGATATGCTCTGGATCCATGGCGCCCCCGCTAAGTTCCGTCCTGCTATTTCCTGCTCTAATGCGACCCACATTTTACCAGTGGAATCGTGACACAAATTTAGAATCCTTACCAGTGACATTGCTCTATAATATACAGCAATGTCCGGTAATCCAAGTGTAGCGATACCCTCAGCTTAAGCGGGCCGCAAGGTTTGATTTGGGCCCTGAGTACAGCTCTCCAACCCACCGGCAATCGGCTCTACCCACTCTGGCACAGCTAGTCTAAAGGATACACACATATATCCTTATACTTTAAGAGAGAGATTCAAACATAGAACAGTAATAAAGGGATAACAGATTTTACTTCTTGTTATGCAAAGAAAACACACAGCAATGACAATATGATTTTTAACTTGTATGCAGAGCCCTGCAATGACAGTCACATTACACCATAAGAATAAAGGGGGGGGGGTAAAGGAACGCCACGTGGGGCGACCGTTAACTAGGTACCCTATGGTACAACAGCTAAATGTATACCTAACGGATCAGGCCTGATCCCTTACTCTAAAACTTAGTCCTGTAAGAATATTGGTTTCTTCACCGGCTTGCTGTAGAGGTGGTGCACATAAGAATAATAAACACTTTGTAATCCAACAGGGAGAATCTGAACAACTGACCGTACTTCACTAGAGATCCTCTGGATCAGTCCTGCTGCGGATCTCCAGTGAGAGTCTTAAAGTGAGGTGGTAGGCCTCGGCAGTCTATAGGCACAGTACTATAAACAGGTTATTGGATGAGCTTTCGCTCAGCTCACCCTCCGGACGCGACCCGTCCGGGACTTCCACCGGCTGTGTCGTCACTCGCACACAGCGGTTGCTGCCATCGGGTCTCCCATCCAATCTAGGCTGCAGGCAGGAGATGTTGGATGCCACCCAGGCTCGCAAAGGGTGGAAGGCTCTTTGGTTCGCTGTAAGAAGTCCCCAGGCTTCAGGCCCTCACAAAGCACAGCTCCGCACAGGTGGATCAGTCTCAGCCGTCCCGTGTCCAAAGAGACCGAGTCAGGCCTCGCCCCTTCCTTATATCACTTCCCCCATGAGTCTCTGGGGCATAACCCAAAACATTCGGTGAACAGTGGACCTCTGGGAACCGTAGTTCCTTCTCCTAATTAAAGGGGAAACACCCCGCTACACACTCCCCCCACTAAAACTCTTTGGTCCCCAAATATAAACAATTTAACAACAATTCTGAACCAATTTACTGAATGCGGAGTATGATGTTGGTACAGGGAATTTCCACCAAAACTCAGAGGTGGGGTTCCCTATACCACAGGTCACACTAGCATGGGTGGCCTGTCTAACTGTGCCAGAGAGTGAGCTGGGGTTGCCTTCCACCAAATGAACAGTGGAAGGATCTGAGCACTTAGTACTTCTTCTGGCAGTGGCAACAGAGTCCTCTGAGCTTTTTCCCAATTGAGGGTAGGTTAATCTCCTGGGAGGCCTCACGACTCTGTAAGTTCTTTGCTCCCTTGGGACTTCAGGCTCAGGTACCACAGGCTCTGCGTCAGGAACACTTTCTGACACCATCACTGATTCTGGGGCCTCTTCCTCCTCTGCTTCTGAGTAAAGGCCCGGAATATCTTCCCAGCATTCAGGCACATCACTGGATGGAATGAACTCTGTAGCCTCTGGGTTCAGGGTCCCATCCTGTGTATCTTCAGTGGGTGGAAGGTCTATGGCGGAACTCCCTGGAGTTGAGGAGGGCCATAGCCACTCAAGTTCTCCCCTCCCATCTTCACTTGGTTGGGAAGCCTGTCCATCCCTAGCTCGGAGGGTCTGAGACCGAGTGTTGGGTCTGGGGGTATCCAAGATGGAAACAGATTCCGTCAGGTTCTTCACTGAAGGTATCCTGACTGCCTCTTTAAGTGGGAGTAAGTGATTTCTGTGCCAGGTTTTCAAGGGTCCCACTCTCCCCTCTGGCTTTAACTTATACACCGGTAGTCCAAGAAGTTTTCTACAAATGACATAAGGCTCGGACCTCCATCTATCAGCAAGTTTATGCTTCCCTGGGATCCCTAGGTTGCGTAGCAGCACACGGTCTCCAGGCTGCAGGTCTTGCACTCGAACCTTCAGGTCAAAGTTCCTTTTATTTCTGACCCCTCTCCGGTCTGAGGCCGCTTGGGCTTGTTCATAGGCCGCTTTCAGTTTATACCTAAGTCGGTCCACATATCCTTTGTGGGAGGTAGCAGAGGTATAGTCTAGGGAAATGCCAAAGGCCAGATCCACTGGCAATCTTGCTTCTCTCCCAAACATGAGGCGGTAGGGAGAGTAACCCGTCACATCACTGGTGGTGCAATTGTAGGCATGCACCAAAGTGGATATGTGTTGACTCCAATGCTGCTTCTTCTCTGTCTCCAGAGTCCCCAGCATGTTTAACAAAGTCCGATTAAACCTCTCAGGCTGGGCATCTCCTTGTGGATGATAAGGGGTAGTCCTGGTCTTTTCCACTCCCAGGGAGTCCAGTAGGTTCCGGATCAGGCGACTCTCAAAGTCCCTTCCTTGGTCGGAGTGGATTCTCTGTGGTAATCCATAGTGGACGAAGTATTTTTCTAGAAGCACCTTAGCTACAGTGGAAGCCTTCTGGTCTCTGGTGGGGAACGCCTGTGCATAACGGGTGAAATGATCGGTTACCACCAGAACATTTCCCAATCCACTCAAATCGGGTTCGAGGCAGAGAAAGTCAATGCATACCAGATCCATTGGGCCTTGACTCTGTAGGTGGCCCATTGGGGCAGCTTGATGGGGTAGAGTCTTCCTCTGGATGCATCGTGCACAGGAGTGGCAATATTCCTCCACTTCAGCCCTCATACAGGGCCAATAGAACCGGCTTCTGACAAGTTGGAAGGTTCTTTCAGCTCCCAGGTGACCATGCTGGTCATGTAAGGCAACCAGCACAGTCTCTCGGTGCTTCTCTGGGAGAAACAACTGCCATTTATCCTCTGAGTCATCAGAGGGGCCCCTTCGGTAGACCACTCCCTGATGGACCTGTAGCTTGTCTAGCTCCCTCCATAGCAGACGAGCCTCCTTGGAGGGGTGATGTCGAAGTTTCTCTGGACTCTCGTTTTCCAATGCTTCAAAGACCAATCTCCCTATGGGGTCTTCCAATTGGTCGCACCTCAGTTCCTTCTTAGACAGCTTCGACAAGCCTTCCTCTTCAAGTTGAGTCACCCCACAGTAGTGTTTTGGAACTCCCACTGTGGTAACTCCTATTTCCTCTGCTCTGGAGCCTCCTCGGGCTTGGAATTCAGCTCCTTGACAAAGGGCCCGCACCCCGTCCGGTGCTACCTGAGTCCAGTCCTCCCAGTCATCAGCCATGGCATGAGATCTTCGGGACAGGGCATCTGCATCCCTATTTCCAGCCCCTGGTCTGTACTTCAGACTGAAGTTGAACCCAGATAATGCAGCTAGCCACCTGTGTCCTGTGGCATCCAACTTGGCAGTGGTGAACAGGTAGGTCAGGGGGTTGTTATCTGTTTTCACTGTAAACTCTGCTCCATAAAGGTAGTCTCTTAGTTTGTCCACAACTGCCCATTTGAGGGCCAAGAACTCCAACTTATGGGTGGTGTAGTTTTTCTCCGAGGGGGTCAGACTTCGACTCACATAAGCCACTGGTCGCATTTGCTCTTCATGCTCCTGATAGAGCACTCCCCCTAGGCCTTCATGACTAGCATCAACATGTAACTCGTAGGGTCTGGTGGGATCAGCATAGGCCAATACTGGGGCTGTGGTGAGGCTCCTCTTCAAGGTTCTGAAGGCCTCTTCACACCTGGGGGTCCACTGATCTTGAACCGACTCCCCGGGTCTTCTAGGGCCCAAGCCATCCTCTTCCCCTTCAGTCCGGAGCAGTTCATTTAAAGGCTTGGCAATACGGGCAAACCCATCCACAAACCTCCTATAATAGGAGCAGAACCCCAGGAAAGATCTAAGTTCGGTGACTGTTGTGGGTCTTGGCCAGGAGGTAACCGCCTCCAACTTCTCAGGATCAGTCGCCACCCCCTTTTTCAGACACTACGTGTCCCAGATAATTCACCGAAGACTGGTAGAACCGACACTTCTCGGGGGAAAGCTTCAACCCCTCTTCACTAAGTCTCCTCAACACTTTCTCCAATCGGGCCTCATGTTCCTCCAGAGTTCTCCCGAAAACAATGACATCGTCCAGGTACACTAGGACTTCTATGAGGTTCATGTCTCCGACAGTCTTCTCCATGAGTCGTTGGAAAGTAGCTGGGGCTCCAGATAGGCCCTGGGGCATTCTGTTAAACTCAAAGAATCCCACAGGAGTTATGAAAGCGGTCTTTTCCCTATCCTCCGGGTGCATGGGAATTTGATAGTACCCACTCTTGAGGTCCATCACGCTGAACCACTTAGCTCCAGACAAACTCTGTAAGGCGTCCTCTATCCTTGGCGTGGTGTACTGATCAGGGGTGGTCCTCCTGTTGAGAGTTCTGTAGTCAATGCAGAGCCTCAGCAACCCATTCTTCTTCCTGACCACCACTATTGGAGAGGCATAAGGGCTTCGGGACTCTCGAATCACCCCAGTCTTTTTCAGTTCTGCAAGCTGTTCTCTCAGATCCTCCAGATCTGCCAGCGGAACCCGCCTGACTCTCTCCCTGAACGGTTTGTCTTCTTGCAGGCGGATGCGGTGGGTAGCACTCCTCGCACGCCCCACATCGAATTCATCTTTTGAGAAAATCTTCTCCCATCTAGTCAGCTGGGCCTTGGCTCTCTCCTTCCAGGCCCCAGGTAAGTTCGGGTTTTCAATGGAAAGTTTTTCCCAAACATCTCCTTCTTCACCCGCTTGCTTCACTTCTGACCAGCTGACTGGGACAGCAGGACTCACCTGTCCCAGCAACATCCGGGCAGGTATCTCTATGGCCCTTCCTGTAGAGTTCCTTACACTCACCGGGACTCTTCCCCTGGCTTTCTTCAAGGCCTTGATTGGAATCACTTCCGGTATCACTTCCAGGCCTGAGTGATCTTCCCTTGGGTCGGATTCCAGCATGACAAAGGGGCCAGGCTGCTCCCAGGTGAGCTTCACAGTGGCCTTGAGGCAAGCCACCTGTCCGGGCTGCAGCACCACTCCTTCTCTCCCCAGTCTCCACACCTTCCCTATCCCCTCTCCTGGGGTCTTCTGCTCCAACAATAACCGTTGGTAGGCTGTCTTCAGCATGGGATGGATGTTTGGATCTTGATGGCTCCTCATCTTCACCAGGGGGGTCAGAAGTCTTCTCACTAGATCCGTATTGGTGCCTATGATGAGGGACATCTGGTTGGCCCCGGGTGGTCTAGGACACACAACCGCCAGGGTGTCGAATACTTCTGTCTTCCCAGCCACAGAGGGGTCGAATGTCAGCTTTATGGGTAGATACCCATCATAAGGGAAACTCTGCGTTCCCAGGCCCCATATCTCCAGCTCTTCTATCTTCCGTATAGGCAAATGGCTTAAGTGCCTATCATAGAAGTCTCTATACAATAAAGTCACTTGAGCTCCAGTATCCAGAAGGGCCTTTGTATATACTCCTTCCACCTGGATAGATACCGTGGGGGACGGGCCGACCAATTCTTCTGGGTACGGCCGGGTTGAGGTCACTCTCTTCTGAGAACTTGTCTTCATCCAGTTGGTTTTTGACTTTGTTCTCCCCGGAGCCTGGTATGCATTGACCCTCGCCACCCTAATAGGGTTACAAACCCGCTGAGGGATGTTATTGTCTCTTGGTTGTAGGCATTCCTTCTTGGGAGTGCTAAATTTCTTCTGAGGGGTCTTGTCCCCTCTCTCTGGTGTGTATCTTGGTTGAGAGACCCTAAATTCCTTCTCAAGGGTCGTGTTTTCTCTCTTCCTCTTCCTTCTATTCAGTTTGGAGCTCACTGAAAGAGATGGGCACCCGGTTGACTCCCTCACCGGGGCCCTCTGGCGTTTCCCGCCGGCTGGCGATTATCCATTTTCTTCTTCTTAGGACTGGAACACCTACTGGCAAAGTGGCCACTGCCTCCGCAGTTGTAGCATAACATCTCTTCTCGGTCCCGAGTGGGACTTGGTATTGACGTATCTGGGAACAACTCCTTTCTGGGGCTTGGTTTCTCTGCTCCACCTTGACCTTTCGCCATTATAGCAGTCATCATCTCCATCATCTGGGACATCTGCAACTTCAAAGTGTCCACCTCCGCTCCCCTATCGGGAGTCATGGCCGGTGTAACTATTGCTACCGGCTGTTTGACGGGCTCTATCAGGCGTTCTTTTTTTTTTTCTTCCAATATAGCCTCTTCCTCTCTAATCATTCGGATGAGGTCAGGGTACTCCAGATTCCTCCCATCCTGCCGGGCACGCAGTGTCCATGCAATTGGATCCATGGGTTGAGCTCCCCTCACTACCTGTTGAGCACGGGCCTCATCTACTTTCTCTGGGCTGATCCCCTTCTTTAGGATCATCCTATGCAGTATTTTGTCCAGGCGTCCCATATAGTCTGATAGTTTCTCACCTTCCTTCTGGTAGCAATGCTCCAGCTGATAAGCAAGCTCCGTGACTTTCTCTGTCCCACCAAACACATTCTGTAACACATCGAGGCACTCTTGTGCAGTACAATCTGCCTTGCTCATCTTCAGGTTGCGTACGGCCTCTAGAGCAGGCCCTTTCAAACTTTCCACAACCCTCTGTTTCTTTCTGCGGTCCGGAACTTCCCATTCCTCTAGTGCCTGAGTTGCGCTGTCTAGCCACTCCTCAAATCCCTCTTCTTCCAAAGGTACTGGTTTCCTCCCTGAAAACATCCGGAGTTTCCTGTACCCCGACATCGGGTAATCTGTGGGCTCTTTCTTGCACTGAGCTACAATCTCCCCCAGAACAGCGCATAATTCTGCACTAAGGGTGCCTGGGCTTGTCCTGGGACTCTTTGTGTCCTTCTGTGGGGATGACGGGGAAGATGGCTGCGGTGACAGTGTTATTTTTGTCTGAGGGCTGTCTCTTGTGCGCGGCAGCGCATGCAGCAAATGATAGACCTAATCGTCCTCATCTTGTATGCTGTTGCCTCTAAACTGTTCAGGAATTTCTGCCTGCCATTCCAGTAAGACATGTGAAAGTCCACCACTAGTTTTCACATCTATCACCCATGGTTTGTGAATCGGTGATAGGGACATTATGAGTTGTATCATTGCTTGTGTCTGCCATATACCCGGGAGTTCTATAACTGCCGTCCTGGCTGGGTCTACGCCCCATCTCTTGTACCACTGTCCCACCTCTATCGGGTCCATGCCGGTAGCTTCTGGCGGTTTCACCGCTGTCTCAGTAATCCCGGATGTACGAGCCCCCACGTGTAGCGATACCCTCAGCTTAAGCGGGCCGCAAGGTTTGATTTGGGCCCTGAGTACAGCTCTCCAACCCACCGGCAATCGGCTCTACCCACTCTGGCATAGCTAGTCTAAAGGATACACACATATATCCTTATACTTTAAGAGAGAGATTCAAACATAGAACAGTAATAAAGGGATAACGGATTTTACTTCTTGTTATGCAAAGAAAACACACAGCAATGACAATATGATTTTTAACTTGTATGCAGAGCCCTGCAATGACAGTCACATTACACCATAAGAATAAAGGGGGGGGTAAAGGAACGCCACGTGGGGCGACCGTTAACTAGGTACCCTATGGTACAACAGCTAAATGTATACCTAACGGATCAGGCCTGATCCCTTACTCTAAAACTTAGTCCTGTAAGAATAATGGTTTCTTCACCGGCTTGCTGTAGAGGTGGTGCACATAAGAATAATAAACACTTTGTAATCCAACAGGGAGAATCTGAACAACTGACCGTACTTCACTAGAGATCCTCTGGATCAGTCCTGCTGCGGATCTCCAGTGAGAGTCTTAAAGTGAGGTGGTAGGCCTCGGCAGTCTATAGGCACAGTACTATAAACAGGTTATTGGATGAGCTTTCGCTCAGCTCACCCTCCGGACGCTACCCGTCCGGGACTTCCACCGGCTGTGTCGTCACTCGCACACAGCGGTTGCTGCCATCGGGTCTCCCATCCAATCTAGGCTGCAGGCAGGAGATGTTGGATGCCACCCAGGCTCGCAAAGGGTGGAAGGCTCTTTGGTTCGCTGTAAGAAGTCCCCAGGCTTCAGGCCCTCACACAGCACAGCTCCGCACAGGTGGATCAGTCTCAGCCGTCCCGTGTCCAAAGAGACCGAGTCAGGCCTCGCCCCTTCCTTATATCACTTCCCCCATGAGTCTCTGGGGCATAACCCAAAACATCCGGTGAACAGTGGACCTCTGGGAACCGTAGTTCCTTCTCCTAATTAAAGGGGAAACACCCCGCTACACAAGTCCTCCTTCTTTTTTCCCCCTGCGTAATATGTCATGGGAAATTCTTGGCCGCCTATCGTTCCATACAAATGCAACAAACACCTTTCTCAGATCTTTAAAAAAGGCCTGTGGGATTGATATGGGGATCGTATGCAGGAAATAGATTAATCTGGGCAATATGGTCATTTTTATAGCACTCACTCTCCCTACCCATGTTAGGACTAGACCCTTCCATTTCTGCAAATCTCTTATAATCTCTTTCAATAGGGAACCGTAATTCAAGTCATACAATAGCCCGAGATCCGGCATAATGTGCGTCCCTAGATAGACCAAATATTTTTCATTCCAGACAAAGGGGTACATGCTCTTCAGAGTTGTTCCTATTGCCGAAGGAACGTGGCTAGGTAGGAGCACTGATTTCTCAAAATTCATTTTTAAATTTGATAGCCTTCCGTATTCAGCTACCTCGGCAATCAGAGCCGGTATGGAATTCTATGGTGAATCTTAAAAAAATAACAAGTCGTCGGCATATGCCGACACTTTATGTTCTACTGCTCCTACACATACCCCTGCTATTCCCATATTTCTCCTGATTTTACACAAAAAAGGCTCCAACATTATGGCAAACAGCAAAGGAGATAATGGACACCCTTGTCTCGTCCCGTTCCTTATTTTGAAATATTTCGACATTGTCCCATTTATTTTCACTCTGGCTTATGGATTCACATACAACGCCGATACCCAACCCATCATTCGCTCACCCATCCCCATCCCCCTTAACACTTCCATCATGTAAGGCCAACATACCCTGTCAAAAGCCTTCTCGGCATCCATAGATAGTACCACTCTTGGGGCCCTATTCGGGCCGTGTTCTATCCAATGAAGGATATTAAGAGCACGTATCGTGTTGTCTCTGGCCTCCCGGCCTTTCATAAAGCCCGTTTGATCAGGGTGAACTAGCCTTACTATGTGATTTTGTAATTGAAGAGCCAGTATTTTCGGTAACAGCTTAGTGTCTGAATTAAGTAGGGAGATG
Source organism: Rana muscosa (assembly GCA_029206835.1). Lineage (NCBI taxonomy): Eukaryota > Metazoa > Chordata > Amphibia > Anura > Ranidae > Rana > Rana muscosa. The sequence goes on along the minus strand of CM055127.1, from coordinate 255,571,759 downwards.
GGTCTGTAAATTGTGCAATGTTAGAGGTCCTTCCCTGCTTTGGGAAGCACTGTGTTATGTACAGAATGTACCTGATCGTAGAGCCTGACTTTGGCAGGTCCCTGACATTGCCCTCCCCCCGAGGGGCAGCCTCCGGATGCCTAACTGGGCTTCTTTCTCAGGATGGGCTAGAAAAAAGATACGGATTAACCTCTGGGCATGGATGTTGCCTTCAGGTTCCCAGGAGTTGTCCTCCGGACCGTACCCTTTCCATTTGACTAAGAATTGAGTTAGCCCTTGCCATTTCCTACAATCAAGGATGGCCTCCACCACGTATTCCTCAAGACCGTCAACCAAAACTGGTTCTTGTGGTCTGGCTCCCCTGTCAGGAAAGGGGTCAGGTACTGCAGGCTTCAACAATGAAACATGAAACACTGGGTGAACCTTTAGAGAGTCAGGTAAGGATAGTTCGTAAGATACCTCATAGATTTCTCTTCTTACCGGGAAGGGTCCCATGAACTTGGGTGCCAGCTTCTTGGATGGGCAGGCCAACTTGAGGTTGTTTGTGGAAAGCCATACCTGATCACCTGGTTGAAGGTCCAGCTCCCCTCTCCTCTTCTTGTCATAGGCTTTCTTGCTGTCTGCTTGGGCCTTGGTTACTGCTTCCTGCAACACCCGGTTGTTGTGGCTGAGGAAATCCACCGTGCTCTGTACTGCCGGGACTGGAGATTCTGGAAGAAAATCAGGTAAAAATGTTAAATAGAAGCCGTAATTAGCAAAGAAGGGGGATTGTCCAGTGGCCGAATGGTTGGCATTATTGTAGGCAATCTCTGCTAAGGGCAATAGGGACACCCAATCATCTTGTGCAAAGGATGTGAAACATCTGATGTACTGTTCAAGAGTCTGATTTGTCCTCTCAGTTTGTCCATTGGTTTGGGGGTGATAAGCTGAGGACATGGCAAGTTCAATTTCCAAGATTGCGCACAGAACTCTCCAAAAACGTGAAGTGAACTGGACCCCCCTGTCTGACACGATGTTAGAAGGGACTCCATGTAATCTGACGATTTCCTTAATGAAAACACGGGCAGTCTCAGCAGCGGATGGGGTGCCCTTTAGTGGCAAGAAATGTGCCATTTTAAACAGGCGGTCTACGACCACAAAGATTGCTGTACACCCCTCGGAACATGGAAGCTCCACTATAAAATCCATATCAATCATCCTCCATGGTCTATCAGGTACAGGTAGGGGTTTCAGTAGTCCCCAGGCTCGGTTCCTTGTAGTTTTGTTTTGGTTACAGACGGGGCATGCACTGACATATGATTTGCAGAACTCCTCCAGACCTGGCCACCAGAATGTGTGCCGTACCAGCTCAAGAGTCTTGCGGACTCCAAAATGTCCTGCCAGCGGATGGTCGTGGAGGAGCTTTAGTACCTCAACCCAATCCAAAATAATCCATCTCTGGAAGTCAAGGTGGTACCAGGGGGTTTGGAAGAGTCCGTGGATGCTTGTCTGATTTGAGAGAGCAGATCAGTCTGTAAAAGTAAGAAATTACCTGCTGGTAGAATGGTGTCGGGAACAGATAAATCCTTGGGGTTGTCATGCATGCGTGATAGTGCGTCTGGTTTGACGTTTTTTGAACCTGGCCGGTAGGTGATATGGAAGCAGAAGCGTGAGAAAAATAAAGCCCAACGGGCCTGCCGAGGCTTCAACCATTTAGCGGACCTTAAATATTCTAAGTTCTTGTGATCGGTATAAATTAATACTGGGTGGGCAGCGCCCTCCAACAGGTACCTCCATTCCTCTAAGGCGGCTTTGATGGCAAGTAATTCCCGGTCACCAACATCATAGTTTCTCTCTGCAGGGGAGAATTTTCAAGAGAAGAACCCCACAGGGTGCATTAAGTCCTTGCTACCTTGGCGTTGGGAGATGACAGCCCCTGCTGCAATTTCAGATGCATCCACTTCAAGAATGTAAGGCAGTGCAGGATCAGGATGGCTGAGAATTGGAGCTGATGTGAAAAGTCCTTTAAGTGTTTCAAAGGCCCTTTGGGCCTCAGGGTTCCAGTGGAAACGTGAGTTCTGCTTGGTCAGCTGTGTGATGGGTGTGATTATTGCAGAAAATCCCTTGATGAATCTCCTGTAGAAATTTGAAAAACCCACAAAGCTTTGCACTCCCTTCTTATTCAAAGGTACAGGCCAGTCCAGTATAGCGGACACTTTTTGAGGATCCATCCTGATCCCTGTGGGAGAGATTACCTCGGCCACTCGGCGACCTTGCTGGAGCGCAAGCATGGCAGACTCAGCGGTGGCAGTCCGTTGGGGATCATCATAAAGCTGGGCCATGGCTCCAAAGAAGGATAGCAGGGATTGAGTCTGAACATTATTTTCTCCTAGTAGCCGATGGGCCCAGGTCTGGGGTTCACCCTGGAGTAACGAGATCACAAATCCCACCTTAGTGGCCTCTAAGGAGAAAGTCCGGGGTTGTAGGGCAAAATAAAGCTGACAGGCATTACGGAAGGCCTGGAATTTTGTCCGGTCTCCTGAAAACCTCTCTGGGACAGGTACTCTGGGTTCGGGTGGAAGCATCACCACTGAAGGAGCAGAGGCAATTGACGAAGGCCTGGCAGAGGGTGCAGGGGCCGCAGCACCGGAGGCAGAAAGATTCTGAACTTATCCTTCCAGCCGGATCTAGCCTTCCTGTAGACACTTCACTGCTTGTGTGAGGGCTGCCAGGTGTTTGCAAATCTCCTCCACAGCAGGAACTTCTCCTGCAGGCTCTGTCATGGCTGTCTGATACTGTTATGTACAGAACGTACCTGATCGTAGAGCCTGACTTTGTAGAAGGAGACCTCTCTTACAGCCCTGGCTCAGGAGTCACTGGATTGGGGACAGTGACCTCGAGAGCACAGTGAGGTAGGAGTGCCTGCAGTAGGTGTAGTGGTTGGCACCGTAGCAGGGTGGTGATCCTCCAGGGATGGCCGGATCTGTAGACAGCAGAGCAGGTGGTTGCAGGTCAGCGACCCGGGAGCTGGTGGATACCGGAACAGCGGAAGCCTGTGAGACAAGCCTGGTTAGGTGCACACGAACAGCAGACAGCAGGAGGGTCAGACAAGCCGGGTCAGAGCAGGTAGTCAGATGTATGGTTTTAGCAGGCTTAGACGTAGTCAGGAATACAGGCAAAGGTCTGGCAGCGGATAGGCAAGTAGGAGACAGAGCAGGGTCAAGGTGAGCCGAGGTCAGGGTTGGAGATATATCGGGTGGTCGAGCAAGCCGGGACGGTACAGGTAACTGGTAAGCAGGTGTGCACGTATTCAGGTTTACAACGCTGCAGATCAGACAGCAATACACTATTGCCACTGCTGGCTTTTTAAAGGCCTAATGGCGCCATATCGTTTAGCGCGCACGCGCATGCGCAATTGGCGTGCGCGGGCGCACACCCGGCGTGCGCCGGCGCACAGGTACAGAGGGAAGCAGGAATTGTCTTCTGTGTCTGGCAGGTCCCTGACACACTGTGATATATGCTAATAGGGCTTCAGGTGGTAGAGAGTTAGAAGCATTGATTGTGTTAAAGTATCTACATAGTGGAAGTCCCAGTTCTGCCATGAATTTTCTATAGTATATGTAGCTCCGGTACCCCTCCGGGCTACTCCGGATTCACATTTAGGTATTAAATGGGAATCACTGATTTCATTACTTTGGGTCTGCAGCAATTACCTCCCACAAGTGGATCCTTCAGCTCCGTTGTCTAGGTACACCAATATCTTCCAGGAATAAGGCCAATGTCCACACATGAGTAAAATCTAATCAGCAAGGCATTATTCTTTTCCACTTTGAGGTAACTTTGAGGAAAGCAAGAGCAGAGAAGTTGAAAGACGTAGGGGAAGGTTCAGGCACGCAACACTTAAATTCAGTATCTACACTCGTCGCCACTCAAGCCTGAGAGGGTATTGCTCACCCGGATAGTCCCTGTGAGAGCAGTCCTAGCAGCCGGGATGGAGCACGGATGTCAGAGATGATGTATCCCCCTCTAGGCAGGTCTCGAGGCCTCTCCCTGAGATAGCAGTACCGTCGCTAGTCTCCGCCGGGACTGTTCTTGCCCTGGAACTCCTTTACTAAAGATGGGTCCCCTACAAACGGGCAGCCTGGGATCCTTCTCTGAAGCATAGGCCCTTGCCAGCAGAGCTGGGCCTACAAGACAGCAACAAGGCCTCGGGCTGAAGGTGCCCAAGGCCTAAGCACACTAGCGCACCTCGTGCCATGCTGGCCACGAGGCACACTCACTGGACCAGAGGTCCCCCCTCTCCGCCAAATGGCATCTGCCCCTTTTGTAATCTCTCCCAGCAAGCGCAGCGGGTAGACCACGCCCACTGCACGGCTGCCAAGAGAGGACACCCAAGGTGCTGTGATACCCCCCCGTAGTTTAACCTAAGACGGCGGTGACAGTGCCACCTGCAGGCAAAGGAGAACACTACTGCCAGGCAGCATCACACCCAGAACAGAACAATAATTGAATGATAATTGGTCTGAGCCCAACTACTGAATCAGACCGCACTTAAATTTCCACATAGCGCCCCCAAATATGGGGGGGGGCGCTACACACACCCCTCTGTTGAAAAGACACTGTCCCCAGTGGCTATGGAAATCAAAACCCTTCAGTCCTGAAGGCTGTTGATTTCTCTATAGCTACAAAACAAAAATAAAAATTAAACAGCTGCCTGAACCGACACTTTTGGGAAGGGAGAAGAAAAGGAAAAAAAAAAAGCACACAGATAACATTGCATCCAGATAATGAAATTTCTTCAAAGAAAAATATAAGATACACTCCACCCATCACTAGCTATCTATCCCACCCCATTCTCCGGTGGTGTTAATAGCCATTATCATACCTGCAAAAAAAAACTCACAGCATGCAAATAAAATATAACATCCTATCCCTAATATTCTATACAATGTAGAAGCAAACTGCCTCCCCTAAAGAAAGCAATTCCCTTCTCTAAAGCCCTATTACGCTAAGCCTAGCATAAAATAGCATAAGGAAAAATAAAAATCTAAACCTAAATGCTTTCTCATTAGTGCAGTTCTTTTTTTTTTCTGCAAACCACTGCCACCTAGCGCTGGCATAGCTCCAACACTCCACAATAGCTGCGCATGGGACTGTAACACAGCACACTTGAACATTTCTTGTTGGTTGGAGGGTAGACAGTGGAGACCTTGCGTGGAGAGTGAAGTCATTTCTGCTTTTGACTACTGGGTTGCATTTTTGGTTATTTTAGGGTCTTTTTCCTTGCAGCTTTTTAACACCTTTTTCTGGCACATTTTAAACAGACTTTTTTTTTCTCTCTTTTTTTCCTTCAGCCTACTAATTAAGGGGAGTGGTTAATTGGTCACAGGTGCTTGAGGCCTATATCAATTTCTGTAGAGCTCATTTAGAGCCTGCTCATTTTGAGTTTGCTGGAACTCTGTCCAAGTGGAACTGGACTAAGTGGTGAGTTAAAATCAAGAGATGAAAACAGGAGGTTAAAACAGGGGTCAAAGTAGATGTGTAGTGTGAGTACTTGAGTGTTATCTGAGTAGTGTGTGTGGATCGTTAGTACTTGTGTATTGTAGGTGCACGCTGGTCTGCGAGTGCACGCGGGTCCGTTGGTCTGCGAGTGCACGCTGGTCTGCGAGTACGCGCTGGTCCGTTGGTCTGCGAGTGCACGTGGGTCCGTTGGTCTGCGAGTGCACGCTGGTCTGTGAGTGCACGCGGGTCCGTTGGTCTGCGAGTGCACGCTGGTCCATTGGTCTGCGAGTGCACGCGGGTCCGTTGGTCTGCGAGTGCATGCTGGTCTGCGGGTCTGTTGGTCTGCGAGTGCACGCTGGTCTGCGAATGCACGCTGGTCCGTTGGTCTGCGAATGCACGCTGGTCCGTTGGTCTGCGAGTGAACACTGGCCCGTTGGTCTGCGAGTGCACGCTGGTCTGCGAGTGCACGCTGGTCCGTTGGTCTGCGAGTGCACGCGGGTCCGTTGGTCTGCGAGTGCACGCTGGTCTGCGAGTGCATGCGGCTCCGTTGGTCTGCGAGTGCACGCTGGTCTGCGAGTGCACGCTGAACCGTTGGTCTGCAAGTGCACGCGGGTCCGTTGGTCTGCGAGTGCACGCTGGTCTGCGAGTGCACGCGGGTCCATTATTCTGCGAGTGCACGCGGGTCCGTTGGTCTGCGAGTGCACGCTGGTCTGCGAGTGCACGCGGGTCCGTTGGTCTGTGAGTTCACGCTGGTCTGCGAGTGCACGCGGGTCCATTATTCTGCGAGTGCACGCTGGTCTGCGAGTGCACGCGGGTTCGTTGGTCTGCGAGTGCACGCTGGTCTGCGAGTGCTCGCGGGTCTCGTTGGTCTGCGAGTGCACGCTGGTCTGCGAGTGCACGCGGGTCCGTTGGTCTGCGATGCACTCTGGTCTGCGTGGACCTGTGTATTGTCTTGTTGAGTACCTGTGTATTATCTTGTTGAGTACCTGTGTATTGTCTTGTTGAGTAGTTGGGTCAGGAAGCTAGTGTTAGGTAATTTGGACAGGGTATAATCTCTAATCCTCATTAAATTAATAGGTAAGATGCCCGGCGGGTGTGGCGAGGCGACTCGGTGTACATCTTGCAGCATGTATGCGTTCCTTGATCATCTGATCAAGGGCAATTACTGCTGTGCAAAATGTAAGCACATTGTTTCCCTGGAAGCCCAGGTTCTGAATCTAGGGAAGCAACTGTCAGCACTGGGAAGACCCTCCACACTAAAGGAGAGCTGGAAACGTACCCAGCAGGTGATGGCAGGGGCCAGCACAGAGGTGGGTGGAGACAAAGAGGTGCAGGCACTAGAAAATAGTAGATGGGTGACAGTCAGGAAGGGTAGAGGGCGAAGTGCCAGGGAGGCCGATTCAGGGCTGGAGCATCCCAATAAGTATGCACCATTGAGTGACATTGGTGAAACCAGTCAGGAACCAGCACTGCTGGAGCTGAGGGACTCTCCTAGCTGCCGGGGGAAGAACTCCTCCAGTGAGAGTGGGGGGGAAGCGAAGGGAAAGGAAAGACTCTGGTGGTAGGGGACTCAATTCTTAGAAGGACAGAGAGGGCAATCTGTAACAAAGACCTGAAGCGCCGAACTGTATGTTGTCTACCGGGCGCTCGGGTTCGGCACATCACGGATCTGGTGGACAGATTACTGGGAGGGGCTGGGGAAGACCCGTTGGCACCACGTTGGCACCAATGACAAAGTCAGAGGCAGATGGAGTGTCCTAAAGAACGATTTTAGGGACTTGGGCGCTAAATTGAGGAAAGGGACCTCCGAGGTAGTATTCTCGGGAATACTACCGGTACATCGAGCCACACCAGAAAGGCAGAGGGAGATTAGGGAAGTGAACAAGTGGCTGAAGAGCTGGTGTAGTAAGGAGGGGTTTGGGTTCCTGGAGGACTGGGCCGACTTCTCAGTCGATAACCAGTACTATAGAAGGGACGGACTGCACCTAAATGAGGAGGGTGCAGATCAGCTGGGAATAAGGATGGCCAAAAAGTTAGAGGGGTTTTTAAACTAGGCGAAGGGGGGGAGGGTCCAGAGATAGTGAGAGTCAGCGGGGAACATATTCTAGAGGGTAGTATTAGGGGCATTAGTGGTAGGGTAACCAAAGCACATAAACCCAAGGTAAGTATAGTAGCAAGTCCTAGTTGCAATCTGGGAACACCCAAGACGATAGTATGTGACCGGTCAAAATATATTAATGCATTAAAGTGTCTGTTCACCAATGCCAGAAGTCTGCCAAGCAAAATAGGTGAGTTGGAAGCTCTGGTGCATGAGGAGAGCTATGATGTAATCGGTATTGCTGAAACTTGGCTTCATTCCTCACATGACTAGGCTATTAATATTCCTGGCTATGCACTCTTTTGGAAAGACAGGGTAAAAAGGAAAGGTGGAGGGGTCTGTCTCTATGTGAGAAGTGATCTCAAAGCGAGTGTGAAAGAGGACCTGGTGGATGGAGAGTGGGATGAGTCTGAAGCATTATGGGTGGAACTGCATACAGATGTGCGTAGTTCAAAGTTAATCATTTGTTATAGACCACCCAATGTTAATGAGGAGGTGGAGACTCAGCTCCTTGCACAGATGGAAAGGGCTGCAAGGGCTGGGAAGGTGATAATAATGGGGGATTTTAACTACCCAGAAATTGACTGGAGTAATGGAACTGCTGGGACAGTTAAAGGGCAAAAATTGATAAACCTATTACAGGACAATTTTATGGTCCAGTTTATTGAGGCCCCAACTAGGAATGATGCTCTGTTGGACATGGTAATCTCAAACCATGCAGAGCGTATTACTAATGTTCAGATAAAGGAACACCTGGGTAGCAGTGACCATAACATGATTTCATTTGATGTTAGCTGTAAGCAAAAATCACATAGGGGTAAGATAAAAACACTTAATTTCAAGAGAGCAAATTTTCCAAGGATGAGGGCTGCTCTCCAGCACTTAGACTGGGAGGGAATATTGGCATCAATGGGCACAGAACAGAAATGGGAATTCTTCAAAAAGACTGTTTGTGAACTCACTGCAAAGTATATTCCCATGGGCAATAAGTTTAAAAGGCTAAAAATAAAACCTATGTGGCTCACTGCCAAAGTTAAAAAAGCTATAAACTATAAGAAAAGAGCTTTTAAAAAATATAAAAATGAGGGAGCGCTAGTGTCATTTAAATGTTACAAAGAATATAACAGGATATGTAAAAAGGAAATCAAGGATGCAAAAATTCAAAATGAACGACAGATTGCAAAAGATAGTAGGACAAACCCCCAAAAAATCTTCAAATATATTAATAGTAAAAAGGTCAAGTCTGAGCATGTAGGCCCTTTACAAAATAATCTAGAGTGGGTGACTGGGGACAAAGAGAAGGCTAATTTATTAAATACTTTCTTCAGTTCTGTGTATACAAAGGAGCATGGGGGAGCTCATGTCCAAAATCGGGGTGGTAGTGACACAGCCCCAAATCCACAATGGCTCAAAAGTGATATGGTCCAGAAATAGTTAGATGGAATAAAGGTGGATAAAGCACCTGGACCAGATGGCATACACCCACGGATCCTAAAAGTATTGAGCTCTGTAATTTCAAAGCCATTGTATTTAATTTTGAGGGACCCATTAATGACAGGAATAGTACCACTGGATTGGCGCAGGGCCAATGTGGTGCCTATATTTAAAAAGGGAATTAAGTCTTTACCAAGTAACTATAGACCTGTTAGTTTAACTTCTATAGTCGGGAAGATACTGGAGAGATTAATAAAAGACCACATAGATGAGTTCTTGCTGGAAAAAAACTATTTAAGCAACAGACAGCATGGATTCATGAAAGACAGAAGTTGTCAGACAAACCTGATTTCTTTTTATGAAGAGGTAAGTAAGACCTTGGACAGAGGGGTGACTGTGGACGTGGTATACTTGGATTTTGCAAAAGCGTTCGATACAGTTCCCCACACATGGCTCATGTGCAAGGTAAAGTCTACAGGATTGGAAATATCAGTTTGTAAATGGATAGAAAACTGGCTAAAAGACAGAATTCAGAGAGTAGTGGTTAATGATTCTTACTCTTAATGGTCCAAGGTTATCAGTGGTGTACCCCAAGTTTCAGTGCTGGGACCCTTACTTTTTAATATCTTTATAAATGATATTGGGTCTGAGATCAAAAGTAACATTTCTGTCTTTGCAGATGACACCAAGCTATGCAGTGGAATAACATCCTTAAAGGATGTCACCAATTTACAAGCCGACCTCAATGCTCTGTCTAATTGGGCGACTATGTGGCAGATGAGGTTTAATGTTGATAAATGTAAAGTTATGCACTTGGGGGCTAAGAATATGAATGCATCATACATACTAGGGGGAGTACAACTGGGGGGATCCGTAGTGGAGAAGGATCTGGGGGTTTTGGTAGATCATAAGCTCAATAATGGCATGCAATGCCAAGCTGCGGTTTCCAAAGCGAGCAAAGTCCTTTCTTGTATTAAGAGAGGTATGGACTCCAGAGAGAGAGATATAATTTTGCCCCTGTTCAAATCATTAGTAAGACCTCATCTGGAATATGCAGTTCAGTTTTGGGCCCCAGTTCTCAAAAAGGATATTGGGGAACTGGAGAAAGTGCAGAGAAGGGCAACCAAACTGATAAGAGGCATGGAGGAGCTCAGCTATGAGGAAAGATTAGAGGAACTGAATTTATTCACTCTTGAGAAGAGGAGATTAAGGGGGGATATGATCAACATGTACAAATATATAAGGGGTCCATATAGTGAACTTGGTGTTGAATTATTCACTTTACGGTCAACACAAAGGACAAGAGGGCACTCTTTGCGTCTAGAGGAAAAGAGATTTCACCTCCAAATACGGAAAGGTTTCTTCACAGTAAGAGCTGTGAAAATGTGGAATAGACTCCCTTCAGAGGTGGTTCTGGCCAGCTCAGGAGATTGCTTTAAGAAGGGCCTGGATTCTTTCTTAAATGTACATAATATAACTGGATACTGACATTTATAGGTAAAGTTGATCCGGGGAATATCCGATTGCCTCTCGGGGGATCAGGAAGGAATTTTTTCCCCTGCTGTAGCAAATTGGATCATGCTCTGCTGGGGTTTTTTGCCTTCCTTTGGATCAACTGTGGGTATAGAATTGGGTATATGGGATTGTACGATATTTCTTTTTTTTTTATTATTTCTTTTTTTTTTTTTTTTTATGGTTGAACTGGATGGACTTGTGTCTTTTTTCAACCTGACTAACTATGTAACTATGTAACTAAATTTCTCATTTTGACGATGGCGTCCCTTTACCATGACCTACTGACTAATCTACCCCAAAGATCAATTTAGAGGAACTGTCCTTTGTTCGGAGCAGGAGAGAGAGAGAGAAAACAAGCTCTCCACTTTTCTTCCTCTTTAAGAGCAGACGTCCCCTTTTCAGCGGGGCAAAGTCACTTGAATCCGGGCATGGTTTGTCCATGCAAAGACAGGATAATAAAAAAAAACACAAGCACAAGTTCCTGTCTTAAAGATAATAGTGAGGATCTGGAAGAATAACGGACTCCCCATGCTCATTCCGAGTGGTGATAGAAAGGACAACATCTTCTTCCCATTCACTACAGATAACCACTCGGTCGGCATAGATATGCCGACCATAGCTCCACTCCTTACGACAACCCTTGAAGCAGTCGGTCATGGCGGCTGAGCAAGCAAAGTACCTTCATGACTTGGGCACTTCAAGATAGTCCCATATGGCTTCCGCGTACCACCTTTCTCGATAGGCCTCTATCTCAAACAACAGTTCTTTGGGTACGTAGGGGTACTCCCAGCCATACTCACTAGCCACTTTTTTGTTAATAATCCCCTGCAAGCGAGCAAGATGGGGCAGAAGTTTGCGATCCCCGCTTCCAACGTGCACAATAGCATCCGGCGATCTCCGGACTGTAGCCGTATCAAGCCCTGGTAGGGGTTTTCCACTTGGGGCAGATACAGCTTTCTCTTCTATGGCCGGGACCTCCACATGGGGTGTAGTGTTCCCCAAACTCATAGGCGATCCCACTCTTAGGCTGCGGGCCGGGGCATTAGTCTTTATATTGTCCCATCACTTTTTAACAAAAATGTCATCTATTTCGGCATCATCCCCCACATCGGACGAAGAGTCCAGGTCTGAGGTGTCATACTCCTCAGCAGGCAAGTAATTTTGGGTGAATGTGGACACATTTCTCCCAGCCACCTTACCGTCACCTTTCGTGGACTTCTCGGGCTTCCTTCCGCTCTCGATGTCTGGCTCCGGTAGGTGATGGGCCAGGCTTCGACCGCGGCCGCGGGAGGCCTTAACATATCCCACTTTTCGCTTTGCTGGCGGGACATGAACTTCCGTTGTGGCAGAGGCAGCGTCCGCTGCGGTGACCGCCAAAAGTCCCGTAGGATCAGGGGCTTCCTTCCCCAAAGCACTGGCGGTAGGGGTGGAGATGCGCGTGGGCTCGGCTGTAGGAGTGAAGGCGTCCTCCTCCGAAGTCACGACGCCTGTGATGCAATTCACCCGGCAGGCCCGGGGCAATCCAGTGGGCTGCTCCACCTCAAAGAGGAACCCTCCACAAGCCAAGCATCTCCTAAAGGGGCGCAGTTGCATGGCCAGTCCGTGGCATCTGGGACAGAGCATGCCCAGGGCCTCCGCATCTCTGCAGGTGTACAAGGAGAAGCGGTCCCCGGGGCTTGAGCCGGATCCCCATATCCGTAAGTGGGGCGGTGAGTGGAGCAATGTCCATAGAAGACATCGGGAACATCCGGGGTCCCGACAAAGCTGAGGTTCCTGGAAAGGCAGACATGTTTTCAATCACATAAGTTTCACTCCACTCGTATAAGAGATAGCCACAAATCCCGGACTCGAGCCCCCACGTGTAGCTCCGGTACCCCTCCGGGCTACTCCGGATTCACATTTAGGTATTAAATGGAAACCACTGATTTCATTACTTTGGGTCTGCAGCAATTACCTCCCACGAGTGGATCTTTCAGCTCTGTTATCTAGGTACACCAATATCTTCCAGGAATAAGGCCAATGTCCACACATGAGTAAAACATAATCAGCAAGGCTTTATTCTTTTCCGCTTTGAGTTAACTTTGAGGAAAGCAAGAGCAGAGAAGTTGAAAGACGTAGGGGAAGGTTCAGGCATGCAACACTTAAATTCAGTATCTACACTTGTCGCCACTCAAGCCTGAGTGGGTATTGCTCACCCGGATAGTCCCTATGAGAGCAGTCCTAGCAGCCGGGATGGAGCATGGATGTCAGAGATGATGGATCCCCCTCTAGGCAGGTCTCCAGGCCTCTCTCCGAGACAGCAGTACCATCGGCTGTTCTTCCCCTGGAACTCATTTACTAAAGATGGGACCCCTACAAACGGGCAGCTTGGGATCCTTCTCTGAAGCGTAGGCCCTTGCCAGCGGAGTAGGCCTACAAGACAGCAACAAGGCCTCGGGCTGAAGGTGCCCAAGGCCTAAGCACACTAGCACACCTCGTGCCATGTGGGCCACGAGGCACACTCACTGGACCAGCGGTCCCCCCTTAACGCCTTGGGGTCCCTCTGGAAATCGCTCTCCGCCAAATGGCGTCTGCCCCCTTTGTACCCTCTCCCAGCATGCACAGCGGGTAGACCACGCCCACTGCACAGATGCAGAGAGAGGACACCCAAGGCGCTGTGATACCACCCCCCGTAGTTTAACCTACGCCAGCGGTGACAGTGCCACCTGCAGGCAAAGGAGAACACTACTGCCAGGCAGCATCACACCCAGAACAGAACAATAATTGAATTATAATTGGTATGAGCCCAACTACTGGCTCAGACCGCCCTTAAATTTCCACATAGCGCCTCCAAATATTGGGGGGCGCTACATATATATTTGTGAAGCCATCAGGTCCTGGGCTTTTGCCCAGAGACAGAGTATTTATTGCCCTGTCCAGTTCCTCGATCGTAATTTCTCGTTCTAGTTCTTCAATCACCGGAGATGGCAGCTGGGTCAGATCTGAGTCTTTAATATAGTCTCTAATTTCAGTCCTTCGCTGCTCATCTGTGGCGATTCCTACTGGTTCTTGTATGTTATATAGAGCCTCATAAAATTTATGAAATTCTGCTGCAATTGCTTGGCTCTCCACAATTTTTTTCCTTTTGTATTATCAGGTTATGGACATGTCTCGAGTCCTGCTGCTTTATAAGTTGTCTGGCTAGCCACTTGCCACATTTATTCCCCTGTTCATAAAATCTATTTGCATAATATCTATGTTTATTTTCAATCCTATTATCTATAAATTGTGACAACTTGCTTCTCAAGGTTTCTAATTTCTTAGCATCTTCTGAGTTTAGATTTCTCTTATGTTTAGTTTCTAATTCAATGATTTATTCTAGTAGATCTGTTATCTCCCTTTGCTTCTCTCTTTTGGCCCTTGACCCATACATTATCAATTCCCCTCTAATTACCGTCTTATGCGCTTCCCATATTGCCTGCTCAGACACTCTTTCCATTGTATTCATCTCAAAGTATGCTCCAATTTTAAGACGTACTGCCTCCACCGTCTTTTTGTCATCCAGTAAGGACTCATTTAGTCGCCAAGTCCTTTCCAAGTGACCTGGACATACTGGAAAAAGAGTCAAAATTACCAGAGCATGGTCTGAGATTGCTATTACCTCTATCTTACAGGCCCGTACCCTCTCCAGGTAAAACTGGTCCACCAGGAGAAGATCCAGACGGGAGTAAGTGTTATGGGGTTTTGAATAGTAGCTATAATCTTTTACCCCTTGGTGCATTACCTGCCAGGTATCCACTAAATGGAGACAGCGCATAAGTTGTTTTATGTGTTTCAGTGCCCTAAAAGATATCTGGGAATTCCCAGTTGATGTATCCATATTTGGATTCAGGGTGAGGTTAAAATCCCTGTGACAGCAGGAAGGTAAAGTCACCTGGTTGCATCCAGGGGGGTAGATATATTTCGCCCAGATTCAGGCTTTACGCTGACTTATACAGCTAGGTGGAGAGTTGTATAAGCCCAGCTGAGACTAGTGGGCTCATTGATGACTCATACCTCTAGGGAGAGGGCTGGGCGTCGTGCAGACAGGGAGTTGATGAGGCCAGCTGAAGCTTGTCAGCTCATTTAGGCCTCTATAAAAAACTCCCAGATTCATTAGGTGTTAGCTCATGCCTGGAAGCAGACCTGTGTGGACTGTCTAGGGAGAGTGAACCCCTGTGCGGTGAGAGAAAGCCTGTGTGGCTATATTTTGCTTGGACATTTAAAACCAGGGACTAGGACAGCACTAGGCTGATCCCAGTCGTTAGTTAGGAAACCTGTAAGTTTAGTCAGAGGTCAAGTTGACCAGGATTTATTTTGTTTATGTTTTTTTTGCCTTGCTGTGTTTTTGTCACTGTAAATAGAAAATAAACCGCACCTTTTTGATTTTGAAAACCACAACCTCCATCTGCTGGGCCTGTTTTGGGTGGGAAGCCCATCCCGGGGGTCACACATACCCGCTGCCGAGCTAGCCCCCTCACAGTTGGTGGAGAACCAGTGGCAGTTTTTTTTTAAGCCAGCATGGAGGAGATACTGAAACAGCTGGCTCTAGCAAATGCCAATCAACAGCAGACAAATGCAGGTTTGCAAAGGAGCCTTGCAGCCCAGCAGCAAGCTCATCAACAGAGCCTTGCAACTTTACAACAGAGTCTGGAGGCTCAGCAACAAGCCCAACAGCAATCTGAGGCCCGCTTCATAGACCTGTTGCAGAAGCAAGAGCAGAGACTACAACAACAGATGGAAGCAGTAATGCAGCAACGTCCGCAGACCAGTGAGGAAAGCCGTCCCACTAATACCGCGTCCTTTGGGGTGAGTCGTTTATTGACAAAAATGACTGGAGAGGATGATCCAGAGGTATTTTTGACCACA
The DNA here is from genome assembly GCA_029206835.1 of Rana muscosa. Taxonomy (NCBI): domain Eukaryota; kingdom Metazoa; phylum Chordata; class Amphibia; order Anura; family Ranidae; genus Rana; species Rana muscosa. The sequence continues at coordinate 255,556,344 of CM055127.1, read as the reverse complement.
TTTGAAAGGACCGCTGAAAGAGAAAAGTGGCCTGAGGAGCAGTGGGCTGGACTAGTGGCTCCTCTGTTAACTGGTGAATCGCAGAAAGCTTACTATGACCTAGAGCCTAACCAAGCAAAAGACTATGTGATGCTAAAAGCTGAAATATTGGCAAGGCTGGGTGTCACCCTGGCTGTCCGGGCTCAGCGTGTGCATAACTGGACTTTCCAGCTTGGAAAACCCCCCAGGTCTCAAATGTATGATCTCATTCACCTGAGCAGAAAGTGGCTACAGCCAGAGACTTTGTCCGCACCAAAGATTGTGGAACGTGTTGTAATGGATCGGTTTTTGAGAGCTCTTCCTACTGCCATCCAAAAGTGGGTAAGCCATGGAGACCCAGAGACGGCCGATGGTCTTGTGGATCGTGTGGAGAAATACTTGGCTACAGAGAACCTGACGGCCTCTTCCAGAGACACTCGGACTTTCCACCCTAAGACCAGACCATCCCCAGGGGCGGATAAGAGGATTCCAAGGGGTGAGGGTGGAGAGAGTGAGAGGGTGGGAGCTCTACCCCAAGTTTGGCGAGAACAGCCTGGGAAATCAGCGGCTCAAGAGGCCGCAAGAAGGATCGTTTGCTACCGCTGCCGGCAAGCGGGACATATTGCAGCAAATTGCCCGGTTGTGGAGGAACCCATGCAGTGTGACTTTCTGACGGGCAGACGTCAGTCGCTGTGTGCGACAGTCGCATGCACTGCCATTCGGGGAACTGAGAAACATTTATGCAAAATGTGTATTAATGGTAGAAATGTTGTGGTATTGCTGGATTCAGGTAGCCTTGTGACCCTGATAAAGGCTGAGTTAGTTAAAACAGAGGTCTCTGGGAATAGCAAGGTAGCCGTTATTTGTGTGCATGGGGACACCCGAGAGTATCCAGTGACTACGGTGTGTTTCGAGACCCCCAAAGGTACCCTCTCTCATCCAGTGGGCTTAGTATCTCAGTTACCGCATGACGCCATTGTGGGAAGGGATTTTCCGAAGTTCTGGGAACTGTGGGATGATCCTGAGCCCCCCACTGGTGCCCCTATGTACCAGGAATGTGATAGCCAGAACTCCCCTGAGAGTGGTGAGGACTCTCCGGAATTTCCCTTGTCAGTATTGGCAGGGGAGACTCAAGAAACTGGAGAGGAGCCCACCTCCTCAGACGAAAACCTACCGTCTGTGGAGTTTTCTGATCTTGAGGTTCACAGGGAAAACTTTGCCACAGAACAGTTGAAAGACCCCGCCCTAATAAAGGCACGGGAAAACGTAGTGAAAATAGATGGCGAGTTAGTGAACCCAGATAATACTGGCACTTACCCATACTTCAGCGTAGAGAAGGACCTACTGTATCGGGTGGCAAAAAGGGCAGAAGAAACCGTTGAGCAGCTTGTGGTGCCCAAACCTTACAGGAAGTTGGTGTTGGAGTTGGCCCATGGGCACATTCTTGGAGGTCATCTGGGGACAGAGAAAACCCGAGAGAGGGTATTACAGAGATTCTATTGGCCTGGGGTGATGAAGGACATAGAAAATTATTGTTCCTCCTGCCCTGTGTGTCAGAGGTCGGCCCCGATGCCACATTTCCGTAGCCCGCTGGTCCCTCTACCCATCATTGAGGTCCCGTTTGAGAGAATCGCAATGGATTTGGTAGGTCCTATAATCAAGTCCGCTAGGGGGCACCAGTACATATTGGTTATAATGGACTATGCCACCCGTTATCCAGAAGCGATCCCTCTCAGAAATACCTCGGCCAAAACCATAGCCAAAGAGCTATCTCTTGTTTTTAGCCGGGTGGGTATTTGTAAAGAACTGCTTACGGACCAAGGTACACCCTTTATGTCCCGGGTTATGAAAGAGCTGTGTAAATTGTTCAAAGTGACGCAATTGCGTACATCTGTGTATCACCCCCAAACCGATGGGCTGGTTGAAAGATTCAACAAAACCCTAAAACAAATGTTGAAGAAAGTGGTGGATAGAGATGGAAGGGATTGGGACTGTCTACTTCCTTATTTGATGTTTGCTATTAGGGAGGTGCCCCAATCCTCTACGGGATTCTCCCCCTTTGAGTTACTGTATGGGAGACACCCAAGAGGGCTGTTGGATATTGCCAAGGAAACTTGGGAAAGTGAGAGTTCTCCCCACAGGAGTGTGATTGAGCATGTCGCCCTGATGCAAGATCGAATTGCACAGGTAATGCCCATCGTGAAGGAACATTTGGCCCAAGCGCAGTTGGCACAGCAGAGAGTGTACAACCGTGGAGCCAAGACCCGTACCTTTTCCCCGGGGGATAGGATATTGGTACTTGTCCCTACGGTTGAAAGTAAATTCCTTGCCAAATGGCAAGGCCCCTACGAGATAATGGAAAAAGTGAGCGAAGTGAATTACAAGGTCAGACAACCAGGAAGGCGAAAGCCCGAACAGATCTATCACGTTAATCTGTTGAAAGCCTGGAGGGATAGAGAGTCCCTAGTCGCAGACACTTGGTCACCAGCTCAAACTGGTTGCGTGATTCCTGAGGTTGGAATCGCAGCCACCTTGTCACAACCCCAACAACAGGAGGTTAAGGAGTTTGTGCTTCGCAACAAGGAGGTGTTCTCTGAGCTGCCGGGACAAACATCTGGGGTAGAGCATGACATTATTACCCCGCCCGGTGAAAGGGTGAAGTTAAAACCCTATCGGATCCCAGAGGCCCGACGGGAGGCAATACGGGAGGAAGTACAGAGAATGCTGAACTTAGGGGTGATAGAGGAGTCCCAAAGTGATTGGTCTAGTCCCATTGTGTTGGTGCCTAAACCGGATGGGAGCTGGCGATTTTGTAACGATTTTCGTCAGTTGAACAAAGTTACAAAATTTGACACCTACCCCATGCCACGTATAGATGAGTTGATCGACCGGCTGGGAACAGCCCGATACATGACGACTCTTGACCTCACAAAAGGGTATTGGCAAATCCCCCTGGCCAAGTCGGCCAAAGAGAAAACCGCATTTGTAACCCCAGACGGGGCGTTCCAATATAAAAGAATGCCGTTCGGGTTACAGAATGCGCCGGCCACATTCCAGCGGAAAATGGACCAGATGCTGAGGCCCCATCGGAAGTATGCTGCGGCTTACCTGGATGACATAATTGTCCATAGCACAGATTGGGCCTCACATCTGCCAAAAGTGCAAGCAGTCCTGGACTCTGTTCGGGAAGCAGGGTTTACGGCTAACCCCAAGAAGTGTACCATTGGGCAGGAGGAGGCCAAATATCTTGGGTACACCATTGGGAGGGGAGTAATAAAACCCCAACTCAACAAAGTCGAGGCCATCCAGAGTTGGCCACGTCCCAACAGCAAGAAGCAGGTACGAGCCTTTCTGGGAATCGCTGGGTATTATCGGCGATTCATTCCCCACTTTGCTTCTAAGGCTGTGCCCCTAACCAACCTGACGAAGGGGAAAGGGTCGGTCATGATTAAATGGACCCCCGAGGCTGAGGCAGCATTCCAATTCTTGAAACAAGCCTTATGTAGCCAGCCAGTGTTGTACTCACCCGACTTCTCTAGAGACTTTGTCGTACAAAGTGATGCGTCAGATGTGGGGTTAGGAGCAGTATTGTCCCAGGTCTGGAACGGGGAAGAGCACCCAGTCATTTACCTCAGCAGGAAGTTGAAGTCCCATGAGGTAAATTACGCCACCGTTGAAAAGGAGTGTTTAGCGGTGAAGTGGGCTCTAGATTCCCTTCGGTACTACCTGCTAGGTAGGCACTTTGACATGGTTACGGATCACGCTCCGTTAAAGTGGATGGCTCAAAACAAGGAAACAAATAGAAGAGTGAATAGGTGGTTCCTGGCCCTCCAGGAATTCAACTTCACAGTAAAGCATCGCCCTGGCGTTCAAATGGGGAATGTGGATGCTTTGTCTCGAGTACATGAATGCCTGATTGCTGGTGTTCCAACCCCGAGGTTAAAACAAGAGGGGGGGGTATGTGACAGCAGGAAGGTAAAGTCACCTGGTTGCATCCAGGGGGGTAGATATATTTCGCCCAGATTCAGGCTTTACGCTGACTTATACAGCTAGGTGGAGAGTTGTATAAGCCCAGCTGAGACTAGTGGGCTCATTGATGACTCATACCTCTAGGGAGAGGGCTGGGCGTCGTGCAGACAGGGAGTTGATGAGGCCAGCTGAAGCTTGTCAGCTCATTTAGGCCTCTATAAAAAACTCCCAGATTCATTAGGTGTTAGCTCATGCCTGGAAGCAGACCTGTGTGGACTGTCTAGGGAGAGTGAACCCCTGTGCGGTGAGAGAAAGCCTGTGTGGCTATATTTTGCTTGGACATTTAAAACCAGGGACTAGGACAGCACTAGGCTGATCCCAGTCGTTAGTTAGGAAACCTGTAAGTTTAGTCAGAGGTCAAGTTGACCAGGATTTATTTTGTTTATGTTTTTTTTGCCTTGCTGTGTTTTTGTCACTGTAAATAGAAAATAAACCGCACCTTTTTGATTTTGAAAACCACAACCTCCATCTGCTGGGCCTGTTTTGGGTGGGGAGCCCATCCCGGGGGTCACACATACCCGCTGCCGAGCTAGCCCCCTCACATCCCCCCTACTATCAAAAATCCCTCCTTAAATTTTTCTAGCAACCTCAGTGTCTTTATTAGAAAGTTGACTGTCCCCGTATTGGGTGCATAGATCGAGACAAATGTGTGTTGATGTCCATATAATGTCCCCTTAACAAATAAAAAACGGCTCTCCGGGTCTATCTGAGAGGATGCAAAACACAACGGAAAATATTTTTTAAAAGCTATAGTCACCCCCCTTGCCCTGGCTATGGGAGATGGGGCATGGAACCACTGATCGAAGGTATGTATAGGCATTTTTTGGATAGCTCCTGCCACGAAATGCATCTCCTGCATATAAACCACCTCAGCTTCATAGCGACGCAACTCGTGCCAGAGGCGCCCCTTTTCTGCAATGAACACATTCCTCTTACATTATAGGTCAATACTTTTATCGGACTAGACATTCCTTTAACCCTACACCCCTTCCTATCCGCTGCCCTCCCCCCATATCTCTCCCCACAGATCGCGCTTTCCCTCGGGAGACGAGGAAGAAAAAAAAAAAAAAACACCTTACAAAACCCATCCATCTATTGGGAGTTGGGTCTGCCCCGGGGAAATAACTCAGTCGCAGCCCCTCCTCCCCCTCCCTAAACCCCACTTTAATCAGGAGATAGATTAGTGCAAGTGTGTTACCACCCACACCAATCCCTCCATCTTCCTGCGATATTGCAGAATTCCTAGTCCCCTATATCGGACCAGACCAGGGATGGACTGGGACAAAAATTTGGCCCTGGACTTCAGCCAGACCGGCCCACTTTATTTTTCCAAACACACACAAAAACAGTATATAAACTATACGCAATTGCGCAAAAAAACAAAACATAAGTAAAAACATTCCACTGTAAATATAAACTGTTTTTTTATTTTAATTCTTAATTTAGAAAAAAAAGATGCATTCCAACATTACAGATGCCTTTAGAATGACATTTGTCAATGGCAGGTGTCATAAATAAGGAAAACAGTTATAAATAACATCTTATTTTTGAATATAATATTAACAAGAAACAGTTCAATCAATAACTTGTGGGAATCACAAACATAAATAGACAGGGAAAAATCCACTCTAACATACAATGCGAATTAACAAGGCAGTATAAACGGCTAACCACCCAAAAAGGTCCAAAATCACTGTTGGGGCCTATAGAAGAAGCTTAGAAAACAATTCACTTTTCTCTGCAACTTTGTCAATAATCACATCAGAGTCAAGAGAGCAGAGAATGTCCTTTTCTGTTGACATCAACATAAAAGCTTCCAGATGCTCTTGTGACAGCTTGGATCTGAGTCTGTTTTTTTTTTCTCCATAAAGATTTTATTTAATAAAATAAAATAACATAACAGCCAATATCAAGCATGACAATGAACACAAAAAAAAATACATACACAGGATAGCTTAGGCTCTACAAGGAAGACAGAAACCTCACGTACATGTCTAACAAACCTCATGATACACTTCCCACAAACACTATTGACATAGTCGCTCCTAGGAGCAGAAAGATTTTCAAGAGTTAACCGGTGATGAAACCATGTCATTCGAGGTAGGACCCAGTGCTACCAGGTCTATCCAGCGTATTGGGAAGTAGAGGCCTAAGTAACTGTAGTTCAGAGCCTATCTGATAACTTCAAGAACAATCCCTAAGGGGGTGCCCATCTCGAGATTGGTGATTATAGGGGCCACCCGTAGGTAACCATGACGCCCCAAAATCCGCACAACATCAGATTGGGCATAGACAGAAAAAAAAAGGGAAAGAAAAGAAGAAAAAAAAAGAAAAGAAAAGGGAGGGAAAAAATAACCTAAGAAAAAACGAGAGAAAGAAGGTATGAAAGAGGGGAGGGGTGGGGGGGGAGTAGGAGGGAGAAGTCCCAGGGAAACTACCAGGAGAGGGGGTGGGGGAACCACCATCTACCCTCTCCGTTCAGTCTGCCACTGGAGTAATACGGTCGTATCTTGAAGTTTCTATGTGTCAGCCAAGAGAGTCTCCGACACGGGATCCAATCAAACGCTCATTGACAGCAGCGCCTGATATTCAGCAGATTGTCTAAATTTGAACCAATCATCCCAGGTAAATGAAAATTTTGAGATCCTATCTTGTGCAGTGTATATCAGCTCCTCTATCGCTGCAATGTGATTAATACCTGTTACCCATTCCTTCATAGACGGTGGCACTGTGGACCTCCAATGAACGGGTACACACAGTCTGGCCGCGTTTATCATGTGAATCGCCACTGAGTTGCGGTAAATCTTCCTGGATATTTTGGAGAGGTGAAGAAGATACTGTGCCGGGGAGAACTCCAGCGGAAGCGAGGAGACCGCTGTCGTCGCACTATGCACCTCACGCCAATATGGCTGAATCAGTGTGCATTCCCACCAAATATGGAGGAAAGTGCCCAAGTCCTTGCCACATCTCCAGCACCGGTCTGTTACATTCGGAAAAAATTTATGGAGGAGGTCAGGTGTCTTATACCACCGCGATCTGATCTTGTACCCATTCTCCTGTGTATTCACATTCAGGGAGCCCTTATGGATAAACCAATGAACTCGTTCCCAGCTTTTCTTCTCAATCGTTCTGTCTAACCTCGCCTCCCAAAAGGCGTGCTCCGCTTGCATGGAAACAAAGGGTTCTCTAAACAACGAGGCATAAAGCAGCGAGATCACATGCCTCTGGGGAGGCAGGCCAGAGCATAAGGACTCGAAAACCGTAAGCGGTTTTGTAAAGCATCCTCTCTTAGAAGGGTGATCAAGAAAGTGTTTTATCTGGAGGTAAGCCAAAAAGGGGAAGGACTTGGTCGGGGATAAAGAAGCTAGTTCTTTATATCTAAGAAATCTGTCCCCAGAAAAACAATGTCTGGCTTGCAAATCCGAACGTGACCATTCCCTCGCCAGATAAGATCTATCCATTCCAGGCACAAAGTCTGGATTACCCCTCATAGGAGTCAACCCGCAATCCGTAGCTGAAACCACATGAGCCCTACAGGCCTGTTCATAAGCCGAAAGAGTAGCACCCACAAGGGGTGGAATTGGGTATCAGACGTCCAGTGCGTCTTAGTAAACCATGGGACCTTACCCAGCTCTGCTCCCGTGATCAGGTTCTCCAAGAGAACCCATCCCTTGCAGCGAACATGTACCCACCAGTCCACAATACACGCTAGATGAGCAGCCCAGTAATACCTCTGTAGGTCCGGGAGACCAATACCTCCCCCCAACTTTGGCAGCACCAACTTAGCCCATCCGATTCTCAGTGCCCTGGCTCTCCAAAGGAACTTCCTACAGATTCTCTTATAGGTCACGAAGAAAGAGGGTGGCAGGTGTATCGGAATTGTTTGAAACTTGTACAGAATGCGGGGAAGCACCGTCATTTTCAAGATTGTGGCCCGCCCGAACCAAGAGATCGTGGGAGTATCCCACCGAAGGAGATCTTGTTCAATAGCTTTCAGCTCTGCCAAAAAGTTTTTCCCATAAAGGTCCGTCAGTCGGCCAGTAATCCGGATGCCTAGGTAGGTAATTTCATCCGTCTTCCATCGAAAGGGAAAGTTCTCTTGACACAGATCAGCAAGAGACGAAGGTAACGAGACATTGAGGGCGAATGATTTGGAATAATTAATCTTTAGATTCAAAATAGTTCTGAAGAGGTCAAGGGCTTGCATCAAGTTAGGCAAGGATGTTAAGGGGGACGAGAGAAAGAGCAGAATGTCATCCGCAAAAGCTGCGAGCTTGTATTCTCTGTGCTGGATTTCAATGCCCCTGATATTGGGGTTCTCCCGGATGCAACGGAGAAGAGGTTCCAGGGTGAGGGTATACAGAATGGGGGAAAAAGGACAGCCCTGCCTGGTGCCGTTGTGGATGGAGAAGGCCTCCGACAAGTGGCCATTGACTCGAACTCTAACAGTCGGGTTCGTGTACAGAGCTCCGATGTAAGCCCGCATTGTAGAGCCCAATCCTAGGGCTTCCAATGTCAAGTCCATGTAAATGCGAGCGACTTTGCGATCAGTATCGCTACCCCTTTTGTCTTGGAATCAGCACAGGTCGCGTGGTAAACGTCAGGGTATCTCTTATTGGTAAGACGTTGAACAGAGCTAGATTTAAAGTGGGTTTCCTGGAAAAAGATGACTTGGGCCCTATGTCTGTGGGCTTCTGCCATAAGGCTGCTGCGCTTCTCAGGAATATTGAGGCCTTTGGCATTCAAAGAGAACACCTTGAGAGATAGAGGAGCCGAAGACTGCATGATGGGGCCATAGGGGTATCTCCTAGTAACCTTAAACGGAGAGGGGAAATGGGGGGGGAAATACAGAAGGGAAAGGGACGAAAAAGAAAAACAAGGAGAAGATAATAGGGAAAGTAGGAAAAGCACCTATCTTGACCCTGTTCTGATGGTATCCGGACCTTAGAAACCCCGGGCTCTCTTCCACAATAGGGAAGCTACCCCCAACTAGGGGTGTGGTCGTGTACTACCGGAGGTAGCAGTAGTCCCGCTGTGCTACCTAATAAGGGAGTGATAGGAAAGATATTGATAGGATTATGGTACAATATGCCGGAGTGTTCAAGAGGGGAAACCCGCCTCCCTTGGGGTGGGGGAGAAGTCTAGAACCTAAACGAACCAACCTACTCCACCGCCCAGGTCCCCCACACCGGCTTAAAGGTAGCTCAGGTTAAAACACCTCAGTCAAAGGACAGCGATCAGAGGCATGCCACGAAGGCCCATCCATAACAAAGATACCGGGCACCCCGTGGCACCCCCCCTCCCCCCACCCACAGCTGGGCTCAAGTCCCAGCAAAAATTCTGACAGCTACTGGGATCTTAAGATTGTTCCGCACACATGGTACTCAATATCTCACGCCTACAATGCAATACTACACACTGTCTCTCGCAGTCCGGGTCATCCACTATAATGGGACCCCTGGAGTGCGAGAAACCCGCGGAGCCCTGTTCAACAACCCTAGATCCTCAAGGAGGAAAAAAATCAAGTTCCCAGGGCTGCTAAAAACCAACTGAAAGGTAAAATGTTAATAAACAATAAGCAAATCCATGAGGAAACCCAACAAGGAAGAGAGGGAGGGTACACCCGGGGCCACCCTCAACGGGAACACGAGGGTGACAGCCCCAGGGGCACCACCCCTCACACACAAACTGACAGGCCCATGTCCCACGAGGGGGTCGCATTTCTGTACCCCCCCACGTCTGGGACAAGACCCTGCGGCCAAGAACTAAGGACATGCCTGGAAGTCCCGAGTGTATGACAGCCATGTAAACAAAGGGTAGTCATAAGCCAATCTCCAGACCCCCCAAGCATGCTGTAAAGCAGATTTAAAGCAAAGCCAACCCCCCGTAACATTACTACTACATGTTCCAAACAAACATAAACACAACTGCTGCATGAAGCAATCTCCCTGAGTATAAAAAGGCAAGATGATATCACAATGAAGAGATAACATAACACACAAAGAAAAAGGGGGGGTAGGGGAGGAAGGACGGGGAGGGTGGAAGGAAATAGGGGGAGAGGGAGGGGAAAAATGTGGATGGAGGGGAAGGGGGAAGGGGGAAGGGAAAAAGGAGAGGAGGTGGAAGGGGAAGGAGAGTAGGGAGGGGGAAGGGGAAAGGGGAAAGGGAGGGTGGAAAGGGGAGGGGGACATGGGACTCCTATAACATGGGTCAAGGTAAATTGTCATTCCAAATGCGAGTATAGCAAACATCATCTGAACATTTGACAGCCAACCCGCAGCCTCTAGGCATTGTCCGTCCAGCAGTGTCACAATCTAGCATATCTTCGTCAAGGAGGACAAACGGTGTAAAGGCATATGACGTGAGAAGCAGGTTATGGAACAAATGCCCCAAGCAGGTGGACAGACATACGGTACAGCCAGGAGGAATAGCGAGTCTAAGAGGTAAAAGCCACCTCCTCTCCATAGTGCTCCAGAGCCTGGGGAGGGGAAACTCAGAGTAACAGTAACAATATCTCACATAATCAGGGACCCCAAAGCCTGGGGCTAAACCACATGTCAAAAGCAAACAAACAGAGTACATGACAGATAATGTAAGCTGCGTAGCGGATACCTGCTATACTCTCTTCAGGGCAAAGTGATGATCATAGCTTTCTGGAAGGGAATGTAAGGGGGACCGTGTAGGTAATAGTGATGAGGCCTGTTTGAGCAACATCAGGGGAGAATGAGTTCAAAAAAGAAGGGGGGGAGTCAGAAACCAGCTCAGCGGACCATTCTCAGTATCTTCAGTGATCCGTCTTTCACCGGGCAGATGACGGCGACGCTCGCGGGCTTTCATCCGTCTCCATGTCCTCTCGCTCCCGTGGTTAGGGGGCGTCCGAAGCTCTGCGCCTCCTTTGCCGATGCCTTTGCGACCGTGGGGTTTCGCTGGGTCGGGTGGAAATCCAGGGCTCTTGCTGCAGAAAGGAACCATACCAGTCCGTCACACTGACCTCAGGAATACCTAGGGTGTCACAAAACTGCTGAAAGTCAGCTGGTATCCTCAGAAAGGCGGTACGGTTCCCAGCTGTCACCTGAAGGCAGAAGGGGAACTTCCAGCGATATGGGATACGCCTGTCCCGCAGGACTTATAGCAGAGGGCGTAGGTCTCTTCTATGTTGTAGAGTAATAGCTGAGAGATCCTGGAACAACTGTATGCGTGCCCCCTCATACTCCAGATTTGCCTGATTACGAGCTAAACGCAGTATGTCCTCCTTCTGGATGAAATTCACCAGGCAGCACACAATGTCCCTAGGGGGGTCCGTATCTCTGCCCCTGGGCCTGAGTGCTCTGTGGCACCTCTCCATCTCTACTGGGGCATCAGGCGGCCTGCCCAGCAGGGTATTAAAAATGGCCCAGACTGCCATTTGTAGTTGGGGCCCCTCCACTGATTCAGGTACCCCCCTAATACGCAGGTTACGCCTGCAACCCCTATTGTCCAAGTCCTCCATGTGACGGTGCATGTCCATGAGGTGTTGTGCCTGAGAGGTGGAGACCCGTTGGACTTGGTGGATGACCGCCCCGTGCGTCATGGCGGTCGACTCCACATGTTCCAGCCTGGTAGCCACTGCTCTAATCTCGCCTTTCAGGTCGGAGACCGCCGCGAGTAGGGAGATCTTAATGTCCTGGGCCACCTGCTGCAGGTCGGCCATACTCAGTGGAGGAGGAGGATATCTTGCAGACATACCTGGGAAGCTTGCGGAGGCAGAGGGGGAAACTGCGGGGAGCGCCAAACTCGAGTCCGAGGCCTGAAATGCGGCCTGTGCGTCTGCCGGCTGAGTGCGGATAGTCTTGCTCAGCTGAGTCGAGGGATCCGACTGCGCCCGGGTGACTGAGGAACTTCTCCCGGTCATTGTGGCGGTTCAAGACTAAGGTATTAGCTTATTAAATGCCGGTTCAGGAGATCCGGGCGGCGGAGCTCTCCAACTATGCTGCCATCTCGCTCCGGTGCTAGGCCACGCCCCCTGAGTCTGGTTTTGATGAACTTGAGAGTTGAAAATGTACGTTCACAAGCAACCTGAGTGATGGACAGGGTGAGTAGGAACTGGCATGTAAGACCTAGGAGGTGGTAGGCATTTGACATCATATTGAACCTCCTGAGAATCTGGTAGCAACACAGCGGGCATTCTTTACATGAGGAACACTTCTTACATTGGATTTCAACCTGCTCGTCTTCACTTTCATTCTCCAATGTTTTCACCTTGTATTCATCTAGTGGAGACATTTTTAATCTTTCCCACTGAAGAGCAAAACTGCTTAATTCACGCTGTAGATTCTCAGCACTTGCTTCACTGTCAAACTTTGACAGACATTTGCTAAGTTCTTGGAACATCAGTGGTGAAAGAGACGAGGACTTTAACTGAGTGAAGTTTCTTGGGTCCAGAAATGCAAGGTCAGCGTAGAGTGTTCCATGACTCAGGAACCTTCTGTGCAATGTCTCTGTAGCTGTGTCCATTATTTGATTGTGTACTGTGACTTCATAAGCCTTTTCTGGACTTGTAATAGTTTCAGCATGAGCAATCTCTCCAGGCATGGTTTTCTTCTTCCTTTTTCTTTGTTATGGCAATGTAGACTGAACTTCCAGTTCTATCTCTTTGTCCTGCTCCTGCAATTTTTCATTTGCCCACAGAACAAATTTCTCTGCAGCTGCACTAACTGAGGCAAAATCTCTTGACATATTTTTAAGACTTTCATGTGTTGTCATAACCATTCTATGAGCAGACAGTATATCCATCCCCTGTGTTTGAAGATATTTGGACAGTGGTGAAGTCTTCTCGAAGATCCTTAGGAAGGTTTGTTCTGTCAGTATCATCTCATACTTTAGCAGAGCTTCTACAAATCCTCGTGCTTGAATGCGAGCAGTTGTTTTTAGGGTAACATCTTCTTGTATTGCTGTCAATGCAAGAATGACATCTACATAGAGACAATTGTCTGGATTTGCAAATGATCCAAACACTTTCCTGAGAGTGTTATCCTTGGCCCACCACCGTGTCTCTCCGATTAGTGAGAGTCGTCTCTGGTGCTTGTCTTGGCTCTCACTTTCCCACACATTCATCCTTTTATATGACTCACGAAAGAACACTGCAATGTCATTAAGCACTGCAAAAAGTGATCCAGATTGAATTACTGTTTGGGTTGTGTCTGCCAAAACTAGGTTAAGCACATGGGCATAGCACCAAACATGCACTTGATTTGGTGAAAATTTGGACATATGAGTAGAAAAGCCTTTGAAGCGGCCTTGCATGTTAGAGGCACCATCTGTAGCATGTCCAATGCACTTGCTGAAGTCCAAATGGATCTTCTCCGCAAGCTCTGAAAGAATATCCACAAAATGTTGTCCAGTAGATTCCTTACACTTGACAATGCTGATAAGCCTTTCATGAATGGTGTCTGTTACATATCGCAAAACAATAGAACACTGGTCTTGTGAGGTGATGTCTTGTGTGGTGTCAATCTGCACAGAGAACATTACGGCATTCTTTATGTCTCTCACAATGGTCTCCTGAATAAGGTGCTGAATGGTGTCAATGACAGAATTAATGGTTCTTTTAGACAGTAACGTAACCAGGGAACCTCTGCCTGTTGCCCCAGTCTGATGTAGCTTCTTCGATTTTTCTATGCATTCTTTTAAATGCTCTTTCAGACAGACGTCATACTTGCTTAACAGGAGTATAATTTCTAAGAAGTTACCATGATCAATATTGCTGTCATCAAGCATGTATGCAGCCTCATTCTCTGACCTATAGCTAAGACCTCTTTTGCCAATCAATTTTACAACATCAACCACACGCTCCAGTATTTGTCGTCTCTTTCTGATTTGTTCTCTGTGTGAGGACAGCTGACTTTCTACAAGTAAATGTTTAACGTCAAATTTAGAGGCATTTAGGAAGTATGCTTCTGCACAGGTTTTGTGTGCCATGCTCTTTTCATGTTCCTCTATGCGCTGATGCACATGTTTCCAGTCTGTCATACCACTTATGAAGGAAGATTTGTTAGATAACTTGGAAAATGCTATGCAGACAGAGCAATGTAATGCATGGCGTTCTTGGCAGTAAGTAAGCCACCGTCTATTAGTGCCATCCTTGCAACAGAACACTTTCTGTACCAATGGATTTGTTGATGTTTGTTGAGGATGATAATTAAAAAATATATTCAAGTTTTCCTTGTGGGGACAAATGTAATAATCAATGTTTTCCTCAGTGACTTCACTTTCCTCTGTGTATGCTGCCATTTCAACACTCTCTCCTTTGTTTCCATTTCCTCTGTCATCTACTCTCTCATGCGTTATGTCTTCTCCTCTCTATAATCCTCTGTCTTTTTTCAGAACTTCTCTCTCTTGTCTACACTCATGTTCCTGCTCATCTCCTCTATCGTCTTCACATTCATCGCCTGCCTCATGCTCCCTCTCCTCTCCACTCTCCTCTATTGTGGACCCAGCCTGAGAATAGACATATAGTAAGTCACAACTGTAGGCATAATATGTTCCAAAAAGTCCACAAATCTTTATGTGGTTTAAAAAGGAATAAATAATAATGTCTGACTTACCACAGCAGTCAGGCCCGCGCTGCTATCAGCTTTTGCGGACGTTCCAGCAAATAATGCGTCTAGTTTTACACATTTAGTGGCATCTGCCTCAAGTGCTTGCCTTTTTTTGTCTCTTAACTTTTCGGCTCCTCCCTTACGTTTTGTCTTGTGTTTTAACATGTTTGTTGTTGCAAGTCACACCTAATGGGTTTAGTTAAAGTGTAATACATTATTTAAACATTTCTCTAGATTTTCAAAACTTCTTATATACTTATGGAGTAAACTTCTATTAATCTTCTGTTATTATCTATGGTATAAAGGTTTGAACATGCAATACAGACACATATATTACTTTTGTGAATTGGCAAAAGAATTACAAAATCTAGGACAGGGCAACTGATCTGGAAAATATTGCTGCATTGCAGATTTTTGCATCTGCATTTCCCAAATACAGCAATATGCCATCTGCAACGGTAGCAGTGGCAGCTACTTCTCCAGCCATACCCCAGCCAATATTAACCACTTGCCGCCCGCGCTATGGCCAAATGACGGCCACAGCGCGGACCTGAATTTCCAAGAGGCTGTCAATAGACGTCCTCCCCTTTGCATGCGCCCCCCGCAGGGCGTGCGCGGCGCGCGCTGTGATCACCGAGCCAATGACAGCTGATCACGTGATGTAAACAAAGCTTGGTAATAATTTTTTTTGTTTTCTCACGCTGACAGCATGAGGAGAAAAAAAAGCCAATCACCGGCTTTTGTGTAATGGACATCAGTCCCCAGTGGAAGAGGCACATCAGCCTCATCAGTGGTGCCCACCAGTACCGCCTGTCAGTGCCCCCTGCCAGTGGCCACCAGTGCAAACACAGTGCCACCTATCAATGTCTACGAGTGCCACCTATTAATGCCCACCAGTGTTGCCAAGCAGTGCCTCATCAGTCTCACCTACCATTGCTGACCAGTGCCCATCATTGCCACCTATCAGTGCCCATCACTGCCACCTATCGGTGCCCATCACTGCCAGCTATCAGTGCCACCTATTAGTGCCAATTCTCAGTGCCCACCAGTGCCACCTATCAATGCCCTTCAGTGCCACCCATCAGTGCCACCTCTGTGTCACCTCTCAGTGCCCACCAATGCCACCTCTCAATGCCCACCAGTTCCGCCCATCAGTGCCGCCCATCGGTGCCCATCAGTGCAGCCTATCAGTGCCCATCAGGGAAGCCTATCGGTGCCCATCAGTGCAGCCTCATCAGCGTACATCAATGAAGGAGAAAAATCACACGTTTGCAAAATTTTATAACAAAATATAAAATGGTTTTGTATATATATTTTTTTTAATCAGTCTTTTACATTTTTTTTTAACAAAAAATAAAAACCGCAGAGGTGATCAAATACCACCGAAAGAAAGCTCTATTTGTGGGGAAAAGTTGGGTACAGTGTTGTATGACCGCGCAATTGTCATTCAAAGAGTGAGAGCGCTGAAAGCTGAAAATTGGTCTGGCAGGAGGGGGGTTTAAGCAATGGCGTCCCTAGGGGGGACCAGAGGGGGCCCTGGCCCCCCCAACATTATGCTGTGCCCCACCATGTTCCCCCCCCAAAAAAAAAAAAAATTTTTTCGCTCGGGCTGCTGCTGGGGTAACATAGTCTCTCCTGAGAGGGAGAGCGTCCCCAGTCAGCTCCTGTGGGGGATTCCTCCCCCTCCCTCTGCTCGCTGACACTGCATAATGCGAGCGCTCACACAACCACAGCCGCTCGATCTGCTCCTTTCCCTGCATCCTCATTGGCATGGAGAAGAGTGAGTTGCAGGAAGGACTCCACGAGCACTGTGGGAGGGGGGGGAGGGGGGCCCAAGCCTTCATCTCAGTTACTGAAAAAACAGACTGATTTCTCCCGTCCTTAGGACAGGAGAACCAGCCTATAAATTCCGAGAGTGGTGACTGCAAGCTGAGCCGAGTGTCAGTCTATGACACTCTTTCACAGCCCAGCGAGTCCAGCCACCCCCCCTCACTCCAGCCACCCCCCCCCCAGACTGCAGTACACTGTAATCACTGAACTGCATTATCTCCATCCCTTCTCTCCCCCATCTGTCTCCCTCCCCCTCTCCTGTTCTTTCAAGACATTCACAATTTACTTTCGCTTTCAGTTAGGCAGGGAATATACGGTGCAAATTTCTTTCCTGCATCCACAGATTGCAGGAAAGAAACTTGCATGATTCCCCCATCAACACAGACAGTGCTGACAGGGGAATATCCCTCCTGCCCAACAATTGTATTCCTCCGACAAACAGTGATTATCACTAGTGACTATAGCAACCACTAGTGATAATCATAAGAGAATCTGCTCATTAATGGTTCAAATTTCAGCCAGTTCCTGCTGAACCAGCTCAGATTTAAACTGTCTATGGCTGGTCTATGGCTGGTCTTAGCTCTTAGCACTTTTTTTCATTCAACTATTAGGTTGAATGAAAAAAAAAAGAAATTATCCAATTCCCATATCTACACATTATAGGTGGATGGGGGAATGTTCCCAGTGTGGACCAGTGCTGGAACAACCAGAGTTGCTGTCCTGTCCCGGCTATTCACAGCGCTGGTCTCTGTCTCCATGGCAGCGGCGGCAGCACATTGGAACCCAGTGCTGGTTACTTTATGGGGCTGATGTACAGGAGGGCCAGCTCAATTTGTTGTTAGAGATGGGCTGGGCATGTTCAAAATTCCACATGCCAGAGCCTGCCAGGAAGCCCACACTGCACAGCGCTAATCACAGGCAATGAGACATTTCCCGCTCCGCAGCTCCACAGATCAGGAAATGTCTCACTGTCTGTGATTAGCACTGTGGAGTGTCGGCTTCCTGGCGGGAGATCGGGCATGTGGGATTTCAAACACACCCGAGCCCATCTCTATTGGTTGTAGACAGTTGAGCTCCCTGCAGGTTGCTTAGCAGCAGTGGCGCCTTCTCTGACATGCTGATCGGGATGCAATCCAGGTGATGCTCCTAGTCAAATCCTAGTGTTAAATATCAGTGATTTTATTGATCAAAGCCCACACTTTACAGGCATAGAGCCCACATGGCCGCTGAACATACAGTTTATATACTGTATATATGTGGTTGTACTCTTGATGCTAATAAATACTGTGTTTATTAGATCTGACTGGGAGCATCACTAGGATCACATCCCGATCAGCATGTCAACAGAGAAGGTTATACAGCATTACTGCTGCTAGGTGACCAGCTGGGGGCTCGGCTCTCTATAACCAATAGTGCCAGCCTTCCCCTGCATGCACCCATAATGTCACCAGCACAAAGTCCTAATAGACTGCCGCCGGTGCCAAGGAGACAGATGCCAGACCAGCGCTGTCAATAACAGGGACAGGACAGCTGGGGAACCCCACAGTGGCAGAACACCAGGGCCCGGTGGCAAGACAACCTTTGCAACCCTGATAGTTCTCCCACTGCTTTGGACCCTTATATTTTCTTGGTGTGCTGGTGACATATATCTCTTGTTTTCTGCCACCCTGGTGGGGCCCCAGTATAGTAGGAAGGGAGCTCACTACAGAACATGTGAAAGGGCCCATTGTGGGACCGTAGTAAAGGGCCCGAGGATATATATATATTTGCATTTTATAGTTGGCCCCCCTACTTTTGTCCCTGTCCCCCCATGTGCCCCCCCTAAATATGAAAGCTGGAGAGGCCACTGGGTTTAGGTGCCCGGTAAGCAAGTGGTTAAAGAAGAGGACTGCAGCCCAGAGAAGGAGAGCCCTTCAGAAGTGTCCTGTTTACCCATTTCCAGGTCAGTGGTGAATGAGCACTTCAGCAGAGCTCTCAGCCAACCCAGCAGTTATTCCCCAAGCAGTGTGCTGCTGCCAAAACTGCCAGTACTGCCACTGGTCACTGATGAATGAATGTACTGCCACTGATGCATTAATGGTTGACCAGTGGTCAGCCATTAATGCATCAGTGACCTGACCGGTGGCAGTACATTGATTCATTCGTCTGTGACCGTCAGTAAATTTATTTGTCTGTGACCGTGGCCAGTAAATTTATTCATCAGTGACCGTGACCAGTGCAGGACATGTCACATTATTACATCAGTTAATATGACCAGTGGCAGACAGTACATTCCCCCCCCCCCCCCTCCCTCCGCCATGCTGCATATTAAAAAAATCAGAATGACAGTCACAGTTCATAATCTCTGTCACATTATTAAGGTTACTATGACCAGTGGGGTGGCAGACAGACAGTATATACCCCCCCCCCCCGCCATGCTGCATATTAAAAAAAAATCAGAATGACAGTAATCACTTCATACATCATATACTGCACTGCAGTCAGATGGCTGCATAACATTCCGTATGGCATCAGCCTAGTAGTTTGTTTCTTACTTTTGATAGAAATGTGACACTGGGGCTGATTTACCAAACGTTTGCACCATGAGTATTGGCGCATCTGCGTGCGCAATGGCTGTTTTGGTATTTACAAAACATTAGCGCCAGTAGCGCAGCCCTATTTGCCATTTACTATAGTGTTGTCGGCGGACGGGAGGAGGCGCTCAGTGCGCCACTAGGGACCTGGCGCACGGCATGTTAAAATATAAATATAAAGAAGTTGGAAGTGAGAATATAATGGGGGTGACATGGGGTGATGTGAGGAAGTGTAGTGACACCTGCCCAAATAACAAACATGGCCAAAATTGAGTGATAAAATAACTTTTTCAAAACCAGCCCGCTGCGCCGGCAATTCCGATTCGAGCTGCGGGAGGTTTTTTTGAGCTCAGCGCGGGAATTTCAATGGTTTAAATGCGCCGGGACACTGCACCGGCAAAATCTTAGTAAATGTCAAGTCACGTAAACTAATTTGCATAAGTTGAACAGGCACAGCTCTGAACTTCCCAGTGCGCCAGCAAAATGTAATTTCTAAAGGAAAAAAAAGGCATTTAAAAGCAGCCGCGGCTGTAATGAATTGTCGGCTCCCGGCAATATAGAGAAAAGTCATTGAAAGTGTTTGCTAACCAAAAAAAAAAAGCGTGGGGGTTCCCCAAATTCCATAACCAGGCCCTTCTCCAAACCAGGCCCTTTAGATCTGGCATGGATTTTAAGGGGAACTCCACCCCAAATTTAAAAAAAAAATGGCGTGGAGTTCCCCCAAAAATCCACACCAGACCCTTATCCGAGCACATAACCTGGCCGGCCGCAGGGGAAGGGGGGGGGCACGAGAGCGGCCCCCCCTCCCTCCTGAACTGTACCAGGCCACATGCCCTCAAAATGGGGAGGATGTCCCCATGTTGATGGGGACAAGGGCCTCATCCCCACAACCCTTGCCCGGTGGTTGTGGGGGTCTGCGGGCGGGGGGCTTATCGGAATCTGGAAGACCCCTTTAACAAAGGGGACCCCCAGATCCCGCCCCCCCCTGTGTGAAATGGTAATGGGGTACAAATGTACCCCTACCATTTCACAAGGAAAGTGTCAAAAATGTCAAAAATGACAAGAGCCGGTTTTTGACAATTCCTTTATTAATGTGTTTTCCTTTCTTCCATCTTCTTCTTCTTCCATCTTCTTCTTTTCTCCATTCGGGTTTCTTCCTCCATCTTCATCTTCCTCTTTATCTTCATCTTCCTTCTTCCTTCGGTCTTCTCGTCCGCATCTTGCCCCGGCGTCTTCCCTTCTTCTTTCTTCTCCGGCCGCTCCGTTTGAATTGGAGGTTCCCGCTGTGCGACGCTTTAGTTCTCCACTTGGTCCGCTACCACCTGGTGGCTCCAGCCCCCTCTGTCACCACGGGGAAAGTCCCTGTGAAATCCATGTGCGTCAGAGGGGGGCGGGGTCACCGGGTGTAAGCGGACCCAGAGGCGAACTGATGCGTCGCACAGCGGGAACCTCCAATTCAAACGGAGCGGCGGAGAAGAAAGAAGAAGGGAAGACGCCGGGGCAAGATTCGGACGAGAACACCAAAGGAAGAAGGAAGATGAAGATGAAGATAAAGATGAAGATGGAGGAAGAAACCCGAATGGAGAAAAGAAGAAGATGGAAGAAGATGGAAGAAGAAGATGGAAGAAAGGAAAACACATTAATAAAGGAATTGTCAAAAACCGGCTCTTGTCATTTTTTACATTTTTGACACTTTCTTCGTGAAATGATAGGGGTACATTTGTACTCCATTACCATTTCACACAGGGGGGGGCCGGGATCTGGGGGTCCCCTTTGTTAAAGGGGTCTTCCAGATTCCGATAAGCCCCCCGCCCGCAGACCCCCACAACCACCGGGCAAGGGTTGTGGGGATGAGGCCCTTGTCCCCATCAACATGGGGACATCCTCCCCATGTTGAGGGCATGTGGCCTGGTACGGTTCAGGAGGGAGGGGGGGCCGCTCTCGTCCCCCCCTTTTCCCCTGCGGCCGGCCAGATTATGTGCTCGGATAAGGGTCTGGTATGGATTTTTGGGGGGACTCCACACCATTTTTTTTTAAATTTGGGGTGGAGTTCCCCTTAAAATCCATGCCAGATCTGAAGGGCCTGGTATGGATATTTGGGGGGAACCCCACGTCATTTTTTTAAAAAATTTGCAGCGGGGTTCCCCTTAATACCCATTCCAGACCTGAAGGGCCTGGTTATGGAATTTGGGGGACCCCCACGCATTTTTTTTTTGGGTTAACAAAGACTTTCAATGACTTTTATCTGTATTGACAGGAACCAGCAATTCATTACAGCCACAAGGACTTTTAAATGACTATTATTTTACTTTAGAAATGTCATTTTGCTCTCCAACTGTTATAAACATGGAAAACATGTGCTACTTTACAGGCATACTATAGACACCCCCCGGGGATGATATTTAGTGCCAGTTCACACCGGATGCAGTGCAGTGCGTTTTTTTTGATGCCTGAAAAACGCAAAGAAAGTTGATCACATTAATGCCAATGGCATAGTTCACACCACTGCAGTCCGTTCCAGTGCATTTCAGAAAGCCAAAAAAATAATTGGTCATGCTGCATTTTTTAGGTACAAAACTGTACTGGACCCCAGTAAAACACATCAAAAACGCAACGGAACGTACCAAAAATGCACTGGAATGCACCGCAACGCACCTAAGTGCAACACACTTGTCCTAAGTGAAAAGAGGGGGAACAAAACACTGGACTGCATCAAAAACGCCTCAAAAATACACTGGAATGTGTCAAAAACGCGCATGCAGAAAAGCACCTGGAACGCACCCAGACTGCGTTTCTATAGTGTGAACTAGGGCCAGTTCACACCATAGAAACACAATCCGGATGCGTTCCAGGTGCTTTTCTGCATGCACGTTTTTCATGCGTTCCAGTGCATTTTTGGTACGTTTTTGATGCAGTCCAGTGCTTTTTTTTCACCCCTCTTTTTTATTAACCATAGATAAGGACAAGTGTGTTCCAGTGCGTTTTTGGTGCATTTAGGTGTGCTCCTGTGCGTTCCAGTGCGTTTATGATGCGTTTTGATGTGTTCCAGTACAGTCCAGTGCAGGTAAAATGCAGCATGTTCTACTTTTTTGGTGGAACTGGAACGCACTGGAACAAACACTGCCATTTAGAACCATATAACCAACTTTCCATGCATTTTGGATGCATAAAAAACGCAATGCACTGCATGTGGTGTGAAATGGCCCTTAAGCAATTTGGCATATTTAAAGGCACTTCTCCTTGTTTTGTTTTTGGTGTTTTCCAAATTGGTGACATTGATATATGTCCCTTAGGGTGGGACCTGGGCCCCCATTTTAAGGCCAATAACTAGAAGATAAGCCAGACAAGTGGGGACTAGCAAAATTAACAAGTCAGTTCCCATAGACTGCAATGGGATTTGTTGGTGGGGGAAGGGGTGATTGTCCCAGCTCTAATTTTGTAGCATGCTGGATGATGTGCTTAATTTTGGACGGGGGGAGGGGGGGGGGGGTTATTTTTTGCTAGCTGCATTGGTGTTGTTCTGCACATGCCCAGCCAGTTATTTTTTTTGGCATGCTTTTTGTGTGTGAACAGCGCTTGGATATTTCTGGGCATGCTCACTCAGAGAGTGTTTTTATGGGTTAGAAATTGAAGGACATCCTTAACAGGTGTACCCACTTTGAATTTCTGTCTCTACATTGAGGCTGGGTTCACACTAGTGCGACACGACATCTGTCCTACTTTGGATCCGACTTTGCCCTGCGACATGAAGCCGACATATATCCGACTTTCAATGAACGGGGATCCGACTTGGATCCCCGCCAATAGCAGGCACTGTGTTTGGTATGAATCTTGAGGGGAACTCCAGGCCAAATTTTTAATAAAAAACCGGCATGGGTTCCCCCTCCAGAGGCATAACAGGCCCTTGAGCCTGGTCTGGATTTGAAGGGGAACCCCTACGCCGAAAAAACAGCGTGGGGGTCCCCCCCAAAATCCAAACCAGACCCTTATCCGAGCACGCAACCTGGCAGGCCGCAGGGGAAGAGGGGGGGGACGAGAGAGCGGCCCCCCCTCCCTCCTGAACCGTACCAGGCCACATGCCCTCAACATGGGGGGTTTGGTGCTCTGGGGCAGGGGGGCGACCTGCGGCCCCCCCACCCCAGAGCACCCTGCCCCCATGTTGATGAGGACAGGGCCTCTTCCTGACAACCCTGGCCGTTGGTTGTCGGGGTCTGCGGGTGGGGGGCTTATCGGAATCCGGGAACCCCCCCTTGATAAGGGGGCCCCCAGATCCCGGCCCCCCCACCCTATTGAATGAGTATGGGGTACATCGTACCCCTACCCATTCACCTGGTGGAAAAAAAATGTCAAGAAAAAACACAACACAGCTTTTTAAATTAATTTATTGCACAGCTCCGGGGTCTTCTTCCGACTTCGGGGGTCTCCGCGCTCTCCGGTTCTTTCTTCTGCCGGGCCTACGCTATCTTCTTCCAGCTCTTTTGCTAGCGGGGCCCGGTCTTCTCCGTCGCCTTCTTCTTCTCCCGCTCTCCGGTTCTTCTCCCGCTCTCCGGTTCTTTCTTCCGCCGGGCCTCCGCTAACTTCTTTTAGCTCTTTTGCTAGCGGAGGCCCGGTCTTCCCGTCGTCTCGTCCGGCTCTCCGTTGTCCTTCTGCCGGCCCCTCCACTAACTTCTTGGTAGCTCTTTTGATAGTGGAGGGGCCGGTCTTCCCGTCGCCGTCTTCTTCTCTCTTCTCCTCCTCGATGTTGACGCGTCGCTTCCTTCTGCTGTAATACTGGCTGTTTGCTCCGCTCCGCATTAATATAGGCTTCTCATGACGTCACAGTCACATGCTCCGGTGGCCCCGGAGCATGTGACTGTGACGTCATGGGAGCATGTGACTGTGACGTCATGAGAAGCCTATATTAATGCAGAGCGGAGCGAACAGCCAGTATTACAGCGGGAGGAAGCGACGCGTCAACATCGAGGAGGAGAAGAGAGAAGAAGACGGCGACGGCAACGGGAAGACCGGCCCCTCCACTAGCAAAAGAGCTGGAAGAAGATAGTGGCGGGGCCGGCAGAAGGACAACGGAGAGCCGGACGAGACGACGGGAAGACCGGGCCTCCACTAGCAAAAGAGCTAAAAGCAGTTAGCGGAGGCCCGGCGGAAGAAAGAACCGGAGAGCGGGAGAAGAACCGGAGAGCGGGAGAAGAAGAAGGCGACGGAGAAGACCGGGCCCCGCTAGCAAAAGAGCTGGAAGAAGATAGCGGAGGCCCGGCAGAAGAAAGAACCGGAGAGCGCGGAGACCCCCGAAGTCGGAAGAAGACCCCGGAGCTGTGCAATAAATTAATTTAAAAAGCTGTGTTGTGTTTTTTCTTGACATTTTTTTTCCACCAGGTGAATGGGTAGGGGTACGATGTACCCCATACTCATTCACATAGGGTGGGGAGGCCGGGATCTGGGGGCCCCCTTATCAAGGGAGGGGCTCCCGGATTCCGATAAGCCCCCTGCCCGCAGACCCCGACAACTAACGGCCAGGGTTGTCGGGAAGAGGCCCTGTCCTCATCAACATGGGGGCAGGGTGCTCTGGGGTGGGGGGGCCACAGGTCGCCCCCCTGCCCCAGAGCACCAAACCCCCCATGTTGAGGGCATGCGGCCTGGTACGGTTGAGGAGGGAGGGAGGGCTGCTCTCTCGTCCCCCCCTCTTCCCCTGTGGCCTGCCAGGTTGCATGCTCGGATAAGGGTCTGGTTTGGATTTTGGGGGGACCCCCACGCCGTTTTTTCGGCGTAGGGGGTTCCCCTTCAAATCCAGACCAGACCCAAGGGCCTGGTATGCTCTTGGAGGGGGAACCCATGCCGTTTTTTTTTTTAAATTTGGTGTGGAGTTCCCCCTCAAGAGCAGCAAAGCACAAGTCGCATGCCAAAGTCGGATCATGCAAGACTGCGGTCCGACTTTGATCCGACTTCAATGATAGTCAATGGGCTGAAGTCGGATCAAAGTCGGACCAAAGTAGTACAGGGAGCATTCTCAAAGTCGGACCGACATGTGTCGGACCAGTTAATACGGCTCTCATAGGGAAACATTGATTTTCACACGTCATGCGACATGAGCTCCCAATGTCGGAGCGTTTGTCGGACCAGTGTGAACCAGGCCTGAGTGAACTTGCATTTTGGGTGTTCCATGGACTGTGCATGTGTTTTCAATTGCCTCATTAGCACACAAACATATGTTATATAAAGCTCACAGAGCATTCGGTCGCTTGCCTTGAGAAGAGGCAAGTGTGTGGGGGGCAAAATGTACATGTTGGTGTACTTATCGAGTTTGTAACACATGTATTTTATTTGTTATGTCTTTGCAAAACAGGTGTTTGGTTTATTTTGTGGATTGTATATTTTTTGTGTGGGGGAGATATGTTCCCCTGAAATAATTCTGATGCTGTTAATGTGTGTTGTTTGTTCACTTTGATTTAATTGTCTGTGCTGCATATTTTTGGCCAAAAATTGCTCAAGATGTTGAGTCAGTAACTGTTTCAAATTGACCATGTTTTTTATTTTGCCTTCCCTTTTGTTTTGTTGAACAATAAAATTAGATGCAAAGTTTTGATGTTTTTTTTGTGTTTTCTTTGCAACAAATGTGACAGCTGATTGGCATGTCAAAACAAAAATGGTGTGACTTGTCTACCATGGTGCCTTCATTGTAGTATATGCATGTATTGTATTGTGTGCTGCCATGGAGCGTCACCAGGAAATGAAAAATGCAGAACGGTAAGTAATCAATTTTCCTTTTTTACTGCAGTGGTTCTCAGCCTCAGTCCTCAAGTACCCCGAACAGGACATGTTTTGTGAATTTATCTTATCGAGAATTGCTGTCCAAAAATCAAAACCATTGACTGTGATTTAAAGCACATGTGCAAGATGAAGGAAAACCTGCAAACATGGCCTGTTGGGGGTACTTGAGAAGCACTGATTTAGAGCACTGCACTTAAAAATAGCTCAAGGCCATACAATTCTAATTGTGGGCATTTTGAGGGAAACAAAGTAAGTGTTAGAACCCCTGCGTGTGTTTTTTTTTTTTTTTTAGAATTTTTTTTTTTTTTTATTTTTTTTAGAATTTTTTATTTTTTTTTTGTAGTTTGGCCTTTGTCTCCTTTTCTTAACATTGGCTTCACTTCCTGTCACACAGCTAAACAGGAAGTTAAGGTAAAACCCTACCAATGGCTTTTCTTGGGGACACACAGATCAATCTAACTAGTGTCCCCATTAAGCAAATTGCACTCTAGCACTTTGTGTACACCCCAAATCATTGGGTAGTTTGGGGTTTAGTAAAGAAAAATCCACTCTGCAGTAAAAGTGTAGCTGCTGAAAATCTGAGGGAAAGTACTGGTGATTGGATGTTGCAATCATGTAAAAGCAAAGATGGTGTTTTTTTTTGGCTTGCATGTCCCCCTCAGATATACAGCAAGTGCACTTGTAGTGCAAAGTAGATTTGCCTTTAGTAAATAAACCCCACAGTCCAAACTACCTAATAAATTGTGGTGTACCCCGCAATATGCTGGAGTGCAATGTGCATAATGGGGAAAGTATTTAGACTGACCTGTGTATCCCCAAGGAAAGACATTGTTAGGGATTTCCCCTCACTTCCTGTGTGGCTGTGACAGGAAGTGAATTATTTGGAAGGATAAAGTGGCCAAATTATTTAGTTTAACTTTTCAAAGACTCATTCCTAAGTTGAATTGTGATGCATGTCAATGGCCCATTTAGACCCTCTTTAATCACTTGAGATCAGCGCTATAACTGATCGACGGCCACAGCATGGTCCTCAATTGCCGGGAGTCCGTCAATAAACGTCCTCCCCTTCGCGCGTGTGCGCTGTGGTCACTGAGATTCGGGTGATGACAGATCAAAGTAAGGGGCCGATACCTGCCCTTTACCATGTGATCAGCTGTCAGCCAATGACAGCTGATCACGTGATGTAAACAAAAGCTGGGTAATGGTTTTTGTTTTCTCCTTGTGCTGACAGCGTGAGCATAAAAAAAGGCAATCACCGGCTTATGTGCAAGGGACATGGGGCCCGAAGAGGAAGAGGCAATTCTGCATCATCTGTGACAATTAGTAGCCCCTGCCAGTGCCACCTATTAATGCCCACCACTGGTGCCAATCAGTGGCACCTAGCAGTGCTGCCTATCAGTGCCCATCACTGCCAACTATCATTGCCACCTAGCAGTGCCACTTCTCACTGCCCACCAGTGCCAAATAGCAATGCCACCTCTCAGTGCCCACCCTTGCCACCTTATCGGTGCCCATCAGTGCAGTCTCATCAGTGTACATCAATGAAGAAGAAAAATTACCTTTTTTAAAAATATTAACCAGTTTCCTACCACCCACCGTCAAATGACATCCTTGGCTTTGTGCGGTGACATCTGAATGATGCCTGCAGTTGCAGGCATCATTCAGATATCATTCTTTTCAGCCGGCGATTCTGTGCACAATAAAAATGATCATAGTGGCAGTTCCGCCGCTTGATCGTTCTTATAGGCGGGGGGAGGGGACGTTCCCCCCTCTTGCCGCCATCCGGTGCTTCTCCGGGCTCTCGCGTGCCATCTGGGGCTCGGAGAACAATTTGGAGATGACTGGTGACCAGATGATCATCATTCATCTCTATGACCGTCGGAGGCGCGGGCACGACGTTATGACGTCACGCCGTGTTCCCGTATGTTAACCAAGCCGTGATCTCGGCTGTCAGCATGAGATTGGTGATTTTTTTGGAACAATATCATGCTTTCCAGCCTGGAGGAGAGATGCGGGGTCTTATTGACCCTGCATCTCTCCCTAAAGAGGACCTGTCACACACATTCCTATTACAAGGGATGTTTACATTCCTTGTAATAGGAATAAAAGTGATCCCAAAAAATTGAAAATAATAAAAAAAAAGTTAGAAATACAAAAAAGTAAAAAAATAAATAAAAAAAAATAAGAAAAAACGCCCATGTCCCCGGTAGCTCGCGCTCAGAAGCGAACACACACGTAAGTCCCGCCCACATATGTAAACGCCGTTCAAAGCACACATGTGAGTTATTGCTGCGTGCGTTAGAACGAGTGCAACAATTCTAGCACTAGACCTTCTCTGTAATGCCAAAATGGTAACGTGTAAAAAAAAATTAAGCATCGCCTAGGGAGATTTTTAATTACTGAAGTTTGGTGTCATGCCATGCATAGGCGTGCGCACAGGGTGTGCCAGGTGTGCCCAGGCACACCCTAATCACCCTATGCAGAACAGATTCCCCCTACTGACCTGGCTTCCCCTCCTTCCCCCCACAGCACTGCCGGCTTCCCTCCTCTCCAACCGGTTGTTGCTGTGGATGTTTTAGGATGAGTGGGGGAAGGGGCCAATAAATATGCCATTTACCGACCCCTTCCCTTTCTGAATGAACATCGTGAGTGATAGGTAGAGTGTGTTTGAGCTTTGGGGTGCACACCCTAATGCCAAAGGCTGCGCACACCTATGATGCCATGTGTGTGCGCAGTTTTAAAGCGTGACGTGTTAGGTATCTATTTACTCAGCATAACAACATCTTTCACATTATACCAAAAAATTGGCCGTAACTTTACTGTTTTGTAATATTTTTAGCAAACAAAAGGCGTTTGAAAATTTATTGCGCAAATACCGAGTGAGATAAAAATTTACAATGACCGCCATCTTATTCCCTAGGGTGTCTGCTCCAAAAAAATATATAATGTTTGGTGTTTTGAAGTAATTTTATAGCCTTAAATTTATGATTTTTACATGAAGGAGAGAAGTGCCAGAATAGGCCCAGTGCTGAAGTGGGTAAAATATCCATTTTTTTTTTTTTTAAATCAGTCTTTTGTATTTATAGAAAAAAACTAAAACTAAAACACAAAGGTGATCAAATAGCACCAAAAGCAAGCTCTATTACTCTTTCGTCCATGGACCGACACAGCTTCTCTATTGACAAAGTGGGTATTATCCGTTAATTAGGAGTGACTAGGCAGAAAAACTTGTAAAAAGTGTTGCATCACACCTTCTACAGTCCTGCCCAGGGGGCGGACCCCCCGGGTATATCCTCTCAGTCTGCATTTCGCAGATCAGTTTTTTTCTGTCTAGCAAGGAGTAGGACATGGCTCCCTTCGGGCCCATTGGTCCGGGGGAAAAAATATATATATATATATATTTTTTTCATTTGTTGTTTCCTGCGATCTTCGATCAACTGCCGACTGGGTGACAGGCTGGATCCTTGATCCTTGTAGTCTCCTCAGTTTCGGCCATCGAGCGTGTGCCGACCCTAGCTACGCGCTGGGTTTTCCACGACATGCCCGTCGCTCCACGGGTGGCCGGTGAGCCTACGCTCCAGGGCCTGCATCGGACCGCTCAGCTTCAGCTGACCTTACGGCCGAGTCGCAGCAGCCTGGCCGGTGAACTTACGCTCCAAGGCTTGCATCGGACCGCCCAGCTTCGGCTGACCTTACGGCCGAGTCGCAGCAGCCTGTCTGGTGAGCGTCATGCTCCAGGGCATACATATGATCGTCCTTTTTGGGTCCAATCACAGCATGCCTGGCCAACAGTCACCTTCCGTGCGCGGACGATGATCTGTTTGGAATGTCTTCCAGCATAATACATGCAGGATAGGTAAGTAAAACTCCCCTGCCTCGGCTGGGTGATTTAGCTGGACATTCCTGGATAGATCAAGTAAGTGGTTGTGGCCCCTTTCTTCCCTCTCTCCCTGCCTTTCCCTCCTCCCTGGGCTTCTAGCTAAAGGTTGCTGGGTGCTGGGGGTCACCTAAGGGGTCCCACTGGTTTGGGGCTGGCTGTAACTAGCATTTAAAAGAAATGTCATTTCTGCGTACCTGTGTGTGTGTGTGTGTGTCCTTCCTCCTCCATGCTGTCGGCGGCCATTTTGAGGTGGTCCATGCCAAGTTTGGCCTCTTGCGACTGCCCGGCGGCCATCTT
This sequence comes from Rana muscosa, assembly GCA_029206835.1. Lineage (NCBI taxonomy): Eukaryota > Metazoa > Chordata > Amphibia > Anura > Ranidae > Rana > Rana muscosa. Next base: position 255,526,375 of record CM055127.1, on the reverse strand, counting down.
CCTGTGGTTCGGCCACACCCACTGGCCCCTATCAGGTGATCGGCGGCCATGTTTGTCCACCCTGTATGTATAGATTGCCATTCGGCGGCCATCTTTTTGTGGGCTACGGCTGCTTGACCTCTATCTTCGGCTCCGCGGCCATTTTTCTTGGAGCCCACATTATCTTCCATACAGACGTTTTTGGCAGCCATTTTGCGAGAGCCTCCGGCCTCTAGGGTGCATTAAACTGGCGTGAAAATTCACACAGGAAGTACTGATAAAAGAAGCAGACTGACACAGCAGCAGGGGGACAGCATCACAGGCGCAGCACACGGCAGCATAGCAGTACCTATCCAGGGTGGTGAGTCCTCTGGGTGACCCAGCCTCTCTGCAGCACAGGAGGGTGGCCTATTGATATCTTGCCTGGAGCCCTGTGGGTGTCAGCGTGTGGTCAGCATGGCATCTGAGCCAGATGTCTTCTCCCCTGAAACACCAGATTTAGCAGCTGGTGTCCCTGAGGTGTCTATGGACGCTATATCGGCAATCCTAGAGGCGTTTGCTGCCAGGGTGGAAGCAGCACACAGGAATACAGGGGGTAATAAACGCCCCCGTCCCCTGCAATCTTCTGGGGATATTTCTGTTGCAGAACCAGGTCCAGCTACGGCTCATGGCCCAGATTCTGATGCATCAGAGACTGCAGACCGTGACCGATCAGACAGTGAGGAGGACTCCAAGTCCAGGTCAGTACGCGAGACGGCTTTGGTATCTGACCTTATTACTGCAGTGCGGGATACGCTAAAGTTGGAAAATACTGCAGAAGTAGCAGATACTCCAGTCCCCTTTGGGTTTCGTAAACCTGCCCGCACTGCTAAGGTGTTCCCTTGTGTGTCTTATTTTGACAAACTCTTATACAAGGAATGGGAGAACCCACTGAGGGTCTTTACAGCCCCAAAGAGGTTTGCAGTACGGTACCCCTTTGAGGAGAGTTTTCTGAAGATATGGACCTTTCCCCCTATAGTGGACCCTTCGGTGTCCAGACTTAATAGAGCCACCACTATTCCAGTAGAAGGGGCTCCTGTTTTCAAGGACCCTGTGGATAAGAAGGCTGAAGCACTCGCTCGCTACCTATACTCAGTGGTAGGCTCGGCAGTACGCCCGGCATTGGCGGGGGCCCTAGTGTCTCAGACACTTACTGAATGGGCAAAATTGCTACTCCAGGGGTTAAAGGAGCGAGATGCTCCTCCTAATGAGATAACTTTGGCCGACCAGTTGGTCCAGGGCCTTAAGTTTGTCTGCGAGTCAGACATGGATACTATTCCCCTGCTGTCAAGAGCTTCGGTTTATGCAGTAGCAATACGCCGCCTGATCTGGCTAAAGGGCTGGTCTGCGGACCCGACTTCCAAGAAAGCCCTGTTGGATCTGCCTTTTAAGGGCGACAGACTTTTTGGGGCTTCTCTGGATGACATCATCAAGGATGCCACAGGAGGTAAAAGCACTTTGCTTCCCCAAACTAGCAAGGGTAAGGGGCCACGCCAAGGGCAAGGGCCCTCCTTTACTGCACGCAAGCGTTTTTTTCGCCCCCTTAAGGCGACAGGGAAAAGACCCCAGGCCGATAAAGCGCCTACCCAAGGACAAAAGCGTCCTCCTTGGTCCCGCAGACCCAACAAGCCTGCGGACAAATCTGCGTCCACATGAAGGTCCGCCCCCACCCAGCTCTCGGGTGGGGGGACGTCTTCGCAAATTCGCGACTCAGTGGACTGCTCTAGTCTCCGACAGGTGGGTTTGCGAAGTAATCTCCTCAGGCTACAAGATAGAATTTCTCTCTTGTCCACCGGACAGATTCATCACCTCCAATCTCCAGCTACTACCGACCCGTTGGGAGGCCCTGTATGGGGCGGTCCAGGGTCTACTGGAACGCGGGGTAGTTATTCCAGTTCCAGAACAGGAACGGGGTCAGGGTTTTTACTCAAATCTGTTCATTGTGCCGAAGAAGGAGGGGGTTCGGCCAATCTTGGATCTCAGAGCCCTCAATTGCTTTGTGAAAGTACAAAGATTTCGGATGGAGTCGGTTCGATCTGTAGTCACGGCTCTCCATCCGGGGGACTTTCTGGCCTCCTTGGACATCAAGGACGCATACCTGCATGTCCCCATATACTCCAGACACCAGAGGTTTCTGCGATTTGCTATCGGGAAGAACCACTACCAGTTTGTGGCCCTCCCGTTTGGCCTTGCCTCAGCACCCAGGACGTTCACCAAGGTGCTCGCTCCGATTCTGGCACTTCTAAGACAGTGGGGTATCGCTATCACAGGTTACTTGGACGACCTTCTGCTGAAGGCCCCTTCAAGCTCAGAATTAGAGGTAAGCGTGTCCATTACCTGTCAGACTCTTCGAGACTGTGGTTGGATACTAAACACGCAAAAGTCAGTATTGGTGCCCACTCAAATCCTAGTGTACCTGGGGTTGATTCTGGATTCCTCAGAGGCAAAGGTATTCCTCCCTGTGGAGAAGTTGCAGACCCTCCGGGCTGCAGTATGGCAGCTGACTTCCAGGAATTGGTCGTCACTCCGTTTTTGCATGCAAGTGTTGGGCCTCATGGTAGCCTCCTTCGAGGCGGTCCCATATGCTCAATACCACACTCATGTGTTACAGAAGGAAGTTCTGTCCAGATGGAACAGATGCCCTTCATCTCTGGATTATCAAATCCGAGTGAGCCACCTAGTCAGGAGATCCCTGGTATGGTGGCTGACAGCACCGGCTCTAATGGCCGGGAAGTCATTTCTTCCGGTTTACTGGATAGTGATCACGAGGGACGCCAGCCTTACAGGTTGGGGGGGAGTCTGGGGTGTCCAGTCGGCTCAAGGTTGCTGGACCCCAGAGGAAGCCCTCCTGCCGATCAATGTCCTGGAGATCCGGGCGATCAAGCTGTGCCTCTTCAAATGGTCTCAGAGACTGCAAGGGCGTCCAGTCAGGATCCAGTCAGACAACGCCACAGCGGTGGCATATGTCAATCATCAAGGAGGAACAAGAAGCTCAGCTGCAGCATCTGAGGTTGCTCGCATCCTGAAGTGGGCAGAGAAGAGCGTACCGGCACTATCGGCCGTGTACATTCCGGGTGTGGAAAACTGGCAGGCGGACTACCTGAGCCGCCAGATGCTGGACCAGGGAGAATGGTCCTTACACCCGGAGGTGTTCCAACTCCTCTGCCAAAGATGGGGCACACCAGACGTAGATCTTCTGGCTTCCCGACTCAATCGGAAGGTATTGAGATTTGTGGCCCGGTCAAGAGACCCATGGGCAGACGCAACGGACGCGTTGGTAGCATCGTGGGGTCAGTATCGGCTAATCTATGCCTTCCCTCCCTTAAGGCTTCTTCCTCTTCTGCTCCGCAGAGTGGAGGCAGAGGGAATTCCAATGATCCTGATCGCTCCAGATTGGCCTCAGCGTCCTTGGTACGCCGATCTAGTACGTCTGGTAGCAGACGTCCCCTGGCGCCTACCACTACGGAAGGACCTGCTATCGCAAGGTCCCATATTCTATCCTGCTTTACAGTCATTGGCTTTAACGGCATGGCTGTTGAGAACCAGGTACTGAGAGACCGGGGCCTGTCAGACTCAGTAATCTCTACTATGAGAAGTGCTCGAAAACCGTCCTCTAGGAAGGTTTATCACCGCAGTTGGAGGGCCTACATCTCCATGTGTGAGGAAATGAAATGGCATCCGCGTACCTATTTGGTTTCCAGAATCCTCCTGTTTTTACAGCATGGGGTGGACCAAAGGCTTGCCTTAAGTACGATTAAGGGTCAGATATCTGCCCTGGCTGTCTTTTTTCAGCGACCCCTGGCGACTCACTCTCTCATGAGTACATTTGTGCAGGGGGTTCGACATGTGGCCCCTCCGGTCCGTCCCCCGTTACCTCCGTGGGACTTGAACCTGGTCCTCTCGGTGCTTCAGAAGGCACCGTTTGAGAAGATTAGAGATAATCCCCTGTTGACACTTTCTCAGAAAGTGGTCTTTTTGGTGGCTGTTACGTCAGTTAGACGAGTCTCTGAGCTGGCAGCCTTTTCCTGCAAGGCTCCCTATTTGGTTTTCCACAAGGATAAGGTGGTGCTGCGGCCGCAGCCTTCCTTTCTTCCGAAGGTTGTTTTGGCTTTTCATCTCAACGAAGACATTGTACTTCCATCCTTGTGTCCTCATCCCTCGAATCCTAAGGAGTCAGCGTTGCATTCCTTGGACGTTGTCCGAGCTTTGAGAGTATACTTATCTGCTACTTCCCTGCTCCGGAAGTCAGACTCACTGTTTGTTTCGGTGGCTGGTCCCAAGACGGGCCAAGCAGTCTCGTCGGCCACCATCTCTAGGTGGATCCGACAGATAGTAATCCAGGCTTACGCCTTAAAGGGTCAAGCGCCCCCCTTTCCGGTCACGGCGCATTCGACCAGGGCAAGAGGTGCCTCTTAGGCTTTCCGACATCAAGCGTCTGTTTCCCAAGTATGTAAAGCGGCGACTTGGTCGTCCGCTCACACTTTCACAAAATTCTACAAAGTTGATGTAGGTGCATCTTCGGATGCCTCTTTTCGGCCGCAAGGTTTTACAAGCGGCTGTTTAGAGTTGCAGCTCCTCCGTTGGAGGAGTGCTGTTTTTGTGTTTGAGGTGAAGTTTATTTTATGCTGTTACCACCCCTCATTTTTTCTCTGACACTGCTTTGGGACATCCCACTTTGTCAATAGAGAAGCTGTGTCGGTACATGGACAAAAGAGTAAATAGGATTTTTTACTCACCGTAAAATACTTTTCTCTGAGTCCATGGACCGACACAGCACCCACCCCTTCTTTTAAGTTTGTACTGCTTTTTGACGAACTGATCTGCGATATGCAGACTGAGAGGATATACTCGGGGGGTCCGCCCCCTGGGCGGGACTGTAGAAGGTGTGATGCAACACTTTTTACAAGTTTTTCTGCCTAGTCACTCCTAATTAACGGATAATACCCACTTTGTCAATAGAGAAGCTGTGTCGGTCCATGGACTCAGAGAAAAGGATTTTACGGTGAGTAAAAAATCCTATTTTGTGTGCCAACAAATAAAACATTTTCATTGGGTTACAGTGTTGTATGAGCGCGCAATTGTCATTAAAAGTGCATCAGCGCTGAAATGTGAAACTTGGTCTGGGCAGTGCGCAAGTGGTAATATAAGGCTACATGCACACAGACGTTTTTCAAGCCGCTTGTTTGAGCGTTTTTTGCAGCTTAAAAACATCTCTCCATGTTAGCCTATGGCCTCATGGCCACCATGGCGTTTTTGAGCTGTAAATGGCATAGGCGTTTTTAGGCCCCATGTAGACGGGACGCTGGTGCAAAGTGTTCAGAAGTAAGGTTGAAAGTGGCGTTTAGAAAGGCGCGCTTTGTGGCGTTTGCATGCCGTGTTTTACCACATTTGCGTGTATATGATAAGGAGCCGCCCTAAGCTCCAAAAAGCTCCATTATTTACGATTTTAGCTATTTAGTGAGACCAGAGTGATATGAGCAGCTGAGAGCAGCAGTGTAGTTGTATTTAGCGTGTCACTTGCCACATCACTTGCCACAAGTTGTGGATTGTCCACTTGCCACGTCAGCTGCCCCAAGTTGTGGATTGTCCACAATGCAATGGAAGCAATTTCTTTTATATATATATATATATATATATATATATATATATATATATATATATATTATGGTTTTTCCTCATTTGCCATAAATTTGGAGTTTATCAATGTAAAAAAATAGGTCACCTTTAACCACTTAAGCCCCGGACCATTTGGTAGCTAGAGGACCAGAGGTGATTTCAGAATTTTGCACTGCGCTGTTTAACTGTAAATTGTGCGGACATGCAATGTTATACCCAAACGAAATTTGCGTCCTTTTCTTCCCACTAATAGAGCTTTCTTTTAATGGTATTTGATTGCCTCTGCGATTTTAATTTTTTGCGATATAAATGGAAAAAGACCGAAAATTTTGAAAAAAAATGATATTTTCTACTTTTTGTTATAAGAAAAATCGAATAAACTCAATTTTAGTCATACATTTAGGCCAAAATGTATTCAGCCACATGTCTTTAGTAAAAAAAATGTCAATAAGCGTATATTTATTGGTTTGCGCAAAAGTTATAGCGTTTACAAACTAGGGTACATTTTCTGGAATTTGCACAGCTTTAAATTTATGACTGCCTATCTCATTTCTTGAGGTGCTAAAATGGCAAGGCAGTAAAAAAAAAACCAAATGACCCCATTTTGGAAAGTAGACACCCCAAGGAAATTGCTGAGAGGCATGTTGAGCCCATTGAATATTTTTTTTTGTCCCAAGTGATTGAATAATGACAAAAAAAAATTATAAAAAGTTGTCACTAAATGATATATTGCTCACACATGCCATGGTTATATGTGGAATTGCACCTCAAAATACATTCTGCTGCTTCTCCTGAGTACAGGGATACCACATGTGTGGGACTTTTTGGGAGCCTAGCCACGTACGGGACCCCGGAAACCAAGCACCGCCTTAAGGATTTCTAAGGGCGCAAATCTTTTATTTCACTCCTCACTACCTATCACAGTTTTGAAGGCCATAAAATGCCAAAATAGCACAAAACCCCCCAAAATGACCCCATTTTGGAAAGTAGACACCACAAGCTATTTACTGAGAGGCATGTTGGGTTCATGGAATATTTTATATTTTGCCACAAGTTGCGGGAATATGAGAAACTTTTTGTTTTTTGCACAAAGATGTCACTAAATGATATATTGCTCACACATTCCATGGGCATATGTGAAATTACACCCCAAAATACATTCTGCTGCTTCTCCTGAGTACGGGGATACCACATGTGTGGGACTTTTTGGGAGCCTAGCCGCGTACGGGACCCCAAAAACCAAGCACCGCCTTCAAGGTTTCTAAGGGCATAAATTTTTGATTTCACTCCTCACTACCTATCACAGTTTTGAAGGCCATAAAATGCCAAGATAGCACAAAACCCCACAAAATGACCCCATTTTGGAAAGTAGACACCCCAAGGAAATTGCTGAGAGGCATGTTGAGCCCATTGAATATTTATTTATTTTTTTGTCCCAAGTGATTGAATAATGACAAAAAGAAAAAAAAATGTACAAAAAGTTGTCACTAAATGATATATTGCTCAAACATGCCATGGTTATATGCGGAATTGCACCCCAAAATACATTTGGCTGCTTCTCCTGAGTACGGGGATACCACATGTGTGGGACTTTTTGAGAGCCTAGCCGCGTACGGGCCCCCGAAAACCAAGCACCGCCTTCAGGATTTCTAAGGGCACAAATTTTTGATTTCACTCCTCACTACCTATCACAGTTTTGAAGGCCATAAAATGCCAAGATAGCCCAAAACCCCCACAAATGACCCCATTTTGGAAAGTAGACACCCCAAGCTATTTGTTGAGAGGCATGGTGAGTATTTTACAGCTCTCATTTGTTTTGAAAATTAAGAAAGATATATATATATATTTTTTTTCTTTTTTCAATTTTCAAAACTTTGTGACAAAAAGCGAGATCTGCAAAATACTCAACATACCTCTCAGCAAATAGCTTGGGGTGTCTACTTTCCAAAATGGGGTCATTTGGGGGGGTTTGTGCCATCTGGGCATTCCATGGCCTCCGAAACTGTGATAGGCAGTGAGGAGTGAAATCAAAAATTTACACCCATAGAAATCCTGAAGGCGGTGCTTGGTTTTCGGGGTCCTGTACGCGGCTAGGCTTCCAAAATGTCTCACACATGTGGTATCCCCGTACTCAGGAGAAGCATCAGAATGTATTTTGGGGTGTAATTCCACATATAACCATGGTATGTTTGAGCAATATATAATTTAGTGACAACTTTTTGTAAATTTTTTTTTTCTTTTTGTCATTATTCAATCACTTGGGCCAAAAAAAAAAAATATTCAATGGGCTTAACATGCCTCTCAGCAAATAGCTTGAGGTGTCTACTTTCCAAAATGGGGTCATTTGGGGGGGTTTTGAACTGTCCTGGCATTTTATGCACAACATTAGGAAGCTTATGTCACACATCATCCACTCTTCTAACCACTTGAAGACAAAGCCCTTTCTGACACTTTTTGTTTACATGAAAAAAAAAAATGTTTGCAAGAAAATTATGTTGAACCCCCAAACATTATATATTTTCTTAAAGCAAAGGCCCTACAGATTAAAATAGTGGGTGTTGCATTTTTTTTTTCACACAGTATTTGCGCAGCGATTTTTCAAACGCATTCTTTGGGGGAAAAACACACTTTATTTATTTTTAATGCACTAAAAAACACTATATTGCCCAAATGTTTGATGAAATAAAAAAGATGATCTTAGGCCGAGTACATGGATACCAAACACGACATGCTTTAAAATTGCGCACAAACGCGCAGCGGCGACAAACTACATTCATTTTTAAAAGCATTTAAAAGCCTTTACAGGTTACCACATTAGATTTACAGAGGAGGTCTACTGCTAAAATTACTGCCCTCGATCTGACCTTCGCGGTGATACCTCACATGCATGATGCAATTGCTGTTTACATATGACGCTAGATCGACGCTTGCGTTCGCCTTTGCGCAACATTTTTATTGTTATCTCAGGGAATGTAAATATCCCCTATGATAGCAATAAGTAGTGACAGGTACTCTTTTTTGGAAAAAAATTGGGGGGTTAGACCCTAGATCTTTCCTCTGCCCTCAAAGCATCTGACCACACCAAGATCGGTGTGATAAAATGCTTTCCCAATTTCCCAATGGCGCTGTTTATATCCGGGGCGGGGGCATTCCCTCCCTCTGCTTGTAAAAGCAGTCTAGAGGCTAATTATCTGCTAGAATTGCTTTTACATGAAAGCCGGCCACTGGCTGAAAAGAATGATACCAAGATGATACCTAAACCTACAGGCATCATTCTGGTATAACCATTCAAAGTCCAGCAACATACCAGTACGTTGCTGGTCCTTGTTGGACATGTATTGTAATCTTTTTTTTCATGCAGCCTGTTGGCTGAACGAAAAAAAGAGATTGATCGGTGGGTATGCCCACCATTAGAATACCTCCCTCCATCCACCCACTTCTAATGATGGGCATATATGCCGAAGCATGGGGGCATCCTCCCGCAAAAAAGTTATGCCGTGTACACACGGTCGGACTTTTCCACGGGCAAGCCTTCGTCGGAATTTCGACCATATGTACGCGGCATAAAAGGTTATGCCACGTACACACGGTCGGACTTTTCCACGGGCAGGCCTCCGTCGGAATTTCGACCGTATATACGCGGCATTAGGAGCAAAATCGCTCCTCCGCCCCTGCTGCCCCATGCTTCGGCATATATGCTCTTTTTTATAACTGTGGTGGTGAAATCACCTCCTACAGCGTTGGAGTCACGGCTTTATGTATCGTGGGAGCAAACGCTGTTGCTGTCAAGATAAATAGATCCGCTCTGCAACTGAATGGTGTACCTGCTAAGCAAATGATGGTTAACATTAAAACAAAGTAACATTACAGTACAACAGTAAGACCTTACCATACCATACCTGCAAAGCAAATACCAAAACAAAACCTAGTAAAAAATAAAACATTTTTTTAACGCAACCTGTGCCTAAAATATATATATGCCGAAGCATGGGGGCATCCTCCCGCAAAAAAGTTATGCCGCGTACACACGGTTGGACTTTCCACGGGCAAGCCTCCGTCGGAATTTCGACCGTATGTACGCGGCATTAGGAGCAAAATCGCTCCTCCGCCACTGCTGCCCCCATGCTTCGGCATATATGCTCTTTTTTTTTAACTGTGGTGGTGAAATCACCTCCTACAGCACTGCAGTCACGGCAAAATGTATCGTGGGAGCAAACGCTGTTGCTGTCAAGATAAATAATTCCGCGCTGCAGTTGAATGGCGCACCTGAAAACAAAAAATTACATACCTGAAAAGCAAGCATGATAAAACATTGCAGAATGGAATACAGTAAAAAAGAGCAGAACAATAGAGAGAAAATAGAGAGAGAGAGAGAGAGAACAATAAAACTACAACTATTTTTGGTTTTTTTCTTTTATATTTTTTTGGTGTTTTGTTTTTTACGTTTTTTTTTTTTCTTTTTTACACTTTTTTTTTTGTAACTTTAACAACTGTAATGGTTCGGGTCTCTCAAAATGTAATGGCATCTTGGGAGACCCTGTGTAAGTGTGTCCTAGTCTGTGAAATGCTGTACCCTACGCTAAAACTTCACTTTTGAGTGGTAGCGTTCAAAACATTCACCAAGGCAAAGACCAGGCTTGTCAGGACAGAGTGGACAATAATGACGAGTGTCACGCCTAAATCCGCGCTTGCTACAGACAGGACATCTTTTTTGGGGGGCTCGTTGGGTAGGGGTACTCGGGAGGACATACGTATAATGCCTCTCATGCAGCCGGCTTACTGCATTTGGTTGGGGATGGTGAGGTGCAGAACCACCTGGATACAGGAGTTCTGTGACAATCTCATTCTGGAATTTTAGAAGAGATAAAGTCCCGCCTGAAGCTCTGTATAGCACATGAGCGTTCAGCAAAGCCAATTGAAATAAGGATAGAGACACTTTTTTGTACCAGCGTCTCGCCTTACGGTCAATTAGATACGGCGCCAACAACTGGTCGTTGAGGTCCACCCCTCCCATATTTTTGTTATATTCGTGGACACAGAGGGGTTTGTCCACAACACCAGTCGCCGTAGGAATTTGGACTGTCGTGTCTGCATGAAGGGAGGTAAGAAGGAAAACATTCTTATTGTCCCTCCACTTCATAGCGAGCAAGTTATTACACTTTACGCAGGCTCTCTCCCCCAGCCTAAGACGGGCATCTACAAGCCGCTGGGGAAAGCCCCGGCGATTAGGTCGCACGGTGCCACATGCTCCAATCTGATGATCAAACAAGTGACTAAACAGTGGCACGCTCGTGTAATAATTGTCCACATACAAGTGGTACCCCTTTCCGAATAAGGGTGACACCAATTTCCACACTATCTTGCCAGCACTCCCTATGTAATCTGGGCAGTTGACCGGCTCAACCTGACTATCTTTTCCCTCATAAACCATAAAGCTCCATACATAGCCTGTTGCCCTGTCACAGAACTTATAGAGCTTGACCCCGTATCTGGCACGCTTGCTGGGAAGGTACTGCTTGAAAGCCAAGCGGCCAGAAAATTTAATCAGGGACTCATCAACGCAGACAACTTGATCGGGAGTAAACAAGGCTGCAAAACGTTCGTTGAAGTGGTTTATGAGGGGCCGAATTTTATAGAGCCGGTCGTATTCAGGGTCCCCACGTGGACGACAAAGTTCATTGTCGTTGAAGTGCATGAACCGCAAGATCTGCTCGTATCGTTTTCTGGGCATGGAGGCAGAGAACACGGGCATGTGGTCAATTGGGTGCGTGGACCAATAAGCACGCAATGACGGGAATTTATGTGTGCCCATGTTGAGGGAAAGGCCCAGAAAGGTCTTAAATTCAGAAACCGTAATTGGTTTCCAATCTTTGGCAATGGAAGGCAACTGGGGATTAGCGGCGATGAATTGACCAGCATATAAATTACTCTGGTCCACAATAGATCTATAGAGATCTTCCGTGAAAAACAGCGAATAATAATCAATTGGCATAAAATCAGCTGTTTCCACCTGAATACCGGGTTGGGCAGTGAATGGGGGAAGTACGGGTTCTGCAGAAGTGGTGGGGACCCAATCAGGATAGGCAAATTCTGCAGGAAGAGCACTATGGGTACGACGGGCCTGCCTTTGTCTTCTTATTGGTGGCAGTGGGACACTACTTGTGCTTGCCACCTCGCCAGCTTGAATTGCACTTATGGGACTCGCCACGTCACCACGTGATACTGCAGTGCTGGATGTACGCCCAGGCTGTACTAGGCCGCTGGTGCTTGCCAATTCACCAGAAGGAATAGCAGCGCTAGTACTCCTCTGCTCCATGATACGAGAGCCCTGCGGTTCTTGCTCCTGAACAACCTCAGAAGATCGGGATCGGGTACACCTGACCTTAGCAGGGACCTCAACTTCGTCGTCAGAGCTATCTGACGTGGGGCCGCTGACGTCACTGTCTTCTACGGGAAGATATTCTGAGCCTGAATCTGACAGATACGTGACCTCCTCTTCACTATCTGTCATGCTCAGAATCTCGTAGACCTCTTTACTAGTGTACCTTCGACTTGCCATTTTGGGCTCTAAATTTAGGGGTACACTAGTAAGATTCACAGGAAAAAAAGCACCTGACTGTCGTCAGCAAATATATCAAACGCTACAAAAAAAACTGTTAGCGATCGCAGGGATCAGGCCTGTCTCTGCGAACGCTGCAGTTATGTGTTTTGTGTTTGGTAAGTGACAGTGATCGATCGATACTGCACTTGGGTGGGCTGGGCTGGGCTGGGCGGAGGGGCTAAACGCAGGTGCTAGCAGGTATCTGGGCTGATCCCGCTAACACTGTGTTTTTGGGAACCCTAAACCGCTGGGGAAGCTAGTATAGATCTGATCAGATCAGATATTGATCTGTTCAGATACTATACCACTAAGGGAGGTGTATGCTTTGCGCATGGGTGTTAGCGTTACTGGCACTAACCTAACGCTGCCTGGGGTGACGCAGACCCTCTCTGGCGCTAAAACCTAATTGATCTCACCCGCCGGGCGATCAGGGGGTTAAACCTTTATTGGGTTATATACGGCGGGTGCCCTGATGCTATAAAAAGCAAACTAACCAACCAGCGTCACCCGTAACCTTTATATGGTGATCACTGGTGAAAGGGTTAACTAGGGGCAATCAGGGGGTTAAAACCTTTATTAGGTTAAATATGGGGGTACCCGATGCTATATAAAAACCTGACGGGTTACCTAAATAACTAAATAACTAACTGGGTAACCAGTGTCACCAGTGATGCTTATACGGTGATCACTGGTGAAAGGGTTAAATCTAGGGGCAATCAGGGGATTAAAATAATATATGGGGGTACCTGGCGCTATAAAAACCTGCGGCGAAACTAAAAATAAATAACTGGCTATCTAGGGCACCACCGGCACTAAATACAGCGATCGGAAATACGATCGCTTAGTGACGCTGGCGTTAGGGGGTAAAAGGGTTACCTGGGGGGCGATCAAGGGGTTAAACCTTTATTAGGGGGGGTTGGGGGGCTACCCTGGACCTAAAGGGGCCTAAACCTAACTCCCCTGCAAATTTTTACTGTCACAGATGACACTAAATGCAGTGATCAGTAAAATAAATGATCACTGCAATCAGTGACACTGTGATTGGGGGCTGGGGGGTGACCTGGGGGGTGATCTGGGGGTGACTGGGGGGTGAAATGTGTGCCTATGTGTACCTATGTGTCAGTGGACTGTTGGTGCACTAACCTGCTTCTTCTCTCCTCGGCGCCGGGAACGAAAAGACCGACACGAGGAGAGATGACATCACTTCCTCTGCCTGTGTTTACATTACACAGGCAGAGGGAGCATTTTCATTTGCCGGGAGCGATCGCGGGGGGTGGCCGGAATCGAATGGCCGCCCCCTCATCTCGGAACGCTCCCCAACGATAAACGGCCGCTCACTGTATAGGAGGGGGGTCCGATCGGACCCCCCAACTGTACAAATGCGATCACGTACACTGTACGTGATTGTGCCTGTCGGTGCCATTCTGCCGACGTATATATACAGTGAGCGGTCGTTAAGTGGTTAAAAACGCTTCTAAACTAAAATGCGGGTAAACGCTGGTACCGCGTCTGAAACGTGGAAATCTTTGGCGTCTGAAGGCATTTTGAGGGTTTATGAAAAACGATTTTAAACGCAACTGCAGATTTTTTTTGCCGGGACAAAAACAGTGTTTTGGATGTAATATAATTCAATGGACCCGCATCCAAAACGCAAGTACCGCAATTTTGCGGCAATTTTTTGTTTGACCTGTTTATAGCTAGTTGTTAAAGGAAATGTAAAAAAAAAAAAAAATGGTTCAAAAAACAAAACCAAAAAAAACACAGCGTGGGGTCCCCCTCCAGGTCCATACCAGGCCCTTGGGTCTAGTATGGATTCAAAGGGGACCCCCCCAAAAAATGAAAAAAAAATGGCGTGGGGTTCCCCCCAGAATCCATACCAGGCCCTTCAGGTCTGGCATGTATTTTAAGGGGAACCCCGCGCCAAAAAAAAAAAAAATTGCGTGGGGTCCCCTTAGAATACACAACAGACCCTTTATCCGAGCACTCAACCTGGCAGGCCGCAGGGGAAAAGGGGGGGACGAGAGAGCGCCCCCCTCCCTCCTGAACCGTACCAGGCCGTGTGCCCTCAACATGGGGGGTTTGGTGCTTCAGGGCAGGGGGCGACCTGCGGCCCTCCCCACCCCAAAGCACCCTGCCCCCATGTTGATGGGGACAAGGGCCTCTTCCTGACAACCCTGGCCGTTGGTTGTCGGGGTCTTCGGGCGGGGGGCTTATCGGAATCCGGGAGCCCCCTTTTATAAGGGGGACCCCAGATACCTGCCCCCCACCCTATGTGAATGAGTATGGGGCACATCGTACCCCTACCCATTCACCTGGTGGCAAAATAAGTCAATAAAAAAAGACAACACAGGTTTGAAAAGTAATTTATTGGGCAGCTCCGGGGGTCTTTCTGCCCGGCCCCCGCTATCTTCTGCTAGCTCTTTTGCTAGCGGGGGTCCCGGGCTTCCTCGCCGTCTTCTTCCGAGTTCGGGGGTCTTTCTGCCGGCCCCCCGCTATCTTCTGCTAGCTCTTTTGCTAGCGGGGGTCCCGGGCTTCCTCGCCGTCTTCTTCCGACTTCGGGGGTCTCTTGTTCTGTTCTCCGGTTCTTCTCCCGCTCTCCGACGCCTTCTCCACGATCTCCGGTTCTTTCTGCCGGGCCCCCGCTATCTTCTCGCAGCTCTTTTGCTAGCGGGGGCCGGTCTTCTACGTCGCCTTCTTCCTTCTTCTCTTCGCCCGATGTTGCCTCGTCGCTGTCCACCGCCGCAATGATCTGGCCGAGCAGCGGTGCCACTTTTATTGGAATGAGCGTGGTCACCGGCTTATGCCACCGCTGACCCCGCCCCCGTATGATGTCAGTCCCAGGGAATGATGGGACTGTGATGTGAAATGGGGGCGGGGTCAGCGGTGGCATCATCCGGTGACCACGCCCCATACCAATAAAAGTGGCACCGCTGCTCGGACAGATCATTGCGGCGGTGGACAGCGACGAGGCAACATCGGGCGAAGAGAAGAAGGAAGAAGGCGACGTAGATGACCGGCCCCCGCTAGCAAAAGAGCTGCGAGAAGATAGCGGGGGCCCGGCAGAAAGAACCGGAGATCGTGGAGAAGGCGTCAGAGAGCGGTAGAAGAACCGGAGAACAGAACAAGAGACCCCCGAAGTCGGAAGAAGATGGCGAGGAAGCCCGGGACCCCCGCTAGCAAAAGAGCTAGCAGAAGATAGCGGGGGCCCGGCAGAAAGATCCCCGAAGTCGGAAGAAGACGGCGAGGAAGCCCGGGACCCCCGCTAGCAAAAGAGCTAGCAGAAGATAGCGGGGGCCCGGCAGAAAGACCCCCGGAGCTGCCCAATAAATTACTTTTCAAACCTGTGTTGTCTTTTTTTATTGACTTATTTTGCCACCAGGTGAATGGGTAGGGGTACGATGTACCCCATACTCATTCACATAGGGTGGGGGGCCGGCATCTGGGGGCCCCCTTTTTAAAGGGGGCGCCCTGATTCCGAAAAGCCCCCCGCCCGCAGACCCTGACAACCAACGGCCAGGGTTGTCGGGAAGAGGCCCTTGTCCCCATCAACATGGGGGCAGGGTGCTTTGGGGTGGGGGGGCCGCAGGTCGCCCCCCTGCCCCGAAGCACCAAACCCCCATGTACAGGGCATGCGGCCTGGTACGGTTCAGGAGGGAGGGGGGCCGCTCTCGCCCCCCCCTTTTCCCCTGCAGCCTGCCAGGTTGCGTGCTCGGATAAGGGTCTGGTTTGGATTTAGGGGGACCCCCACGCCGTTTTTCGGCTTAAGGGGGTTCACCTTAAAATCCAGACCAGACCTAAGGGCCTGGTATGCTCCTGAAGGGGAACCCATGCCGGTTTTTTCATTAAAATTTGGCCTGGAGTTCCCCTTCATGATTCATACCAAACACGGGACAGCGAGGCTGCCGAGGACCAGCGCGATGACATCGCGCTGGAGACATTCTCGGCTGGCTAGTCGCCTCTAGGACACGACTTGAGCGGCTGCTTCACGCTCAGGTCGTGTCCAGGTCACCTCGCAGAGTCACGCTATCCCTGTGTCAGCCGGCACACGAGTCGCCCCGCAAGTCGGATCCGACTTCCCGGGCGACCTCTATTCAAATCAATGGGCTCCCATAGGGAACCATTCATTTTCAATAGAGCGCCGCTGACATTTCTATTTACTATAACAGTGCGCCGCTGCTTCCTGCGCCCAGTGAAGGAGCTATCCGGCGCACCAATTAAGGTTAGAACCAGCGCAGCGCACTGTTATTAGTAAATCAGCCCCACTGTGTTCTGACCGTTGAAGAAGATGAAGTTCTTGGCAATGGTGGCACTGGTTCCAATCGTTCTTGTTCCTCCTCGGCGGCGCTGGCTCTGCCTCCTCCTCTTAGAACTTGAACAGCACAGCAGCTCTCCTCGGGCTCGGCTCCGCCTCCTCCCATCTCCCAGTTCCAGGCCAGGCCGAGCGGTCGGATAGAAAGAGACCCATAAACAAAATCTTGAGTCTCTTGTGAAACGTGTGGTACAGCAATATATGAAGGAAATAGTTGCCCCCCACACGAGGAGCCAGTCCACCACCTTGTCTGGCTCCTTGGCTGACGAGGCCCAGGAGGATCCAGGCCAATTCCAGCCCCATGATTCCTCCCATTATTCCTCGCAAGACGAGATGGAGGGAGATGATTCTTCGGTGGGATTCGACTACGCTTTAGTCTCTCCTCTGATCAAGGCAGTGAAGGAAACCCTAAAGTTGGAAGATACCACTGCCCCCCCAGAAAGACAAAGGAAACTGTTTAAGCAACTAGGGAAAGAACGCTCCAATTTACCACTTCCCTCTGAGCTGAAAGGAGTGTTTGAGGAAGAATGGAGCAAGGGAGATAAGAAGGTTTCTATGCTAAACAAAACCTCTAGACTGTATCCCTTTAAATCTGAGGACATTAAGCATTTGGAGAATGCTCCCCTCATAGATGCTGCAGTAATGCACCTAGCGAAGCATGTCACCCTCCCGCTAGATGATGCTGTATCTTTTAAAGATGGTCTGGATCGAAAAATTGACCAAGACCTCATAAGAATATATACAGGCATACCCCACTTTTAAGTACACAATGGGGTTTATTTACTATCGCTAGAGAGTGCAAAATCAGGCTCACTTCTGCATAGAAACCAATGAGCTTCTAATCCCAGCTTGTTCAATTAAGCCTGGTAATAAAACCTGGAAGCTCATTGGTTTCTATGCAGAAGTGAGCCTGATTTTGCACTTTCCAGCGTTAATAAATAAACTCCATTGTGTACTTAAAAGTGGGGTATGCCTGTAGTCTGACCGGAACGGCATGCAAACCAGCTTTAGCCCTTACAGTTACCTCCAAAGCAATGGAGGCCTGGGTGGAAAATGTAGACTCTGTCCTAAAAAGTGTCTCGGAGGAATTGGCACAAAGTTCAGCAGTGAAAGAACTTAAAATGGCAGTCGCCTTTTTGAGAGAAGCATCAATTGACCTCATCCGTTTACTGGCCAGATCAATGTTGTCTTCGGTCACGGCCAAACGAGCATTGTGGTTATGCCCCTGGCTTGCTGATCCAGCCTCCAAGCAGGCGTGGTGCAAAATTCCCTTTGAAGGGACTTCATTGTTTGAAACTTGATAACGCCATTTCAAAAGCTACAGGAGGAAATTCTTTCGAGTTTTCTTCCCCAGGACAGGCGCCCGTTTAACCAGAGAAAACCTCAACGGAGACGCAGTACAGAGCGTTCGAGGGAGGCACGCTCCTATAAACCCGGACGGGATTTTAGGAGAAGCTGGAACTGGAATAGAGGGCAAACTTCCTTTCAAAAGTCTGGCAAGAAACAGACGCCCGGTGGGCGTGAGCCAACCAAGTCCTTTTGAGATTGGGCCCGACCAGGCTGGTCGGGTAGGGGCTCGCCTACGCCTCTTCCGGCACATCTGGGTGGCCTTGATCTCGGATTATTGGACCATCAAAACGGTCTCAACAGGCCACACATGGTCCTTCACCAAGATTCCTCCATGCAGACCAATGCAAACTTCTCTTCCTCAATCAGAAGAAAAACAACAAGTTCTTCTTTCATATGTCAATGTCCTGAAAGATCAAGGAGCTGTGGTGCCCGTGCCAAAGGACGAGGAATTCCAAGGGGTATACTCCCCCCTCTTTCTAGTACAGAAGAAAAGCGGCTCTTGGCGCCCAGTTATAGACCTCACCTTTCTGAACAGATATATAAAGCAAGAGAAGTTCAAGATGGAGTCACTCTCAACTATCCAAAAAGTCGTTCAACCAGGCGACTGGTTGATCTCAATAGATCTAAAGGACGCGTACTTTCATGTTCCTGTGGCGGAAGATTTTCACAAATATCTTCGGTTCCAGGTCGAACAAGAGCACTTACAGTTTATTTGTCTTCCATTCGGGCTAACGACTTCTCCAAGAGTCTTTTCCAAGGTGCTGTTGGCAGTTGTGTCCCTGATCAGAATACAGGGTGTGCGTCTGTATCATTATCTGGACGATTTACTAGTACTGTCCCAAGACAAGCAGCAATTGCTGATCCACAAAGATCAGGTGATCTCTACACTGTTGGAGTTCGGATGGCTCCTAAACCGGGAGAAGAGTCAACTAGAGCCGACCCAGCGCCTAATATATCTAGGGGCTCAATTCAACACAATAGAGAATACCATCTCCCTTCCAGAAGAAAAAATACCGATCATTCGGGAAAGAATATCCTTACATAGTTACATAGTTACATAGTTACATAGTTAGTCAGGTTGAAAAAAGACACAAGTCCATTCCGTTCAACCGTAAAAAATAAAAAAATATATATATCGTACAATCCCATATACCCAATTCTATACCCACAGTTGATCCAGAGGAAGGCAAAAAACCCCAGCAGAGCATGATCCAATTTGCTACAGCAGGGGAAAAAATTCCTTCCTGATCCCCCGAGAGGCAATCGGATATTCCCCGGATCAACTTTACCTATAAATGTTAGTATCCAGTTATATTATGTACATTTAAGAAAGAATCCAGGCCCTTCATAAAGCAATCTACTGAGCTGGCCAGAACCACCTCTGCAGGGAGTCTATTCCACATTTTCACAGCTCTTACTGTGAAGAAACCTTTCCGTATTTGGAGGTGAAATCTCTTTTCCTCTAGACGCAAATAGTGCCCCCTTGTCCTTTGTGTTGACCGTAAAGTGAATAATTCAACACCAAGTTCACTATATGGACCCCATATATATTTGTACATGTTGATCATATCCCCCCTTAATCTCCTCTTCTCAAGAGTGAATAAATTCAGTTCCTCTAATCTTTCCTCATAGCTGAGCTCCTCCATGCCTCTTATCAGTTTGGTTGCCCTTCTCTGCACTTTCTCCAGTTCCCCAATATCCTTTTTGAGAACTGGGGCCCAAAACTGAACTGCATATTCCAGATGAGGTCTTATTAATGATTTGAACAGGGGCAAAATGATATCTCTCTCTCTGGAGACCATACCTCTCTTAATACAAGAAAGGACTTTGCTCGCTTTGGAAACCGCAGCTTGGCATTGCATGCCATTATTGAGCTTATGATCTACCAAAACCCCCAGATCCTTATTCACTATGGATCCCCCCAGTTGTACTCCCCCTAGTATGTATGATGCATTCATATTCTTAGCCCCCAAGTGCATAACTTTACATTTATCAACATTAAACCTCATTTGCCACATAGTCGCCCAATTAGACAGAGCATTGAGGTCGGCTTGTAAATTGGCGACATCCTGTAAGGACGTTATTCCACTGCATAGCTTGGTGTCATCTGCAAAGACAGAAATGTTACTTTTGATCCAGTCTGGTGAGCTTACTATTTTTTCTTCCTACTAAAAAGCGTAAAAAATTAACCCCAGCATCGTTGAAATATCGAAACCAACTTTCCAGCTCTATTTCCCCCTTTTTAGGGGCACACCTCCCATCTTAAACTTCTTGGGACCATACTCAATTTGATGTATGTCTCCAAAAATGCTATATCCCACTGGGTGTGTACTTCGGAGATAGTCAGATTTTGGATGCCCTGTACTCAAAAATATCCATTGATAAATAAAATGATCCCACAATGTGAACACCCTATAAGTGTACCACGTGAATAAATAAATTATTTTATATATCACAAATTAAATAAATAACACCCTAAAGGTGTCAGACTGCTGCAATATATGTGTATCTAGATAAAAAATATTAATGGGGTTTGTATACTGCGCTGTCTATATTAGAAAAGATAAGTGGTAGATTAATACCCGTGCTGCAACTAAAAATTTGAGACACACACAATGGGGGTAATTTACTATAGCGCCGCGGCGCTAATTAGCGCAAATTGCCACGAATTTGCGCTAATTAGCGCGATTCGCGGCAATTTGCGCTAATTAGCGCGAAAACTGTATTTACTATAGCACTGGAGAGAAAATACTCCCAAAATCAAATTTACTATAGCTTCCAGAATCCAAATAGCGCCCAAATCCTTACTCTACTAAAAGCTGGAGAATTGCACATGGAAATAATGTTTAGAGCATGATATAATTGCCTAAATGGTACTGAAATATGCGGTATATTATTTAAAGATAATCTGCTTTTAAACTGTGTGAAAACGGAAAATTTATTACCAAATACTTACCGTAATTTTCCTTTCCTGATAGACTCCATGGCAGACTACGTGTGGGTTAACCCCGCCTCCTCTCCACAGCTATAGGACCCCTTACCCATAAATTTGAGCTCACCTCCACAGACAGGTGTTCCGTAACTAGCCGACTCAAATTTCAACTCTCATATTTTTAATTCATGGGTGGGAACTCCGTCTGCCATGGAGTCTATCAGGAAAGGAAAATTACGGTAAGTATTTGGTAATAAATTTTCTGTTTTCCTGACAGACTCCATGGCAGACTACATGTGGGAAATAACTAGCCAATCCACACGGGAGGGTATGCTTGAACAAAAATATATTTTAATCTTTCCCGTCAACTGACAGGATTTTTCGACCAAAATTAACAGAGGAAAGGGAAGCAGGCTCAATACAATAATGAGACATAAATGTATTAATGGAAGACCACAAAGCTGCCTTGCATATCACTTCAGGAGCCACGTGTCAAGATGCTGCCCATGAGGCTGCCATGCCTCTGGTGGAATGAGCCGTCACCGCCTCTGGAGGAGCCAAGCCCTTCGCCCTGTAGGCCTGTTGAATTGATTGAACGATCCAGGCTGCTATCGTTCTGGAGGAAGCCCTCTTTCCTTTGTTGCTGCCACTATGTAACAAGAACAGGTAGTTCGAGCTTCTAAAAGATGAAGTAACTCGCAAGTATTCTTTCAGAGTCTCGCCCACATCCAAGGGATGAGCATCTGCTGATTCCGGAGAATTGAAAGTAGGAAGGACTATTTCTTGATTCTCGTGAAAAACTGACGTGACTTTTGGCTTTGACCCAAGCATGGGAATAAGGACCACCCGGTCCGGGAAGAAAGTCAAAAAGGGTTCTTGACAACCCAGGAAGCTTATTTCTGAAACCCTTTTGGCTGAGGTAATGGCCACTAGAAAAGCTAGTTTGATTGATAAGTCCTTAATGGAAAGATCCTTGTTGTTGAGTGCTGAAAGAGCATCAAGGACGAGCGGAAGATCCCCTTTGTGTCCTGTGATATTAACATAGGAGACACAGATTGCAATACAGATGTTGTCCACAGGGGGCTATCATCTGCCATTAAACCTGGCAGTAGAGATGCACTCGAATTTTAAATAACTTTTATATTGGTTTATATATTCCACCACATTTCGGCATGGCATTTACATTGCATTGCAGAGATGTGGTGATTTTTATAGTACATGCTTTGTCTTAATAGGCGAGGTATGTATAGTGAAAAAAAGGTGCTTGTGCGCTTACCACTCAGTGAAAATAGAAACACTAAAGTGCAAATATTGCTGAACAAATTAAATATTAAGAGACAACTAGCAGCTAACTTCTATAATGTGACCAACATACAATAAAATAGTTTATATAGTGAAGCAACGCTAAATGTCAATAGAAAGTGCTAATATTAAAAGTGCTATTAATAAAGTCTAACTTCTCATAAATTTATGAGAAGTTAGACTTTATTAATAGCACTTTTAATATTAGCACTTTCTATTGACATTTAGCGCTGCTTCACTATATAAACTATTTTGAGGTATGTATAGTGTCTTCACATTTAGCATGTGTGTATATTCAGGATGCATACGAGCAGAGTGAGATTTTAGTCATCCTCTTTGATTTGCTTATATTGAGCTGACCATTCAGTGGGTATTTCTTCCTTGTCTACTTAGAGGATTAGCTTCCGGCCAAAAGATAAGGTTTTTTAAGGAAGGGCAGTGTGCCCACTTTTAAGATGGCGATATATATGATGGGAATGCCGAGAGCTCAGATCTGGGCGGATCCTGCTAGATGTCAATAGACTATTTAATGGCGGTGAGTCAGCACGCCGCCCGTGCCCCTGGATGACAACAACTGTGTCGAAACGACGTAGGGAGGAGTGGCGTGCTGATGTCACCGCATACGAGTCCCGGAAGCAACGGGTAGTGAGAGCCGGCCGGCCCTTTATGAAACCACCGCTATTTTACTTGTCATATACTGTAAAGCCCCGTACACACGATCGGATAACCTATGGTTTTTCGTCTGATGGATTTGTCCATCGGAAATCCGATGAAACTGTTTTTCATCAGTCTTGGCCACACACCATCAGTCAAAAAACCGACGGCAAGAAAACGACGGCACGTACAAAACGTACGATGCGCTATAAAAGGGCCGAACAAATCTAATGGCGCCACCCCTTGGGCTACTTTTGCTGATTTCGTGTTACCGCGTGTTAGTGAAAGTTTGGTGAGAGCTGATTCGCGCTTTTCAGTCTCCGTGCTTTGCAGATCATTTCCTGGTGTTCAGTTTGTGCTTGTGGGTTCGTATTTGTGATTCAGTGCGTGCAGTCAGGTTGTTACTGCCTTGCAGTGCCTTCTTGGCCGTTCGTTTACTGTTTTTCAGGTCATTCTTTTCAGGCCTTGCTGTTCCACGGTGCGTTCTGTTTGAGTGCGTTCTGACCAGCCGACCGGTTTAAAACCATGTTTGAAGTGCGTTCTCGTTCTCGAGCTCGTGCTGGCTTTGGACTTGGTGTTGCAGTTAACACTGTAACCCGAGTTCAGTCTGTGAACAGGGTGAGGAGGAGTTCATGGACTTAGAATTGGTTGCTCCAGCGGGACCAATTCTCTCATATGCCTCTGCTGCGGGAAATCCATGAGAATAATCCTGATGATTTCAGGAATTATCTCAGGATGACGGACCCCGTATTTTACCGTCTGTTGGATTTGCTGTCCCCCTATATCACGAGGCAGGACACTGTGATGCGCCAGGCCATCACTGCCGAGCAGAGGCTTATTGCCACGTTGAGATACCTGGCGACTGGGAGAAGCTTGCAGGACCTCAAGTTCTCAACAGGCATCTCCCCCCAGGCTCTCGGGATCATTATCCTTGAGACGTGTTCGGCCATTATTTAGGTCCTGCAGACGGACTATATGAAGGTAATTTTGCTCCTTTAACCTCACATTATATGTTTTTATTGTTTTAGAATCTTCTCTTTTTTTTCCTCCTAACACTAATTTGCCTGTTTGTAATATCCTGGTAATGTCCCCATTTTCCCCATGCATGTTTTTACCTGTAAAGGCCTTTTTGGGCCCTACATGCCTATTTCCCTTCACTAACCTCTCCAGCATGCTATCGTGGGCGCAAACCCAGCTAGCCTTCTATTTTCCTTTTCATATTTTTGGGGTCATTGCCCTCGTAGTTTGACAACCCTCCCTCCCCCCCCCCTAAAGATGTCAAAATATTTTTAGTTCTCAATCAAGCTCAGCAGAGTGGTAGAGCCTTTTTTTGGATCCCCCACAATCACCTTAGGCCCCCCCCTTAGATTATTTTAGAATGTCCACTCAGCGGGGGTGAGGCATCTGCTAAGTGGGCCTTTGTTTATTGGTAGGAAATACTCCCTTAAATAATAATGTTAGAATGATGTTGGTCAACAATGTTTTTGTGTGTAATCTGCTTGCACTGTAAACATAAACCGTACTAATGTATTCTTTTTGTTTGACTCCACAGTTCCCTAGCACACCACAGGAATGGCTGACTGTGGCCTCCCAATTTGCCCAGCGGTGGGATTTCCCCAACTGCGGAGGGGCAATTGATGGGAAGCACGTCCACATAGTGCCGCCACCCCGTTCGGGGTCATACTATTTTAACTATAAAGGTTTCAATAGTATTGTGTTAATGGCGGTGGTGTCGGCACGGTACGAGTTCCTGTATGTGGACGTGAGGAAGAACGGCCGGATGTCCGATGGCGGAGCATTCGCTGAGACGGAGTTCGCTCACCGTCTGCAGGCTGGGGGTCTTGCACTGCCTCCAGATGCAGAGAACGTGGAAGGGCTACCGTTCGTTTTCATCGCGGATGAAGCTTTTGGACTAGGACCACACCTCATGCGGCCGTTTCCCCAACGCACCCTCACCCTGGAGAGGAGGGTTTTTAATTACCGGCTAGCCAGAGCCCGGAGAGTTGTGGAGAATGCCTTCGGGATAATGGCCAGATGGTTCCGCCTGTTCCAGACAGCTATCAATTTGGCGGAATATAAACTGAACAACATTGTCTACTGCTGCTGCTTATTGCACAACTTTTTGCGAAAATTTTCTACAAATTATGTGTCATCAGTTGGGACTGAGGCCGGTCCATCTGAACTGACAAATCTGACCGGCCTCAGCACTGCCCGTACTGGCTTGGCCCCCCAAAGTGCCCGTGAAGTACGTCATAAATACGTAGAATACTTCACTGGTAGGGGGGCCATCGCAATGCCAGACCACATCTGACCTTTTATTATACCATTTTCAAATAAATAAAAAAATTGGATTTACTACAAACTTGTGTTGTCATTCTTGTATTTGTGGTTTATGTGTCTCCCAGGTTCTAGTAGTGCCAAGTGTATTTGTCCTTAGTAAATAGCCTCAAATCTCAGAGGTAAAAACACTTTTTTTGCTTCTTCAGAACTGCTATTGAGCATAGAAAGAACAAGGCACACCTTTTTTAGACTTCCCGAATGTTTTTATTGATTGCACCCCATTTTTGGTTGGTTTTCGAAATTCTAGCCTTTTTTTTGTTTGTGCGGCTTTTTTTGCAGAAACATGCATGGGTCAAAAGCCAAATTTATTTTTCTGAAAAAGTAACAAAATAACACAGTGAAAAATACAAACATGAGATGGGGTGATGTTACCCCTGATTCATCCCAAATGTGAAGAACCACACTTTCTTTTTGGGGCTCAAATGGGTATCTTCAACATGATCCCATGGCTAAAGTAAACATGTGCTATCTGCCATCATGGGGGATCAATGGCTGTGCTTTGGGGGTGAAAACCCTTCCTCTCACCTACTTGAGGAGGGAGGAAGAGGTTGCACCCCCAAAACAGGGACATAGATATCCTGTGACGGCAGATAGCACATGTTGAGTCAGTGTGTGCATCTTCACATTTGGGCTGGTGGAAATCCCATAGGAAATTTCTGACGCATAACAAAACACAAAAACAGGGGGGGGGTTCACACTATTCTCCCCAAAATATCTATCATGTTTTTATATTTTTGCTCAATCACAATCATTCTCTTTCTCATAATGTCCATTTCGCTACTGCATTCCATGATTTCCTGAATGATTATTTTGGCGCTGGCACCCGAGCATGGAGGATTTGGACTTCCTGACACACACCCACGTTCAGTCCCTAAAAACAAAACAAAAAATTTAAACTATGCAGGCCTACATCTGTATTTACCTTGAAGTTGTGGTGACAGACACTGACCTGTTGTGCTGATAAGCTCCACCTCCCCTTCCTCCACCTCCCCTTCCTCCACCTCCGCTTTCTCCCCCTCCGCTTCCTGAACCTGCTGATCTTGGTCTGCTTTGTGATCTTCGGGGAGTTTCTGTGGTGTTTGGTTCCTCGTCTCCTGAGCATGGTGTCCTCCCAGTCTCCTCTCCCCTATGGGAATGTAAAAAATAATGTATCCTTTAGCACACAGAGACTTTTTAGGCCTGAAAATGGATTCTCAATGTTTTGAAGTGGGGTACAATTGATATTTGGCCCTGAGTTTCAAGATGAACATATGAGATCTTGCAGACTCAACAAAGCAACATGTTATTTTTGAGGACACTCACAAATACACTTGGATAACCACCAAGGTATCCACTGGACCACCTGTGTGTGACACCGTTTAGAAATTTGGTCATGTGGCCCAGAGTATAGTATCTTGATCAAGAACAAAAAAAAGTACACAACTGCTGGAGTGTCATCTCCTTTACCCAGAATACAGTTTATCCTTTCATTCACATTCTAATTTTCCTTCCAACACATCATCTAGCCAACAATGTGTAGATAAACATTGTTGAAGTAAAATGAGGCATGCCCACATGTAGTTTACGTGGATATGTGCCAAACATGTTTGGGGGAAGAGCAGCAATTTTTTTTTACAACACATTTACCAAATAAGTGGACTCTCCACTTAACATAAAAGTTCACTTTTTAAAATGTGAAACCAGTCAAGCCAAGCACATGTTGCAAAACATGGAAGAATACATATTACAATGTGAAAGAACACAGTAAAAAAAACATACTTTTTTCTATGCTTTTTATAAGCTTCCTATACTGCTCCGGCTCCCTGAGCTTCAGGTCTGACCACCTTTTACGGAGTTGTTCCTTGGATCTCCTGACCCCATATTTTTTATAGAGAGTCTTCGCCACTTTGTCCATAATTTGTGACTTCTGGAGATTAGGGGTGTCGTATGGGCCATGCTTGCCGTCGTAATCCTTCCTCCGCAGAATGTCCACCATCTCCGCCATCTCAGAAAAAGACATATTAGTCGCCTTGTATCTTTTTTTACAGGATCGGGACGTATCCGCCTCCGGGCTTTCCTCGTCGGTAATTTCAACTAAAGAAGCCACCTGTGTCTGCGACATGTCGCCATCTCACACTGTGCGCCGATCGTTAAGGGGCGGGGAAATGCAGAAAAAGTCCGTCATGGGCGGGCGACGAGGGCGGAGTTACACGCATGCGCAGGGTATAAAAAGGGGAAAGAAGTTATTAGGGATGCGCGGAGTAAGGACGACCGGAAGTGAACCAATGAACTGAACTAAGGTAAGAAGGGAACTCGGGCCTGCAGTGGCCTATAATGGTTCATGATTGTAAAGGGCAATATTGTGATAAGTTGAGGAGAATCAAATCTGATCCTTTTCTTTTTTTTTTTTTTTTTTTTACTTGCTGATCCAAAAAGATGCATAAACTACGTGAGCCGGAGGTGATGCTGACTTTTATTGAAAAATATAAGGAACAGCGCAACCTGTGGGAACTGAAACAAAAGTGATGTACGTCGGGCAACTATTACCAAATTAGCAGAGGATATGAAGCCATGGATCCCAGATGCAGACTACACTATGATCAATAATAAAATCAACAACCTGCGTAATTCCTATAAAAAAAAATACAAGGAACTGCGCCAGTCAAAGAGATCAGGAGCAGCAGCCGACGATGTAGTAAAGCCCAAGCTGTGGTACTACAGACATCTTCAATTTCTGGATGACCAGATCGAGGCTAGGAAATCTATTTCCAGCCTTCCCTCAACCCTTCCTTCCACCCTTCCCTCCAGCGTTCCTTCCACCCTTCGCTCCACCCCTGCAGAGGCGGAGGAGGAGCCTCCTGAACTTGAAGAGCCAGATCTTTGCATCTTCAGCCAGGTATAGTATTTTTGATGATAATTATTGTCCACTAAGTAATATTGTGTTGACCTGTTTGGATTAGCCATAAATTATATCATTCCCCCCCCCAAAAAAAATATGCACCAGTAATGATATCCAAATTGTGGGTGATAGATTCCCCAAATAATACAATTTTTCATTTTATTTTATAAACAGGATGAGGCAAGCCAGGAGGAAGAGGGTCAGGAGTGTGGCAGGCAGGAGGAGGCAGGGCCAAGTGGGACTCAGCAGGTCCCCAGGCCTAGTGGCAGCACCGTCTCCCAAGTGGCTCCCCTCCACGTCAGACCGCCAAAACAACGGCGGATGACACAAGTGGAGGAGGAGTCACTAAAGATGATTCAGGAGGCTTCTGCCATCATGAGGGCCCCCCTCAACCCTTCGGAGGGGTTTAGCACCTATCTGGCGGATAAGTTGCTCCGAATGGTGGCGGGACAACGGGCCCTTTGTGAGCACCTCATATATATGGCCGTACACATGGGGGCGAGGGGGCCGCTGACTGAGGCCACCCATCTGTCACATCAGGCCAATCCCTCTCCTCCTTCTCCTCCTCCTCCTGCCACATCACCACCCACAGTGGCCCAGCCTGCAAGGGTGCGAGGACGGGGCCGTGGAGGGAACACTGCAGGGAAGCGTGGAGGGAAGGCTACAGCGAAGAGCAGGAGGTGATTCCCTGGCCTCTAGCTGCTCATTCAGAAGTTGCAGGTTGATGGAGTACCACAGCTTGGGATGATGTATGTCTTTGGCTGCTGCTCCTGATTTCATGCTGTTGTTGATTTTATTATTCATCATTGTCAGGTCTGCATTGGGATCTAAGGACTTGATATTCTCTGCTAATTTCTGAATAGTTGCCCTTCGGTTTTTGTTTGCTTTTTTTCCGAAATAAAGGGAAATTTGATTTCAGTCAACATACATGCCTGATGTGTTTTTTTTTTGAAGTAGCAATAACATTTCATAAATACAATGTGTAATTAATAACAAGGGACACCAACCTCCATGAGGAAACGAAAAAAAAAAAATTGTTGTTCTGAGAAATTGACACACCAAAAAATGCACAACAAATTTAAAGACAAAAAAAAAAAATAAGGTGGAATTTCTGAGGTCGGCCTTGAAGAATTAAACTAATTATTCCTAAGATCACAAGAAAGAAGAAAGACATACGTTTGTCAGAACTCATGAGAAAGATCTGCTGCCAAAATGACACTTTAAAGACCGTTTTAAAGCAACAAAACATGCGCTGCATTAAACGAAGTGTAGCGGCCTCACCCTCTCTCCAACTTCTTCATCTGTTACACACCAACTCATGTCTAGGGGTTTCTGAGTTGTGAGAGTGAGATGCGCCACGGCTCATGTCCTCCCCATTACAATAGGGAGGTGAAGGCCACTTCCTGATGTTTCCTCGGGCCAATGTGTTCTGCGAATGTACCGAGTCTGTACTTACAAGCTCACCAGCCTCCCCTTTGTTTCCAGTAACCGGAGTTCACACACCGAAGA
The DNA here is from genome assembly GCA_029206835.1 of Rana muscosa. Lineage (NCBI taxonomy): Eukaryota > Metazoa > Chordata > Amphibia > Anura > Ranidae > Rana > Rana muscosa. Next base: position 255,496,866 of record CM055127.1, on the reverse strand, counting down.
AAGGTCCAACACTTGTTTATTCGACACTCCAATAAGCAAAGCACAATAACAGTTCTTATTGCAGCAGACTGGTTGGGACCTATAACCTTTCCAACGGTGGGATGAGCAGATCGAGGCACTTCCTAAAGTTTAAGTTCTAAAGATAGGGTCTCTTCTAGCAACCCCTATGAACAGCAATGGAGCCCTCTTCGATACGCTGTGGCCCCTATCAGGGGATGTGTCCTCCCAAGAGAGTTCCCAGAGGCCCACCGTCACCGGGTTGGTGCTGCTCCGGGTCTTCAGTGGGTAACCTCCCCGGCCTCCTCACCTCAGGTACGGGTCCCTCCGCTCAGGGACCCTCGGACAGTCCACCCTAGCGGGACCCAGTCGAAGGTACTGGGCCCCAGGCCTCCTCGATAGTACCTCACCCCAGGCTAAAGGTGCCTGGGATGGACGCCAACATGACTCCGGACCAGGCCATGGGCACCTGGACCAGACTCCTGGATCTCCCGCACCCAGGCCTAAGGGCCCTGGATGCGGACCGCAACCCTCCTCCTCCGAGGACCTCCTTCTCCCCAAGAACCTCGTGGCAAGGGCGTCTCCCCCTTTTATCTCCTCCCATCAACGGCCCGGCGGGTTCCCTGCCCCAGCCATACCATCTCCGGGAAGAGACCAAACAGGGAGCACTGCAGGGGATGATTCTACCTGAAGCCTGTGGGTACTCCGCCACCCACAGGCAAAGGAGAATATTACATCCTCCAATCCTCCACGAAACAAAAAGGGGTCTGAATCCTAACACAATTATACACCTGGGTTACACTATTGCCCAGGTGTATCCCATCAATTTGAGGACCCCGCTACAGAAGCAAGAACTTGCAGAATGACGAATGTGCTCTCTCCATTAGGAACGTTAGTTTTATCAGAACGAGCGCTCCCGTCTCCTAATTCAGTCTGAGCATGCGTGGGTTTTTTAACCGATGGACTTGCCCATAGACGATCGGAAATTACCATCGGTTTTTTATCCATCGGAAAATTTTAAAACAAGTTCTATTTTTTCCAACCGATGGAAAAAAGACTGATGGGTACCATACACGATCGGTTGGTCTGATGAAAACCATCCATCGGACGGTTTTCATCAGTCAAACCGATCGTGTGTACGGGGCTTAAGTGCATTACTTATTTTTTTAATAAATGTTATATTACTGGATTACGCTATGGGGCTTCTTTTCTCACCTAATATGATCTGCTGAGATATCGGGGGACTACAGGCCTAGAATACGAAGGAGCCAGGATCACAGAGAGAGCAATTCAGAGACCTTGGCAGGGTTGATAGCCATCTGTTCTGACTGATCTCTTTCAGGGATCAGTACTTTTGGTAAGCGGCCTTTGAGAGTTAGGGTGGTGGATTATTTTCTATTTTACCAGCACTCTTCTATGGTGTTTTAGTCTGAAGTAGTGATGAGCCGAACACCCCCGGGTTCGGTTCGCACCAGAACCCGCGAACGGACCGAAAGTTTGCACGAACTTTAGAACCCTATTAAATACAATGGATGCGAACGTTCGAAATCTAAAGTGCTAATTATAACGTCTATTATGCATGTTATTGTCCTAAAAAGGGTTTGGGAACCCGGGTTCTGCACCAGGGGACATGTATCAATGCAAAAATAAGTTTTAAAAACGGCCGTTTTTCTGGAGCAGTCATTTTAATGATGCATAAAGTGAAAAAAAAAAGTCAAATATTCCTTTAAATATCGTACCTGGGGGGTGTCTAAAGTATGCCTGTGAAGTGCCACGTGTTTCCCGTGTTTAGAACTGTCCCTGCACAAAATTACATTTCTAAAGGAAAAAAAGCCATTTAAAACTGCTTGCGGCTTTAATGTAATGTCTGGTCCCGGTAATATGGATGAAAATCTTTAAGAAAAATGGCATAGCTACCCCCATCACACACCCCCCCCTACCCCAGCCCATTACCAGCCCCTTTGGGTCTTGTATGGATATTAAGGGGAACCCCGCACACAAAATAAAACAGGCCCTATATACTCTGAACAGCCGTATACAGGCGGTGCATACAAGACAGGGACTGTAGGTTTGTTCTTATGTAGAATCTGTTTGTAATTTTGAACAGGTACATTGTTTAAGTGTAGCTCCAGCCAAAAAATCTATTTTTAAGCTTTTTGGAAAACATAGGGAAGGGTTATCACCCCTGTAACATTTGTTTTGCTGTCTGTGCAGTGTGCACCTGTTCAGAACAGTTCACCTCACTTTCCGTCCTAATGACAAATGTTTTTTGAAAATTTGGGGTTTTAATTGAAACAAGAATTGGTGATAAAGCATCAGTGGAGAGGAGACACTTTTTTCCCCATATTAACTCTTACAGGAGAGAATTTGCCTTCCTAGGGGTAGATTTCCTCTCACTTCCTGTTGTATCCTTCCTTTTGCAAGGAGGAGTCGTTTGTAAGTTGGATGTTTGAAAGTAGGGGCCTGCCGTATATGCTCAGCTGAAATTTGCCCCTTACATGTTGGTGTTGCCACAACACTGTGAGCCCTCACAGTTACTCTTGGTGGGCGCATGAATGGGCCCTGCTGTGAATTATTAGATCAAGAATTGTAATTGCATGCCCCTGTTGAACAGGGGCTGAAAAATTGGGCCTTTGGTGGTGGTGGTGGTGTTGACACAACACTGTAAGGCCTCACAGTTAGTCTTGGTGGGCGCAGGAATGGGTCCTGCTGTGAATTATTAGATCAAGAATTGTAATTACATGCCCCTGTTAAACAGGGGCAGAAAAATTGGGCCTTAGGCACTGGTGCCACAACACTGCAACCCCTCACAGATACTGTACTTGGAGCACAGCAATGAGCCCTGTTGCAAAGTATTGCATCAAAAATTGTAATTACACGCCCCTGTTAAACAGGGGCTGAAAAATTGGGCCTTAGCCACTGGGGCTGGTGCCATGACACTGCAACCACTCCCAGATACTCTAGTTGGAGTGCAGGAATGAGCCCTGCTGCAAAGCATTGCATAAAAAATTGTAATAACACGCCCCTGTTAAACAGGGGCTGAAAAATTGGGCCTTAGCCACTGGTGGCGGCACCCAGAAACAAAAATGTTCTTCCAAGCTATCATCATCAATCGGATCATTGAGGAGGAGGAGGATAGTCAGTCAACATAACAGGACAGTCTCTCAGCATCAGCATCAGTCTTGAAGGGATGTGACATTTGAAAATAAATTAGTCTGTTATATCAGCTTCAGGTGTTTGGTAGCTGGTGGTGATCCAAGACTGGTTCATCTTTTTGAAGGTCAGTCGATCAACAGAGTCGGTGGACAGGCACACCCTGTGATCCGTGACAAATCCTCCAGCAGCACTGAATGTGCGTTCTGAAAGAACGCTGGATGCAGGACAGGCCAGTAGCTCAATTGCATACTGTGCAAGCTCTGGCCAGTGATCCATCCTCAAGACCCAGTAAGCCAGAGGATTTTCGGTGGGGAAGGTGTCCAAGTCTGACATTGCCCCTAGGTATTCCTGCACCATGTATATCAGACGCTGGTGATGGTTGCTGGAACCGATCATACCTTGGGGCTGCGGACTAAAGAATTGTCTGAACGCATCGGTCAGACGGCCACCTTCCCCACCGCTCCTTCTTTGACTGACCGAAGCCTCAGCAACTCGTTGTCAAGGACCAGGAGTTTGTAACCTCCCAGTCTCTGGGAACGCGTTGCACAGACCTTTCTGCAAGGCCTCCCGGAGTTGTCTCATCCTCTGCTCCCTCTGCGATGGTAAGATAAGGTCCGCAACCTTACCCTTGTACCGTGGATCAAGGAGAGTGGCCAGCCAGTAATGGTCCCTCTCCTTGATCCGAAGAATACGAGGATCCTTCCGCAGACTTTGCAGGATCAGGGAGGCCATGCAGCGTAGGTTAGCTGAGGCATTCGGTCCGGAGTCCTCTGGGTCACTAAGGACGACATGATCCGCAGCCACCTCCTCCCAGCCACGTACAAATCCACTGGTTTCTTGGGACTATAAATCATCCATAAAAGACTGCTGCTGATGATGCTGAGTGCCAGGCTCCACCTCCATGCTGACACAATCCTCCTCCTCCTCCTCCTCCTCTTCTTCCTGTGCGATGGGTGGGACAGAAGGAACACTGTCTGGGTAAAGGGGGCCTTGAGGGGCAAGGAAGTCCTCCTCTTCCTGCCTCTGTTCTGCCTCAAGTGCCCTGTCCATTATTCCATGCAGCGTATGTTCCAACAGGTGGACAAGAGGTACAGTGTCACTGATGCATGCACTGTCACTGCTCACCATCCTCGTGGCCTCCTAAAATGGTGCCAGGACAGTGCATGCATCCCTGATCATGCCCCACTGGCGTGGTGAAAAAAAACTGAGCTCCCCTGACCCTGTCCTGGTGCCGTAGTCGCACAGGTACTCATTGATGGCCCTCTGCTGCGTGTGCAGCCGCTGCAGCATGGCCAACGTTGAGCTCCACCTGGTGGGCATGTCACATATAAGGCGGTTCTTGGGCAGGTTCAACTCCTTTTGCAGCTCAGCCAGGCGAGCACTGGCATTATAAGATCTGCGGAAATGCACACAGACTTTCCTGGCCTGCCTCAGGACATCCTGTAAGCCCGGGTACCTGCCCAAGAACCGCTGCACCACCAGGTTAATGACCTGAGCCACACAGGGCACATGGGTCAGTTGTCCCTGTCGGAGAGCGGAGAGGAGGTTGGTGCCATTGTCGCAAACTACCATTCCTGGCTTAAGCTGGCGTGGCGTCAACCACCTCTCGGCCTGCCCCTGCAGAGCAAACAGAACCTCTGCCCCAGTGTGGCTCCTGTCCCCCAAACACACCAGCGCAAGCACGGCATGGCATCTTTTTGCCTGCGTACTTGCGTAGCCCCTTGAACGCCTACGGAGCACCGCTGGTTCCGAGGACAAAGCACAGGAAGAGGCCGTGGAGGAAGAAGAAGAGGAGGGGGTGGAGGAGAGAGGTGTGTCACAACCAGTAGTAGCATTTTGGAGACGTGGCGGTGGAACAACCTCCAACACTACTGCACCTTGTCCTGCATCCTTCCCAGCTGCCAAAAGAGTGACCCAATGGGCCGTGAAAGAAAGGTAACGTCCCTGTCCATGCCTGCCGGACCATGAGTCAGCGGTAATATGCACCTTACCACTGACCGCCCTGTCCAGCGAGGCCAAGACATTGCCTTCCACATGCCGGTAGAGAGCCGGAATCGCCTTCCGTGAGAAAAAGTGGCGTTTGGGAACCTGCCACTGAGGAACCGCACATTGCACAAACTCATGGAAGGGGGCCGAGTCTACCAACTGAAAAGGCAGCAGTTGAAGCGCTAGCAATTTAGCCAAGCTAGCATTCAACCGCTGGGCATGTGGATGGCTAGGAGTGAACTTCTTTTGACGGTCCAGCAGCTGGGGCAGGGAAATTTGCCTGCTAGAATCGGACGTCGGTGTACTGCTAGCAGAGTGCCCGCAAGTACTTGGCTGTGACACACCTAATTCTACACCTTCATTCCTCTCAGAGCAGGTTTCAGAGAGAGGACTGAAGGTATAGTGGGGTTGGAGATCCCAGTTGATGCGGTGCAAGAAGAGGTCAGCTTTGTTCTTTGGTGTGGGTCTTTAAGGTAGGCTTGCCAACGAGCTGCATGGCAGGTCAACATATGTCTGGTCAAGCATGTGGTGCCCAAGCGGGTGATGTTTTGGCCACGCGATATACGCTTGAGACATATCTTGCAAACAGCAGCTGTGCGATCTGATGCACTCGACTCAAAAAAGGCCCACACCAAAGAACTTTTTGAATAACGGGCAGAGGCAGTGCCCTGCACAGGCGGAGCTCTGCGGTGTGATTCCGTCGGTGTGCTGCCCTTACGCTGGCCCCCGAGGGCATCCTGCCTCGTTGGAGATGTGCCTCCTCCTCATCCTCCTCCTCCTCCTCCTCCTCTCTCCTATTAGGCACCCACGTGGAGTCAGTGACCTCATCATCCCCTCCCTCCTCATCACTGGAGCCAATCTGGCAGTATGCTGCAGCTGCTGGAACATGACTGCCAGATTGGTGTCCTTCTTGAGCATCCCCTCTTTCTGCTCTCACGCTACTGCCTTCCTCTAGCTGGGTATCATCATCAGACCCTTCGAAACGCTGGGCATCCTCCTGGAGCATGTACCCAACACTGTGCTCAAACAGTTCGGGGGACTCCTCAGGAGGACATGGTTGGTCTAGGGAAGGAGTGACTGATGATGACATTGATACCAGGGAAGAGGACGCTTTGGCAGCTGCTTTGCCAGTACCCTGAGCCTGGGTGAGAGAGGATGATCGGTAGAGTGGATGACCAAGCCCTCCTCATCCTAAGTCTTCGGCATGATGCGGCTCAACACGTCCAGCTGCCGAAAAGAAGGACAAGCTTGTCCCATGGCCACGTGCTGATGGCGATGCACCGCGTCCACAACCAGCACTGTTGTTTCTAGACACAGAGCCTGCTTGCCCTCTTTTATTGGCTCCTGACTGTCTGCCTCTCCTTATTTGCCTTCCAGACATTCTAATGGCCTGCCGGGAAATGGGAAAACCAGCAATACAGGCTAAGTTCAGGTGTAATATGGTCAGGAGGCACACTCCGCCCGCTGTAAGTGCCGCAAAATCCTGTTGGTGTAACACACCAGGAAAAAGCAGCAATACAGGCTAAGTTCAGGTGTAATATGGTCAGGAGGCACACTCCGCCCGCTGTAAGTGCCGCAAAATCCTGTTGGTGTAACACACCAGGAAAAAGCAGCAATACGGGCTAACTTCAGGTGTATAATGTGCAGGAGGCTTAGCAACAATGACACTGACACTGTCCCCTGCCTATCCTTCTCTCTCCCTGCACACAAGGTTTATCAAAGTATATGACACTGACACTCTCTCTGCCTATCCTTCTCTCTCCCTACACACAAGGTTTAGCAAAGAATATGACACTGACACTCTCCCTGCCTATCCTTCTCTGTCCCTACACACAAGGTTTAGCAAAGAATGGATTTGACACTGTCCCTGCCTATCCTTCACTTTCCCTGCTCCGGAACACACTACACAAGGCCACCGTGCTGGCAGCCTTTTATAGTGTGGGGCGTGTACTAAACCCCCTCAGCTATAATTGGCCACAGGCATCCTGCCTGTGGCCAATCATTGCTCTCCTCGCTGCCGACGCTGTGATTGGCCAAGCATGCAGGGTCACAGTGCATGCTTGGCCAATCACAGCACCGGGATTACACTGCGATGGCGCAGTGTATTGTGGGCCGTTCGCGTCACTCGAATTTGGTGCGAACGGCCCAAATCGTTCGTTGTTCGCCGAACGCTGCGAACAGCCGATGTTCGAGTCGAACCTATGTTCGACTCGAACACCGAGCTCATCCCTAGTCTGAAGTCACAAATCCATGCTGAGAAGATTGAACCCCCAAACTTCATTATCTTTTCCTGTGGACTGTATTCTATGTACGAACTGTCATTTGTGTTTCTGATATTTATATCAGCCAAGGAAAAGCATGTAGTACCATTTAAGAACTTTGTTTGGAAGCTCATTTTTTCTATTCAATTTTTTTATATTTTGGTCTTTGACATTGGATGTCATATTACACTGTTTCTTGTGATTGGATTCTGATCACTTACCTAGTATATTAATTTACTATATACTGTTGCGCAGCTTGAGTTTTTATTATATTTGTTATATTGTGTGTGTCTCACATTTTTAGTTGCAGCACGGGTATTAATCTACCACTTATCTTTTCTAATATAGACAGCGCAGTATACATACCCCATTATTATTTTCAGGCTTACCCAATTGCCCAGGGCCATATCTATTCTAGATAATGTGGAGTATGTGCTTGAGAAACAAGAGTACTGCCGCTCATCCGGATGTCCTGTTCTCCAAAAGCATCTTATGATGCATAATCTAGTTTACATAAGCATATAAGCATTTTTGCTCTACATCAGTTATATATAAAGCTTGCTCTCTCGCACCATTTTCCTGTGTATCAGACATAGAACAGGGAAGTAAAACTTATGATTATAAGTCATAACAGTCAGGTGATGTGATTACTAATAACGAAACTATGTCAGCCTTCTTTTGGAGGTCGAACTCATGTTGGCCAGAAGGGCAAATCATCTACGTATATAATGTAATGAAATGTATTAACCACGCCCCTTTTGTCTCCTATAATTGGATGATTGTCCCTATTATAAAAGTCCTGTTTCTGCCTTTTATTAAACAGATTCACTTTGAGCACAAACGCTGTCTTGTCTTTCTGTGTTCCAAGTCATCTCTCAGTACTGACCGGGATCTTTGGGTGTGGCAATCGTGGTATTATTTGTGAGGTAGTGTTTCGCGCTACTCAAGAGTAATAAAATAGTGACTGGAGTAACTATCAATGGCTGCAAAATAAATCTGTGTTCACTTAACACATAAACAGTAATATAAAGAAAAAGGGGGGGATTTTGCGCTAAAGAAAAAAATTATTACACAAAAAACACTTCTATGTCTCATTAATCTAATGGTAAAACGATATATAATGGTAAAAATACCTAGTGATATGATGTGCATATATAATAAATACTATAGTGCAATCACCAGAATAAAGTGCAAGTGCATATATAAACACAGTAGTGCAGAAAGTTCAATATTGCAATGGTTGCTGTTCAGGAAAGTTCAAATGGGTATTTAATCAATGGTTAATTCCAAGATTCTAGATGTTCCAAAATTATAGATGTCTTCAAATGTTTCAAATGATAAACTAATTGAAGTATTGAACCTGCGGTGAATCCTACACCTGTCTCCCAATGTTCTCACCTCAACAGCTTGGATCACTGGCATATAGTTTCACTGTTATGGACTATGTTCTTATGTCTCCTCTATTTCTCCTATTTCTTCTCCACTCTTAAATGATATTTGGATAGTATCCTCTACCAATCACGCTCTCTATGAAAGAGACAAGCGGGTGGGAGGGAAAGGGAGGGGGAGAGAAGGAGACCAAGCTCCAATCGGTGCAGCCAGGAGAGGGACAGGGAATGAAGCCTCCAATAGTGTAGTGTTTCAATACGCAAGATAAGCTTTATTAGGTTAAAAAATGGACTCTTACATCAGTTAAAAAATAAACAGCATATAGGAGATAATCGGCGTGTAGCCGCTATCTTACTGTTATCCTGCTGTCTTACGATCCGTCCGTATGATGCCGCTATCCTCCCTACGGCGTTACGTCACGCACCTCGTGACTTCTTCAGGGGAGCCTGATTGGTTTTTAGGGCATCACTCAAATAGTGTATTAGACCGGAAGTCTTGCGGTCGCCATTTTCTTGAATACCACAATAAACTATATGGGCGCCGCCATTTTCCCTGTGTCTGGCTAGCTGTAAATATCCATATCGAATAAAAACATAGCAGAACGAAAATATTTGAGCGAAAATATTTATTTCCCTCATCTTCTATTGTGGGATGGTGCTGTGAATAGAGTATTATTCTACTCATCTTGATAGTAACTAACATGTAAATTCCACACTACTACCTCAGATAATGACAGCCACAGCGGGCTGACTGGGCTAATAACCATCCTGGGAAACAGTATAAATACTACAATAACATGAACCACTGATTCCATCAATAAAATGATCTTTAGATTAATATTAAATTAGAATTAATATATATAGATCTTTAATCCATACCTATAGTGATGTGTATATATTGTGACAGCAGGAAGGTAAAGTCACCTGGTTGCATCCAGGGGGGTAGATATATTTCGCCCAGATTCAGGCTTTACGCCGACTCCCAGATTCATTAGGTGTTTGCTCATGCCTGGACCCAGACCTGTGTGGACTGTCTAGGGAGAGTGAACCCCTGTGCGGTGAGACAAAGCCTGTGTGGCTATTTGCTTGGACATTTAAAACCAGGGACTTAGGGACTAGGACAGCACTAGGCTGATCCCAGTTGTTAGTTAGGAAACCTGTATGTTTAGTCAGAGGTCAAGTTGACCAGGATTTATTTTGTTTATGTTTCTTTTGGCTTTGCTGTGTTTTGTCACTGTAAATAGAAAATAAACCGCACCTTTTTTTTGATTTTGAAAACCACAACCTCCGTTTGCTGGGCCTGTTTTTGTGTGGGGAGCCCATCCCGGGGGTTACACACACCCGCTGCCGAGCTAACCCCCTCACAGTTGGTGGAGAATGCGGGCAGTTTTTTTTTAAGCCAGCATGGAGGAGATACTGAAGCAGCTGGCTCTAGCAAATGCCAATCAACAGCAGACAAATGCAGGTTTGCAAAAGAGCCTTGCAGCTCATCAACAGAGCCTTGCAGCTCAACAACAGAACTTCGCAGCCCAGCAGCAAGCTCATCAACAGAGCCTTGCAGCCCAGCAGCAAGCTCACCAACAGAGTCTGGAAGCTCAGCAACAAGCCCAGCAGCAATCTGAGGCCCGCTTCATAGACCTGTTACAGAAGCAAGAGCAGAGACTACAACAAATGGAAGCAGTAATGCAGCAACGTCCGCAGACCAGTGAGGAAAGCCGTCCCACTAATACCGCGTCCTTTGGGGTGAGTCGTTTATTGACAAAAATGACTGGAGAGGATGATCCAGAGGTATTTTTGACCACATTTGAAAGGACTGCTGAAAGAGAAAAGTGGCCTGAGGAGCAGTGGGCTGGACTGGTGGCTCCTCTGTTAACTGGTGAATCGCAGAAGGCTTACTATGACCTAGAGCCTGACCAAGCAAAAGACTATGTGATGCTAAAAGCTGAAATATTGGCAAGGCTGGGTGTCACCCAGGCTGTCCGGGCTCAGCGTGTGCATAACTGGACTTTCCAGCTTGGAAAACCCCCCAGGTCTCAAATGTATGATCTCATTCACCTGAGCAGAAAGTGGCTACAGCCAGAGACTTTGTCCGCACCAAAGATTGTGGAACGTGTTGTAATGGATCGGTTTTTGAGAGCTCTTCCTACTGCCATCCAAAAGTGGGTAAGCCATGGAGACCCAGAGACGGCCGATGGTCTTGTGGATCGTGTGGAGAAATACTTGGCTACAGAGAACCTGACGGCCTCTTCCAGAGACACTCGGACTTTCCACCCTAAGACCAGACCATCCCCAGGGGCGGATAAGAGGATTCCAAGGGGTGAGGGTGGAGAGAGTGAGAGGGTGGGAGCTCTACCCCAAGTTTGGCGAGAACAGCCTGGGAAATCAGCGGCTCAAGAGGCGGCAAGAAGGATCGTTTGCTACCGCTGCCGGCAAGCGGGTCATATTGCAGCCAATTGCCCGGTTGTGGAGGAACCCATGCAGTGTGACTTTCTGACGGGCAGACGTCAGTCGCTGTGTGCGACAGTCGCATGCACTGCCATTCGAGGAACTGAGAAACATTTATGCAAAATGTGTGTTAATGGTAGAAATGTTGTGGTATTGCTGGATTCAGGTAGCCTTGTGACCCTGATAAAGGCTGAGTTAATTAAAACAGAGGTCTCTGGGAATAGCAAGGTAGCTGTTATTTGTGTGCATGGGGACACCCGAGAGTATCCAGTGACTACAGTGTGTTTCGAGACCCCCAAAGGTACCCTCTCTCATCCAGTGGGCTTAGTATCTCAGTTACCGCATGACGCCATTGTGGGAAGGGATTTTCCGAAGTTCTGGGAACTGTGGGATGATCCTGAGCCCCCCACTGGTGCCCCTATGTACCAGGAATGGGATAGCCAGAACTCCCCTGAGAGTGGTGAGGACTCTCCGGAATTTCCCTTATCAGTATTGGCAGGGGAGACTCAAGAAACTGGAGAGGAGCCCACCTCCTCAGACGAAAACCTACCGTCTGTGGAGTTTTCTGATCTTGAGGTTCACAGGGAAAACTTTGCCACAGAACAGTTGAAAGACCCCACCCTAATAAAGGCACGGGAAAACGTAGTGAAAATAGATGGCGAGTTAGTGAACCCAGATAATACCTGCACTTACCCATACTTCAGCGTAGAGAAGGACCTACTGTATCGGGTGGCAAAAAGGGCAGAAGAAACCGTTGAGCAGCTTGTGGTGCCCAAACCTTACAGGAAGTTGGTGTTGGAGTTGGCCCATGGGCACATTCTTGGAGGTCATCTGGGGACAGAGAAAACCCGAGAGAGGGTATTACAGAGATTCTATTGGCCGGGGGTGATGAAGGACATAGAAAATTATTGTTCCTCCTGCCCTGTGTGTCAGAGGTCGGCCCCGATGCCACATTTCCGTAGCCCGCTGGTCCCTCTACCCATCATTGAGGTCCCGTTTGAGAGGATCGCCATGGATTTGGTAGGTCCTATAATCAAGTCCGCTAGGGGGCACCAGTACATATTAGTTATAATGGACTATGCCACCCGTTATCCAGAAGCGATCCCTCTCCGAAATACCTCGGCCAAAACCATAGCCAAAGAGCTATCTCTTGTGTTTAGCCGGGTGGGTATTTGTAAAGAACTGCTTACGGACCAAGGTACACCCTTTATGTCCCGGGTTATGAAGGAGCTGTGTAAATTGTTCAAAGTGACGCAATTACGTACATCTGTGTATCACCCCCAAACCGATGGGCTGGTTGAAAGATTCAACAAAACCCTAAAACAAATGTTGAAGAAAGTGGTGGATAGAGATGAAAGGATTGGGACTGTCTACTTCCTTATCTGATGTTTGCTATTAGGGAGGTGCCCCAATCCTCTACGGGATTCTCCCCCTTTGAGTTACTGTATGGGAGACACCCAAGAGGGCTGTTGGATATTGCCAAGGAAACTTGGGAAAGTGAGAGTTCTCCCCACAGGAGTGTGATTGAGCATGTCGCCCTGATGCAAGACCGAATTGCACAGGTAATGCCCATCGTGAAGGAACATTTGGCCCAAGCGCAGTTAGCACAGCAGAGAGTGTACAACCGTGGAGCCAAGACCCGTACCTTTTCCCCGGGGGATAGGATACTGGTACTTGTCCCTACGGTTGAAAGTAAATTCCTTGCCAAATGGCAAGGCCCCTACGAGATAATGGAAAAAGTGAGCGAAGTGAATTACAAGGTCAGACAACCAGGAAGGCGAAAGCCCGAACAGATCTATCACGTTAATCTGTTGAAAGCCTGGAGGGATAGAGAGTCCCTAGTCGCAGACACTTGGTCACCAGCTCAAACTGGTTGCGTGATTCCTGAGGTTGGAATAGCAGCCACCTTGTCACAACCCCAACAACAGGAGGTTAAGGAGTTTGTGCTTCGCAACAAGGAGGTATTCTCTGAGCTGCCGGGACAAACATCTGGGGTAGAGCATGACATCATTACCCCGCCCGGTGAAAGGGTGAAGTTAAAACCCTATCGGATCCCAGAGGCCCGACGGGAGGCAATACGGGAGGAAGTACAGAAAATGCTGAACTTAGGGGTGATAGAGGAGTCCCAAAGTGATTGGTCTAGTCCCATTGTGTTGGTGCCTAAACCGGATGGGAGCTGGCGATTTTGTAACGATTTTCGTCAGTTGAACAAAGTTACAAAATTTGACACCTACCCCATGCCACGTATAGATGAGTTGATCGACCGGCTGGGAACAGCCCGATACATGACGACTCTTGACCTCACAAAAGGGTATTGGCAAATCCCCCTGGCCAAATTGGCCAAAGAGAAAACCGCATTTGTAACCCCAGACGGGGCGTTCCAATATAAAAGAATGCCGTTCGGGTTACAGAATGCGCCGGCCACATTCCAGCGGAAAATGGACCAGATGCTGAGGCCCCATCGGAAGTATGCTGCGGCTTACCTGGATGACGTAATTGTCCATAGCACAGATTGGGCCTCACATCTGCCAAAAGTGCAAGCAGTCCTGGACTCTGTTCGGGAAGCGGGGTTTACGGCTAACCCCAAGAAGTGTACCATTGGGCAGGAGGAGGCCAAATATCTTGGGTACACCATTGGGAGGGGAGTAATAAAACCCCAACTCAACAAAGTCGAGGCCATCCAGAGTTGGCCACGTCCCAACAGCAAGAAGCAGGTACGAGCCTTTCTGGGAATCGCTGGGTATTATCGGCGATTCATTCCCCACTTTGCCTCTAAGGCTGTGCCCCTAACCAACCTAACGAAGGGGAAAGGGTCGGTCATGATTAAATGGACCCCCGAGGCTGAGGCAGCATTCCAATTCTTGAAACAAGCCTTATGTAGCCAGCCAGTGTTGTACTCACCCGACTTCTCTAAAGACTTTGTCGTACAAAGTGATGCGTCAGATGTGGGGTTAGGAGCAGTATTGTCCCAGGTCTGGAACGGGGAAGAGCACCCAGTCATTTACCTCAGCAGGAAGTTGAAGTCCCATGAGGTAAATTACGCCACCGTTGAAAAGGAGTGTTTAGCGGTGAAGTGGGCTCTAGATTCCCTTCGGTACTACCTGCTAGGTAGGCACTTTGACATGGTTACGGATCACGCTCCGTTAAAGTGGATGGCTCAAAACAAGGAAACAAATAGAAGAGTGAATAGGTGGTTCCTGGCCCTCCAGGAATTCAACTTCACAGTAAAGCATCGCCCTGGCGTTCAAATGGGGAATGTGGATGCTTTGTCTCGAGTACATGAATGCCTGATTGCTGGTGTTCCAACCCCGAGGTTAAAACAAGAGGGGGGGGGGTATGTGACAGCAGGAAGGTAAAGTCACCTGGTTGCATCCAGGGGGGTAGATATATTTCGCCCAGATTCAGGCTTTACGCCGACTTATACAACTAGGTGGAGTGTTGTATAAGCCCAGCTGAGGCTAGTGGGCACATGGATGACTCATACCTCTAGGGAGAGTGTGGGGCGTCGTGCAGACAGGGAGTTGATGAGACCAGCTGAAGCTTGTCAGCTCATTTAGGCCTCTATAAAAACTCCCAGATTCATTAGGTGTTTGCTCATGCCTGGACCCAGACCTGTGTGGACTGTCTAGGGAGAGTGAACCCCTGTGCGGTGAGACAAAGCCTGTGTGGCTATTTGCTTGGACATTTAAAACCAGGGACTTAGGGACTAGGACAGCACTAGGCTGATCCCAGTTGTTAGTTAGGAAACCTGTATGTTTAGTCAGAGGTCAAGTTGACCAGGATTTATTTTGTTTATGTTTCTTTTGGCTTTGCTGTGTTTTGTCACTGTAAATAGAAAATAAACCGCACCTTTTTTTTGATTTTGAAAACCACAACCTCCGTTTGCTGGGCCTGTTTTTGTGTGGGGAGCCCATCCCGGGGGTCACACACACCCGCTGCTGAGCTAACCCCCTCACAATATATAATAGGCCTCTTATTCATAAGCACTCATTGCTGACTGGATGGCATCATACTTCAGATCCAGTTCAGCAGGGCAACTAATTATATTATACAAATATAGCCATACTATCCAATGGAAAATAGAATAATAAAATAATATAATAATTCAAACATGTATGTGTAAATACTAAAGTTATTAAAATTATAAAAAATTAAAAATTAAAAATTGCTTAAAAAACAATTCAGATCGAACTCTACATTCATTCCCCTGGGTGTCAGTGTTCTAAGCGTGTGTATCCACCGAGACTCTTTCTGACTGATATTTCTCACTAGATGGCTTCCTCTCCAGGAGCCTTTAAATTTATCTATGCCCCAAAATTGCAAATCTATAGGGTCCCGGTTGTGGACCTGTGCAAAATGTCGTGACACACTATGTTTCGGAAATCCGTTAATAATATTTTGTACATGTTCTTTGATTCTTACTTTTAAGGCTCTCTTGGTTCTACCTACATACTGTAGGTTACAACTACATTGTAGTACGTATACAACACCCTCTGTGTGACACCCTATAAAGTCCTTTATAGGGTGTGTGTTCCCTGTACTGGTGCTCTTAAATTCTGTCCTTTTGCCTTGGAACTTTTTGGCATGTTTGCAGGCGTAACAGTTTCTACAAGGATAAAAACCTGTTCCATTAAAAAAGGAATAACTGGGTTTGGGGGGCGGGACTACAATTGATTTAACTATTAGGTCCCTGAGCGTCGGTGCCCTCCTATATATTATTTTAGGTCTATCTGGCAAAATATGATTAAGATCTTTACCTTTTTTTAAAATGTGCCAGTGTCGCTCCACCAACCTGGCTACATCTTTATGTTGAATGTTAAAGTCTAAGATAAGACACGGCACCTCTTGATATTGGTGGTTTTTGTTTTTATTTAGTAACATGTGTTACAATTGATTGACCAAACACCAGTATTGGAAGGAAGAACTTTACTAGCAACAGCAGATGTTGCATCGTTATACACGAATGTAAAACATCATGAGGCTTGCCATGCCACTAAATGGCTTTTAAGAACATATAGCAACCTCGCCTGCAAACAAAGAAAGTTCCTGATTAAATGCTTAGACTTTTGTCTTAAGTATAACTATTTTTGGCACGATCAGGCATATTATAAACAAAATGTGGGCATAGCTATGGGAGCCAAATTTGCCCCAAGTGTAGCCAATGCATTTATGGCTCAGTGGGAGGAGGAGGCCATATATGCAGAGATGCCCCCAGAATTGACATTATATAAACGCTATATTGATGACCTGATACTAATATGGAATGGAAGTAGAGACAAGCTAGAACACTTCCTCAATACATTAAACCAAAATGAAAAAAACATCAAACTTGAATGGAAAATCGATGCTAAAACTGTGGACTTTCTGGATTTAACTCTCCAACTAGAAGGAGATAAGATTACCACCAAAACCTTTTTTAAATCAGTGGATGCAAACAGCTACCTTTCTCTGGAAAGCTGCCACCATAAATCATGGCTATATAACATACCGAAGGGCCAACTTATAAGATTAAAAAGAAATTGTAGCAAGAATACTGATTATAATGAACAAGCCCAACAAATAGGAAAGAGGTTTGAAGAAAAAGGCTATGACCATCTCTGGCTAGATAAGCAAATAGTAGATGTCAGGGAATTAGATAGAAACAAGATGTTACTAAATAAAAACAAAAACCACCAATATCAAGAGGTGCCGTGTCTTATCTTAGACTTTAACATTCAACATAAAGATGTAGCCAGGTTGGTGGAGCGACACTGGCACATTTAAAAAAAAGATAAAGATCTTAATCATATTTTGCCAGATAGACCTAAAATAATATATAGGAGGGCACCGACGCTCAGGGACCTAATAGTTAAATCAATTGTAGTCCCGCCCCCCAAACCCAGTTATTCCTTTTTTAATGGAACAGGTTTTTATCCTTGTAGAAACTGTTACGACTGCAAACATGCCAAAAAGTTCCAAGGCAAAAGGACAGAATTTAAGAGCACCAGTACAGGGAACACACACCCTATAAAGGACTTTATAGGGTGTCACACAGAGGGTGTTGTATACGTACTACAATGTAGTTGTAACCTACAGTATGTAGGTAGAACCAAGAGAGCCTTAAAAGTAAGAATCAAAGAACATGTACAAAACATTATTAACGGATTTCCGAAACATAGTGTGTCACGACATTTTGCACAGGTCCACAACCGGGACCCTATAGATTTGCAATTTTGGGGCATAGATAAATTTAAAGGTTCCTGGAGAGGAAGCCATCTAGTGAGAAATATCAGTCAGAAAGAGTCTCGGTGGATACACACGCTTAGAACACTGACACCCAGGGGAATGAATGTAGAGTTCGATCTGAATTGTTTTTTAAGCAATTTTTAATTTTTAATTTTTAATTTTTAATAATTTTAATAACTTTAGTATTTACACATACATGTTTGAATTATTATATTATTTTATTATTCTATTTTCCATTGGATAGTATGGCTATATTTGTATAATATAATTAGTTGCCCTGCTGAACTGGATCTGAAGTATGATGCCATCCAGTCAGCAATGAGTGCTTATGAATAAGAGGCCTATTATATATATATACACATCACTATAGGTATGGATTAAAGATCTATATATATTAATTCTAATTTAATATTAATCTAAAGATCATTTTATTGATGGAATCGGTGGTTCATGTTATTGTAGTATTTATACTGTTTCCCAGGATGGTTATTAGCCCAGTCAGCCCGCTGTGGCTGTCATTATCTGAGGTAGTAGTGTGGAATTTACATGTTAGTTACTATCAAGATGAGTAGAATAATACTCTATTCACAGCACCATCCCACAATAGAAGATGAGGGAAATAAATATTTTCGCTCAAATATTTTCGTTCTGCTATGTTTTTATTCGATATGGATATTTACAGCTAGCCAGACACAGGGAAAATGGTGGCGCCCATATAGTTTATTGTGGTATTCAAGAAAATGGCGACCGCAAGACTTCCGGTCTAATACACTATTTGAGTGATGCCCTAACAACCAATCAGGCTCCCCTGAAGAAGTCACGAGGTGCGTGACGTAACGCCGTAGGGATGATATCGGCATCATACGGACGGATCGTAAGACAGCAGGATAACAGTAAGATAGCGGCTACACGCCGATTATCTCCTATATGCTGTTTATTTTTTAATTGATGCAAGAGTCCATTTTTTAACCTAATAAAGCTTATCTTGCGTATTGAAACACTACACTATTGGAGGCTTCATTCCCTGTCCCTCTCCTGGCTGCACCGATTGGAGCTTGGTCTCCTTCTCTTCCCCTCCCTTTCCCTCCCACCCGCTTGTCTCTTTCATAGAGAGCGTGATTGGTAGAGGATACTATCCAAATATCATTTAAGAGTGGAGAAGAAATAGGAGAAATAGAGGAGACATAAGAACATAGTCCATAACAGTGAAACTATATGCCAGTGATCCAAGCTGTTGAGGTGAGAACATTGGGAGACAGGTGTAGGATTCACCGCAGGTTCAATACTTCAATTCGTTTATCATTTGAAACATTTGAAGACATCTACAATTTTGGAACATCTAGAATCTTGGAATTAACCATTGATTAAATACCCATTTGAACTTTCCTGAACAGCAACCATTGCAATATTGAACTTTCTGCACTACTGTGTTTATATATGCACTTGCACTTTATTCTGGTGATTGCACTATAGTATTTATTATATATGCACATCATATCACTAGGTATTTTTACCATTATATATCGTTTTACCATTAGATTAATGAGACATAGAAGTGTTTTTTGTGTAATAATTTTTTTCTTTAGCGCAAAATCCCCCCCTTTTTCTTTATAATCGTGGAATTATACCAAGCTGGTCTGAGTCAGGTGGAAGGACAACCTATTGACTTCTACAGAGGTCATATGAAGCTGGTTTCAAACTTAAGGTTGTGTCCAGAGCAGAAGAAAGCAATAACAGTATTGCAAGTAGGGAATTTTGTGTTGACGAAAAACAAGTGAGGGAGTGGCGGAAAATGAAAGCAGGGTAAACCAATATCTGCGCTAACAGTAAAAAATAAAATTAAAGTGAATATAGCAGCCAGCACAGTCTGTTGATAAGGCAAACGTCAAATTATAATAGTCCAAAATGCAGCGCTTAGTGAAACAATGTGTGAAG
Organism: Rana muscosa; assembly: GCA_029206835.1. Lineage (NCBI taxonomy): Eukaryota > Metazoa > Chordata > Amphibia > Anura > Ranidae > Rana > Rana muscosa. The sequence goes on along the minus strand of CM055127.1, from coordinate 255,477,473 downwards.
ACAGTCCAAGTGAAATAAATCAGCATTTAATGAAGTGGATGTAGGAACTGATGAGAAACCACCACCAAACTTCAGTGTGCAAAGACAAAAAAGCACACCACACCAATCGTGCTCACAATCTGCTTACCAGAAGGTAAAAAAACACAAGCGATGTAATGATAATTGCAGAGGGTCAATGGTAGATACAGCTTTCCAAACTTGATGGGTCAATATCAGAAATGGTCAGCATCACCAGCATCAGAGTGACCTCCGGGATTTGGATTAGGATGAAAATACTATGCAGTCCTCAACAGGAAGTGTTACCCAATATGAAGAGGAAAAACCAGCATAGTGAAGCCCGTAAGATAAAATAAAGGATTTTATTGTATTCTACTTACAGGTGAAAAAGATCATCATGACATAGATAAATCCGCGGCTCTCAGCGTGCTTGCTTCGGCCAGCCTGACATGTTTCATCCAAATGGATATCATCAGACGGGATGGATGAATGAAGATGGAACAAAAAAATGGCTGGAAGAAATTTGGAACGGACGACCAGGAACAGCCTTAAAGAAAAAAACATCATTGCTAGTTTGGGATATGTTCAGAGCCCACACATTTGATGACATAAAAAAATTGGCAATGTCTTCTCAAGTTACTTTGGCCGTTATTCCAGGTGGGCTCTCATCTGTATTTCAGCCCCTGGATGTGTGTTTATATAAACCTTTCAAAGACCGTGTGCAAAAGATGTGGCATGAATAGATGTCATCTGGTCAAGCCCGACTGACAAAAGTTGTAAATCTGGTGAAGCCCGACAAAGAATTGATAGTGAAGTGGGTTTGTGATGCATGGGAAGAGATTCCAGAGGACATGGTGCAACGCGCCTTCAAGAAATGTGGCATTAGTAATGCTATGGATGGCAGTGAAGACAGCGTTTTGTATGAGAACGACAGCAGTGATGGTGATGACTACGAACTCAGTGATGATTACAATGTCTACGCTGATAACCTCACACAAGCTAACGCTGAAGCTCTCTTTGGACATACAGATGATGAGGAGGAATCTAGTTTTGAAGGATTTTAACTTGTGTTTTAGCTTTTAGCTTGGTTGCTGTTTGAGCTACCATATTGTTTTTGTTGACCCTCTTTTGCACTTACAGAGCTAGTTTACTGTTTGTCTTTGAAATAAATATTTCAACAACATTTAACCTACTGATGCCTCAATTAATGTAATTTAATTGCTATCTATATTTATTTTTGAAATTTACCGTACCAGTAGCTGCTGCATTTCCCACACTAGGCTTATACTCGAGTCAATACGTTTTCCCATTTTTTGGTGGTAAAATTAGTGTCAGGTCATCTGAAGCCAGATGACAGATGCACACCGTTGGGGTCAGGAGTGCACCGCTAAGGTAGTGAACCCTATGGCTGACTGCTGCGGATGGAACACTGGGTGATTAAGGAAGCTAGAGCCTAAGATTCCCCAGGGTGCGGAGTCTAAGATCCAGAAGGTGTTCACCAGAGCCTCTAGTGGTGAGGATGGACAGGGCTGCAACTGGATCCAGGTCGCGACCCCCAATGTCCCCCAGCTCACGCTCACAGTAGGCTACAGAGGATAGAGGGGAAGCAGCAGCTCAGGATACAAGAGATAGTGAGGGGATAAGCCAAACATTGGGCCGACTCGCAGACAAGGATAAACAAAGGACACGCCAAAGGTCAAGGTCACAAGCAGACAGGGATAGTCGAGAACAAGCCAAGATTGGTAAAACGGAGACAGACGTAGCACACGGCAAGCAGGAACCCAAACACACAATGGCTTAGCAAACAACGTTGATCAGCGCGGCTGGCTTGCAGTGCACAGGTTAATATAGTGTTCCCTGATAGGGCCCGGGGTGGAGCCATGCTTGGAGGGGAGATTATTTAAGAAGCCAGGTGAGAGTGGCTGGCCTCTAAGGTGAACACATGAAGAAGGGGTAAGCTGAGAGACAAACATTACTGCATAACCATGACAGTACCCCCCCTCTTATGGGCCCTCCCCCTCCCCCGCCTGGGCCCAGTCTTAAAGAGAAATCTCACATGAAACCTCCTCAACAGACGAGGTGCAATGACCTCAGATGCAGCGATCCAAGACGCCTCCTCAGGACCAAACATTCTACAATGCACAAGGTACTGAAGAATGCCTCTGCATAGCCGAGAATCCAGAACTTGTCTAACCTTGTACTTTAGATTATCCTCAGAGACCGGAACCGAGGTAGTGAGAGGATGAGAGGATTTATTGAGGACCAAGGGCTTTTTAGGAATAAGCAAGGGCATGAGGGGATCAACAGGAATCTGAGGAGGGTCCCCCAGATCCTTAACGATGAACTGGGCATCTAGCACAGGACCATCAGACTGGGCAGATGTCAGTGGAACCCTGAGGTCAGGTTGGTTAGAAGGTGACATGTCACAGGAGTCAAGTTGGATAGCTGAAAGACAAACAGAATGAGGATGGATTGGACCCTTTAGACAGGCTTGAATGGACGTAACAGTATTAGGGTGAGGCGAGGTTGCAGAAGGTCCTGAATAAGAAAAAGTGGGAGGTTCACTGGGCATGGGCTGGACTGGCATAACTAGTTCAGAGGCCGAATGAATAGCATGGTCAGGTGTAGCGACTACCTGAATCGCATCGCAAGGCGTATTGACAACAAAACTTGCCGACAAACTAGTCGGGCTGTGCGTCCAAGGGTGTTTAGGGACAGACAAAGGTAAATGGTTATGAAAACTGGAATAAAGGATCGGCTCAGATTCACAGTTGGGCTCCTCATCCAGAGTGCCACATGACCTAGAGAGTGCATCAGCCCGACTATTTCAGGACACATCCCAGAAATCACTATATGCAGTAGGAAGAGCAAAAGATATTGGGATGGTGGCAACAGGAAGTTTCTCTTTTGGGACAACCTTGGGTAGGCAGGACGAGGAACAGGAGCAACCCCAAGCCAGGATCTGTCCAGTAGTCCAGTCAACATGTGGAGAATGGAGCCGTAACCAAGGAAGGCCCAAAATGATAGGAGTTGAGGCCTTAGGTAAGATAAGGAAGGATATCCACTCCTGGTGGAGTGTCCCTAGCGACATCTTAACAGGGAGGGACTGGAAGCGGATAGGACCCCCTGGGAGAACAGTGCCATCAATCGCCAAGACCACCAATGAATAGTGTGGTGATGGGCAAAAGGGTAAGTCTCATGGATGATGCAATTTTCCAGTCCATGAAATTGCCAGCGGCTCAGTAATCCAGATATGCTGAGACCGAATGAGAAGAAGAACCAATATGAAGGAACACAGAAAGAAGGAGACGAGAAGGTGAAGGTGATATTTCTGGGTCCAATACTCCACTTTCCAGATGTATTGGACCCGAACGTTTTTTGGGACAAAGAGAGCAAGTGTCACGAAAATGACCTTTGCCCCCACAGTAGAGACACAGGCCTAGAGTTCTGCACCTAGCACGTTCCTCGGGGGATAGCCTGGTCCGACCCAGCTGCATGGGTTTCTCAGCTGGCAGGAGATGCTCCACGGGTCGAAGAGAGGGGAGCTCAGGCTGACTAAGAACCAAGGAGTGCTGGCGTCGCTTTTCTAGGGTCCTTTCCTGAAAGCGAATATCGATCTGGTTACACAAGGTGATAACTTCGCCCAGATCAGTGGGGATGGTTCTTCCTGCTAATTCATCCTTCACTCTATCAGAAAGGCCATGCAAAAAGGTTGCGACTAAGGGCTTATTGTTCCAGCTCAACTCAGCCGTCAGGATGCGGAAATGAAGAGCATACTGTCCCACAGAAGCAGACTCTTGGCGGAGGGCGGTTCTTCGAAGATATTACGAAAAAGTTTCAAGAAGTCAGACAGACTAGAAACCACTGGATCATTCAGTTCCCACAGGGGGCTGCCGAGGCTAAGGCTTCACCGGAGAGGAGGGAAATGATATAGGCTACCTTCTCCCGATCAGACAGAACGTTTTGGGGCTGGAGCTCAAAATGAATAGTGCATTGGCTAAGGAACCCCCTGCAGGCCTTGGAGTCCCCAGAGAAACGGGACGGAGCTGCCAGAGCTGCCAGTTGTAGTGAATGTGTGGCTGCGACTGCGACCGGAATGGGTGCAGCCTCTGATAGCGGTTGAGGTTGTTGAACCAGGGGTCCTGAGGAGGCCTGAACCTGTTCAAAACTGGAGGCCAAATCCTGAAGGAATCGCATCACCTGGGTCTGATTAGATTCCTGGGTCTCAAGTCTGGCGGACTATGCCCTGCAACAGATCATCTGCGGGTAGCGGCACGTCAGCTGGGTCCATGGCTGATCAAACTGTCAGGTGACCTGAAGCCAGGTGACAGATGCACACCGTTGGGGTCAGGAGTGCACCGCTAAGGTAGTGAACCCTATGGCTGACTGCTGCGGATGGAACACTGGGTGATTAAGGAAGGCAGGCCCACTGGAGCACTAACAGGGATCCCACAGGGAGCTAGAGCCTAAGATTCCCCAGGGCGCAGAGTCTAAGATCCAGCAAGTGTTCACCAGAGCCTCTAGTGGTGAGGATGGACTGGGCTGCAACTGGATCCAGGTCGCGGCCCCCAGAGTCCCCCAGCTCACGCTCACAGTAGGCTATAGAGGATAGAGGGGAAGCAGCAGCTCAGGATACAAGAGATAGTGAGGGGATAAGCCAAACGTCGGGGCGACTAGCAGACAAGGATAAACAAAGAACACGCCAAAGGTCAAGGTCACAAGCAGACAGGGATAGTCGAGAACAAGCCAAGATCAGTAAAACAGAGACAGACGTAGCACACGGCAAGCAGGAACCCAAACACACAATAGCTTAACAAACAACGTTAATCAGCATGGCTGGCTTGCAGTGCACAGGTAAATATAGTGTTCCCTGATAGGGCCTGGGGTGGAGCCACGCTTGGAGGAGAGATTATTTAAGCAGCCAGGTGAGAGTGGCTGGCCTCTAAGGTGAACACATGGAGAAGGGGTAAGCTGAGAGACAAACATTACTGCATAACCATGACAATTAGGTGCTTCGGCTTATATACGGGTAGGCTTATACTCAAGTATATACGGTACTGTCAGGGAAAGCTTCACCCACTGGTGGCGCTGTCGGTCCTATGGATTGCAGTACTAGTGTCCACCAGCAGGTGTCCTCTCGCAGCCTGTATCTTTGACAGAGGATCTCACCTGCTGGTGGTAATGCCTGATCCATGGGCCGTAGTACAGGCGTCCACCAGCGGAGGTATTCCGGCAGTGTGGGGCAGGCAGTACTTCCTTCGAACAGCTGTGACATGAGGGCAATTATAGCAGTCCTATAAATACCCGGCGAGCCCTCACATGCTCGCCTTGGTATCTTTCTCCTGGAGCCTTGACCTTGTAGCCTGTATCTGGACCTTGAGCCTGTACCTGTCCTTGAGCCTGTACCTGTCCTGTCCTGTCCCGTCCCGTCCTGACCTGACCTGACCTGATCCCCATCCTGAGCCTATCCATCCGTCTTCTCCCTGCCTGGTTTTGTTCCCTATTCCCATCTGCTGACTCCCCGTGTATGACCTTGGCCTGGCTACGTTTATGCCCCTGGAACACTCCTTTGTCAATCTCCTGATCTGCTGTGTATGACCTCGGCCTGGCTTACGTTCAAGATTCTGGTACTGCCCTTTGCTGTATATATTATTTGTTGTTTGTGGGTTGTTTTGTTAGTTTGCACTGTTTGTATTTTTCCATATCACCTTCTCAATAAATCCCATTATATTTCACTCTACATGCGTTTTGGTTATCTCTGTGCAGTCCACACAGTCTGGTCAATTTATTCCCTGATAGTATACCAAGGCCCCCTGATCAGACGTGGCCGCACAGAGAAATCATTTTGGGGTTAGTATATTTTGCTAAACATGAATACCAATGAGGTTATTTTTTATGCTCTACTGGCGTCTGAGAATAGTGTATATTGCCGCCAGGCATTGACAGAGCGAACCAGCGATCAGCTGCTAGGGGACATTAGGTTTATTCACTCCCTGGTTGATCAGGGGTTTATGCCATTTGGGGAAAATCAGCCCTTGATTCAAATATGCACTGAGCTAGCCCTGTCCTGTGTTCCAAGGGGCCGTGATTATTACACTCCCCCTTTCAGTTTTGATCAGATGGATTCCCTAGTATGGTTGTTGGAGGATGACTCTGCATCCTTTTTTGAGCACTATTTGGCCTGTTCCAAGCAGTTGCTAGAAGATTGTATTTGTGCAGTGCAGTCTCTGATTAGGCAGGGTGTGTGTAAACCAACTTTTGTTCAGCCTGTGCTTCAGGCCTGGTCTGATCTCCTGTATCTAGCTAAACCACAACAACCTAACCCTGCCATTAGTCACCTGCCTTCTCAAGAATCTATCTCCCCGTCACCCCTGGCAACCTCAGCTACAGCTCAGTATACTCAGCTTCCCACTAAGTTCTATTACCCAGACCCCATTTGCTGCACTTATCCTGCCTTCCATCCACCTACCTCTTCCCTTCCTCCTGTAACAAGTCCACAAAAACCTCCTCCAGCCTCTGTCCCCGTGTCTCTACCATATTCTTCCATTTGCTCGATCCCATCTGTGACAGGAGGGTCACTTTGGACACAGGGTGAGCCAGGAAATAATGGACATTAAGAAATATATCTTGGGCTACCTAAAATGGGTCTGTAATATTTATCCACCATATCCCCAAGGATATCTGTAAAGGACTATTTACTGTTTCTGAACTCAACAGGTTAATTGAGAGATACTGAGGTGTTCAGCCTCAATCACCTGTCTGTCTAGTGTAATGCTAATCCCAGCTTCTAAAAGACCTGTTCATTGTTTGTGGTGATTTACATTCTATTGTCCATTGTGGTTTGGGGGAATTAAGCCTATAACTATAGGTTGTGGAACTAGCAGCAGACGGGTTAATTGAAGAGATGTTGATGAATCACCTGATCGCTTAAGGGAGCTGCCTGCTCTGTGGGAGACCAAAAATCCACAGCACAAAAAAAGGGGTAACGAAAGCAGCGCTGGAGAGCCTGCTCCCATTTGTGCACACCAGGATGCCCAATGCAACCATTGAGCAGCTGGACACCAAAGTTGGGACCTTGAGAGGCACATATACTGTAAGACTGCGCGCAATCGGCTCCTGGCTTCTCAGAGGTCAGGAGCAGCAGCAGGGGAGGTATATGTCCCACATTTGTGGTACTACGACAGGTTGGCCTTTCTGAATGACCACATTACACCGAGGGAATCCCTTTCCAGCCTTCCCTCCAGCCTTCCCTCCAGCCAAGATGATCCTTCTCAGGATCAGGAGGAGCCTTCCATCTTGGATGAGGACCCAGATCTGTCCGTCTGGAGCCAGGTATAATATTTTCTAAACATTTTTTGTGAAAAAATTAATGATGTAAAATAGACGTTAAGATGTGAACAAATTTAGTCAATCAAGAAAAAGTGTTTGACATAGCAATAGACAGTAGTGGGCAAAAAAGTTTGGGAGATGAATGCAAAATGATGGGGGCATAATGAGAGTAATAAAAAGAAAATTATAATTATTTGTGTAGTGGGGTATTCCCCTTTAATATCCCGAGACTAGATTTCCCAAGACATCTTACAGCACCCAGGGTGCATTGCCCCGGAGCAAGGACTGCTGGGGTGACTTTATAAAGGGGAGGCAGAGTTTATTCTGTCTCTTTGGACACCTCCCGCCTAGCAAGCAAGAACTGTCTGAGACTGCTGAAAACCTAGGCCTGAAGCTTGGGCATTTTCTTCCAAAGAGCCCTCCGCCAGCCTAGCGGAACCTGAGAGACATCTTTTCATCCTTGCTGTACTGTACCAGGAGGACCGAAGACCCGGATGTCGATGGATCCATGTGCCTAGATGCATCGGCGGAGGAGACAGACTGGGACTGGTCCGGTTGGTGAGAGAGCACTTGCTCACAGACAAATACTGTATTTCTACTACCCTGTTGGATTACAAAGTTTTGTTCATCAAATGCACCACCGAGTTTTGCTAGCGAAGATTCCTTTACAGAACTTCAATTTAGTTCAGTCAGGCCTGACTGCATAGGTAGACATTGCTGGGCGTCAGTCTGCCCACGAGGGGAAGTAGCTGAAAAAGGGTATTGGTAGAGTTGCATAGAAATACCTGTCTATTCTGTTTGTTTGAATACTGTTTATTGCAGGGAGCTGCAAATAATCTTATACTCTTGTTTATTACTTGCCCATTAGTCTCAGTAAATATACCTGGGTCAAGTACATTGGTGTCTGTTTCTTTTACTTTATACAGAAGTTTAAACATTTTACTGTGTGTGTTTGCCATAGGACTGTGTCACCCAGAGTTGCCGGTCACGCAGTCCTATCTCCCCTTACTAGCTGTGCCATGGGAGGGTAGACCCGATTGCCAGGGGTTGACAGCGGTGCACTACAGGGCCCAATAAATCAATACCAGCAGCCCTCTTAACTGGGGGTACCGCTATACGCGGGGGCTCAAGCCCGGGATCCCTGTACATTGCACGCTGCAATCAAGCTGGTCAGAAGTACTAGCATGGACCCACTGGCAATGGAACAGTGGTGCGCAGCGATTGGCACCGATCCAACCGCAGCGGTAGTTATTGTACTTCCGGGGGAAAGATGGCCGGAAGAGGAGATAAAACAGCTAGTGTTGTTGCTGTCGCCGAGCCACAAAGCATGGGTGATGGATGTCAAGCCAGATCCAGTGACCTCGTTTACATACGTACTGGTAGAATGGAAAAACAAAGTCCCAGAACACTTTAAAGGCCCGAGCATACAAGCCATAGATAATCAGACCTATCACTTACATACGCTGCCAGTGAAAGGAGAATGGTTTCAGACACCAAAGCCATCACCCCCGCGATTATCTCCACAACTATCCCCTAAAACAGAAAAGCCTAAGGAACTATTAAGCCCGGGATCACAGCTGGCCGCTATAGGGCCTGAACTGTTGAATGCTCTAGGAGACTTTGTAGCCAAGTGCCAAAAAAGCAATACAGTGCACGTGGAAGCCGGTTACCGGAAGCTTTGCACCTTCTCAGGGAAGCAACCAGTGAATGCCGGAGAAGAAGCATTTGACACCTGGATTGAACAGGCCATGCAAGCGGTAGAAGGATGGGAGGTACCAGAGGCGCAGAAGAAGCAGCACATCAGCGAAAGTCTAAAGGGCGCGGCTGCTGAAGCTGTGAAGAACCTCAGGCTCAGCAATGCTACTTGTACCGCATACGATTATCTGGCGATGCTGCAAGAGGAGTTTGGCCAGTTAGAAAAGGCGACTGAACTGATGTACCAGCTCGAACATACCCTCCAACAGCCGGGAGAAAAGTTATCCGAATATGTGCGGAGGTTAAACCGGAAGCTGTGCCAAATAGTCCTAAAGAAGGGAATACTGCCGCAGGTCATAGACGCAACCCAAATGAAGCAGATCCTGAGGGGAGCCCTGCGTTCAGATCCAGTTTGGCTCCACTTGAAGACCTCTGAAGAAGTAATGACTTTGAGTTACCCAGACCTTGTATGGATCATAAGAGATGAAGAAGCCCTCTTGAAGGATCAACAAGGGACTACTACCATCTCCGCGGTGGGGGTCAGATCAGCTATGGCCACTGAACGGGACTCAGAGGTGGAGACCCTAAAGTCTCAAATGACCCAGGTGCTGGATCTTTTGACCTCACTCCTGTCTAAAAACTCAGGAATGAAGGAACCCGAGGAGAAGAGGAATGAACCACGCCAGAGTAGTTCAACACCGAGCTCCCCACAGAAGAGAAGAGAGATTGTATGTTTCAATTGTGGAGGAGTTGGTCACCCTGGAAGAGTGTGCACCAGTCCAAGAAAGGAGAGTCACAAATTCGCAGCCGGCAGAAAACTTCAGAGGGCCCCGGTGAAGGAGTCAGCCGGGCTCCCGCTATTCACAGAAAGCTCCACTAAGATCCAGAAAGAGGAAAAAGTAAAGAGCAAGGGAAACGGAGCTCCTCTCAAACCACTCCATACCCCCTGTCAGAAGTTAAAGTCTAACAATCTGCAGGGAATCAATGCATACCAGGCCCAAAAGGGTCTGAGATCCAGAGACAAATGGACAAAGAAGAAAACCGCCAAGGGAAAACCCCAGAGTCCAAAGAAGAAGCCGCCTCGGGAGAGCTTTCCGGATAAGCTGGTGAGACCCTCTCCGCTAGTCCCTATTCAAGTGGAGGGAGTTTACACCAGAGCCATCCTAGACACGGGAGCCCAAGTGACACTCTTGTATAGAGACGTTTACCAGAGACACTTAAACCACATACCTCTACAGAAGCTCGATGACCTTGAGATATGGGGAATTGGTACTCAGAGCTTCCCTTACGACGGCTATGTCTCAATCAGGCTGGCATTCGATCCCTCTGTAATGGGAAAAGCGGACGTTTTCGACACTTTGGCATTAGTTTGTCCTCACCCACCAGGAGCCAATAGAAGTTCCCTAATTATAGGAACCAACACTGACTTGGTCAGGAGACTACTGGCCCCCATAGTGCAAGAACAAGGTGCTTTGGTAGCCAGGATTCACCCCATGCTACAACAGGTTTACCGGAAGTTGGTCCTGGGGCAGAAGGCCCCAGAAGAGGGGGTGGGAAAAGTCTGGAGATTATCCAAGAAGGAGAAGGTGCTGCAACCTGGTGAGATGACCTGTCTGCAGGCTACTGTCAAACTCTCCTGGGAGAAGCCTGGCCCCTTTGTGGTCTTGGAGCAAGATCTGTTGGATACACACCCAGGGCTGGAGGTGATTCCCGAAGTGGTCCCGTTGAGGGCATTGGAGAAATCAAGGGGCCAGGTTCCAGTGAGTATCAGGAATGTCACTGACTCCCCTATGAAGATTCCGGCCCGGATGTTACTGGGGAAAGTGAACCCTGCCACCCCAGTGGGCCTGTCCAATCTAAGGAGACCAGGAGGAGGAGAATCCCCTTTGGAGGAACTCTGTCTGGAAAACACCAACCTACCACCAGTGTGGAAGGAGAGAGCAAGGGCTCAACTAACAAAATGGAGAAAAATATTTTCAGAAAATGAGTTTGACGTGGGGTGTGCAAGGAGTGCCACTCATAGGATCCGTCTGCAGGAAGATAAACCCTTTCGGGAAAGGGTCCGGTGAGTTCCTCTCGCTGATCTGGAAGACCTGCGTGAGCAGTTGGCTAAGTTGAAGAGAACTGGAGTGATTAAAGAGTCCAGGAGCCCGTATGCCTCCCCTATTGTAGTAGTCAGGAAGAAAAATGGATCATTAAGACTGTGCATAGACTACAGGACTCTCAATAGGACGACCATACCCAATCAGTACACCACTCCCAGGATTGAGGATGCCCTGCAGAGTCTGTCAGGAGCCAAGTGGTTCAGCGTTATGGACCTGAAGAGTGGGTACTACCAAATCCCAATGCATCCTGAAGACAGGGAGAAAACGGCTTCCATCACCCCGATAGGGTTCTATGAGTTCAACAGGATGCCCCAAGGCCTGTCGGGGGCCCCTGCCACTTTCCAGAGGCTGATGGAGAATACTATGGGGGACATGCACCTTATTGAAGTCCTGGTGTACTTAGACGACATCATTGTCTTTGGAAGGACTCTAAAGGAGCATGAAGAAAGGCTGGAGAAAGTTTTGAAAAGACTCAGTGAAGAGGGACTCAAACTCTCCAGAGAAAAGTGTCAGTTCTACCAGTCTTCAGTACACTATCTAGGACACATAGTGTCTGAAGAGGGAGTGTTTACCGATCCTGACAAGCTTGAAGCCGTTACCTCCTGGCCTCGCCCAACCACCGTGACTGAACTCAGATCCTTTCTCGGGTTTTGGTCCTACTACCGTCGATTCGTGGAAGGATTTGCAAAAATAGCCAAACCTCTGAATGAGTTGCTGAAGGGAGAGGAAGATGAGACTGGCCCCAGAAAGCCGGGAGAGTCCGTGGAAGACCAGTGGACAGCGAGATGTGAAGTAGCCTTCAAAATGCTAAAGAAGAGTCTGTCCACTGCCCCGGTATTGGCCTATGCTGACACCAAGAAACCGTATGAACTGCATGTGGATGCCAGCCATGATGGCCTGGGAGGTGTGCTGTACCAGGAATATGAAGGACAGCTAAGGCCAGTCGCCTATGTCAGCAGAAGTCTAACACCAGCAGAGAAGAATTACCCCACCCACAAGTTAGAGTTCCTGGCCCTAAAGTGGGCAGTTGTGGATAAGCTCAGAGACTACCTGTATGGGGCTGAATTCACTGTAAAGACTGATAATAACCCACTTACCTATCTCTTCACCACAGCCAAGTTGGATGCCACCGGCCACCGTTGGTTGGCAGCCCTTTCCGGCTTCAACTTCAGCCTGAAGTATAGGCCTGGAGCGGGGAACCGAGATGCTGACGCGTTGTCAAGAATGTCTCATGCTCCCACTTGCCGCATTGAAGATTGGACACAAGTGACCCCAGACGGAGTGAGGGCCCTATGTCAAGGGGCACAGCTTCAAGCTAGTGGCGGATCCATGGCCGAAGAAGTCGGAGTCTCTGTGGTGGGAGTACCCAAGTACTATTGTGATGTGACCCAGATTGGCGAAGATGACTTGCCGAAGCTATCCAAGAAGGACCTCAGAAGGGATCAGTTGGAAGACCCCTGGGGAAGATTAGCTTTGGAAGTTCTGGAGGATCAGGATCCGGAGAGGCTCCTACATGACCCCTCAAAGGAGGCCCGATCCATCCACAAAGAATGGGACAAGTTACAGGTGCATCAAGGGGCGTCTACCGAAGGGGCCCCTCTGATGACCTTGGAAGATAAGTGGCAGCTGTTCTTGCCAGAAAAGCACAGGAAAACTGTCTTAGCTGCTCTGCATGATAATCATGGCCACTTAGGGGCTGAACGAACCTTTCAACTAGTGAGGAGTAGGTTCTATTGGCCCTGCATGCGGGCTGAAGTGAAGGAGTACTGTCACTCATGTGCTCGCTGCATACAAAGGAAGACACTGCCACGTCAAGCTGCCCCGAAGGGCCATCTAGAAAGTCAAGGACCCTTGGACTTGGTATGCATTGACTTCCTTTGTCTAGAACCTGACCTGAGTGGACATGGAAATGTTCTGGTGCTAACCGACCATTTCACTCGTTACGCCCAGGCTTTTCCAACCAAGGACCAGAAGGCCTCCACCGTTGCTAAAATCTTGGTGGAAAAGTACTTTGTCCATTATGGATTACCTCAACACCTCCACTCAGACCAAGGAAGGGATTTCGAGAGTCGATTAATCAAGAAGTTGCTGGATTCTTTAGGCATAAAGAAGACTTGCACTACTCCCTACCACCCTCAGGGGGATGCCCAACCAGAGAGGTTCAACAGGACTTTGATAAAAATGTTGGGAACCCTGTCTAGTGAGGAAAAGCAGCACTGGGGCAAGCACATAGCAGCAATAGTGCATGCCTACAACAGCACCATCAGTGATGTCACAGGGTATTCCCTCTATAATACTCATGTTCGGGAGAGAGGCGAGACTGCCAGTGGATTTGGCTTTCAGCACTTCCGTGGACACTACATCTGCTGCCTCACATAAGGGGTATGTGCACAGGCTGAGGAAAAGCTTAAAGTTGGCCTATGAGAAGGCTCAGTTAACCTCCGACCAGAGAGGAGCCCGAAACAAGCGGAATTTCGACTTGAAGGTTCGGATTCAAGATCTGCAGCCTGGAGACCTAGTGTTACTGAGAAATTTAGGTGTTCCCGGAAAACATAAGCTGGCAGACAGGTGGAGATCAGAGCCTTATGTGATCTGCAAGAAGTTAACGGATCTGCCAGTCTACCAAGTGAAGCCAGAAGGGAAAATAGGGCCACTAAAGACCTGGCACCGTAACCATCTGTTACCTCTGTCTGAGGCCGTTAGGATGCCACCTACTCTGGATTCTCCTGAGCTACCTTCTACCACTCATACTCCTCGACCTAGCACTAGGTCACAAGCAACTTTACCTAGGGAGGAGGAAGCCTCAGACCAAAGTGAGGAGGAAACAGAACTCAGCTGGTTGTGGCCGTCTCAGGCCCCTGCATCATCGTCCATTGACCTTCCACCCTCTGATGATCTTGTGGATAACACTTTGAATGTAGAAGCCACTGAATTCGTCCCGTCCAGTCTTCAGTTCCAAGAATGGGAAGATGTTCAAGACAACTTGCCTGCTGAAGATCCAAGGGATTCCATACACCTCTCTGCATCTGAGTTGGATGCCCAGGAAGCAGAGGAAGTTTTCACCACAGTGCCAGAAGAAGAACCTGGAGTGGCTGAGACTGTGACTCCCAGGGAGCAAAGAATGAAGAGAGTGATTCGTCCTCCTCGGAAATTAACCTATGCCCAGATGGGAGAAAATTCTGAGGACACAGTCACGACCGCAAGAAGGACAATACCAACATCTGGTCCCTCCACTGTACATTTGGTGGAGGACAACCCCAGCTCACTCTCTGGCACAGTTAGGCAGGCCACTCTTGCAGAAGTGACCTGTGGACAGGGTAATTCCCTTCCTCGTTTCTGGTGGGAACTTCCCCTGCCAACATCTCTTACAGCTTTGAATGATGTAGTATGTACCTTTTGTTGATGCTGTCTTTGGGGACCAAAGATTCTAAGTGGGGGGAGTGTGCAGCGGGGTATTCCCCTTTAATATCTCAAGACTACATTTCCCAAGACATCTTACAGCACCCAAGGTGCATTGCCCCGGAGCAAGGACTGCTGGGGCGGACTTTATAAAGGTGAGGCAGAGTTTATTCTGTCTCTTTGGACACCTCCCGCCTAGCAAGCAAGAACTCTGAGACTGCTGAAAACCCAGGCCTGAAGCCTGGGCATTTTCTTCCAAAGAGCCCTCCGCCAGCCTAGCGGAACCTGAGAGACATCTTTTCATCCTTGCTGTACTGTACCAGGAGGACCGAAGACCCGGATGCCGGATGTCGATGGATCCATGTGCCTAGACGCATCGGCGGAGGAGAAGGACTGGGACTGGGACTGGTCCGGTTGGTGAGAGAGCACTTGCTCACAGACAAATACTGTATTTCTACTACCCTGTTGGATTACAAAGTTTTGTTCATTAAGTGCACCACCGAGTTTTGCTAGCGAAGATTTCTTTACAGAACTTCCATTTAGTTCAGTCAGGCCTGACTGCATAGGTAGACACTGCTGGGCGTCAGACTGCCCACGAGGGGAGTAGCTGAAAAAGGGTATGGGTAGAGTTGCATAGAAATATTTGTCTATTCTGTTTGTTTGAATACTGTTTATTGCAGGGAGCTGCAAATAATCTTATACTCTTGTTTATTACTTGCCCATTAGTCTCAGTAAATATACCTGGGTCAAGTACATTGGTGTCTGTTTCTTTTACTTTATACAGAAGTTTAAACATTTTACTGTGTGTGTTTGCCATAGGACTGTGTCACCCAGAGTTGCCGGTCACACAGTCCTATCTCCCCTTACTAGCTGTGCCACAGGAGGGTAGAGCCGATTGCCAGGGGTTGACAGCGGTGCACTACAGGGCCCAAGAAATCAATACCAGCAGCCCTCCTAACTGGGGGTACCGCTATATTTGCAACAGTCAATGAGCTGAACATTGTGGGGGTTCTTTACTAAAAGCAAATCCACATTGCACTACAAGTGCAAACTGCAATAAAAATTGCACTGAAAGTGCACTTGGAAGTAAAGTCGCTGTAAATCTGAGGGGTAGATCTGAAATGAGGGGAAGCTCAGCTGATTCTATTATCCAATCATGTGCAAGTTAAATTTCTGATTTTTCTTTGCCTTGCATGTCCCCCTCAGATCTACAGCGACTACACTTCCAAGTACACTTTCAATGCAATTTCAAGTGCACTTGTAGTTTGCACTTGTAGTGCAAAGTGGATTTGCCTTTACTAAATAACCCCCTGTGTGTGATTGATGAAACAAAACTCTAAAATATGTCCCTTTTTTACACAGGAGGAGGTCAGCCAGGATGAGAGGTCGGAAAATGTCAGGCAAGAGGAGGCTGGGGTTAGTGGCAGAGAGGAGGTGGCTGGTCCAAGTGGCAGAGAGGAGGTGGCTGGTCCAAGTAGTAGGACAAGGTGTCAGGTGCCTCCAATCCGCATGCCACCAAGAAGGGCCAGGAGGGATAGGGCTGTGAGTGTGGCAGCACTGGCCCTCATTAAAGAGACACATGCCACCCTCCAGCAGCCCCCAACCCCTGATGAGGGCTATGCGGCATTGGTCGGCATGAAAATGGCCCAGATGCAAACAGAACAACGTCTACTTTGTGAGGCCCTGCTCATGTCACTTTTAAATAAGGGGTTGTGGGGCAGACTCACTGAGACCACTGTAATTTGTGACCACGGCCATCCTCCTGCACCTTCTTCTTCTCCTCCACCTCCTTCTTCTCCACCTCCACCTCCTTTTTCACAACCTCCTCCTTCTTCTTCTCCTCCACCTCCTTCTTCTTCTCCCCCACCTCCTTCTTTTCCATCTCCACCTCCTTCTTCTCCACCTCCACCGGCTCCTCCTGACATGAGTACGCCTCCAGAGGCACAGCCTCCAGCCAGGCGGACAAGGAAGGCTGCAGAGAAGGCTGCAGGGAAGCCTACCAATAAGGCTGCAGGGAAGCGGAGCAAGAAGACCAGGAAGTGATTCCCTTGCTACAATGTGGTCTGACAGAAGGCAGCCTGTTGTAGTTCCACATACTTGGGACATGTATCTAAACTGCTGCTGTTCCTGACCTCTAGGAGTCCAAGACCAGATTGGGCTCACTAATGTATGTGCTTCTCAAGGTCCCAATTTTGGTGTCCACACAGTTGCACAAATTGCAGCAGGCTCTCCAGCGCTGCCTTCTAGTTTTTTATTCTTATTTTGCATACCAGAATAAATGGCATTTTTTTTACAGTTAATACTTGCCTATGTGTTTTTGTTAAAGCTAAATTATTCCAAATAAAAAAAAAAATGACATCTTGCTCGAGAAAATAAAATAACATATTCATGAGATCTGCATTCAGAAATGTTGCACAAAGTTAGTCAGAAATCTGTGTGAATATCTGCAGCCAAAAACATTCATAATTGTTCATCATTGTACCATTCTAAAGAATATTTTAATGTGCAGCATTTAAACGATGCAAAAATTGTTAACGCATTACGAACGCTAGTTTTACAAGAAGGTGCGCTCCCGTCTCATACTTGATCCTGACCATGCGCGTTTTTTGAAGACTCGGAAAAGCATACACACGAACGGTTTTCATGTCCAAAAACAGTCTGACGAGAATCATGCTGAGAAAAAATTAGGTCTTCTTTTTTCTCGTCGAGATTTTGGCCAGTTTTCTCGACGAGAAAGCATACACACAAACGGAGAAAACCGGTCGTGTGTACGCGGCTTTACTCTTGGTGGGCGCTGGAACGCCCTGCTGTGAACTATTATATCAAGAATTGTAATTACATGCCACTGTTGAACAGTGGTAGGAAAAATTGGGCCTTTGGTGGTGGTGGTGGTGGTGCTGGTGCAACAACACTGTAAGTCCTCACAGTTACTCTTGGTGGGCGTAGGAATGGGCCCAGCTGTGAAATATTTGATCAAGAATTGTAATTACATGCCCCTGTTGAACAGGGGCAGAAAAATTGGGCCTTTGGTGGTGGTGGTGTTGCCACAACACTGTAAGCCCTCACAGTTACTCTTGGTGGGCGCAGGAATGGGCCCTGCTGTGAATTATTAGATCAAGAATTGTAATTACATGCCCCTGTTGAACAGGGGCATACAAACTGGGCCTTTCGTGGTGGTGGTGTTGCCACAACACTGTAAGCCCTCACAGATACTGTGCTTGGAGCGCAGCAATGAGCCCTGCTGCAAAGTATTGCATCAAAAATTGTAATTACACGCCCCTGTTAAACAGGGGCTGAAAAATTGGGCCTTAGCCACTGGTGGCGGTGCCCAGAACCAAAAATGTTTTTACAAGCTATCAGCATGATCATTGAGGAGGAAGAGGATTGTCACTCAGCATAACAGGCTAGTCACTCAGCATCAGCATAGGCAGTCTTGAAGGAATCTGACATTTCAAAAAAAATTATTCGGTTACATCAGCATCAGGTGCTTGGTGGTGATCCAAGACTGATTCATTTTTATGAAGGTCAGTCGATCGACCGAGTCGGTGGACAGGCGCTCCCTGTGATCGGTTACAAAGCCTCCAGCAGCACTGAATGTGCATTCTGAAAGAACGCTGGATGCAGGACAGGCCAGTAGCTCAATTGCATACTGTGGAAGCTCTGGCCAGTGATCCATCCTCAAGACCCAGTAACCCAGAGGATTTTCGGTGGGAAAGGTGTCCAAGTCTGATCTTGTCCCTAGGTATTCCTGCACCATGTAAACCAGACGCTGGCGATGGTTGCTGGAACCGATCATACCTTGGGGCTGCATACTAGAAAATTGTCTGAATGCATCAGTCAGACGTCCACCTTCTCCACCGCTCCTTCTTTGACTGACCAAAGCCTCAGCACCACGTTGTCCAGGACCAGGAATTTGTAACCTCCCAGTCCCTGAGAACGCGTTGCACAGACCTTTCTGCAGGGCCTCCCGAATATGCTTCATCCTCTGCTCCCTCTGCGATGGCACGATAAGGTCCGCAACCTTACCCTTGTAACGTGGATCAAGGAGGGTTGCCAGACAGTAATGATCCCTCTCCTTGATCGCACGAATGCGAGGATCCCTCCGCAGGCTTTGCAGGATCAGGGAGGCCATGTAGCGTAGGTTTGCTGAGGCATTTGGTCCGGAGTCCTCTGGGTCACTGAGGATGACATGATCCGCAGCCACCTCCTTCCAGCCACGTACAAGTCCATGGGTGTCTTGGGACTGTAATTGATCCCTTGAAGACTGCTGCTGATGCTGAGTGCTAGGCTCCACCTCCATGCTGACACAATCCTCAGTCTCCTCATCCTCTTCCTGTGTGATAGCCGGGCCAGCAGGAACACTGTCTGGATAAAGGGGGCCTTGAGAGGTAAGGAAGTCCTCCTCTTCCTGCCCCTGTTCTGCCTCAAGTGCCCAGTCCATTATTCCATGCAGCGCGTGCTCCAACAGGTGGACAAGAGGGACAGTGTCATTGATGCATGCACTGTCACTGCTCACCATCTTGTGGCCTCCTCAAATTGTGCCAGGACAGTGCATGCATCCCTGATCATGGCCCACTGGCATAGGGAAAAAAAATCCAAGCTCCCCTGACCCTGTCCTGGTGCCATATTGCAACAGATACTCATTGATGGCCCTCTGCTGCGTGTGCAGCCACTGCAGCATGGCCAACATAGAGTTCCACCTGGAGGGCTTGTCAAGATTAGGCGGTTCTTGGGCAGGTTGTAATCCTTTTGCAGCTCAGCCAGCCAAGCACTGGCATTATACGACCAGCGGAAATGCCCACAGAGTTACCTGGCCTGCTTCAGGACCTCCTGTAAGCCTGGGTACCTGCCCAAGAACTGCTGCACCACCACGTTAAGGATGTGAGCCACACAGGGTCAGTTGTCCCTGTCGGAGGGCGGAGAGGAGGTTGGTGCCATTGTCACAAACCACCTTTCCTGGTTTAAGCTGGCGTGACGTCAACAACCTCTGAGCCTGCCCCTGCAGAGCTGACAGAATCTCTGCCCCAGTGTGGCTCCTGTCCCCCAAGCACACCAGCTCAAGCACTGCATGGCATCTTTCTGCCTGCGTACTTACGTAGCCCCTTGAACGCCTACGAAGCACCGCTGGTTCCGAGGACAAAGCACAGGTAGAGGCCATGGAGGAAGAAGAAGAGGAGGGGGTGGAGGAGAGAGGTGTGTCAGAATCACCAGTAGTAGCATTTTGGAGGCGTGGTGGCGGAACAACCTCCAACACTAATGCACCTTGTCCTGCATCCTTCCCAGCTGCCAGCAGAGTCACCCAATGTGCCGTGAAAGATAGGTAACGTCCCTGTCCATGCCTGCTGGACCATGAGTCAGCGGTAATATGCACCTTACCACTGTCCAGCGAGGCCAAGACATTGCCTTCCACATGCCGGTAGAGAGCCAGAATCGTCTTCCGTGAGAAAAAGTGGCGTTTGGGAACCTGCCACTGAGGAACCGCACATTCAACAAACTCACGGAAGGGGGCAGAGTCTACCAACTGAAAAGGCAGCAGTTGAAGTGCTAGCAATTTAGCCAAGCTAGCATTCAACTGCTGGGCATGTGGATGGCTGTGAGCGAACTTCTTTCGGCGGTGCAGCAGCTGGGGCAGGGAAATTTGCCTGGTACAATCGGACGTCAGTGTACCGATAGCAGATTGTCCGCAAGTACTTGGCTGTGACACACCAAATTCTACACCTTCATTCCTCTCAGTACAGGTCTCAGAGAGGACTGAAGGTATAGTGGGGTTGGAGATCCCAGCTGATGAGGAGCAAGGAGAGGTCCACTTTGTTCTTTGGTGTGGGTCTTTTAGGTACGCTTGCCAACGGACTGCATGGCAGGTCGACATATGTCTGGTCAAGCACGTGGTGCCCAAGCGGCTGATGTTTTGGCCATGCGAGATATGCTTCAGACATATGTTGCAAATGGCAATGGTGCGATCTGCTGCACACGTCTGAAAAAAGGCCCACACCAAAGAACTTTTGGAATAACGCGCAGAGACAGCAGCGCCCTGCACATGTGGAGCTTTGCGGTGTGATGCAGTTGGTGTGCTGCCCTTAAGCTGGCCCCTGGAGGGCAATTCTGCCTCTTTGGAGATGTGCCTCCTCCTCCTCCTCTCTCCTATCAGGCACCCACATGGAGTCAGTGACCTCACCATCCCCTCCCTCCTCATCACTGGAGCAAATCTGGCAGTATGCTGCAGCTGGGGGAACATGACTGCCAGATAGCTGTCCTTGTTGGGCACCCCTTCTCTCTGGGCTCACGTTACTACCCCCTCTCTCTGGGGTCACGTTACTGCCTTCCTCTAACTGGGTTCCATCATCGGAGCCTTCAAAACGCTGGGCATCCTCCTGGAGCATGTACCCAATACTGTGGTCAAACAGTTTGGGGGGACTCCTCAGGAGGACATGGTGGGGCTAGGGAAGGAGTGACTGATGCCATTGAGCCGAGGGAAGAGGCCGCTTTGGCAGCTACTTTGCCAGACAAAGTACCCTGAGCCTGGGTGAGAGAGGATGAGGAGGATGAGGACGGCTTGGTCATCCACTCTACCATGTCTTGGGCATGTTGCGGCTCAACATGGCCAGCTGCCGAAAAGAAGGACAAGCGTGTCCCGCGGCCATGTGCTGATGAGGATGCACCGTGTCCACGACCAGCACTGTTGCCTCTAGACACAGAGCCTGCTTGCCCTCTTTTATTGCCTTGTGACTGTCTGCCTCTCCTTGTTTGCCTTCCAGACATACTAATGGCCTGCAGTGAGATGTAGCTGCACAAAGGTGGGATGTATATATATATATATATATATATATATATCTGTACTAAATATAATGCAGCTATCAGAATCAACTGCCTGCTGTGGTATTAGTATGAGAAAATCAGCAATTGTCTTCAGTTAGTTTTAGGTGAACACCGTGCAGAGGACACAGTACACTAACTGAAAATACTTGCAGCTCTCTGCCTGTGGTTTTATTGTGAGAACACCACAAATTGTATTCAGGTTCCTTTAAGTGAACGCTGTGTAAAGGACAGAAGTACTGCAGTACACTAAATGAAATTAATGAAGCTCCCTGCCTGTGGTTTTATTAAGAGAACACCACTAATTGTATTCAGATAAGCTTTAGGTGAATGCTATGCAAAGGACACAGTACACTAAGTGAAACACTGCAGCTAGCACAATCACCTGCCTGCCTGTCACAGTATAGAGAATAACAGGAACGGATCTAGCTAAACTGAATACAGTGTATAAATATACATACAACACCTTGGATGCATTTATATCCTCTACACACTGTAACTGCAGCTAACTGACTCGCTTGCCTGCTCTATCTAACTCAAATCAAAATACACTGGGGGCGATTTACTAACAACAGTGCGCTGCACCGGTTCATACCTTAATTGGTGCGCCGGATAAATCATTAATTGGGCGCGTGAACCGGCGGCGCACTGTGATTGTAAATAAAAATCTCAGCGGCGCTTGTGTCTCTATTCAAAATGGTACCATATGTGAGCCCATTGATTTGAATAGAGGTCGCACCAGAAGTCAGATCAAGATGATCCGACTTGCGGGGCGACTCGTGTGCCGGTTGACACAGGGGCAGCGCGACTTTGCGAGGCAACTTGGACGCGACTTGAGCGTGAAGCACACACTCAAGTCGTGTCCTGGAGGCGACTTGAAGTCGCCTCCAGTACAGGCTTCTTTGGCAGTACCTGCCTGTGAGAATGTTTCCAGCGCGATCCCATCACGCTGGTTCTCAGCGACAGGGTACTGCAAGCCTCGCGCTCGCTGTCCCCTGTGTTTGGTATGAATCATGAAGGGGAACTCCACGCCAAATTTAAGAAAAAAAACGTCATGGGTTCCCCTCCAAGAGCATAACAGGCCCTTAGCTCTGGTATGGATTTGAAGGGGAACCCCCTACGCCGAAAAAACGGCGTGGGGGTCCCCCCAAAATCCATACCAGACCCTTATCCGAGCACACAGCCTGGCAGGTCAGGAAAGGGGGGCAAGCAAGCCCCCCCTCCTAGACCATACCAGGCCACATGCCCTCAACATGGGGGGTTTGGTGCTGTGGTACAGGGGGGCGACCTGCGCCCCCCACCCCAAAGCACCCTGCCCCCATGTTGATGGGGCCAAGGGCCTCTTCCTGACAACCCTGGCCATTGGTTGTCGGGGTCTGCGGGCGGGGGGCTTATCGGAATCTGGGAGCCTCCTTTAATAAGGGTCCCCCAGATCCCAGCCCCCCACCCTATGTGAATGAGTATGGGGTACATTGTACCCCTACCCATTCACCTGGTGGAAAAAAACCACAACACGGGTTTTTAAAGTAATTTATTAGGCAGCTCCGGGGGTCTTCTTACGACTTCGGGGGTCTTCTTCCAACTTTGGGGGTCTTCTTCCGACTTTGGGGGTCTCTTCTTCTGCTCTCCAATGTCGTCTCCACGCTCTCTGGTTCTTCTCCCGCTCTCTGGTGCCTTCTCCCCGATCTCCAGTTCTTTCTGCCTTCTCCCGAACGCCCCGCTATCTTCTTCCAGCTCTTTTGCTAGCGGTGGCCCGGTTTTCATCGACGTCTTCTTCCCTCTTCTCTCCGCCCGATGTTGCCTCGTCGCTGTCTGCCGCTACAATGCCGTGTGCGCGGAGCGCAACGACTTATATAGGCATGGGGCGTGGTCACTGGGTGATGCCACCCGGGGACCCCGGCTCCGTATGACATCAAAGTCCCGGGGAATGATGGGACTGTGACGTCATACGGGGGCGGTGTCACCATACTCATTCACATAGGGTGGGGGGCTGGGATCTGGGGGCCCCCTTATTAAAGGGGCTCCCGGATTCCGATAAGCCCACCGCCCGCAGACCCCGACAACTAACGGCCAGGGTTGTCGGGAAGAGGCCCTTGTCCCCATCAACATGGGGCAGGGTGCTTTGGGGTGGGGGGGCGCAGGGCGCCCTCCTGCCCCAAAGCACCCACCCCCCCATGTTGAGGGCATGTGGCTTTGTATGGTCTAGGAGGGGGGCGCTCGCTCGCCGCCCTTTCCTGACCTGCTTGGCTGCGTGCTCAGATAAGGGTCTGGTATGGATCCTGGGGTAACCCCCACACAATTTTTTTTGGTGTGGGGCTTCCCCTCAAGATCCATACCAGACCAAAGGGTCTGGTATTGTCCTAGGGGGAACCTCACACAAAATTTGGTTTAAATTTTTTTGCAGGGTTCCCCTTAAAGGTTCTCCACACACGAGTCGCCCCGCAAGTCGGATCATCTCGATCCGACTTCTGGTGCGACCTCTATTCAAAACAATGGGCTCACATAGTGAACCATTCATTTTGAATAGAAAAAAGAAAAACGCAGCTGAAAGCTAGCGCGGGGGAACGTGCATTGAATTTAATGCAAAGCGCAGAAAAAATTGCGTTAAAACGCCGCTTTTTTCCTGGCGTCTGTACTAGCTTGAGGCTCGATCCACACTAATGCATTTTTTGTTGCATTTTACAGAAATGCAGGGACATTTTTTAACATGGGTTCTTATGGAACATGTTCACATCAATGCATTTTTGTGCCTCTGCGTTTTTGGAAAGGGTCGGGGACTTTTTTTTCCCGCAAAAAACAGCATTTTGCATGTAATAGAATTTATAGCTGGTTGTTAAAGGAAATGTAAAAAAATAAACATTGCCGGCTATAAAATTTTTTTTAGAAAAAAACAGCGTGGGGTCCCCCCCAGGTCCATACCAAAATTAAAAAAAAAATGCCGTGGACCTGCCGAGCACGCAGCCCGGCAGGTCAGGAAAGGGAGGGGACGAGCGAGCACCCCCCCTCCTGAACCATGCCAGGCCGCATGCCCTCAACATGGGGGGATGGGTGCTTTGGGGCAGGGGGCTCTGCGCCCCCCACCCCAAAGCACCCTGCCCCCATGTTGATGGGGACAAGGGCCTCTTCCTGACAACCCTTGCCCGGTGGTTGTCGGGGTCTGCGGGCGGGGGCTTACCGGAATCTGGAAGCCCCTTTTAACAAGGGGGCCCCCAGATCCCGGCCCCCCCTATGTGAATGAGTATGGGTTACATTGTACCCCTACCCATTCACTTAAAAAAAAAGTAGTGTAGTGTTAAAAATGACAGTAGACAGTTTTTGACAAGTCTTTTATTAATAATCTTCTTCTTCTCCGCTTCTTTCTCTGGTCTTCTTCCATCTTCTCCCGCATCTTCATTCTCCAGTCTTCTCCTTCTCCCCCTGCTCCTTCTTCCGCTCTTCTGTCTTCTTTGTCCGGTGTTCTGCCGCCGCTCCCGCTGACGACCCTCCTCCAATGCTGTGTCCCGCTGATCTGTTGGCGCCGATGTCCTGCATTACTTAAATAACGGCGGGGGCGTGGCAACCAGATTACATCATCCTGAGGCCACGCCCCCTTGTGGCGTCACAGTCCGAGGCATGATGGTACTTGCGTTTTGGATGCGTGTCCATTGAATTCTATTACATGCAAAACGCAGTTTTTTGCTGGGAAAAAAAAGTCCATGACCCTTTTCAAAAATGCAGAGGCACAAAAATGCATTGGAACCCATGTTAAAAATGTTCCCTGCATTTCTGCAAAATGCAAAATGCACCAAAAAACGCATTAGTGTGAATCGAGCCTTACAGCCCATTTTTTAAAACGTCCGTCCGTGGGCGTGAGGCCTAAGAAAAAAGAGGGGGAAAAAAGCACTGGACTGCATCAAAAACGCGCATGCCGAAAAGCACCTGGAATGCATCCGGACTGCATTTCCAAGGTGTGAACTGGCCCTTAGGCAGTTGCGTTTAACCTCGTTTTTCAGAAAGCCAAAAAATGCGTTCAGATGCCAAAGATTTCCACGTTTCAGACGCGGTACGGGCGTTAAGCCGCATTTTCGTTTATACACGTTTTTAACGGTGACCTATTTTTTTACATTGAAAAACTCAAAAATGGTGGCAAATGATGAAAAACCATAAAAAATATATATTAAAAAAAAATTTATTGCTTGCATTGCATTGAGGACAATCCACAACTTGTGTCAGGGGACATGGCCAGGTGACATGGCAAGTGGACAATCCACAACTTGTGGCAGGTGACGTGGCAAGTGGACAATCCACAACTTGTGGCAAGTGATGTGGCAAGTGACACGCTAAATACAAGTACACTACTGCTCTCTCAGCTGCTGCTACTCACTCTGGTCTCACAAAATAGCTGAAATGGTTAATAATACTGTTTTTTGAGCTTAGGGCGGGTCCTTATGATGTTTCCTAACCAAACGCATAAGCGGTAAAACGCGGCATGCAAACGCGACAAAACGCGTGATTCTAAACGCCGGTTTCAACCTTATGTTCTGAAGACTTTGCACCAGCGTCCCGTGTACATGGGGCCTAAAAACGGCTATGCTATTTACAGCTCAAAAATGACATGGTGGGCGTGAGGCCATAGGCTAACATGGAGAGGCGTTTATAAGCTGCAAAAAACGCTCAAACAAGCGGCTGGAAAAACGTCCATGTGCATGTAGCCTTATATTAACGACTTGCTTACTGGGCACTTAAACCCCCTTCCTACCCAGACCAATTTTCAACTTTTAGTGCAGATGCACTTTGAATGACAATTGCGCGGTCATACAACACTGTAACCCAATGGAAATGTAATCATTTTTTGCACACAAATAGAGCTTTCTTTTGGTGCTATTTTATCACCTCTGCATTTTTTATTTTTTTCTATAAATACAAGAGACCGACTAAAAAAAAAAAAAATTCCGATATTTTAACCACTTCAGCACCGGGCCTATTCTGGAACTTCTCTCCTTCATGTAAAAATCATACCGTATTTGCCGGCGTATAAGACGACTGGGCGTATAAGACGACCCCCATAATTTTCCAGATAATATTTGGGTTTTGGGATATACTCGCCGTATAAGACGACCCCCCCCTTTCCGACTAGCCATGCCTCACCATACCTCACTGTGCCATTGCATACCTCACTGTGCCCCTGCATACCTCACTGTGCCCCATTGCGATCCTCACTGTGCCCCCATTGCATGCCTCACTGTGTCCCCATTGCATGCCTCACTGTGCCCCCATTGCATGCCTCACTGTGCCCCCATTGCATGCCTCACTGTGCCCCATTGTGATCCTCACTGTGCCCCATTGCGATCCTCACTGTGCCCCCATTGCGATCCTCACTGTGCCCCATTGCATACCTCACTGTGCCCCCTACCTTATCCCTGGCATGTAGAATATCGTCAGACCGCGGCCGTCCATTTTTCAAAAGCCGCGCCTCCTGCTCATGCTGTTCTGTGATAGGCGGAAACACTCAGCTTCCCAGCAGACACTGTGTTCAGTGTTCCGCCTATCACAGATGCCCTCTCATCTGAGGCCGAGGACGAGAGGGCATCCGTGATAGGCGGAACACTAAACAGAGGCTCTGCTGGGAAGTTGAGTGTTCCGCCTATCACGGAACAGCACGAGGAGGAGGCGCGGCTTTTGAAAAATGGACGGCTGCGGTCTGATGAGATTCTACATGTCAGGTAACCGGCGTATAAGACGACCACCGACTTTGGAGAAGATTTTTATGGGGTAAAAAGTCGTCTTATACGCCGGAAAATACGGTAATTTTTTTGCTATAAAATTACTTAGAACCCCCAAACATTATATATGTTTTTTTAGCAGACACCCTAGGGAATAAAATGGCGGTTTTGCAAATTTTTATCTCGCACAGTAATACATTTTCAAACGCCTTTTTTTGGAAAAAAAAAAACGGTTTTATGAATTAAAAAATAACAAAACAGTAAAGTTAGCCCAATTTTTTTGTATAATGTGAAAGATGTTGTTATGCTGAGTAAATAGATACCTAACATGTCACGCTTTAAAATTGCACATACTCATGGAATGACACCAAACTTCAGTACTTAAAAATCTCCATAGGCGATGCTTTAAAAAAATTTACACGTTACCATTTTCGGATTACAGAGTGCTAGAATTCTTGCACTCGTTCTAACGCACGCAGAAATACCTCACATGTGTGGTTTGAACGGCGTTTACATATGTGGGCGGGACTTACGTGTGTGTTCGCTTCTGAGCGCGAGCTACTGGGGACAGGGGCGTTTTAATTTTTTTTTTTTTTTTTTACTTTTTAATGAATTTTTACACTTTTTTTAAACTTTTTTTTTTTTATCACTTTTATTCTTATTACAAGGAATGTAAACATCCCTTTTAATAGGAATCTATTGTGACAGGTCCTCTTTATGGAGAGATGCAGGGTCAATAAGACCCCACATCTCTCCTCCAGGCTGAAAAGCATGAGATCGGTAAAAAAAATTCACTGATCTCATGCTGACAGCCGAGATCACGGCTTTGTTTACATACGGGAACCCGGCGTGACGTCATAACGTCGCGCCCGGGCCTCCAACGGTCATAGAGATGACTGGTGACCACCACATTAACAACTCTAAATCAGTGCTTCTCAGGTACCCCCAACAGGCCATGTTTGCAGGTTTTCCTTCATCTTGCACATGTACTTTAAATCACAGTCAATGGTTTGGTATTTTGGACAGCAATTCTCGATAAGATAAATTCACAAAACATGCCCTGTTGGGGGTACTTCAGGACTGAGGCTGAGAACCACTGCAGTAAAAAGGAAAATTGAATACTTACCGCTCTGTATTTTTCATTTCCTGGTGACTATCCATGGCAGCACACAATACATGCATATGCTACCATGAAGGCACCAGGTTAGAAAAATCACACCTGTTTTGTTTTGACATGCCAATAAGCATAGTTAAGCTGCAGCTGTCATTTTTGTTGCATAGAAAACAAACATCAAACTTTGCATCAAATTTTATTGGTCAACAAAACAGGACTTGGAAAAAACTAAGGGAAGCAAAAAAAACAAACACATGAAGGTAAATTTGAAACATTAGTCACATCTTGAGAAAGATTTAGCAAAATAATGCAACACAGACAATTAAATCAAAGTGAACAAACGACACACATTAACAACATCAAAAATATTTCAGGGGAACATATCCCCCACACAAAAAAAAACAATCAACAAAAGTAAAACAAACATCTGTTATGCAAAGACATAACAAATAAAATGCATGTGTTACAAACTCGATAAGGACACCAAAATGTACATTTTGCCGGCCGGCGCCACACACACAATCTTGCCTCTTTTCAGGGCAAGGGAGAGAATGCTATCTGCAAGCTTTATATAACATAGGTTTGTGTGCTAATGAGGCAATTGAAAACACATGCACAGCCCATGAAACACCCAAAATGCAAGTTCACCCAATGGAGAGACTGAACTTCAAAGTGGGTACACCTGTTAAGGATGTCCTTCAATTACTAACCCAAAAAAACACACTCTCTCTGAGCATGCCCAGAAATATCCAGGTGCTGTTCACACACAAAAAGCACCAAAAAAAAAAAACCTAAGTCCCTGAGCATGCTCAGACCAACACAAATGCAGCTAGCAGAAAATAAGCCCCCCCCTGTCCAAAATTAAGCACATCATCCAGCATGCTACAAAATTAGAGATGGGACAAACACCCCCCAGTCCGGGGGGCAAACAAAGAGCCTAACATGGGCAAAAGTTACAAATACCATCGCAGTCTATGGGAACTGACTTGTTCATTTTGCTAGTCCCCACTTGGCTGGCTTTTCTTCTAGTTCTTGGCCTTAAAATGGGGGTCCCACCCTAAGGGACATATATCAATGTCACCAATTTGGACAACACCAAAAACAAAACAAGGAGAAGTGCCTTTAAATATGCCAAATTGCTTAAGGGCCATTTCACACCACATGCAGTCCATTGCGTTTTTTATGCATCAAAAATGCATGAAAAGTTGGTTATATGGTTCTAAATGGCAGTGTTTGTTCCAGTGCGTTCCAGTTCTACAAAAAAAGTAGAACATGCTGCATTTTACCTGCACTGGAGTGTACTGGAATGCTACAAAACGCATCAAAAACGCACTGGAATGCACCGGAACACACCTAAATGCAAGAAAAACGCACTGGAACACACTTGTCCTTATCTATGGTTAATAAAAAAGAGGGGTCACTGGAACGCATCAAAAACGCACATGCAAAAAAGCACCTGGAACGCATCTGGATTGTGTTTCTATGGTGTGAACTGGCCGGCCAGTTCACACCATAGAAACACAGTCTGGATGCGTTCTAGGTGCTTTTCTGCATGCACGTTTTTGCCGCGTTCCAGTGCATTTTTGATGCGTTTTTGTTGCGTTTTTGATGCAGTCCGGTGCTTTTTTCCCCCTCTTTTCACTTAACCTTAAGGGCCAGTTCACACCAGACGCAGTTCCGTTCAGTTTCGTGCATATTTTTTCTGCACTAAAAATGCATAAACAATGTTTTCCATGTATTCCAATGGCTCTTGTTGGCTCTAGTTCACACCATACAGTCAGTTTACTGAAACTGACCGGAAACTGACTGCATGGTGTAAACTAGAGCCAACTAGAGTCATTGGAATACATGGAAAATACTGTGCATGCATTTTGTGCAGAAAAAAAGCACACGGAACTGAACGGAACTGTGTCTGGTGTGAACTGGCCCTAATAAGGACAAATGTGTTGCAGTGCGTCTTTGGTGCATTTAGGTGTGTTCCAGTGCGTTCAAGAGCATTTTTGGTATGTTCCGGTGCGTTTTTGATGTGTTTTACTGCGGTCCAGTACAGTTCTGTACATAAAAAATGCAGCATTCCTTTCTGAAACGCACTGGAACGGACTGCAGTGGTGTGAATTATGCCATTGGCATTAATGTGATCAACTTTCTTTGCGTTTTTCATGCATCAAAAAAAACGCACTGCACTGCATCCGGTGTGAACTGGCCCTAAATATCATACCTGGGGGGTGTCTATAGTATGCCTGTAAAGTAGCGCATATTTTCCATGTTTATAACAGTTTGAGAGCAAAATGACATTTCTAAAGTAAAATAATAGTCATTTAAAAGTACTCGCGGCTGTAATGAATTGCTGGTTCCCATCAATACAGATAAAAGTAATTGAAAGTCTTTGAAAAAAAAATGCGTGGGGCCCCCCCAAATTCCATTACCAGGCCCTTTAGGTCTGGTATGGATATTAAGGGGAACTCCCTGCCAAATAAAAAAAAAATGGCGTGGGGGTTCCCCTCAAAATTCGTACCAGGCCCTTCAGGTCTGGTATGGATTTTAACCACTTAAGCCCCGGACCATTTGGTAGCTAAAGGACCAGAGGTGAATTCAGAATTTTGCACTGCGCTGCTTTAACTGTAAATTGTGCGGACATGCAATGTTGTACCCAAACGAAATTTGCGTCCTTTTCTTCCCACAAATAGAGCTTTCTTTTAATGGTATTTCATTGCCTCTGCGATTTTTATTTTTTGCGATATAAACGGAAAAAAAAATGATATTTTCTACTTTTTGTTATAAGAAAAATCAAATAAACTCAATTGTAGTCATACATTTAGGCCAAAATGTATTCAGCCACATGTCTTTAGTAAAAAAAATGTCAATAAGCGTATATTTATTGGTTTGCGCAAAAGTTATAGCGTCTACAAACTAGGGTACATTTTCTGGAATTTACACAGCTTTTAATTTATGACTGCCTATCTCATTTCTTGAGGTGCTAAAATGGCAGGGCAGTACAAAACCCCCCAAAATGACCCCATTTTGGAAAGTAGACACCCCAAGGAAATTGCTGAGAGGCATGTTGAGCCCATTGAATATTTTTTTTTTGTCCCAAGTGATTGAATAATGACAAAAAAAAAAAATTACAAAAAGTTGTCACTAAATGATATATTGCTCACACATGCCATGGTTATATGTGGAATTGCACCCCAAAATACATTCTGCTGCTTCTCCTGAGTACGGGGATACCACATGTGTGGGACTTTTTAGGAGCCTAGCCACGTACGGGACCCCGGAAACCAAGCACCGCCTTCAGGATTTCTAAGGGCGCAAATTTTTGATTTCACTCCTCACTACCTATCACAGTTTCGAAGGCCATAAAATGCCAAAATAGCACAAACCCCCCCAAATGACCCCATTTTGGAAAGTAGACACCCCAAGCTATTTACTGAGAGGCATGATTAGTCCATGGAATATTTTATATTTTGCCACAAGTTGCGGGAATATGACAAACTTTATTTTTTTTGCACAAAGTTGTCACTAAATGATATATTGCTCACACATGCCATGGGCATATGTGAAATTACACCCCAAAATACATTCTGCTGCTTCTCCTGAGTACGGGGATACCACATGTGTGGGACTTTTTGGGAGCCTAGTCGCATACAGGACCCCAAAAACCAAGCACCGCCTTCAGGATTTCTAAGGGCATAAATTTTTGATTTCACTCCTCACTACCTATCACAGTTTTGAAGGCCATAAAATGCCAAGATGGCACAAAACCCCCCCAAATGACCCCATTTTGGAAAGTAGACACCCCAAGCTATTTGCTGAGAGGCATGTTGAGCCCGTTGAATATTATTTTTTTTGGTCCCAAATGATTGAATAATGATAAAAAGAAAAAAAAAAGAAAAAATGTACAAAAAATTGTCACTAAATGATATATTGCTCACACATGCCATGGTTATATGTGGAATTGCACCCCAAAATACATTCTGCTACTTCTCCTGAGTACGGGGATACCACATGTGTGGGACTTTTTAGGAGCCTAGCCACGTACGGGGCCCCAAAAACCAAGCACCGCCTTCAGGATTTCTAAGGGCGTAAATTTTTGATTTCACTCCTCACTACCTATCACAGTTTCGAAGGCCATAAAATACCAAAATAGCACAAAACCCCCCCAAATTACCCCATTTTGGAAAGTAGACACCCCAAGCTATTTACTGAGAGGCATGTTCAGTCCATGGAATATTTTATATTTTGCCACAAGTTGCGGGAATATGACAAACTTTGTTTTTTTTGCACAAAGTTGTCACTAAATGATATATTGCTCACACATGCCATGGGCATATGTGAAATTACACCCCAAAATACATTCTGCTGCTTCTCCTGAGTACGGGGATACCACATGTGTGGGACTTTTTGGGAGCCTAGCCGCGTACGGGACCCCAAAAATCAAGCACCGCCTTCAAGGTTTCTAAGGGCATAAATTTTTGATTTCACTCCTCACTACCTATCACAGTTTTGAAGGCCATAAAATGCCAAGATAGCACAAAACCCCCCAAAATGACCCCATTTTGGAAAGTAGACACCCCAAGGAAATTGCTGAGAGGCATGTTGAGCCCATTGAATATTTTTTTTTGTCCCAAGTGATTGAATAGTGACAAAAAGAAAAAAAAATGTACAAAAAGTTGTCACTAAATGATATATTGCTCAAACATGCCATGGTTATATGCGGAGTTGCACCCCAAAATACATTTGGCTGCTTCTCCTGAGTACGGGGATACCACATGTGTGGGACTTTTTGAGAGCCTAGCCGTGTACGGGCCCCCGAAAACCAAGCACCGCCTTCAGGATTTCTAAGGGCACAAATTTTTGATTTCACTCCTCACTACCTATCACAGTTTTGAAGGCCATAAAATGCCAAGATAGCCCAAAACCCCCACAAATGACCCCATTTTGGAAAGTAGACACCCCAAGCTATTTGCCGAGAGGCATGGTGAGTATTTTACAGCTCTCATTTGCTTTTGAAAATGAAGAAAGACATATTTTTTTTTTTCTTTTTTCAATTTTTAAAACTTTTGACAAAAAGCGAGATCTGCAAAATACTCAACATACCTCTCAGCAAATAGCTTGGGGTGTCTACTTTCCAAAATGGGGTCATTTGGGGGGGTTTTGTGCCATCTGGGCATTCCATGGCCTCCGAAACTGTGATAGGCAGTGAGGAGTGAAATCAAAAATTTACACCCATAGAAATCCTAAAGGCGGTGCTTGGTTTTCGGGGTCCTGTACGCGGCTAGGCTCCCAAAATGTCTCACACATGTGGTATCCCCGTACTCAGGAGAAGCAACAGAATGTATTTTGGGGTGCAATTCCACATATAACCATGGCATGTTTGAGCAATATATAATTTAGTGACAACTTTTTGTACATTTTTTCTTTTTTTTTCTTTTTGTCATTATTCAATCACTTGGGACAAAAAAAAAATATTCAATGGGCTCAACATGCCTCTCAGCAAATAGCTTGAGGTGTCTACTTTCCAAAATGGGGTCATTTGGGGGGGTTTTGAACTGTCCTGGCATTTTATGCACAACATTAGGAAGCTTATGTCACACATCATCCACTCTTCTAACCACTTGAAGACAAAGCCCTTTCTGACACTTTTTGTTTACATGAAAACATTTTTTTTTTGCAAGAAAATTATGTTGAACCCCCAAACATTACCTTTTTTTTTTAAAGCAAAGGCCCTACAGATTAAAATAGTGGGTGTTGCATTTTTTTTTTTCCACACAGTATTTGCGCAGCGATTTTTCAAACGCATTTTTTGGGGAAAAACACACTTTTTTTATTTTTAATGCACTAAAAAACACTATATTGCCCAAATGTTTGATGAAATAAAAAAGATGATCTTAGGCCGAGTACATGGATACCAAACACGACATGCTTTAAAATTGCGCACAAACGCGCAGCGGCGAGAAACTACATTCATTTTTAAAAGCATTTAAAAGCCTTTACAGGTTACCACGTTAGATTTACAGAGGAGGTCTACTGCTAAAATTACTGCCCTCGATCTGACCTTCGCGGTGATACCTCACATACATGATGCAATTGCTGTTTACATATGACGCTAGACCGACGCTTGCGTTCGCCTTTGCGCAAGAGCAGGGGGGGACAGCGGTGCTTTTTTTTTTTTTTTTTTTTTTTTTATTATTTATTTTGCTTTTTTATTTTATTTTTAAACTGTTCCTTCCATATTTTTTTTTTTTTTATCATTTTTATTGTTATCTCAGGGAATGTAAATATCCCCTATGATAGCAATAAGTAGTGACAGGTACTCTTTTTTTGAAAAAAAATGGGGGGTTAGACCCTAGATCTTTCCTCTGCCCTCAAAGCATCTGACCACACCAAGATCGGTGTGATAAAATGCTTTCCCAATTTCCCAATGGCGCTGTTTATATCCGGGGGGGGGGCATTCCCTCCCACTGCTTGTAAAAGCAGTCTAGAGGCTAATTATCTGCTAGAATTGCTTTTACATGAAAGCCGGCCACTGGCTGAAAAGAATGATACCAAGATGATACCTAAACCTGCAGGCATCATTCTGGTATAAACATTCAAAGTCCAGCAACATACCAGTACGTTGCTGGTCCTTGTTGGACATGTATTGTAATCTTTTTTTTCATGCAGCCTGTTGGCTGAACGAAAAAAAGAGATTGATCGGTGGGTATGCCCACCATTAGAATACCTCCCTTCATCCACCCACTTCTAATGATGGGCATATATGCCGAAGCATGGGGGCATCCTCCCGCAAAAAAGTTATGCCGCGTACACACGGTCTGACTTTTCCACGGGCAAGCCTTCGTCGGAATTTCGACTGTATGTACGCGGCATTAAAAGGTTATGCCGCGTACACACGGTCAAACTTTTCCACGGGCAAGCCTCCGTCGGAATTTCGACCGTATATACGCGGCATTAGGAGCAAAATCGCTCCTCCGCCCCTGCTGCCCCCATGCTTCGGCATATATGCTCTTTTTTTAACTGTGGTGGTGAAATCACCTCCTACAGCGTTGGAGTCACGGCTTTATGTATCGTGGGAGCAAACGCTGTTGCTGTCAAGATAAATAAATCTGCGATGCAACTGAATGGCGTACCTGCTAAGCAAATGATGGTTAACATTAAAACAAAGTAACATTACAGTACAACAGTAAGACCTTACCATACCATACCTGCAAAGCAAATACCAAAACAAAACCTAGTAAAAAATAGAACATTTTTTTAACGCAACCTGTGCCTAATATATATACAGGTCCTTCTCAAAAAATTTGCATATTGTGATAAAGTTCATTATTTTCTGTAATGTACTGATAAACATTAGACTTTCATATATTTTAGATTCATTACACACAACTGAAGTAGTTCAAGCCTTTTCTTGTTTTAATATTGATGATTTTGGCATACAGCTCATGACAACCCAAAATTCCTATCTCAAAAAATTAGCATATCATGAAAAGGTTCTCTAAACGAGCTATCAACCTAATCATCTGAATCAACTAATTAACTCTAAACACCTGCAAAAGATTCCTGAGGCTTTTAAAAACTCCCAGCCTGGTTCATTACTCAAAACCGCAATCATGGGTAAGACTGCCGACCTGACTGCTGTCCAGAAGGCCATCATTGACACCTTCAAGCAAGAGGGTAAGACACAGAAAGAAATTTCTGAACGAATAGGCTGTTCCCAGAGTGCTGTATCAAGGCACCTCAGTGGGAAGTCTGTGGGAAGGAAAAAGTGTGGCAGAAAACGCTGCACAACGAGAAGAGGTGACCGGACCCTGAAGAAGATTGTGGAGAAGGACCGATTCCAGACCTTGGAGGACCTGCGGAAGCAGTGGACTGAGTCTGGAGTAGAAACATCCAGAGCCACCGTGAACAGGCGTGTGCAGGAAATGGGCTACAGGTGCCGCATTCCCCAGGTCAAGCCACTTTTGAACCAGAAACAGCGGCAGAAGCGCCTGACCTGGGCTACAGAGAAGCAGCACTGGACTGTTGCTCAGTGGTCCAAAGTACTTTTTTCGGATGAAAGCAAATTTTGCATGTCATTCGGAAATCAAGGTGCCAGAGTCTGGAGGAAGACTGGGGAGAGGGAAATGCCAAAATGCCTGAAGTCCAGTGTCAAGTACCCACAGTCAGTGATGGTCTGGGGTGCCATGTCAGCTGCTGGTGTTGGTCCACTGTGTTTTATCAAGGGCAGGGTCAATGCAGCTAGCTATCAGGAGATTTTGGAGCACTTCATGCTTCCATCTGCTGAAAAGCTTTATGGAGATGAAGATTTAATTTTTCAGCACGACCTGGCACCTGCTCACAGTGCCAAAACCACTGGTAAATGGTTTACTGACCATGGTATTACTGTGCTCAATTGGCCTGCCAACTCTCCTGACCTGAACCCCATAGAGAATCTGTGGGATATTGGGAAGAGAAAGTTGAGAGACGCAAGACCCAACACTCTGGATGAGCTTAAGGCCACTATCGAAGCATCCTGGGCCTCCATAACACCTCAGCAGTGCCACAGGCTGGTTGCCTCCATGCCACGCCGCATTGAAGCAGTCATTTCTGCAAAAGGATTCCCGACCAAGTATTGAGTGCATAACTGAACATAATTATTTGAAGGTTGACTTTTTTTGTATTAAAAACACTTTTCTTTTATTGGTCGGATGAAATATGCTAATTTTTTGAGATAGGATTTTGGGGTTTTCATGAGCTGTATGCCAAAATCATCAATATTAAAACAAGAAAAGGCTTGAACTACTTCAGTTGTGTGTAATGAATCTAAAATATATGAAAGTCTAATGTTTATCAGTACATTACAGAAAATAATGAACTTTATCACAATATGCTAATTTTTTGAGAAGGACCTGTATATGCCAAAGCATGGGGGCATCCTCCCGCAAAAAAGTTATGCCGCGTACACACGGTCGGACTTTTCCACGGGCAAGCCTCCGTCGGAATTTCGACCGTATATACGCGGCATTAGGAGCAAAATCGCTCCTCCGCCCCTGCTGCCCCCATGCTTCGGCATATATGCTCTTTTTTTTTAACTGTGGTGGTGAAATCACCTCCTACAGCACTGGAGTCACGGCTTTATGTATCGTGGGAGCAAACGCTGTTGCTGTCAAGATAAATAAATCTGCGATGCAACTGAATGGCGTACCTGCTAAGCAAATGATGGTTAACATTAAAACAAAGTAACATTACAGTACAACAGTAAGACCTTACCATACCATACCTGCAAAGCAAATACCAAAACAAAACCTAGTAAAAAATAGAACATTTTTTTAACGCAACCTGTGCCTAATATATATATATGCCAAAGCATGGGGGCATCCTCCCGCAAAAAAGTTATGCCGCGTACACACGGTCGGACTTTTCCACGGGCAAGCCTCCGTCGGAATTTCGACCGTATATACGCGGCATTAGGAGCAAAATCGCTCCTCCGCCCCTGCTGCCCCCATGCTTCGGCATATATGCTCTTTTTTTTTAACTGTGGTGGTGAAATCACCTCCTACAGCACTGGAGTCACGGCTTTATGTATCGTGGGAGCAAACGCTGTTGCTGTCAAGATAAATAATTCCGCGCTGCAGTTGAATGGCGCACCTGAAAACAAAAAATTACATACCTGAAAAGCAAGCATGATAAAACATTGCAGAATGGAATACAGTAAAAAAGATCAGAACAATAGAGAGAAAATAGAGAGAGAGAGAGAGAACAATAAAACGACAACTATTTTTGTTTTTTTTATTTTATATTTTTTTGTGTTTTGTTTTTTACGTTTTTTTTTTTCTTTTTTACACTTTTTTTTTTAACCTTTAACAACTGTAATGGTTCGGGTCTCTCAAAATGTAATGGCATCTTGGGAGACCCTGTGTAAGTGTGTCCTAGTCTGTGAAATGCTGTACCCTACGCTAAAACTTCACTTTTGAGTGGTAGCGTTCAAAACATTCACCAAGGCAAAGACTAGGTTTGTCAGGACAGAGTGGACAATAATAACGGGTGTCACGCCTAAATCCGCGCTTGCTACAGACACGACATCTTTTTTGGGGGGCTCGTTGGGTAGGGGTACTCGGGAGGAGATGCGTATAATGCCTCTCATGCAGCCGGCTTACTGCATTTGGTAGGGGATGGTGAGGTGCAGAACCGCCTGGATACAGGAGTTCTGTGACTATCTCATTCTGGAATTTTAGAAGAGATAAAGTCCCGCCTGAAGCTCTGTATAGCACATGAGCGTTCAGCAAAGCCAATTGGAATAAGGATAGAGACACTTTTTTATACCAGCGTCTCGCCTTACGGTCAATTAGATACGGCGCCATCAACTGGTCATTGAGGTCCACCCCTCCCTTATTTTTGTTATATTTGTGGACACAGAGGGGTTTCTCCACAACACCAGTCGCCGTAGGAATTTGGACTGTCGTGTCTGCATGAAGGGAGGTAAGAAGGAAAACATTCTTATTGTCCCTCCACTTCATAGCGAGCAAGTTATTACACTTTACGCAGGCTCTCTCCCCCAGCCTAAGACGGGCATCTACAAGCCGCTGGGGAAAGCCCCGGCGATTAGGTCGCACGGTGCCACATGCTCCAATCTGATGATCAAACAAGTGACTAAACAGTGGCACGCTCGTGTAATAATTGTCCACATACAAGTGGTACCCCTTTCCGAATAAGGGTGACACCAAGTTCCACACTATCTTGCCAGCGCTCCCTATGTAATCCAGGCAGTTGACCGGCTCAACCTGACTATCTTTTCCCTCATAAACCATAAAGCTCCATACATAGCCTGTTGCCCTGTCACAGCACTTATAGAGCTTGACCCCGTATCTGGCACGCTTGCTGGGAAGGTACTGCTTGAAAGCCAAGCGGCCAGAAAATTTAATCAGGGACTCATCAGCGCAGACAGCTTGATCGGGAATAAACAAGGCTGCAAAACGTTTGTTGAAGTGGTTTATGAGGGGCCGAATTTTATAGAGCCGGTCGTATTCAGGGTCCCCACGTGGACGACAAAGTTCATTGTCGTTGAAGTGCATGAACCGCAAAATCTGCTCGTATCGTTTCCTGGGCATGGAGGCAGAGAACACGGGCATGTGGTCAATTGGGTGCGTGGACCAATAAGCACGCAATGACGGGAATTTATGTGTGCCCATGTTGAGGGAAAGGCCCAGAAAGGTCTTAAATTCGGAAACTGTAATTGGTTTCCAATCTTTGGCAATGGAAGGCAACTGGGGATTAGCGGCGATGAATTGACCAGCATATAAATTACTCTGGTCCACAATAGATCTATAGAGATCTTCCGTGAAAAACAGCGAATAATAATCGATTGGCATAAAATCAGCTGTTTCCACCTGAATACCGGGTTGGGCAGTGAATGGGTGAAGTATGGGTTCTGCAGAAGTGGTGGGGACCCAATCAGGATAGGCGAATTCTGCAGGAAGAGCACTATGGGTACGACGGGCCTGCCTTTGTCTTCTTGGTGGCAGCGGGACACTACTTGTGCTTGCCACCTCGCCAGCTTGAACTGCACTTATGGGACTCGCCACGTCACCACGTGATACTGCAGTGCTGGATGTACGCCCAGGCTGTACTAGGCCGCTGGTGCTTGCCAATTCACCAGAAGGAATAGCGGCGCTAGTACTCCTCTGCTCCATGATACGAGAGCCCTGCGGTTCTTGCTCCTCAACAACCTCAGAAGATCGGGATCGGGTACGCCTGACCTTAGCAGGGACCTCAACTTCGTCGTCAGAGCTATCTGACATGGGGCCGCTGACGTCACTGTCTTCTACGGGAAGATATTCTGAGTCTGAATCTGACAGATACGTGACCTCCTCTTCACTATCTGTCATGCTCAGAATCTCGTAGGCCTCTTTACTAGTGTACCTTCGACTTGCCATTTTGGGCTCTAAATTTAGGGGTACACTAGTAAGATTCACAGGAAAAAAAGCACCCGACTGTCGTCAGCAAATATATCAAACGCTACAAAAAAAACTGTTAGCGGTCGCAGGGATCAGGACTGTCTCTGCGAACGCTACAGTTATGTGTTTTGTGTTTGGTAAGTGGCAGTGATCGATCGATACTGCACTTGGGTGGGCTGGGCTGGGCTGGGTGGAGGGGCTAAACGCAGGTGCTAGCAGGTATCTGGGCTGATTACGCTAACACTGCGTTTTTGGGAACCCTAAACCGCTGGGGACGCTAGTATAGATCTTATCAGATACTATACCACTAAGGGAGGTGTATGCTTTGCGCGTGGGTGTTAGCGTTACTGGCACTAACCTAACCTAACGCTGCCTGGGGCGACGCAGACCCTCTCTGGCGCTAAAACCTAATTGATCTCACCCGCCGGGCGATCAGGGGGTTAAACCTTTATTGGGTTATATACGGCGTGTCACCCGTAACCTTTATATGGTGATCACTGGTGAAAGTGTTAACTAGGGGCAATCAGGGGGTTAAAACCTTTATTAGGTTAAATATGGGGGTACCCGACGCTATATAAAAACCTGACGGGTTACCTAAATAACTAAATAATTAACTGGGTAACCAGTGTCACCAGTGACGCTTATACGGTGATCACTGGTGAAAGGGTTAACTCTAGGGGCAATCAGGGGGTTAAAATAATATATGGGGGTATCTGATGCTCTAAAAACCTGCGGCGAAACTAAAAATAAATAACTGGCTATCTAGGGCACCACCTGCACTAAATACAGCGATCGAAAATACGATCGCTTAGTGACGCTGGCGTTAGGGGGTGAAAGGGTTACCTGGGGGGCAATCAAGGGGTTAAACCTTTATTAGGGGGGGTTAGGGGGCTACCCTGGACCTAAAGGGGCCTAAACCTAACTGCCCTGCAACTTTTTACTATCACAGATGACACTAAATGCAGTGATCAGTAAAATAAATGATCACTGCAATCAGTGACACTGTGATTGGGGGCTGGGGGGTGACCTGGGGGGTGATCTGGGGGTGACTGGGGGGTGAAATGTGTGCCTATGTGTACCTAAGTGTCAGTGGACTGTTGGTGCACTAACCTGCTTCCTCTCTCCTCGGCGCCGGAATCGAAAAGACCGCCGCGAGGGAGATGACATCACTTCCTCCTGCCTGTGTTTACATCACATGGCGGAGGAAGCATTTTCATTGGCTGGGAGCGATCGCGAGGGGGTGGCCGAAATCGAATGGTCACCCCCTCATCTCTGATCGCTCCCCAACGATTAACGGCCGCTCACTGTATAGGAGGGGGGTCCGATCGGACCCCCCAACTGTACAAAGGCGATCACGTACGCTCTACGTGATTGTGCCTGTCGGTGCCATTCTGCCGACGTATATATACAGTGAGCGGTCGTTAAGTGGTTAAGGGGACCCCCACGTCAAAATAAAAAAAATGGCATGTGGCCTGGTATGGTTCAGGAGGGGGGGCGCTCTCTCGTCCCCCCCTCTTTTCCTGCGGCCTGCCAGGTTGCATGCTCGGATAAAGGGTCTGGTGTGGATTTTTAGGGGGACCCCCACGCCATTTTTTTTAAGTTTGGCGCGGGGGTCCCCTTAAAATCCATACCAGACCTGAAGGGCCTGGTATGGATTTTGAGGGGAACCATGACGCCATTTTCTTTTAAAAAATTGGCGTGAAGTTCCTCTTAACCACTTAAGACCCGGACCAATATGCAGCATAAGGACCAGGCCCTTTTTGCGATTCGGCACTGCGTAGCTTTAACTGACAAACTGACGCTCCCAAAACAAAATTGGCTTCCTTTTTTTCCCACAAATAGAGCTTTCTTTTGGTGGGGTTTTATCACCTCTGCGGTTTTTACTTTTTGCGCTATAAACAAAGATAGAGCGACAATTTTGAAAAAAATTCTATATTTTTTACTTTTTGCTATAATAAATATCCCCCAAAAATATATAAAAAGAAACATTTTTTTCCTCAGTTTAGGCCGATACGTATTCTTCTACATATTTTTGTAAAAAAAAATCGCACTAAGCGTTTTTTGATTGGTTTGCGCAAAAGTTATAGCGTTTACAAAATAGGGGGTAGTTTTATGGCATTTTTATTAATTCTTTTTTTTTACTAGTAATGGCGGCGAACAGTGATTTTTTTCGTGACTGCGACATTATGGCGGACACATCGGACACTTTTGACACTATTTTAGGACCATTGTCATTTTTACAGCGACCAGTGCTATAAAAATGCACTGGTTACTGTAAAAATGACACTGGCAGTGAAGGGGTTAACCAGGAGGGGGCGCTGTAGGGGTTAAGTGTGCCCTGATTTGTGTTCCTTACTGTGGGGGGCGTGGCTTAGCGTGTGACATCACTGATCGACGTTCCCTATTACAGGGAACAGACGATCAGTGACAGGCTCACTAAGAAGCACGGGGAGAGGTTTGTTTACACTTACCTCTCCCCGTTCTTCCTCTCTGTGACCCAATCGCGGGACATCAGCGGCGATCGGGTCCGCTGTTCCCGCGGGGACGGTCACGGAGAAGAGGACCAGGTCACGAGCGCGCCGCCAGCGGGCGCTCGCGACCCACGGCTGGGCTCTTAAAGGGGACGTACCTGTACGCCCATGTGCCCAGCCGTGCCATTCTGACGATGTACATCGGCGTGCGGCGGTCCTCAATCGGTTAATATCCATACCAGACCTGAAGGGCCTGGTAATGGAATTTGGGGGGACCCCCACGGATTTTTTTTTCCAAAGACTTTCAATGACTTTTCTCTGTATTGACGGGAGCCGACAATTCAATTATAGCTGCAAGTGCTTTTAAATTACTTTTTTTTTCCTTTAGAAACGTCATTTAGTGCAGGAACTGTTATGTAATGGCAAGTTTAGAGGAGCGCCTGTT
Organism: Rana muscosa; assembly: GCA_029206835.1. Classification (NCBI taxonomy): domain Eukaryota; kingdom Metazoa; phylum Chordata; class Amphibia; order Anura; family Ranidae; genus Rana; species Rana muscosa. Next base: position 255,434,473 of record CM055127.1, on the reverse strand, counting down.
CAACTTGTGCAAATGCATTTACGTGACTTGACATTTACTAAGATTTTGCCGGCGCAGTGAACTGGCGCATTTGAACGAGTGAAATTGCCACGCAGTGCACAAAAAAACTCTCACAGTTCTAAACGTAATTGCAGGCGCAGCAGGCTGGTTCAGAAAAAGTTACTTTCTCATTCTATTTTGGGCATATTTGTTACTTGTGGCAGTTGTCACTATACTTCCTCACATCACCGCACATCACCCCATTATATTGTCACTTCCAGCTTCTTTATATTTTGATTTGAAGATGCCGTGCGCCAGGTCCATAGTGGCGCACTGAGCGCCTCCTCCCATGCGCCGAGAACACTATAGTAAATAGGGAATGGCGCTGCGTTACCGTCGCAAATGTTTTGTAAATACCAAAACTGCCAATGCACCGATACCCATGGCGCAAACGTTTCGTAAATCAGCCCCATTGTCTCTCTCTCTCCGTCTGTATTTTAACCAACACCGCAACACACTACACAAGGCCGACTTCCAGGCTGCCTTATATAGTGTGGGGCGTGTACTAAATCCCCTGAGGCATAATTGGCCAAAGCCACCCTGGCTTTGGCCAATTATGGCTCTCCGTTTTTTTGTGATTGGCCAAAGCATGCGGGTCATAGTGCATGCTTGGCCAATCATCAGCCAACAATGCACCGTGATGCCGCAGTGAATTATGGGCCGTGACGCGCCACTCTAATTTGGCGCGAATGGCCCATAATGTTCGCAATTCGGCTAACAGCCCATGTTCGAGTCAAACTCATCCCTAGTCCCCTTTCCACCTGTTACTCCTAGAAGGGGAAGCAGCAGGGGGAAAGTGACTGTGTATCAGGCTATCCCTGATTGACCGAAATCTCCTGTGTACAATTTCTGGTCTGTTTGCCACATATTTGGAAATTATTGGGTCTTCAGAGAGAAAATTACAGTTATTCCCAATCAGTTTACGAAAAACATCCTGATGTGCACTGAAAGTGGTAATACATTTTGTGGTGAGGTTAGTTTCACGGGTCTTAGATTTGAAGATTAATGATTCACGTGTGTTTAGTTTGGCCCTCTGATAAGCCTTTTTGAGTACTTTTTTACTATATCCCCTCATTTTCAATCATGAGTAGAGGGCCTTGGCCTCAAGTTCGAAGTCCTCCTCCCTGGCACAATTTTGGCGCAACCTAAGATATTGGCTAAAAGGGATGCTCCGTACCAGGGAGCAAGGGTGGGCACTTGAATAATGCAGAATCATATTCTCGGCTGTCTCCTTTCTATAAAGGCTGTTATATATTGTCCCATCATTGTTAAGAAAGAGGCGTAAGTCTAAAAAAGGGATACTGCAGGTATCAGATTGAATCGTGAACTTGAGATTAAATTCATTATGGGATATGAATATCATGAATTCAGATAGTACCCTGGCTGAGCCCTTCCCGATGACCAAAACATTATCAATATACCTCCGCCACAGTAAGATGTGGCAGAGGTATATCAAGGTGCCGTCATCCGAGAAGAGGGCTCTCTCCCACCCCCCCAGGTACAGGTTGGCATACGATGGGGCACAGGATGTCCCCATCGCAACCCCCTGTACCTGGAGGTAAGTGGAGCCGTTGAACAAGAAAATATTGGTAGTCAGGATATGTTCCAACAGTGTGGTGAAAAAATGGCATAGTTTCCAATTATTTCTGTCTTGTTCTTTCAAGAACCCAGAGACAACCTCTATGCCCTTTTTATGAGGGATACTTGAGTACAGCGCCTCGATGTCTATAGCTGCCAGGATGGCCCCTGGTGGTACAGTGAGTCCCTCGATCACCTTAAGTAATTCCAAGGTGTCCTTAAGGTAAGAGGGTAGACACATGACATGGGGGCGTAACTGACTGTCTACATACTTGCTGGCGGTCTCAGTGTGACAGCGTATACCTGACACTATGGGGCGTCCGGAGGGTTTTCAATACTTTTGTGGATTTTCGGTAAAGAATAAAAAGTTGGTGTAACCGGCCATTTTATCTCAAGGTATTCGAGTAGGTCCTTGTCAATAAGGGTCTGCTGGAATGCCTGAGTAATGATGGATAAATATTGGGATCTGGCCTCAATAAGTTTCTCATATGGGATCAGCTGATACCACTCCTGGTTTTTCAAAATGTTGTTGCACATCGCAGTATATTGAGTCTTATCCATCACAACCACATTCCCGCCTTTATCAGACAGTTTGACTATGATCTAATCATTGTGGATTATATTTGCCAGTGCCTCCTGCAGTGCTTGCGATAGATTATCTTCAATATGCCGTGGAAACAAAAAGTTTTCTATTTGTTTCTTAGTTTGCTTGAGAAATGCCCAGACCACCGGGCATGTCTGCAAATTTTTGGGACTTGGCCTTGAATTTACATGGTTCTGGAGATACATCTATATCTGGTTCTTCCTTGTCTGAGGGGGGGATTATTTGGATCTAGTGTGCTTTCGTTTTCATCCAATAATTGGATGAGTATTTTGAGAGCTCTGAAATCCTGGACTTTAAATCCTTTATAAAGGTCTTCTTCTCTTCCTGCCACCTTTCCCCTATTGTTATCGAAAATGTATTTGTAAGTTAGATTTCTTGCAAAGAGTTGTAGGTCTTTCGCAAGAATAAATTTATCAATTTTATGTGATAGACAGAAACTTAAATTTCTATTGGTAACAAGTCGCAGGAAGAGAGGTTGACTACATCTAATCCTGATTTATTGGTGCCTGTTTCACAACGAAGGGGTCTATCTTGCATATTCGTGTGTGTCCGATTGGTGTGGCAGGGGTATGAATAGAGCCTAAAGGGGCTGAACTTTGGTTGGTATTTTTTGGTTGGCTAGTTTTTGGTGTAGCTCCTAACTCTCTTGGGGGTATTTGTTCATTATTTTTTTCATCTGCAAACATTAACAAACCAGGTCACTGTGTGCTACGTCCCCTGATTCAGTATTGGCCATACGTGGATTTATTAGTGAGTGTGTCTGAGGGGAAACAACACGTTTCTTATGCGTGCCCCCCTGCATATTGTGACCACCACCATTATTACCATGTTTGGGTGCATGTCTTTTTCCCGAGGGTCCTTGTGGGGCCTTGTTCGATGGTTTCTGAGAAGAGACAGAAGAGGATGAGACAGAGACATCAGAGTCAGACTTATATGACATGCTATCTTGATGCAGGTTTTGTCTAAAGGGTTTGCCTCTTTTATTGGGGAACCCTTTTTGCCATCTATAGGCATAACCGCCTGAGAAGGCCAGTTTGTCCTTATAGAATTTTTGGTCCTTTCTTAGCACTACATTTTTGTTGTACTTCTCCAAGTGCTGTATCAGATCCTGCTCCTTCTTTTTGGCACTTAAAGTCTCAATCTCCCTGTCTAATTCTGCCAGATCCATGCTATGTTTGTCTCTTAACATTACCATCATGTTGGCTGAACATTGATTGAGAGTTTTTTTCCCATTTTTCTTTGCATGTGACATCCGTCACATCAAAAGATGGGAAAATTTGTATTCTTAGTCCTTGAGGATTTACTTCCTATTTCAAATACCATTTTAAGAATCGGACATGCCAAGCCAGATTGGATTTCCTTTCCATGAGCCTTTTCAATTTCAGAAAAAAGACATCAAGTCCAACCTCGGTTTTCACCTGAGGAGTACATGTATTTTGGATGGTGTAAAGTATTTTTTCCCACCCGGGTCCCGAAAAAATGAAAATAAAATACGTAAATTAAAAATACAGAAAAGAAAAAAAACACAAAAAAAGAGGAGAGTCTATGGGTCCAATTTTTGCTCAATGCTTGTTACCCAAAACTGAGATCAAGATAGCTATAATATGCTTGGCAAATATCTATAATAGAGTTGAGCAGACACCTGGATGTTCGGGTTCGACGTGTTCGGCCGAACTTTGCAAAAAAGTTTGAGTTCGGGACCCGAACTTGACCAGAACTTGACCCCGAACCCGAACCCCATTGAAGTCAATGGGGACCCGAACTTTTGAGGACTAAAATGGCTCTAAAAAAGTAATGGAAAGGGCTAGAGGGCTGAAAATGGCAGCAAAATGTTGCTAAGAGCATGGCAAGTGCTCTGCAAACAAATGTGGATAGGGAAATAACTTAAAATAACATAAAATACATAAAAATTTAAAATAATAATCTTGACCTAGGAGGACGAGGTCCATATGGAGTAGGAGGTTGAGATGCAGTGGCGGCCCGTCAATAGGGGGCGCAGGGGCGCCACCCCCCCTCCTAAAGCTACTTATTTTAAAAAAAATGTAAAAAAATATATATATTTTTTTTAAAGTGTCCCTTTAAGTGGGTGTGTTAAGGGCGCCGGACACAGGGTGCTATTGGAGGCATGACCCGTGTGTAAACATGTGATTGGGGCTAAGAAGCTCTATTGGCGTAGTTTAGAGTGTGTTCGGGGCGCAAATGCTGTAGCCACGAAATCTCCACCTCTAGGCTCTAGCATTAGGTTTCCAGTGCTTGTAATTGATTGGTTCCATAGGGTGGGGCTTTAATCAGACCTGCAGCGTCATTGGCTCACAGGCTGCCTGTCTCCTTCAGTAAGTGAGGGGGAAATCACGATCAGAAGAGAACTGGTCAGGGCAGACTGGGAGCTGAGGCAGCTCCATTCATCCCTGTGACACAGACTCGGCATCCAGCAATGCACACAGAAATCTTCAGGTACATTTCTACATGCCAGGACTGTAGGGGAAGGGGGGCAGAAGGGGCTATTAGCACTGTGTCCTGACTCCTGAGAGACTGTAAAGCAGCATTTTAATCTCCAACTTTACTTCACCTCTCTCCATGTAATGCAAGTCAGTACACCTTCCCTTTTCTCCCCTGCCTGTTCATCTGCTATAGAGAAACAAAAGGCGATGTTCTTAAATTAACATTATTCACATGTAAACCGCGCGGGCATTGTTATGCAAATTAGATCGGCCGCCACAATTCAGATGGGGGGGGCACAGTAGGTGTACAGACCCAGGAACTCAACACAGGGATAATGGGAACCCCTCATAATGGGCACAGCAGGTGTACAGACCCAGGAACTCAGCACAGGGATGATGGGAACCCCTCATAATGGGCACAGCAGGTGTACAGACCCAGGAACTCAGCACAGGGATAGTGGGAACCCCTCATAATGGGCACATCAGGTGTACAGACCCAGGAACTCAGCACAGGGATGGTGGGAACCCTCATAATGGGCACAGCAGGTGTACAGACCCAGGAACTCAGTACAGGGATGGTGGAAACCCCTCATAATAGGCACAGTAGGTGTACAGGGATGGTGGGAGGAACCCTCATAATGGGCACCCCAGGTGTACAGACCCAGGAACTCTGCACAGGGATTGTGGGAACCCAGCATAATGGGCAAAGTAGGTGTACAGACCCAGGAACTCAGTACAGGGATGGTGGGAACCCTCATAATGGGCACAGCAGGTGTACAGACCCGGGAACTCAGCACAGGCATGGTGGGAACCCTCATAATGGGCACAGCAGGTGTACAGACCCAGGAACTCAGTACAGGGATGCTGGGAACCCCTCATAATAGGCACAGTAGGTGTACAGGGATGGTGGGAGGAACCCTCATAATGGGCACCTCAGGTGTACAGACCCAGGAACTCTGCACAGGGATTGTGGGAACCCCGCATATTGGGCAAAGTAGGTGTACAGACCCAGGAACTCAGCACAGGGATGGTGGGAAACTGCCATTCCACTCCTTGACAGTGAGGTGTGAGGTTGCTGGTTCCTTTCTCCTGTGCTTCCAGAGACCAGGGGCTAGAGTTGCTCCTCTGCCCCAGGAAGGATGCTGGATCCTGGGGAGGACCCTGGCGGGGGCCCCCTGGATAGGCCTGTGGAAGATTCTGGGCCTAGCCAAAAGAGAGATGAGTCCCTGTCTGCCTTTAGACAGAGGACTGTCAGCAAGCTAAAGAGGATTGAGAAGGAAGAGGAGAAGTTGATGGTCTTGATGGCTGAATTCAGGAAGAAAAAGCAGATTTGTGCTAAAGTTTACAGCAAGAAAAGACCGGCTCTGAGGCCTGAGTTGAAGGACTTGGAACACGCTGTGAGGAATCAGAAGGATTTGGTGAGTTCTCTGAAGGAGAATAGTGGAATATTTAAAGAAAAATATAAAAATGAGGAGCGATTTAATCGCATGAGGAGAGGGGCCGCTTCCTGCATGGAGGGTGAGGAGACCAGTGAGGAGATGCAGGAACAGACAGACTCAGCAGTGAGTGAGAAAGTGGGCCTGGAGGATGAGCCCAGCTATTCAACACCTCAGACATCTGCTGAGCCCTCAATGGCGGAGGCCTCTGTCCCCTTCACACCCCAGCAATGTGGAACATCTCAGGAAGGTGAAGGTTCTGGCTTGCTGGAGTTCATCACCAAGCTGGAATCCCCTCTGGATGCGGCTTCCCCGGATGGTGATGAGAAGATGGACACCGTTCCTAGTCCTGTGAAGGACAAACCTGTGGCAAGAGCAAGATCCACCATGAAATCTGCAGCAGCTGGGGGGAAGTCTGATCCCACTGTCAGCCATAACATTGTAAATGTAACAACCCAGCAAGCAGGTACAGTGTGTGTGCAGGATGGTGGTGTAAACTTTATTGGTGACAATGGGCTTGCTGGGGGTTGTAGTACTACGGGCAGTCAGCCCAATACCATAGACAATGTACAACATACAATGCAGTCTGATTTACCTGTTCAAAACAAAGCTTCAGCTGAGTCTGGTGAGAGCAATAGTCAGCTTCTGAGGGAACAATCTGCAGAGAGGTCCATGGACAATACAGAGACTTTGCCTGGACCAGGCACAGTGGCTGTTTCTGTGAATGGTGGAGGAGATGCTGGGTGCAGTAGTGCCACAACTCTCCAGGAGTCTGCAGTGGACAGGATTGGAGTTGTGTGCTCAGAGCAGAGGGCGGGTCCTGCCTCTGCTAATTCAGTGACTGCTATCCCAGCTGAATTAGACTCTTTGCCAGCAGCTTTGAATGTGAAGGACAAGACTGCAAATACTGGTGGTGTTAAAAAAACTTATGCTGGTATTGCTGCAAGATCTGGGGAGGGGGAGCAGGCAGGGAAGGAATATGGGAATGTTTTGTCTTCCTCCCTGTTTAAAAGGAGGAATGTTGTGCAGTTAAAATGGGAGGGCGGTGGATTCCCCCCCACATAGGAGAGCAGTGGTGGATAAGATTTTACAGATGGGGTTTACGCCCGTAGATATCTTCGCCCTTATCAGTCCAGCAGGTTCCTATGAATATGATTTATCCTTTATCCGTCCGGAGTCTTTGGACATATTTTGGGAAAAATATGAGCACGTGTGTAGGGGCCTGCCGGAATGGAAAGGGCTCATCCCCAAGCTTGTATCCCGCCAGCCCCTCATTAAAATGGTGACAATTCTTGTCCGTAATGAGTCCATACCACAGTGGGATTTATCTGTTTGGTTGAGGAGATATGGAGACGTCCTGAGTCCCCTAAAAAAGATTTTGGACGATCGGGGAATATGGACGGGGGGGTGGTCTGTACAGCTAAAATTAAAGGTCATTGATAATGTCGTCCAGCATCTGCCATCCTCAGCTTTCCTGGGGAGGGACAGGCTGACCATCTTTTATCCAGGCCAGCCAAAGCTCTGCAACAAATGTGGAATCAAAGGACATTTTGCATCCTCCTGTCCAGTGATGAAGTGCTCTCTGTGTCAGGAGGAAGGACATTTGGCTAAAGACTGTAATACTATAAGGTGTAATCTGTGCAATGCGGTGGGACATCCTTACAGTCAGTGTCCTGAGGCAATGCACAACAAGCCTGAGCTCATGAGAGAGTTCTTCCGCCTGGACATGGAGGATGCTCAGAGCTCAGCAGCTGGAGTGCCTATGAGTCCATCTGAGTCTGTGACAACACCCAATGTGTCTTTGTCTCCCCAGTCTGTGGTGCCCCAGTCTGTGCCAACACCCAATGTGTCTGTGTCTCCCCAGTCTGTGGTGCCCCAGTCTGTGCGTTTACCTAGTGTGCCAGTGTCTTCCCAGTCTGTAGGTAAGGGGTCAGTTGCAGAGAATGTGTCCAATCCTTCTGTGTCTTCTAAAATTACAGAGGCAGCAAGAGGTGCTGAGGCAGGTGCATCAAGTGCGGTGCCAGTCCCCCTCCCTCGACGCTGCAGGGTTCCTGTTAAGGATCGTGGGGTGCAGAGGAGTGGGGAGGATGGTGAAGAGGCTGACCTAGTAGTAGATAAGGGAAGGGAGTGTGGGGGGGAGGGGGGTGAAGGGGAGGATAGGTGTGGGGAGGCTGTTGACTCCGGTTTGTCTAAGGATGATATGGAGTGGTTGGAGGATAAAAGGAGGAGGGGCAAAAGGAAGAAAAAAAAAGGGGGTACAGTTACCTTAAGTCCTACGGTTTTGCTTTTGGCGAATAAATTTAAGGTACTGTCTGATGATGATGGTGATGATAATCATGATGATGATGATGAATGGGGCTCATTCAGTTCAGCATCCTCTATGGATGATGAGTGCCAGGGTGCAACGAAGCGCGCTGGTTCTCCAGGGAGAGGGAGTAGTCAGGCTAAGAAACGGCTGCCTCAACTACCCTAATGGCAGTTCCCACTCCGTTAAAAGTGGCAACCATTAATGTTGCCAGCTTAAGATCAGTAAGTGCTCGTCATATGGCCTTATTTTTGCTCAGCGAGTTTGATGCTGACATTTTGTTTTTGCAAGAGACCCATCTGAGTAGTCTGGCTGATATACATCTGGCAAAGAAGGAGTGGAGACGTGGTCCCTCATTTTGATCTCTTGCGGCCGAGCCTTACAGCGGGGTTGCAGTCCTTTTTTCTGGTATGGTAATGTTCTGGCGGGTAATTGAGGTAGAGATAGGGAGATGCATGGTCTTGGACATCTCTGTGAAGGGGCAGGACCTGCGTCTGATTAACATCTATGGTCCCCAGACGAAGTGGGACAGGAAATGCCTCTTTACAAAGATTAAGCCTTTTCTTTTTACAGCCCAGCAGGTTATCTATGGAGGTGATTTCAACACCATTACTAGGTCTAAAGACAGGAGAGGTTTCAGAGGTAAGCTGGGCTATGACACCCTTTTTCTCAATGCGATAGTTAGGGAAGCAGGTCTGGTAGATGCGCACATTAAGCGCTGCCCAGACAGCACAGGGTTCACTTTTCAGCGAGGTAGTAGTCAGAGTAGGATAGATAGTTTTTTTTTAAAGGAGACTCTGCTTTTTTGGCACCTGTGTGTCGGGCAGTGGAGTTTTCTGATCACTGTATTCTATCTGTGACTCTGAATGCCTCAGACATGTCGCCAAGGGGGAGGGGTATCTGGAGATTGAATTCGGCCCTCCTGGAAGACGAGAGAGTAAGACAATCCTTTGAGGATTTTTTTCAAGCACAGGTAACGATCCTAGACTTTTGCAACAGCAAGTCAGAATGGTGGGAGCTTGTAAAACAGCGGACTGTTGGGCTTTTCAAGGCCATAGGAAGAAAGAAGCAGCAGGATAAGTATATCACCTACCAGCGTTTGCGGAGGAAACTTGACCGCCTTGTTTTGAATGGAGGAGATTCTGGGGCGATCTCTGAGGTGAAGCTCCTCCTTAGGAGACATCAATATGACCGGCACGCCTCTTTGGTTCAGGAGAGGGATTACGGGAAATACCATTCGCCTGACCCTTACCAGAACTGTAAACAGAGCGTAGCAGTTAAGACGGTCAATGGCCTAAAGGACAGTATGGGCTCTCTGACGAAGTCTAGGTCAGGGATCCTGGAGGTTGTCAGGTCATACTATGCCGATCTCCTGGGAGGAAGGAACCTTGATCGGACAAGGATGTTGGGTTTTTTGGACTCTACACCAGGACTGGAAAGTAATGTTCCTTTGATGAATTTGACAGATGAAATCACTGCAGATGAGGTAATCCAGGCTATTGATAAACTGGCCATTAAGAAAACGCCAGGGCCAGATGGTTTGACAGCCGAATTTTATAAATGTTTTAAGATGATCCTGGCTCCTTACCTTGCGGAGGTTTTTAATGGCTGTTTGCAAGAGGGTTCTCTCCCTCCCTCCATGAGGCAGTCTGCAGTGATCCTTCTGTCAAAGGGTAAAGATCCTTTGATGATTGGGAATTGGCGCCCCATTAGCCTTTTTAATGTCGATAGAAAGATACTGGCAAAGATTTTTTTCTGGCGATTATCACCAGTGGCAGGCAGTTTGTTATCCCACCACCAGCACTGCTCGGTCCAAGGTAGAAGTACTTTCTCTGCAGTGTTAGCTGTCTGGGAGGCCTTGGAGCGTTGTAGGGCTGCTGGTTGGGGTAAATTTTTGCTGACATTGGATCAGGCTAAGGCCTTTGATCGGGTTAATCATGAATACTTATGGCTCCTTCTTGGCAAATATGGCCTGGAGGGGGGTTTCATTAATTGGCTCAAGATTTTGTACAAAGGGGCTGAAAGCTTTCCTCTGGTTAATGGTTGGGTTGGGCAGCCCTTTGTGGTCGGCTCGGGTGTGCATCAGGGTTGCCCTTTGAGTCCTCTGCTATATGTGTTTGCAATCGACCCCTTCATCAGAAGGCTAGAGAGTGGACCATTGTGTGGGGTACCTATGGGCATCGCTGGTGAGCCTCCTTTGAAGGTTGTGGCCTATGCTGATGATGTTTCTGTTTTTGTCTTTGGGACTGGGGAGGCGCAGGAGGTGGTCTCAATGATAAGGCAGTATACAGAGGCATCAGGTTCAAAGGTCAACCAGGACAAGTGTGAAGCTTTCTGGATAGGCGTGGAAGGTGAGAGCTTTGTTCTCCCGGATGACTTCCCGGAGCCCCAACAAAAAATTTGAGTCCTAGGCATTGAATTCGGCCCAGGTGACTATGGTCATGCAAATTGGTTGAACAGGCTGGAGAATGCTGATGCCAAGGTGGCAAGCTGGAAAGGTTGGCGTCTTTCCTTAAGGGAAAAGGTTGATCTGATCAAGACTTACCTAATTCCGATTTTTCTGTATGTCAGTTTTGTTTGCGTTTTGCCAGTTTCTCTCTATACCAGGGTCTATGGTTGTTTCTTCCAGCTGTTATGGGGGAACATAATAAACCTTGTCAAAAGGAATGTGACTTACCTTCCTAGGTGGGAGGGTGGTCTAGGGATGATCAACCCTGTAGTCTTTTTCTCTCTAATGTTTTTGAAGTATAATCTTGGTAACATGTTGGCAGAGAGACTGCCTGGGTGGGTTGGTATTTTCCAGTCCTGGTTTAGGCCCTTTCTGCAAGACTGGGAAAATGGTGGGCCAGTGAAAAGCCTGAGGGTCAAGCATGATAAGCTCCCGGCTTATGTTGCCCCGTGTTTGAAAACGCTTCTGCAGTGGCAAGTAACAGCAGGTGAAGTCAGATCTCTTCCAAGGAAACTTCTTGAGAAGCGGATCATGAGCTCTGCTTTTTGCGAGCCACTGGCCTTGAGGGATTGCCCGAGCCTAGTTTTGAGGGCGGGTTTGCGATTGATTAATTTGGAGAGAATCCCAATGAAGTTTAGGGATCAGGCTTGGCTTGCCTTTCATGGAAAACTATATGTGAAGGGCAATTGAAGTTTCTTTCCATGAGTGATCGGTGTTGCCCGAGAGTGGAGTGTGGAGGAGTGGTGGAGTCCATGGATCACTTTCTACTTCAGTGCCCTTTTAATATAGAGGTGTACAAGAGGGTGGGGAGGGCTCTGAGTATACCCTTCCTCCCCCATATGAGTTATGCAGAGTGGGTGTATGGGGCATTCCAGACTCATCGGGATTATGATTTGGAAACACTTTTTCTAGTTAGTCTAGTAGTCTGTTATTTCACATGGAGTGCACGGTGTCAGGTATCCTTACGGAGTAAAATCCTCCCTGTCGAAGTGGTGGTGCAGGACATTCTGGGTGAGGTTGGGAAGATTCGGGGTCTTGAGAAAGACAGGTGGCAGCAGGAGGCCTGGATGAGGGCATGGAGGAATATCAGGACTCTTTAGCTGCTGCCTGTTGATCTTGGGGTGTGCGGCTTTCTTTCTGTCCTTGCTTCACTCCCCTAGATTTTCAGATCAAATATATTTTTGATAAAAGGCTACATGCATGGTGATGGTGATGTTCCTTAGTCTGGCTCTCTCGTAGGGATTATGTTGTGCGCAATTTGGTTTGCACCGTTTATTATGTTCTTGTTCTTTCTGTTTTGTATAGTAATATTCAATTATTTTGTAAATATGTTTTATTTATTTATTATGGTTTTATTGTATATAAGTTGTTGTTTGTAAGATTTTCAATAAACAAAATTAACCCCTCATAATGGGCACCGTAGGTGTACAGACCCGGGAACTCAGTACAGCCTGTCCTTATACATTTACTTGAGATCACTTAGACCCGGTGGGTCTCTATAGTGGGATGTAGAGCCAACACCCCATTCTTTTATATTATATCCTATTCTCCCTAGGAAGTTTTTAGGGGGGCTGCAACCTCTGTCTGGTGTTTTCCTGAGCGCGGATTCCCTACTTCTTTAATAATAGTCTAATGTCCATAAAATTTCATAATCTACCCAATAGACCTCATGCACACAGGGTGTTTGCTTTGCTCCTCTAAACATCAGAACTCCTGGCAGGAGAAAAGCCCACTGCAGGCGCGTCATGCGTTTTATCGTAAATGTATCCTATTGGCCAAAATATTTATTTGTTCTGGCCATTTAAATGCATTACCTCTCAAATGCGCCTAAATGCGTCTAGCGTTTCCGTGTGTTTAGCTTTTTTCTGCGCTTCACCTTCTCTCCTAAACGTGCTTTCCATGGGGTTTTTTTTTTCAGACTGTAATTGCTCTGTTTCTAATATGTTTGTAAACGCCTGTGTGCACATGGACACATAAGCTAACATACAGGTGCTTTTACAGGCTGAGAAAAAAAATGTAAAATGCCAGTATTTTTTAAGCTTTAATCGGAGCCCTTTGTAATCTCATGTAGCCATATTCCTAAGCGATCATCACAAGTCTCTGTGCTTGATATACCATCAGTCCGATTCATGCTTCAGAGTAAGTTTAAGGCCCCGTTCAGGCTAGATTCACACTTGTGCAGAGAGGCTCACAGCAGGGGTCCGTTGCGTCCCTGTTCTCCATTTAAGGGATGAATCGGGCCTGAGTTTTTGCCTGCATTTGGACCTAAAACAAAGCATATTTCCAGGTTGTAAGTTGGCAAATGTCATTGCAGATCCCTACTTGTTATTGCTTGTATTGAAACTTACATAACACAGTTGGTGTTCTGTACATTGACTGTGTACAAAACACCACCCTACATGTACACCATGTTTAAACATTTGCCAGTTTTATGAGTCATAGCGGGCAGCAGATGAAACTACATAGGTAATTGTAATTGTAAAAATACAAAATGTAGTGTAGTACTTACATTTTTTTGTTATCAAAAGCGAAATTACCTTTTAAGTGCAACCCCTGTCGTCTAACGTTTAATGTTGTAGAGAGGCTATGCAATGGGTTAATAAAGTCAGAACTTAAAATGCAAGTTTAAACCATTTCCTAATCTGTGATCTCCAGATATCGTCTTAAAACAAATTGAAGCTTCGTTGGTGTATAATGTGCAGCCTGGTATATGATGTGCAGAGCCCTGTGTATAATGTGCAGCCTGGTATATGATGTGTAGGGATGAGCTCTGGTGTGTTCACATACTCCACGTGCAGAGCCCGCCAGGAAGTCGGCACGGCGCTGCGCTAATCACAGGCAGGGAGACATTGTCCCGATGCTCGGCTGCAGAGATCGGGAAATGTCTCCCTGCCTGTGATTAGCGTAGCGCCATGCCGACTTCCTGGCGGGCTCTGCACATGGAGTATGCGAATGCACCAGAACTCATCCTTAATGATGTGCAGAGCCCTGTGTATAATGTGCAGCCTGGTATATGATGTACAGAGCCCGGTGTATAATGTACAGCCTGGTATATGATGTGCAGAGCCCTGTGTATAATGTGCAGCCTGGTATATGATGTGCAGAGCCCTGTGTATAATGTGCAGCCTGGTATATGATGTGCAGAGCCCTGTGTAAAATTTACAGCCTGGTATATGATGTGCAGAGCCCTGTGTATAATGTGCAGCCTGGTATATGATGTGTAGAGCCCTGTGTATAATGTGCAGCCTGGTAAATGATGTGCAGAGCCCTGTGTATAATGTGCAGCCTGGTATATGATGTGCAGAGCCCTGTGTATAATGTGCAGCCTGGTATATGATGTGCAGAGCCCTGTGTATAATGTGCAGCCTGGTATATGATGTGCAGAGCCCTGTGTATAATGTGCAGCCTGGTATATGATGTGCAGAGCCCTGTGTATAATGTGCAACCTGGTATATGATGTGCAGAGCCCGGTGTATAATCTGCAGTCTGCTATATGATCTGCAGAGCCTGGTGTATAATCTGCAGCCTGGTATATGATGTGCAGAGCCCTGTGTATAATGTGCAGCCTGGTATATGATGTGCAGAGCCCTGTGTATAATGTGCAGCCTAGTATATGATGTGCAGAGCCCTGTGTATAATGTGCAGCCTGGTATATGATGTGCAGAGCCCTGTGTATAATGTGCAGCCTGGTATATGATGTGCAGAGCCCGGTGTATAATTTGCAGCCTGGTATATGATGTGCAGAGCCCTGTGTATAATGTGCAGCCTGGTATATGATGTGCAGAGCCCTGTGTATAATTTGCAGCCTGGTATATGATGTGCAGAGCCCTGTGTATAATGTGCAGCCTGGTATATGATGTGCAGAGCCCTGTGTATAATGTGCAGCCTGGTATATGATGTGCAGAACCCTGTGTATAATGTGCTGCCTGGTATATGATGTGCAGAACTCTCTGTATAATGTGCAGCTTGGTATATTATGTGCAGAGCCCTGTTTATAATATACAGCCTGGTATATGATGTGCAGAGCCCTGTGTATAATGTTCAGCCTGGTATATGATGTGCAGAGCCTGGTGTATAATGCTGACATTATGAGTGGACTACAGGGGATGGAGTGGGTGGATTCTATAAGGGGTGTGGCTTATGAGAAGTGGGAGGGACCAAAAGTGGAGGGGCGGGGTCTTGCGCTCCCCCATCCTAAAACCTCACCAGCCGCCACTGTTGAGGTGGCGGTGCATGTGGCGGTGTAGGTGGAAGCGGCGGTGGAGGAGGACGAGGTAGCCAACACTGGTTTTTGTTTTTAATTTTATTTATTTTTTAAATTAGGGTACACCCCAAAAGAGTGAGAAAGATCAAAAATACAACAATGTCTGGGTAAGGCTACATGTCTATTCTGCACAAGGTACGGACAAGTCCTGTGGGATCCATGCCTGGTTCATTTTAATGAACGTGAGCTTGTTCACATTGGCTCTGGACAGGCGGCTGCGCTTGTCTGTGATAACGCCCCCTGCCGTGCTAAATACACGTTCAGATAATACACTGGCTGCAGGGCAGGCCAGCACCTCCAAGGCATAAAGGGCAAGCTCAGGCCATGTGCCCAATTTGGAGACCCAGAAGTTGAAGGGGGTAGACCCGTCATTCAGTACGTGTAGGCGTGTACACACATACTGCTCCACCATGTTGGTGAAATGCTGCCTCCTGTTAAGACGTTCTATATCAGCTGGTGGTGCTGGTTGTTGTGGCATGCTGACAAACTTTTCCACATTTCGGCCATGCTAACCCTGCCATCTGAGGTGCTGGCGGTGCCCCGGCTGCGTTGGCGACCTCTTCCTCCTCCTCTGCCTTCGCCTTGTGCTTCCACTGTGCCCCCGCTGTCAGGTGGGAATGACACCAGCAGCGCGTCTACCAGCAGAGCATCTATCAGCGTGTGCTTGTACTTGCGCATCTTACGATCACGCTCCAGTGAGGGAATTAAGGACGGTACGTTGTCCTTGTAACAGGGATCCAGCAACATGTCCACCCAGTAATCAGCACCAGTTATAATGTGGGCAACTCGGCGGTCATTGCGGAGACACTGCAGCATGTAATCGCTCATGTGTGCCAGGCTGCCCAGAGGCAACGAAAAGCTGTCCTCTGTGGGAGGTGTATCGTCTGTGTCCTCTGTATCCCCCCAGCCACGCACCAGTGATGACTATGAGCTGGTCTGGGTGCCACCCTGCTGTGAACATGGTTCCTCCTCCTCCATCTCCTCCTCCTCATCCTCCCCCTCATCATCCTCCAGAACTGTGACAGTGCCCTTGCTGGACAATTGTGTACTTGGCGTTTGTTGGTGCAGGAACCCACCCTCGGAGCCACTTGTGAATGACTGCCCTGAAAGCCTTGGAAATTATCCCTGTTCCTCCTCTTCCTCCTCCTCCTGTGCCACATCCTCTTCCATCATCTCCCGAAGCGTTTTTTCAAGGAGGCATTGAACTGGGATAGTAACGCTGAGAACGGCGCCATCGGCACTGGCCATGTTGATGGAGTACTCGAAACAGCGCAACAAGGCACACAGGTCTCGTATGGAGGCCCAGTTATTGGTGGTGAAGTGGTGCTGTTCCGCAGAGCGTCTCACGCGTGCGTGCTGCAGCTGAAACTCCACTATCGCATGCTGCTGCTCGCACAGTCTGGCCAGCATATGCAAGGTGGAGTTCCACCTTGTGGGCACGTCACATATGAGGCGGTGAGCGGGAAGGCCGAAGTTACGCTGCAGCGCTGACAGGCGAGCAGCAGCAGGGTGAGAACGCCGAAAGTGCGCACAGACGGCCCGCACTTTCTGCAGCAGCTCTGGCATAATTTTTAAGGAATCTCTGCACCACCAAATTCAGTACATGCGCCAGGCAAGGGATGTACGTCAAACCGGCTAGGCCCAGAGCTGCTACGAGATTTCGCCCATTATCGAATACCACCAGGCTGGGCTTGAGGCTCACTGCCACCAACCACTCATCGGTCTGTTGTCGTTTACCCCTGGCTGTGCTGAAGTTGGTGGTGAAGGTGTTACGCTGACCGGATGAGGAGGCGGTAGAGGATGAGGAAGCGGAGTAGGAGGAGTTAGCAACAGGAGGCAAACTGAAGCGCCCTGCAATCCTCGGTGGTGGCAGGACATGCGCCAAACTGCTATCCGCCTCAGGCCCAGCCGCCACTGCATTTTTTTTGAATAGCAGAATAAAATAACAGTATCTATAGTGTGCATCTCACGCTTACAGATATGCAGGAAACACTGCAAAATAATTTTTTTTGCCCTGTGTTTTTTTTTAATACCAGAATAGAGCAACAGTATCTAAAGGGTGTACCTCACACGTACAGATACAGACTAGGCCGCAATTAAAGATTTTTTCCCTAAATGGGTGTTTTTAGAATAGCAGAATAGAGCATCAGTATCTAAAGGGTGTACAGATATGCAGAAAACGCACCAAAAATATTTTTTTTGCCCTACATTTTTTTTTTTGAATAGCAGAATAGGAGAACGGTATCTAAAGTGTGTATCTCACACGTACAGATATGCAGAAAACGTTGCCAAATTTTTTTTTTGTCCTAATTTTTTTTTTTTTGGAATAGCAGAATAAAACAACAGTATCTAAAGTGTGTATCTCACTAAATACAGATATGCAGGAAACGCAGCAAAATATATATTTTTTGCCCTAAATGGGTGTCCACAACAAAATCAAGGTAGATCGCTGAGTAATTTGATTTCTGAATCAGGACTATCTAATTCTCTCCCTCAAAGCAGCAGCAACAACCTTTTCCTACACTATCTAAAGCAGAGTGACGTGCTGTGCTATGTGCCTCTAGCTTATATAGAGGCTGGGTCACATGCTACACTGGCCAATCACAGCCATGCCATTAGTAGTCATGGCTGTGAGGGCTTCTAAGGGCACACGAGTTAAACGAATGTTGATTGGCTGCCCTGCAGCTTTTTAAAATGTGTCATTACATTGCCGAACACCGAACTCCGGTTTCGGGTCCGGGTACCATAAACCCAAAATTCCGGTACGAACCCGAACTTTACAGTTCGGGTCCGCTCAACCCTAATCTATAATTACATAGAGATCAATTTATAAAAAAAAAAAGCCTTAGACTGGAAAAGTCCAACAAGAGAGAACAGGGTTTTACACCCCAAAAATGTAGAATATATATATATATACCTATCAGGGAATTAATTGACCAGACTGTGTGGACTGCACAGAGATAACCAAAACGCATGTAGAGTGAAATATAATGGGATTTATTGAGAAGGTGATATGGAAAAATACAAACAGTGCAAACTAACAAAACAACCCACAAACAACAAATAATATATACAGAAAAGGGCAGTACCAGAATCTTGAACGTAAGTCAGGCTGGGGTCATACACAGCAGAGCAGGACATTGACAAAGGAGTGTTCCAGGGGCATAAACGTAGCCAGGCCAAGGTCATACACGGGGAGTCAGCAGATAGGGAACAAAAACAGGCAGGGAGAAGACGGATGGATAGGCTCAGGACGGGGATCAGGTCAGGTCAGGACGGGACAGGACAGGTACAGGCTCAAGGACAGGTACAGGCTCAAGGTCCGGATACAGGCTACAAGGTCAAGGCTCCAGGAGAAAGATACCAAGGTGAGCATGTGAGGGCTCGCCAGGTATTTATAGGACTGCTATAATTGCCCTCATGTCACAGCTGAACGAAGGAAGTACTGCCTGCCCCACACTGCCGGAATACCCCCGCTAGTGGACGCCGGTACTACGGCCCATGGATCAGGCATTACCACTTGCTGGTGGACACTAGTACTGCGATCCATAGGACCGACAGCGCCACCAGTGGGTGAATCTTTCCCTGACAGTACCCCCCCAAAAGGAGCGGCCTCCAGACGCTCCAACCAGTCTTGATTGTCCAAAGTCTAGGGCATTGGGTAGCACCAAGGATGAGGGTACTTCAGCCTGGTCATCAGGCACTTTAGGCTGGACCCGGGGCACGTCCAATCAGCAAGCAGGCACATCTGGGCAGACAAGCTGGGCAGCAGACAGGAACATCTCCGGCTGGGCAGCAGACAGGAACATCTCCGGCTGAGCAGCAGACAGGAACATCTCCAGCTGAGCAGCAGACAGGAACATCTCCGGCTGGGCAGCAGACAGGAATATCTCCGGCTGGGCAGCAGACAGGAACATCTCCGGCTGGGCAGCAGACAGGAACATCTCTGGCTGGGCAGCAGACAGGAACATCTCCGGCTGGGCAGCAGACAGGAACATCTCAGGCTGGGCAGCAGACAGGAACATCTCAGGCTGGGCAGCAGACAGGAACATCTCAGGCTAGGCAGCAGACAGGAACATCTCAGGCTGGGCAGCAGACAGGAACATCTCAGGCTGGGCAGCAGACAGGAACATCTCAGGCTGGGCAGCAGACAGGAACATCTTAGGCTGGGCAGCAGACTCCACAGACTGCGAAACGGGCATCGTAACCTCAAGCCGGGAAACGGGCACCACAACCTCAAGCCGGGAAACGGGAACCACAACCTCAAGCCGGGAAACAGGCACCGCAGCGGGAACCACAATCTCAGGCCGGGAAACGGACACCACAATCTCAGGCTGGGAAATGGGCACCACAACCTCAGGCCGGGAAATGGGCACCACGACCACAGGCCGGGAAACGGGCACCGGATCTTCAGGCGGGGTCCCATGCACCGAATCTTCAGGCGGGGTCACTGAATCTTCCGACTGGGACACCGGGTCTTCCGACTGGGACACCAGATCTACCGACTGGGACACCGGATCTACCGACTGGGACACCGGATCTACCAGTTGGGACACCGGATCTTCCGACTGGGACACCGTATTTTCTGACTGGGACACCGGATCTTCCGACTGGGGCACTGGATCTTCCGACTGGGGCACCGGATCTTCCGACTGGGACACCGGATCTACCGACTGGGACAATGGATCTACTGACTGGGACACCGGATCTACAGACTGGGACACCGGCATCAGGACTTCTGTTTGGAAGACAGGCACAGGAATTTCAAGCTGGCAGGCTGGCACAGGAACTTCAGGCTGGAAGGCTGGCCTGGGAACTGCAGGCTGGAAGGCTGGCTCTGCAGGCTGGAAGGCTGGCTCTGGAACTGCAGACTGGAAGGCTGGCTCTGGAACTGCAGACTGGAAGACTGGCCCTGGAACTGCAGACTGGAAGGCTGGCCCTGGAACTGCAGGCTGGAAGGCCGCCCCTGGAACTGCAGGCTGGAAGGCTGGCTCTGCAGGCTGGAAGGCTGGCTATGGAACTACAGGCTGGAAGGCCGGCCCTGGTACTGCAGACTGGAAGGCTGGCTCTGCAGGCTGGAAGGCTGGCTCTGGAATGGCAGGCTGGAAGGCTGGCTCTGGAACGGCAGGCTGGAAGGCTGGCTCTGGAACGGCAGGCTGGAAGGCCGGCCCTGGAACTGCGGGCTGGAAGGCTGGCTCTGGAACTGCAGGCTGAAAGGCTGGCTCTGGAACTGCAGGCTGGAAGGCCGGCACTGGAACTGAAGGCTGGAAGGCAGGCTCTGGAACGGTAGGCTGGAAGACTGGCTCTGGAACGGCAGGCTGGAAGGCTGGCTCTGGAACGGCAGGCTGGAAGGCTGGCTCTGCAGACTGGAAGGCTGGCTCTGGAAAGGCAGGCTGGAAGGCTGGCTTTGGAACTGCAGGCTGGAAGGCTGGCCCTGGAACGGCAGGCTGGAAGGCTGGCCCTGGAACGGCAGGCTGGAAGGCTGGCTCTGGAGCTGCAGGCTGGAAGGCTGGCTCTGCAGGCTGAAAGGCTGGCTCTGGAACGGCAGACTGGAAGGCTGGCCCTGGAACGGCAGGCTGGAGCAGGTTGATGGGTGTGGAGGTAGGTTGGGCTACTGGTTGGATAGTGTGGGTCGGGAAGTACCTTTGTTTCTTCCTAGATTTAGTCACTGCAGGTTTGCAAATAACGGGGGGAGTGTATGAAAAAGATGGTGTAACGGCACCCCAAATACGAAAGGGGGTAACGCCGTTTAGATCCCTTCCCTCTCCTGGACACAAATTCCCTGGCGATCCTCTACAGCCAGACGACCACTTCCCAAAGGAATTAATCCTTCTGGAAGAACGAGACGCACTCTGTATCTTCCTGGAAGGCTGGCTCTGGAATGGCAGGCTGGAAGGCTGGCTCTGGAATGGCAGGCTGGAAGGCTGGCTCTGGAACGGCAGGCTGGAAGGCCGGCCCTGGAACTGCGGGCTGGAAGGCTGGCTCTGGAACTGCAGGCTGAAAGGCTGGCTCTGGAACTGCAGGATGGAAGGCCGGCACTGGAACTGAAGACTGGAAGGCAGGCTCTGGAACGGTAGGCTGGAAGGCTGGCTCTGGAACGGCAGGCTGGAAGGCTGGCTCTGGAACGGCAGGCTGGAAGGCTGGCTCTGCAGACTGGAAGGCTGGCTCTGGAAAGGCAGGCTGGAAGTCTGGCTCTGGAACGGCAGGCTGGAAGGCTGGCTTTGGAACTGCAGGCTGGAAGGCTGGCCCTGGAACGGCAGGCTGGAAGGCTGGCCCTGGAACGGCAGGCTGGAAGGCTGGCTCTGGAGCTGCAGGCTGGAAGGCTGGCTCTGCAGGCTGAAAGGCTGGCTCTGGAACGGCAGACTGGAAGGCTGGCCCTGGAACGGCAGGCTGGAGCAGGTTGATGGGTGTGGAGGTAGGTTGGGCTACTGGTTGGATAGTGTGGGTCGGGAAGTACCTTTGTTTCTTCCTAGATTTAGTCACTGCAGGTTTGCAAATAACGGGGGGAGTGTATGAAAAAGATGGTGTAACGGCACCCCAAATACGAAAGGGGGTAACGCCGTTTAGATCCCTTCCCTCTCCTGGACACAAATTCCCTGGCGATCCTCCACAGCCAGACGACCACTTCCCAAAGGAATTAATCCTTCTGGAAGAACAAGACGCACTCTGTATCTTCCTAGCATCGAATGACTTTATTGAGAAAAACATTGTAACTTTTATAACCATCCAATACCGCGTGCGGTTCACGCTGGAGCGCAGTCAGCTTCGGCGACCGGACGTGACGTCAATGGCAGGCGATGACTGATGATCATCAGTCATCGCCTGCCATTGACGTTACGTCCGGTCGCCGAAGCTGACTGCGCTCCAGCGTGAACCGCACGCCGTATGCTGCGGGGAACTGAACGTTCACACCGTCATAGAGCGACAATGCCTTACATCTATCGCTTCACTGCAACCTCCCCATCGCTGCAGCATTACTATAGTGCACTTCTACACCTTGGCAGCATTCCACAACTGGGAGACCACAGATGCACGGATTGACTCATGCCCTCCGCAGACAACTTACAGAGAGAAATATATCTATGCCTGTACTCCACTTCCATCTTGTGAGTAGCCATTTGGCTGTTATTTTAACTTTTTTTTAAATAAATTACTAACATACTGCACTTAGTAGGTGCATTGTTTTTCTTTTCTTTACTGCATACAGAGTTCTCTTCACTCTACAATTGCTGCCAACAGTGCATATGTTTTAAAGGACTTGTATTTTTAGCATTCTCATCATATGGACTTTCTAATAGAGAGATTATATCCCATTGATTTTTACCTGATTTATTCACCAGTTAGGTTTTTGTTTCTTTTTCTTGCGCCGTCATTTGTATTGTAATTTGCTGTGAGTGGAGACCGCAGTCCCATCCACCGATATCCGCTCAAGTGGCAGTTGTGTGCAGCGGCCAGTAGCATTCTGCCCTGCTGCCAGTGATTCAGCTGGGGGTAAAAGCTTTACCACCTCAGCTTGTTGCTGGAGAGATGGGCCAACTGCCACAGTTGTTTCCGGTGCTGGGCAGAGGTTGCTAGCACTCTGCCCTGTTGCCAGCACTTCTGCTGGTGACTCCACACCATCTGCTCTGGCTAACTGTTGGGGAGGGAAAAGGGCTGCTTCTCCCCCTGCATCTCTGAAATCCCCTGGGAAAGAGGAACCATCACCTTCTCACCTCGGGCCTCCAAAACTGCCACGGGTGTAGAGCAGGGGTCTGCAGTACTCTGTCCTGCTGCCAGTACTTGGGCAGGTGATGCATAATCCATAACATCCTCTGAACAGTCCCTTAAATCCATACCTTCTGTAATCTGTAGCTGGGAAGATGAGCCAACTGCCCTAGCTCCCTGGAACTCCATATCATCCACTTCAGCTTTAGGGGTGGCAATCTTCAGATTTTCCACTGCCGATTCTTCAGCCAGGCTAGCTCCCTGGAACTCCATATCATCCACTTTGGCTTTAGGGGTGGCAATCTTCAGATTTTCCACTACCGATTCTTCAGCCAGGCTAGCTCCCTGGAACTCCATATCATCCACTTCGGCTTTAGGGATGGCAATCTTCAGATTTTCCACTGCCGATTCTTCAGCCAGGATTTCATAGTTGTCAACTGGTATTTCCTGATAGTCCCAGGCAAAGGGAGCCCCACCCTGCTGCTGAGCAGAGTCTAGCAGCTTTTTGTAGGCAATCTCCAGCTCCCATTCCTGAACGGCCAGAAACTCCAAATCTTCCTGTGCCCAGTGCCCTTCTGAGGCATTCAGTCTTTGCTCTCTGTGCTCCATTATTTCCTCCAAACGCCACTCCCAATCACTCCCAAAGTCAGGGTCCTCGGACAGCCTCCAATACAACAATCCCAGGCCATTATAGTCAAAGCCTTCCATGGGGCTGTCATCTGCTGACAACTGGCACTCTTGGGCTACATACCACCGGAGGGCTCTGTAGCTCTCGTCCAACCACATCTCTGCCCGGATCAGCCTGCTTAACTCAGCTGTCCACTCCTGCTTCAGTTGTTCCCCCAATAACAGCATTCGTACTTCATACTGTGACCAGTACCTTACATGGATGGAGGGGAGAACTTTTCCCTGGTGTTGCTGCTCGAGAGCTAGCACTTTCTTCCAGAGTTCGCAGCGGATTGAATCAGACCATCCCAGCAGGACCTCCTCTGATACTGGTCCTCTATGCTGTATCTGCATCTCTCGCAACCTCCTTCTGAATTCCTTTTCCATGTCGGCTGGTATCTGTATCTCTCCTCTCCTTTCAGTTGGTGCTGCTTCTTTAGGTGTTGTCTCCGATTGCCGTATTTCCGCCATTCTCTGCTCATGTTGCCACTCATCCTGCCGCTCGATTTCTCTAATGGCTTCCTGTATGGCGGTCTCTGATGGGCTAGCACCGTACAATGCCAACCGCTGTTGAACTCGTTGCTGAAACAAGTCTTCAACTGACCGGGGTCCTGCCTCACCATCCCTCTGATCCATCTCGGCCAGCTCCCTGATCAAGGTGGCCCCGTTCTTTGTCCCACTGGTCCCTCCACGGCTCTCAAGTAGGTCCTTCAGTGTGGCTTTCCTGCAGGCTGCATAGCTGGTCATTCACTGTGGTGGCTTGGAGTGTCCAAGGAACTGGAGGGAAAATCCCGCTGCTGCCAACCAATGTAACGGCACCCCAAATACGAAAGGGGGTAACGCCGTTTAGATCCCTTCCCTCTCCTGGACACAAATTCCCTGTCGATCCTCCACAGCCAGACGACCACTTCCCATAGGAATTAATCCTTCTGGAAGAACGAGACGCACTCTGTATCTTCCTAGCATCGAATGACTTTATTGAGAAAAACATTGTAACTTTTATAACCATCCAATACTGCATTAACCTAAAATGAACAATGGTCTAGCTCCACCCACAACATAACAGACCCAATACACACAAGTATGCAATAAACTCAGACAGGAATACTTTTTTGAGAAAAGCATTCATTTTTTCTGCAAGACAAAACACCAGACAAAAATACAAATGTCAATCACACTCTAAACTCGAGCAATCTTTATGCCCATATATGCCTCTTCAATCTCTATGCAGTATAGGCCACTGATTTACCAAGTAATAAATCATACCTTCGGTCTTACGTTCGGCGCTCTTAACTCCTTCCTCCACACACAGAATGTAGGTACGTCACATGTGTGCTAGCTTTATATACACTACGCATGCGTGACACACGTCGCCATGACGTTCTTTCTCGATGTTTCCCCGCCCCTTCTCTTTCGGCGCACAGGCGACATGGCGGAGTCACAGCAGGTGTCTGTGAATTCAGAGAATTCAAATGAGGAGACAAGCCCAGAGCGGGAAATGTCACGAACAAGGAGGCGCTACAAGGCATCTAATATGTCCTTTGAGGAGATGGCGGAGATGGTGGCCATATTGAACAATTCTGATTATGATGCAAAGCATGGGCCGTATTCCCACCCTAATCTTCGGAAGGGCAAAATTATGAAGCAAGTAGTGAAAAGTCTGAAGAAGAATTTTGTTGTGAAAATATCAAAGGAGCAGCTCAGAAAGAGGTGGTCTGACCTCAAACTGAGGGAGCCGGAGCAGTTAAGGAGCATTAACAGAATGCTTAAAAAAAGTAAGTACTTCTCCTGTGTCCCTATTGTTGTATTTCACAACTTGCATGTTGCTCCATGTTGTTGTTTTTTAATATTTTACATTCTAAAATGACATCTTCTTTAAACAATGGGCACAGTAATCGGTTGATACAGACACATCGTTTGCACACTACATACGATCAATTGTCAATATCCGTGTTTTAATTTTTTGCAAAAAAATGGCTGTTTAGATTCCATAAATGTTATGACATTGTTGTCTAGATGATGTGTTTGTAACTAGAATGAAATGCAAACTTGAATCAATGTAAAGGAGAGGACACTCAGCAGTTGTTTACACATCTGCACTCAGGAGTACTATAGTGTGGGCCGCCAGACCAACATTTTTAGGGTGTCCCACACAGGTGCTACAGTGGGTACTGGGGGGGAGGGGGCCCATGTGAGAAAATTGTCACAAAAGGGTCAGAATTCCAGCTTTGTTAAGTTCTAAAATCTGGTCTTCAGCTTGGAACTGTGCCAAAACAGACAAGTGTACCCCACCTGCAAGCAATGTTTCATATTCCTAGTTATGACTTCATATATGTGTGTGTTAAGTGTACCATTTGTTTGATTCTCATAGGGGAGAGAAGAGTGGGAGGACACCACTCCTCTGAGTCAAGGAACCCCACACATTCTAAAGAACCCCAACCTCCCCAACAAGCCCAACCTGAGGATGTGGAGGAAGTAGAATTGGATAAAGGAGAGGTGGAGGAAGGAGAAGTGGAGGAAGGAGAAGTGGATGAGGTGGTGGAACTTGTCACTACAACAGGTCAGTATCTGTCACCACAGCTTCAGGTAAGAGATGTAGGGCTGGAGATTTTTATTATTTTATTTTTATTTTAGGGGATGAACATGTTGCTGAAATTCCATGATTCTCCAGTGATAGTGCACAAAGACTCATCCAACAAATAATGGATTGTAGTACTCAACTGGACTTCATGAACAAAAGGATGAATGCTATGGAGAATACATTTAAGGACACCATTGATGTTTTGGGGCGAATTGAATAAAACCCCCCTTTTATTTCAAAGTATTTTTTCACTTTTTTATCACTTTTTCTAAACCTCAAATTTTAAAGATGCACAGTGGGTCAACATGTGCTATCTGGCATCATGGGATCTCCATGTACGTGTTTTGGGGATGCAACCTCTTCCTCACAACTCAAATAGGTGAAAGGAAGAAGGGGTTGCCCCCCCAAAACATGTTGATTGATCCCCCATGATGGCGGGTAGCACATGTTGATAACAGGGATGAGGAAGAAAATAACCTATTTTACCCACCCTAAAATTGTGTGCATCTTCAAATTTTGTCTTGTTCAGGGGTGACAACACTCCATCTTTAATGAAGGGCAGATAGACATTTGTTTAAAAGAAGGTCTGAGATCTTGCCTAGACTAGAGGTTTACATTGTTGGATTTTGAGGTATGTTGAGGAGAGTTTTTGTAATTTCCTTTTCCAAAAAAGTTGCCATGTTAGGTGAAAACCAAAAAATGTATTGCAAAAATGTAGAGACAGAAAAAAAATTCAAAAGACCATATGTGTGATTGTGCACAGAGTAAAGTACAAGAAGAAAAAAAGTGTGGCTGCTCTTTTTTTTAACCACTATAACCTTTTTTGGGTTTAGTTTTGTTGTTAGCAGTGATATGTTTTGTGTTTACTAAGAAAAATGCACTTGGCACTAAAAATACACTTTGAAAAAGTAGCAGACAGCTAAAATATAAACAAACCAAAACTACAAAGTTAAAGTTCAGATATTTATTTTTATTTTTTATGGTAAATATAACAAACTATGAAAGATTGTCTGGCATTGGAATGGCCCCCCTACCCATGAAATAGTCCACATAGTTCTGCCGGATTGCACGGGCACTTTGGGGGGGCAAGCCAGCATGGACATGTTCGAGGCCCGGCGGGGCGTTGTCTGCAGCAAGTCCGGCCTCTGGCCCAACTGTGGCCATATAAGTAGTAGATTTCTTGCGCAAAAAATTGTGCAGAACACAGCAACGAAAAATTCTATAGTTCAATTTGTACTCCGCCATGTTAATACTAGTTAAAAATAGACGGAACTGGCTGACCATTATCCCGAAGGCATTCTCCACAACTCTTCGGGCTCTGGCCAGCCGGTAGTTGAAGACCCTGCTCTCCGGGGTGAGGGTCCTCTGGGGGAAAGGCCTCATGAGATGCCGACCCAGGCCAAAGGCTTCATCAGCCAAAAAGGCAAAGGGGAGTCCTTCCACATTCCCTGCATCCGGTGGCAATGCAAGGTCATCAGTCTGTAGACGAAGAGCAAACTCCGTCTGTGCGAAGGCTCCTCCATTGGACATGCGGCCATTCTTCCCCACATCCACATAGAGGAATTCATACTGTGCTGACACCACCACCATCAGCACGATACTATGAAACCCTTTGTAGTTATAAAAAAAGGAGCCCGAACGGGGTGGTGGCACGATGCGGACGTGCTTCCCGTCAATGGCTCCACCGCAGTTGGGGAAGTCCCACCGCCTGGCAAACTCCAATGCCACAGTCTGCCATTCCTGTGGCGTGGAAGGAAGCTGGGGAATCAAACAAGATACAAAAATATTAGTACTTTTGCAAATAACATTGCAAGCAGATTATACAAAAACATTCATGGCCAACATAAGTATAACATTTTGTTTAAGGATTATTGAAAATTTAAAATAAAATGCACAATTCTCACATTGCTCACCCCCCTCTGATGGCCCATTGTTTTTCTTTGGGGGGGGGGGCTAGATGAGTTTGGGACCCCCCCAAAAATCACATTCTGGAAAATGTCGATACCATTTGAGGGGGGGGGAGGACTACAATGGAGATGAAAAAATACATTGTTAACAGACTAGGCTAGATGTGTTTGGGCCCAGGAGAGCATGCTGGAGAGGTAAGTGAAGGGAAAAATGCATGTAGGCCAAAAAAAGACTTAAACAATTACAGCATGCATGGGGACAAAGGGGACATTCTCAGCATATTACAATCATGCTAATTAGGGAAGGATGAAAGAAATACAATACATTATCATACATGAAATAGATAGAATGTGATATTAAATGCTAAAACTTACCTTCATATAGTCATCCTGCAGGACTTGGATGATGGCAGAACAGGTCTCTGGGATTATGACGCCCAGATCCTGGGGGGAGATGCCTGTGGTGAACTTCAGGTCCTGCAGTCTTCTCCCTGTCGCCAGGTAGCATAACTTGGCGATGAGCCTCTGCTCAGCACTGATGGCTTCCCGCACAACGGTGTCCTGCCTGGTGATATAGGGGGACACTAAAGCCAACAGATGCTGAAAAACGGGGTCAGACATCCAAAGAAAATTCCTGTAGTCCTCAGGATTATTCTCCACGATCTCCCGCAGGAGAGGCATGTGAGAGAATTGGTCCCGCTGGAACAACCAATTCTTGGTCCATGAACTCCTCCTCACCCTGTTCATAGACTCGTCTTGGTCCAAGACAAGAAGACCAACAGAAACACAAAGTCGATGCACAACACGATCTCTACGATGAGAACGTATCCGCAACATGGCTAAAAAACGGTCGTCTGATCAGAACGAACTAAACAGAACGCACTGAAATACAGCAAGGCCTATGAAGAACGACCTGAAAATCAGAAACGAGTGGACAAGAACGCACTGAAAAACAGATACGACCTGACTACTCGCCCTGAAAGACAAGCTACGAACCCACAAGCACCAACTGAACCGCAGAAAACAAACTGAAAGCACGAAGTCTGAAAAGCGCGAATCGTCTCTTCCCAAACTTTAACTAACACGCGGCAACACAAGATTAGCAAAAGCAGCCCAAGGGAGGACGCCATGAGAATGGAACTTCCCCTTTATCCACTTCGCGCCTAAGGACGTCCATGGACGTCCTTGACTTTGAGCCGGGATATCTGAATGATGCCTGCAGCTACAGGCATCATTCAGATATCGTTTTTTATAGCCGGCGATTCTCTGTACCGTAAGAATGATCATAGCCGCTATTCCTCCGCTTGATCTTCTTACAGGCGGCGAGAGGGGACTCCCCCCCTCCCGCCGCCCTCCGGTGCTTCTACCGACTCACCTGAGCGATCGGTGAGTCGGTGACAGGATCCGCCGGCCCCGGCTTCTTACAATAGAGATTTCCGGCGGACCAGATGGTCGCCGGAGTCTCTATGATCGTTCGGAGGCCGGGCGCGATGTTATGACGTCACGCCCGGCCTCTGCATTCAAAAAAACGGCGCCGCTTCGGCTAGAAAGCGGTGATCGTTTTTTTTTTTTTATTTGAGACTTCCCAGCCTAGAGGTGAGATGTGGGGTCTTATTGACCCCATATCTCACTGTAAAGAGGACCTGTCATGCTTATTCCTATTACAAGGGATGTTTACATTCCTTGTAATAGGAATAAAAGTGATCATTTTTTTTTCTAACTGTCAAAGTAAAAAGTTAAGTGTAAAATGAACAATAAATAAAAAAAAAAAATTGTAAAGCGCCCCTGTCCCCGGTAGCTCGTACGCAGAAGCGAACGCATACGTAAGTCCCGCCCGCATATTAAAACGGTGTTCAGAACACACATGTGAGGTATCGTAGCGAACGTTAGAGTGAGAGCAATAATTCTAGCCCTAGACCTCCTATGTAACTCAAAACATGTAACCAATAAAACATTTTAAAGCGTCGCCCATGAGGATTTTTAAGTACCGAAGTTTGGCGCCATTCCACGAGCGTGTACAATTTTGAAGGGTGACATGTTAGGTATCTATTTACTCGGCGTAACTTCATCTTTCACATTATGCAAAAAAATTGGGCTAACTTTAATGTTTTAATATTTTTTAATTTTTCCCAAAAAAATGTGTTTGAAAAATTATTGCGCAAATACCGTGCGAGATAAAAAGTTGCAATGACCGCCATTGTATTCTCTAGGGTCTTTGCTAAAAAAACATATATATTGTTTGGGGGTTATATGTAATTTTCTAGCAAAAAAATGAGGCTTTTTACATGTAGGAGCGATGTGTCAGAATTGGCCCGGATGCGAAGTGGTTAAACTGCCGTCGTACATGTTGTACGTCACCACGTTTTTAGACCGACGAGATTTTGGAATGACAGTGTGTATGCAAGGAAAGCTTCACAAGAATCTCGTCAAGCTTGACAAGAAACTCGTCGAGAAAAACTAAGTTTTTTTTGCGATGAGAAACTCGGCCGTGTGTACGAGGCTTAACTGTGAGGGCTTACAGTGTTGTGGCAACACCAACACCTAAGGGCCAAATTTCTGCAGAGTATATACGGCGGGCCCCTTCTTTCAAACATCCAACTTACAAACGACTCCTACTTGCAAACGGAAGGAAACAACAGGAAGTGAGAGAAAATCTACCCCTAGGGAGGGAAATTCTCTCCCGTAAGAGTTAATATGGGAAAAAGGTGTCTCCTCTCCACTGATGCTTTATCACCAATCCTTGTTTCAATAAAAACCCCAAATTTTCAAAAAACATTTGTCATTGGACGGAAAGTGAAGTGAAATGTTCTGAACAGGTGCACAGACAGCAAAACAAATGTTATAGGGGTGATAACCCTTCCCTATGTTTTCCAAAAAGCTTAAAAATAAATTTTTTAGCTGGAGCTACACTTAAAAAATTTACCTGTTCCAAATTACAAACAGATTCTACTTAAGAACAAACCTACAGTCCCTGTCTTGTTTGCACCGCCTGTATACTGCTGTTCAGAGTATATAGGGCCTTTTTTAATTTGGGTGCGGGGTTCCCCTTAATATCCATACAAGACCCAAAGGGGCTGGTAATGGACTTTGGGGGGGGGGTACCCATGCCATTTTTCTCAATGATTTTCATCCATAATGCCGGGACCACACATTACATTAAAGCCGCAAGCAGTTTTAAATGACTTTTTTTCCTTTAGAAATGTCATTTTGTGCAGGGACGGTTCTAAACCCGGGAAACACGTGCCATTTCACAGGCATACTTTAGACACCCCCCAGGTACGACATTTAAAGGAATATTTCACTTTTTTTTTCTCACTTTAAGCATCATTAAAATCACTGCTCCCAAAAAAACTTCTTTTTGCATTGATACATGTCCCCTGGGGCAGGACCCTGGTCCCCAAACCCTTTTTAGGACAATAACTTGCACATTAGCCTTTATAATTATCACTTTTTATTTCGAACGTTCGAGTCCATTGTATTTAATAGGGTTCTAAAGTTTGCAGGTTCTGGTGCGAACCGAACCGGGGGGTGTTCGGCTCATCCCTAAAGGGGACATACGAATGCGGGAACTGTGATCAGTGTCCATGGATAAAGGAAGGTGTGTTATGCCCCCTATCAAGAGGAGGGTTTCACAAATCAAAAATGTATGCGGATTGTCACACTATTGGTATTGTCTATTTAGCTACGTGCCTATGTGGCGCATTTTATAGTGACAAGACCAAGCGTCCTTTTGCCAAGCGCATACAAGATCATCTGTACTATTTAGATGCAGGGTTACTATATACCCCAATATGCAAACATGTGAGACTTAACCACAGCTATGACCCATCATACATTTCATTTTTTGCACTAGAAGTAATTCCTGAATTAGAAATGGGAGGAGATTTCTTGTTTACAAACGATTTTTATTGAGGCAAAGGAAATATACAGTCACATGACAGACAGTACATAACATAAAATTAACGTCGCAAGGACATTTCTGAAAATCCAAATAAAGAAGAATTCTGAAGCATACAAGAAAGTCATTAGAAAATACTGATCATTAATATCTGATATGACAAAAACATTCAAAGTAGGGGAAAGATATACCTGAGAGTATTGCTCATGCAAGGTCTGGTAACCTAGAATGGCATTTAGTTTTGTGATAGTAAAATATGCTTGTGGGTTTTCCACGCATCCCATCTACGCTCGAACAAGTGCATTTTATCTCGTAAGGTGTACAAAATCTTCTCCAGGAGAAAGTTGCCCACAATTCCAAAAAATGTGTTCAAAGGTACCTGGGAGCTGGCAGCCCCTGAAACACAGCGCAGAAGTCCCAGGAAACATGGCCTGGAGTCTGGAAGGTGTATAATACCATCTAGTTAATATTATAGGCTGTTTCTCTAACTGCCAAGGATTTAGTAGCTGTGCGCAAGTTATCCAACATTGTGTGGGCGCACCGACCTAGTGCATTATCAAAGGCTGGTTTATTAAAAATATTTAAAAGATCATGAATACTCACAAACAAAGGCAAATAAAAGGCACATAATATTCCGTCCAGGGATATGGCCTCTTCCTGGAACCAAAAGAGCAGATGATCGAAGAGTCAAGATAATAAATATTTTACAGCTATGGCTGACGCGTTGCGGGAGCGAACCCCCTTCTTCAGAGTCAAAGGGAATAATAGTACCTGGACCCAGGTACTATTATTCCTTTTGGCTCTGAAGAAGGGGGTTCACTCCTGCAACGGGTCAGCCATAGAAAATTTTATTTGCTTGTTTGTGAGTATTAATGATCTTTTAAATATTTTTAATAAACCAGCCTTTGATAATGCACTAGGTCGGTGCGCCCTCTCTTTTCTCCTTTTTTCCAGTCCGAAGAATACCAAATATTCTGAGGAGGGCAGCAAGACCTCTGGGCATTTTTCTTTTAAACTGAATACTCTGGTTGTGTCACCAAGAGACCAAACTTCTGAGCGCAGGAGACTGTTTTTCTTGTTTCATCCAACATTGTGTCCCAATCTTCCGGGGCGAACTGCTCATCACAGTCAGGCTCCCATTTATTTTTATATGGAGGCTCCCCCAGAGAAGCCTGAAGCCAGCGCTGTTTTATAGAGAATTGAAATAAGGCCCTTGACTCTGCGGGAGTCACGACAGATCTGTTTGAAGGCTGAGGGTGGGGAGGATGGGGTAAGAGCAAAGTGGGAGATATAAAAGTGTCTTATTTGTATAAAGCGATAGTGTTCTTTAAGTGGGATTTGTTTTTGTGTGCGGAGGAGTTCAAACGTGGCGAATGTATCCCCTAGTTGGAGATCACCTAAAGTGACCAGGGAGTTAGATATCCACCATGAGAAACTATCTGGGTGTTCAAATGCTGTGACAAATAAAGGCACTCCTAAAAAAGACGAGCCTTGGGGTGCAGACGACCTAAGGCCAAGTTTACCTTTATAACGATTCCAAAGGATGAAAGTGTGAGTCACTATGGAGTTAAGGGAGGTAAGTTTAGCCAATGTTCGAGTCAAACTCATGTTTGACTGGAACAGATAGCCCATCCCTAATTGTTAGTAATCAATAGGTCTAGTAATGCATTGTTTATTGTTGATGCATTTACCATCTGACCCATGAAATTGTCCTGCAAGACATGTAGAAAATAGCGAGCCTTAGCCGAATTTTGCAGTTCCTTCTGCCCGGTCTGGATAATTAAAATCCCCCACTATAATGACAATTCCCATCCTTGCCGCCATTCCAAACTGTGATAGGAGAGCCACCTCCCCATCCTCCCTCTGGTTAGGGGTCCTATAACATGCTCCCAGTATTACTTTCCCCTTGGTTTCCTCACTTTGAAGACCTACCCATAAGAATTCCACCTCTTCCCTTGCTCCATTAGTGATGTCATCCCTCACATTCACTTGTACATCATTCTTGATATACAGACATACCCCTCCCCTTTTTTACCCTCCCTATTTCTGCGATATAGGGAATACCCTTGAATGGTCTCTGAAATTCCCACAAAATCCTCCTTATACAACAGCAGCTCTAGTTCTCCCATCTTGTCACTCCTGGCATTAGTGAACACGCCTCATAGTTTCCTATCTCCTTGTTGGTTGTTCTGGAGCTGCAATTAGGACTTGTTAATTTACTTACCTAGGGTTTAGGTGCTTTAGTCAACCTACTTCTAATGCCCCCAATACTACCCTCTGAAATTTGTTCCACACTGGCTATCTCTACATCTGGACCCTCCCCCTCATCACCTAGTTTAAAAGCCCCTCTAACTTTTCAACCATCTTCTCTGCCAGTCGAGCTGCACCATCCCCATTAGGTGCAGTCCATCCCTGCTAAAGAGCCGGTAACCAATTGAGAAGTCGGCCCAGTTCTCCAGGAACCTGAACCCTCCTTTTTACACCAGCTCCTCAGCCATTTGTTTACTTCTCTAATTTCTCGCTACCTTTCTGGTGTGGCTTGAGGTACCGGTAGTATTTCTGAGAATACTACCTTGGAGGTCCTATTCCTCAACTTAGCTTCTAGGTCCTTAAAATCTTTTTTTAGGACACTCCATCTTCCTCTAACTTTGTCATTGGTGCCAACCTGCACCATGACAGCCGGGTCTCCCCGGGACCCTCCCAGTAATCTGTTCACCAGATCCGAGATGTGCCAAACCCGAGACAACATACAGTTCTGCACTTCAGGTCTTTGTGACAGATTGCCCTCTCTGTCTTTCTAATAATTGAGTCCCCTACCACCAGAATCTGTCTTTCCTTTCCCTTGGCGTTACCCTAGCCCTCACTGGAGGTGTTTTTCCCCTAGCAGCTAGGGGCGTCTCTCTGCTCCAGAAATGCTGGCCCCTGACTGGTTTCCACAATATCAGGTAACGGGGCATACTTATTGGGATGTTCCAGCCCAGGATCGGCCTCCCTGACTCTTTGTCATGAATCTGCACTAATACTTTCATGCCCTGTCTGTCTGCTTACCTCTGGTTGTGTATCAGCCTTAGGGCCTGCACTCTCACACCTGTCTGATTAACTAATCTTCCCTCAAGCATGGCTCCATCCCAGGATCTTACTAGGAACACTATATTAACCTGTGCACTGCAAGCCAGCCTTGCTGATCAATATTGTGTGTTTGGCTTCCTGTATGCTTCTTGCCGTGTGGTCTTCATCTGATTCTGTTTACTGACCTTGGCTTGTTCTTGACTGTCTCTGCTTCATATCCCAACCTTTGGTGTGTTCTTTGACTATAAGAAAAACAGAAATGGAAGGCGCGCACACCTAGTGCATTACCAGAGATAATTTAATAATAAGAAACTTTTGTATAAAAGTGAGTACTCACAAAATACAACTGACAAAATGGCATAAACACAGTGCATGGACATGCACAGAACACGGTGTACAGCTAACGCGTTTATCCGGGGCGCACCCCCTTCCTCAGAGCTAGTGGAGGAAGGCAGCATCCACCTAGTTTTGGGATGTCATATATACCTTTCATACCACCATTTTTTCTGACATCTGTTACTCCTCACCTTGGAAGATCTATTAGCGCTGGAAGTGACTGTGTTTTCTGTATCTCTAGTGTTCTTTGACTATCTCAGCCTGCTTGTTGCCCCGACCTTTTGGCTTATTGCCTGACTATCCTTTGTTGTCCCGGTCTGCTGCTTCCTCTCTATCCTCCGGTAGCCTACCCTGGGGGCCGCGACCTGGAGCCAGTTGCAGCGAAGTCCATCCCCACCAACTGGGGCTCTGGTGAATACTTGCTGGCTCTTAGATTCCGCACCCTGGGGAATCTCATGCTCTAGCTCCCAGTGTGATCCTTGCTGGTGCTCCAGAGGACCTGCTTCCTGAACCACACAGAGCTCCATCTGCAGCAGTCAGCTGTAGGGTCCAATACCTTAGTGGTGCACTCCTGACCCCAACGGAGTGCACCTGTCACCTGGCTTCAAGTTACTTGACACTCTTTCTCATCTACCCTTCATGACTGTCACTGTCATGATGCGCTGTCCTTCTTAGTGTGGTCAGTTTTTAATAGGAAAGCAATGGGACTAGCAGGAACACCAGGGATTTCACATAAAGAATTCAATACAAAGAAAACAGGATACTTTATCATACTAAAATACATAATACATGGCACATATCAGGAATATGAAGTGTTGGGGTAACAAACACTTTAATCTCTGCACTGTTGTCAGATAGACAAAAATTACGCTCCCTGCTTTTATACCAATACGAACATAACTTGAAGCGTACAAAAGCCACCTACTATGCATTAGGCAATAAAGCTGGGACGCTGTTAGCTAGCCAGGTTAACCACTTCAGTGCTGGAAAGTTCACCCCCCTTCATGATCAGGCAATTTTTTTGCGATATGTTAGTTTACCGGAAAATTGCGCAGTCTTGCGACCCTGTACCCAAATAAAATTGATGTCCTTTTTTTCCAACAAATTTGGGTGGTATTTGATCACCTCTGCGGTTTTTATTATTTGCGCAATAAACAAACAAAGAGTGACAATTTTGAAAAAATATATTTTTTTTAATTTTTGCTATAATACATATCCAGAAAAATATATACAAAAAAAATAATTTATTCATCAGTTTAGGCCGATATATATTCTTCTACATATTTTTGGTAAAAATTACAATAGGCGTATATTGATTGGTTTACACAAAAGTTATCGCGCCTACAAACTAATGGGATAGATTTAGGGACTTTTATTTATTTTTTATAGTTTTTATTGATAATGAAGGCAATCTTAAATTTTTAGTGGGACTGCGACATTGCAGCAGACAAATCTGACCCCAAACTACACTTTTTTTGGGGACCAGTGACATTATTACATTGATCAGTGCTATAAAAATGCACTGATCAATGTAATAATGACACTGGCAGGGAAGGGGTTAACACCAGGGGCGCTTAAGGGGTTAACTGTGTTCCCTAGGTGTGTTCTAACTGTAGGGGGGGGTGGGCTGCCTGGGACATGACAGAGATCACTGTTCCCTATCACTGAAAACAGTAGATCTCTGTCATGTCTCCTGTCAAAATGGGGATCCGCCTTGTTTACAAAGGCAGATCCCCATTCTGCCTCTGTACTAGGTGATCGCGGGTCGCTGGTGGAAATCAAGTCCGCTCAACCCACGGGCACGCGCATGCAACAGCGCCTGTGCGAGCCGTCATACAATGATGGCGATTCATGGAGGAGAGCCAACCTGCCACAGTGCAACTGCGGTGGACGGTTGTTCGCTGGTTAATGAGTAGTGTTAGGGGAACGGTTTGGCCCGAGCATGAATTTGAGCCGACCATTGGCTGTTCGCCCATTTGATGGACACCTGAATTGTCGGGGCGTTCGACCATTCGTTTGACCCGGCAAACGCCCCACAATGCACTGCACGCTGCACAGTGCATTGGAAGCCCTGATTGGCTGAAGCAATGAAGGATTTGACAAATCAGGGCACAGAACTCTGTCAAAGCCATGATTGCAGAAAATAATGATGACTGTGCCCAATTATGGCTCATTGCTTATAGACCCACCCCCTCTATAAAAAGATCCTTCCCAGATAGATAGAACAGGGCTCTGTTCATTGCTACTAGCAAGTTAGTGTGCTATAGTGTGCTATTGTGAATGTGATTCTATTGTGAGTGTAGCATGTAAGTGTAGTGTAAATATAGGTATAGTGCAGCGTGAGTGTAGTGCAACCATTAATTTTTACTTTAGTGTCAGTTTTGTGTTTCAGAGCAAATTTACTGCTGTATATTGACGTGTGTTAGTGCAAGTTTACTGCAGTATATTGGAGAGTGTTAGTGCAAGTTTACTGCAGTATATTGAGGTGCGTTAGTGCACGTTTACTGCAGTATATTGGCGTGCATTAGTGCACCTTTACTGCAGTATGTTGGGGTGCAATAGTTCACCTTTACTGCAGTATATTGAGGTGCATTAGTGCATGTTTACTGCTGTGTATTGAACTGCGTTAGTGCACATTTACTGTAATATATTGAACTGCGTTTGTGCACCTTTACAGCAATATATTGACATGCGTTAGTGCACCTTTACTGCAGTATGTTGGGGTGCATTCGTTTACCTTTACTGCAGTAAATTGAACTGCGTTAGTGCACATTTACTGCAGTATATTGCCATGTGTTAGTGCACAATTACTGCAGTATATTGACGTATGTTAGTGCATATTTACTGCAGTATATTGACGGGTGTTAGTACACATTTACAGCAACATATTGGGATGCGTTAGTGCACGTTTACTGCAGTATATCGAGGAGCTTACGTGCACATTTACTGCAGTATATTGAGGTGCATTAGTGCACGTTTACTGCAGTATATTGAACGGCATTAGTGCAGGTTTACTGCAGTATATTGAACTGCGTTAGTGCACTTTTATGGCAGTATATTGAACTGTTCTAGTACACGTTTACTGCAGTATATTGAGGTGTGTTTGTGCACATTTACTGCATTATTTAGGTGCATTAGTGCATGTTTACTGCAGTATATTGAACTGCGTTAGTGCACATTTACGGCAGTATATTGAACTGCGTTAGTGCACTTTTACGGCAGTATACTGAACTGCATTAGTGCATGTTTACTGGAGTATGTTGTGGTGCCTTAGTGCATGTGTACTGCAGTGTATTGATGTGCGTTAGTGCACCTTTACTGCAATATATTGACGTGCATTAGTGCACCTTTGCTGCAGTATATTGACGTGCATTAGTTCACCTTTACTGCAGTATATTGACGTGTGTTAGTGCACGTTTACTGCTGTATATTGAGGCACATTAGTGCACTTTTACTGCAGTATATAGAGGTGCGTTTGTGCACGTTTACTGCAGTATATTGAGGTGTATTAGTGCATGTTTACAGCAGTATATTGAACTGTGCTCGTGCACGTTTACTGCAGTATATTGAACTGCATTAGTGCACTTTTACAGCAGTATATTTAACTGTGCTAGTGCACATTTACTGCAGTATCCACTTAACGACCGCTCACTGTATATATACGTCGGCAGAATGGCACCGACAGGCACAATCACGTAGAGTGTACGTGATTGCCTTTGTACAGTTGGGGGGTCCAATCGGACCCCCCTTCTGTACAGTGAGTGGTGGCTAAGTGTCCGGGAGCGTTCCGGGATGAGGGGGCAGCCATTCGTTTCTGGCCACCCCCTCGCGATCGCTCCCGGCGAATGGAAATGCCCCCTCTGTCTGTGTCAGACAGAGGGAGCAGGAGGAAGTGATGTCATCTCTGGTGCGGCGCTCACATATACCGAGCGCCGTACAAGAGAAGACATCAGGTCAGTGCACACAACACTACACTGACACCAGGACACATAGGGACATAAATTGCCCCCCCAGCCCCCCCAGACACCCCAGATCACCCCCCAGATCACCCACCCAGCCCCCAGTCACAGTGTCACTGATTGCAGTGACCATTTATTTAGTGATCACTGCAATCAGTGACATTTGTGACTGTAAAAGTGTCACCAAAGTTTAGTCTTAGGTCCAGTGTAGCCCCCTAACCCCCCCTAATAAAGGTTTAACCCCCTGATCACCCCCCAGATAACCCTTTCACCCCCTATCACCACTGTCACTAAGCGATCATTTTTCTGATCGCTGTCTTAGCGTCAGTGATGCCGATCGGCAGCCAGTAATTTTTTTTAGGTTCGCCGCATGTTTTTATCGCGTCAGGTACCCCAATATATTATCTAGTAAAGGTTTAACCCCCTTGATCGCCCCCCAGGTAACCCTTTCACCCCCTATCACCACTGTCACTAAGCGATCGTTTTTCTAAACGCTGTCTTAGTGTCTGTGATGCAGATCGGTAGCCGGTAATTTTTTTTAGGTTCGCCGCAGGTTTTTATAGCGTCAGGTACCCCAATATATTATCTAATAAAGGTTTAACCCCCTTGATCGCCCCCCAGGTAACCCTTTCACCCCCTATCACCACTGTCGCTAAGCAATTGTTTTTCTAAACGCTGTCTTAGTGTCGGTGATGCAGATCGGTAGCCAGTAATTTTTTTTAGGTTCGCCGCATGTTTTTATAGCGTCAGGTACCCCAATATATTATCTAATAAAGGTTTAACCCCCTTGATCGCCCCCCAGGTAACCCTTTCACCCCCATCACCACTGTCACTAAGCGATCGTTTTTCTAAACGCTGTCTTAGTGTCGGTGATGCAGATCGGTAGCTGGTAATTTTTTTTAGGTTCGCCGCAGGTTTTTATAGCGTCAGGTACCCCCATATATGATCTAATAAAGGTTTTAACCCCCTGATTGCCCCTAGTTAACCCTTTCACCAGTGATCACCATATAAGTGTTACGGGTGACGCTGGTTAGTTAGTTTGCTTTTTATAGTGTCAGGGCACCCACCGTGTATATAACCCAATAAAGGTTTAACCCCCTGATCGCCCGGCGGGTGATATCAATTAGGTTTTAGTGTCAGAGAGGGTCTGCGTCACACCCCAGGCAGCGTCAGGTTAGTGCCAGTAACGCTAACACCCATGCGTGAAGCATACACCCCCCTAAGTGGTATAGTATCTGAACAGATCAATATCTGATCTGATCAGATCTATACTAGCGTCCCCAGCAGTTTAGGGTTCCCAAAAACGCAGTGTTAGCGAGATCAGCCCAGATACCTGCTGGCACCTGCGTTTTTCCCCTCCGTCCAGCCCAGGCCACACAAGTGCAGTATCGATCGATAACTGTTAC
Organism: Rana muscosa; assembly: GCA_029206835.1. Lineage (NCBI taxonomy): Eukaryota > Metazoa > Chordata > Amphibia > Anura > Ranidae > Rana > Rana muscosa. The sequence continues at coordinate 255,393,831 of CM055127.1, read as the reverse complement.
TTACAAAACAAAAACACACATAACTGCAGCGTTCGCAGAGACAGGCCTGATCCCTGCGACTCCAGTGCTGTAGGAGGTGATTTCACCACCACAGTTAAAAAAAAATAGCAAATATGCCGAAGCATTGGGGCAGCAGGGGCGGAGGAGCGATTTTGCTCCTAATGCCGCGTACATACGGTCGAAATTCCGACGGAGGCTTGCCCGTGGAAAAGTCCGACCATGTGTGTGCGGCATAACTTTTTTGCGGGAGGATGCCCCCATGCTTCGGCATATATAAATGGTGCGTGTATGCCCATCATTGGAAGTGGGTGGATGAAGGGCGGTATTCTAATGGTGGGCATACCCACCGATCAATCTCTTTTTTCGTTCAGCCAACTGGCTGCATGAAAAAAAAAAAGATTACAATACATGTCCAACAAGGACCAGCAACGTACTGGTATGTTGCTGGACTTTGAATGTTTATACCAGAATGATGCCTGCGGGTTTAGGTATCATCTTGGTATCATTCTTTTCAGCCTGCGGCCGGCTTTCATGTAAAAGCAATCCTAGCAGCTAATTAGCCTCTGGACTGCTTTTACAAGCAGTGGGAGGGAATGCCCCCCCCCCGGATATAAAAAGCGCCATTGGGAAATTGGGAAAGCATTTTATCACACCGATCTTGGTGTGGTTAGATGCTTTGAGGGCAGAGGAAAAATCTAGGGTCTAGAAGACCCCAATTTAAAAAAAAAAAGAGTACCTGTCACTACCTATTGCTATCATAGGGGATATTTACATTCCCTGAGATAACAATAAAAATGATAAAAAAAAAATACTTGGAAGGAACAATTTAAAAATAAAATAAAAAAGCAAAATTAATAATAAAAAAAAAAGAAAAAAAAAAAGCACCCCTGTCCTGCCCTGCTCTTGCCCAATGGCGAACGCAAGCGTCGGTCTGGCGTCATATGTAAACAGCAATGGCACCATGCATGTGAGGTATCACCGCGAAGGTCAGATCGAGGGCAATCATTTTAGCAGTAGACCTCCTCTGTAAATCTACTGGGGTAACCTGTAAAGGCTTTTAAAGGCTTTTAAAAACGTATGTAGTTTGTCGCCAATGCGCGTTTGTGTGAAATTTTAAAGCATGTCGTGTTTGGTATCTATGTACTCGGCCTAAGATCATCTTATTTTATTTCATCAAACATTTGGGCAATATAGTGTGTTTTAGTGCATTAAAATTAAAAAAAGTGTATTTTTTAACCCAAAAAATGCGTTTGAAAAATCGCTGCGCAGATACTGTGTAGAAAAAAAAATGCAACACCCACCATTTTAATCTGTAGGGCCTTTGCTTTAAAAATATATATAATGTTTGGGGGTTCAACATAATTTTCTTGCAAAAAAAAAAATGTTTTCATGTAAACAAAAAGTGTCAAAAAGGGCTTTGTCTTCAAGTGGTTAGAAGAGTGGATGTAAGCTTCCTAATGTTGTGTATAAAATGCCAGAACAGTTCAAAACCCCCCCAAATGACCCCATTTTGGAAAGTAGACACCCCAAGCTATATACTGAGAGGCATGTCGAGTCCATGGAATATTTTATATGTTGACACAAGTTGCGAAAAAACGACAATTTTTTTTTTTTTTTTTGCACAAAGTTGTCACTAAATGATATATTGCTCAAACATGTCATGGGCATATGTGGAATTACACCCCAAAATACATTCTGTTGCTTCTCCTGAGTACGGGGATACCACATGTATGAGACTTTTTGGGAGCCTAGCCACGTACGGGACCCCAAAAACCAAGCACCGCCTTCAGGCTTTCTAAGGGTGTAAATTTTTGATTTCACTTCTCACTGCCTATCACAGTTTCGGAGGCCATGGAATGCCCAGATAGCACAAAACCCCCCCAAATGACCCCATTTTGGAAAGTAGACACCCCAAGCTATTTGCTGAGAGGTATTGTGAGTATTTTGCAGATCTCGCTTTTTGTCACAAAGTTTTGAAAATTGAAAAAAAAAAATATATATATATATTTTCTTTCTTCATTTTCAAAAACAAATTAGAGCTGTAAAATACTCGCCATGCCTCTCAGCAAATAGCTTGGGGTGTCTATATTCCAAAATGGGGTCATTTGGGGGGGTTTTGTGCGATTTTGGCATTTTATGGCCTTCGAAACTGTGATAGGTAGTGAGGAGTGAAATCAAAAATTTGTGCCTAGAAATCCTGAAGGCGGTGCTTGGTTTTCGGGGTCCCGTACGCGGCTAGGCTCCTAAAAAGTCCCACACATGTGGTATCCCCGTACTCAGGAGAAGCAGAAAAATGTATTTTGGGGTGTAATTCCACATATAACCATGGCATGTGTGAGCAATATATCATTTAGTGACAACTTTTTGTAATTATTTTTTTTTTGTCATTATTCAATCACTTGGGACAAAAAAAAATATATTCAATGGGCTCAACAGGCCTCTCAGCAATTTCCTTGGGGTGTCTACTTTCTAAAATGGGGTCATTTGGGGGGGTTTTGTGCTATTTTGGCATTTTATGGCCTTCGAAACTGTGATAGGTAGTGAGGAGTGAAATCAAAAATTTGCGCCCTTAGAAATCCTGAAGGCGGTGCTTGGTTTCCGGGGTCCCGTACGCGGCTAGGCTCCCAAAAAGTCCCACACATGTGGTATCCCCGTACTCAGGAGAAGCAGCAAAATGTATTTTGGGGTGAAATTTCACATATAACCATGGCATGTGTGCGCAATATATCATTTAGTGACAACTTTTTGTAATTTGTTTTTTTTTTTTTTTTTTTAGTCATTATTCAATCACTTGGGACAAAAAAAAAAATTCAATGGGCTCAACATGCCTCTCAGCAATTTCCTTGGGGTGTCTACTTTCCAAAATGGGGTAATTTGGGGGGGTTTTGTACTGCCCTGTCATTTTAGCACCTCAAGAAATGAGATAGGCAGTCATAAATTTAAAGCTGTGTAAATTTCAGAAAATGTACCCTAGTTTGTAAACTCTATAACTTTTGCGCAAACCAATAAATATACGCTTATTGACATTTTTTTTAGTAAAAACATGTGGCTGAATACATTTTGGCCTAAATGTATGACTACAATTGAGTTTATTCGATTTTTCTTATAACAAAAAGTAGAAAATATCATTTTTTTTCAAAATTTTCGGTCTTTTTCCGTTTATATCGCAAAAAATAGAAATCGCAGAGGCAATCAAATACCATTAAAAGAAAGCTCTATTTGTGGGAAGAAAAGGACGCAAATTTCGTTTGGGTACAACATTGCATGTCCGCACAATTTACAGTTAAAGCAGCGCAGTGCAAAATTCTGAATTCACCTCTGGTCCTTTAGCTACCAAATGGTCCGGGGCTTAAGTGGGTATATCGAGATGCCTTAGTGCACGTTTACTGAAGCATAATGGGGTGTGTTCATGCACGTTTAATGCAGTATATTGTGAAGTGTTAGTGCACGTTTACTGAAGTATATTGATGTGTGTTAGTTCATGTTTACTGCAGTATATTGAACTGCGTTAGTGCACTTTTACGGCAATATATTGAACTGCGTTAGTGCACGCTTACTGCAGTCGATTGAGGTGCCTTAGTGCATGTTTACTGCAGTATATTAACGTGCGTTAGTGCACCTTTGCTGCAATATATGGGGGTGCGTTAGACCACCTTTACTGCAGTATATGGAGGTGCATTAGTGTAAGTTTACTGCAGCATATTGTACTGCGTTAGTGCACGTTTACTGTAGTATATTGCCATGCATTCGTGCACGTTTATTGCAGTATATTGATGTGCATTAGTGCACGTTTACTGCAGTATATCGAGGTGCGTAAGTGCACATTTACTGCAGTATGTTGAGGTGTCTTAGCACACGTTGACTGCAGTATATTGAGGTGCGTTAGTGAACATTTACTGCAGTATATTGAGGAGCGTTAGTGCATGTTTACTGCAGTATATTGAACTGCGTTAGTGCACATTTACTACAGTATATTGAAGTGCCTCAGTGCACTTTTATTGCAGTATATTGAACTGCTATAGTGCATGTTTACTGCAGTGTATTGAAGTGCGTTAGTGCACGTTTATTGCAGTATATTGAGGTGCGTTTGTGCACGTTTATTGCAGTATATTGAACTGCGTTAGTGCACTTTCATGGCAGTATATTGAACTGCATTAGTGCACTTTTATGGCAGTATATTGAAATGCCTCGGTGCACTTTTACTGCAGTATAATTAAGGCTAAAGGAAGGATTTTGTACATTCTCTCTCATTCTCAATGGGCAGATTAACCGCTTCCCATTCAGCCCATGTACTGTACATACCAGATGGGAGTAGCGCTAATGTGGGTGAACATACCTATACGCCCTCAACAGCGGGTCGAGTGATTGCTATGTCCCTCGGATATAGCTGCTCATAGTTCCAGTACAGGGCCAATGAAATTAAAATGAAAACTTTGTGAAACAAAATATTTATTTTCTTAATTTTTACAAAAATTTGTGACAAAAAAATGACAACTTCAAAAAACTCACCATTCCTCCTAATACATACCTTGGACTGTCTAAACTTTTTTAACCACTTAAGGACTGCCGCCTGTACATATACGTCGGCAGAATGGCACGAGCACATACAGGTACGTCCTCTTTAAGATGCCCAGCCGTGGGTCGCGCGCACCGGTGGCGGCGCGCTCGCGACCTGGTCCTGAGCTCCCTGACCGCGCCCGCGGGACCCGCGGACCGGATCGCCGCCGGTATCCCGCGATCGGGTCACAGAGCTGGGGAACGGGGAGAGGTAAGTGTAAACAAACCTCTCCCCGTGCTTCCTAGTGAGACTGTCACTGATTGTCTGTTGCCTGGGAACGACGATCAGTGACATCACATGCCAAGCCACGCCCCCACACAGTAAGAATCACACATTAGGTCACACTTAACCCCTTCAGCGCCCCCTACAGGTTAACCCCTTCAATGCCAGTGTCATTTTCACAGTAATCAGTGCATTTTATTAGCACTGATTGCTGTAAAAATGACAATGGTCTCAAAATAGTGTCAAAAGTGTCCGATGTGTCCGCCATAATGTCGCAGTCACAATAAAAATCGCGGATCGCTGCCATTACTAGTAAAAAAAATTATATTAATAAAAATGCCATAAAACTGTCCCATATTTTGTAGACGCTATAACTTTTGCGCAAACCAATCAATAAACGTCTATTGTGATTTTTTTTTACCAAAAATATGTAGAAGAATACGTATCGGCCTAAAATGAGGAAAAAAAAAAGTTTTTTATATATTTTTTGGGGATATTTATTATAGCATAAGTAAAAAATATTGAATTTTTTTCAAAATTGTCGCTCTATTTTTGTTTGTCGCTCTATTTTTGTTTGTACCGATCGGACCCCCCTCCGGTACAGTGAGCGGCCGGGATCGCTTCGGGAGCGATCCGTGATGAGGGGACCGCCATTCGATTCTGGCCACCCCCTCGCGATCGCTCCCGGCGAATCAAATGCTTCCTCTGCCTGTGTAATGTTTACACAGGCAGGAGGAAGTGATGTCATCTCTCATGCGGCGCTCACATATACCGAGCGCCGCATGAGAGAAGACAGCAGGTTAGTGCATTAAACAGCACACTGACACCAGGACAAATAGGCACACGATCGCCCCCCCAGGCCCCCCCAGACACCCCCAGATCACCCCCCAGATCACCCCCCAGTCACAGTGTCACTGATTGCAGTGACCGTTTATTTACTGATCACTGCAATCAGTGACATTTGTGACTGTAAAAGTGTCAGGTTTAGGTCCAGTGTAGCCCCCTAACCCCCCCTAATAAAGGTTTAACCCCTTGATCGCCCCCAGGTAACCCTTTCACCGCTGTTACTAAGCGATCGTTTTTCTGATCGCTGTCTAGGTGTCGGTGATGCCGATAGGTAGCCAGTTATTTTTTTTAGGTTCGCCGCAGGTTTTTATAGCGTCGGGTACCCCCATATATTACCTAATAAAGGTTTAACCCCTTGATCACCCCCCCAGGTAACCCTTTCATCCCCTTTTGCCAGTGTCGCTAAGCAATCGTTTTTCTGCACGCTGTCTTAGTGTCGGTGATGCCGATAGGTAGCCAGTTATTTTTTTTAGGTTCACCGCAGGTTTTTATAGCATCAGGTACCCCCATATATTACCTAATAAAGGTTTAACCCCTTGATCACCCCCCAGCTAACCCTTTCACCCCCTTTTGCCAGTGTCACTAAGCGATTGTTTTTCTGATCGCTGTCTTAGAGTCGGTGATGCCGATAGGTAGCCAGTTATTTTTTTTAGGTTCGCCGCAGGTTTTTATAGCGTCAGGTACCCCCATATATTACCTAATAAAGGTTTAACCCCTTGATCGCCCCCCAGCTAACCCTTTCACCCCCTTTTGCCAGTGTCACCAAGCGATCATTTTTCTGATCGCTGTCTTAGTGTCGGTGATGCCGATGGGTAGCCAGTTATTTTTTTTAGGTTTGCCGCAGGTTTTTATAGCGTCAGGTACCCCCATATATTATCTAATAAAGGTTTGAACCCCCTAATTGCCCCTAGTTAACCCTTTCACCAGTGATCACCATATAAGTGTTACGGGTGACGCTGGTTAGTTAGTTTGCTTTTTATAGTGTCAGGGCACCCGCCGTATATAACCCAATAAAGGTTTAATCCCCTGATCGCCCGGCGGGTGATATCAATTAGGTTTTAGTGTCAGAGAGGGTCTGCGTCACCCCAGGCAGCATCAGGTTAGTGCCAGGAATGCTAACACCCACGCGTGAAGCATACACCTCCCTTAGTGGTATAGTATCTGAACAGATCAATATCTAATCTGATCAGATCTATACTAGTGTCCCCAGCAGTTTAGGGTTCCTAAAAACACAGTGTTAGCGGGATCAGCCCAGATACCTGCTAGCACCTGCGTTTTGCCCCTCCGTCCAGCCCAGGCCACCCAAGTGCAGTATCGATCATTCACTTACAAAACACAACACACATAACTGCAGCGTTCTCAGAGACAGGCCTGATCCCTGCGACTCCAGTGCTGTGGGAGGTGATTTTACCACCACAGTTAAAAAAAAAGAGCATATATGCCGAAGCAGGGGAGCAGCAGGGGCGGAGGAGCGATTTTGCTCCTAATGCCGCGTACATACGGTCAAAATTCCGACGGAGGCTTGCCCGTGGAAAAGTCAGACCGTGTGTACGTGGCATAACTTTTGCGGGAGGATGCCCCCATGCTTTGGCATATATAAATAGTGCATGTATGCCCATCATTAGAAGTGGGTGAATGAAGGGTGGTATTCTAATGGTGGGCATACCCACCGATCAATCTCTTTTTTTCGTTCAGCCAACAGGCTGCATGAAAAAAAAGATTACAATACATGTCCAACAAGGACCAGCAACGTACTGGTATGTTGCTGGACTTTGGTTATACCAGATTGATGCCTGCGGGTTTAGGTATCATCTTGGTATCATTATTTTCAGTCAGCGGCCGACTTTCATGTAAAAGCAATCCTAGCGGCTAATTAGCCTCTGGACTGCTTTTACAAGCAGTGGGAAGGAATGCCCTCCCCGGATATAAAAAGCACCATTGGGAAATGGGAAAGCATTTTATCACACCGATCTTGGTGTGGCCAGATGCTTTGAGGGCAGAGGAAAGATCTAGGGTCCAATAGACCCCAGTTTTAAAAAAAAGAGTACCTGTCACTACCTATTGCTATCATAGGGGATATTTACATTCCCTGAGATAACAATAAAAATGATAAAAAAAAATGGAAAGAACAGTTTAAAAATAAAATAAAAAAGCAAAATTAATAATAAAAAAAAAAAAAAAAAAAGCACCCCTGTCCCGCCCTGCTCTTGCGCAATGGCGAACGCAAGCGTCGGTCTGGCGTCGTATATGTAAACAGCAATTGCATCATGCGTGTGAGGTATCACCACGAAGGTCAGATCGAGGGCAGTCATTTTAGCAGTGTATTTTTTCCCCAAAAAATTCGTTTAAAAAATCGCTGCGCAAATACTGTGTGGAAAAAAAATGCAACACCCACCATTTTAATCTGTAGGGCATTTGATTTAAAAAAAATATATAATGTTTGGGGGTTCAAAAATATGTTTTCATGTAAACAAAAAGTGTCAGAAAGGGCTGTGTCTTCAAGTGGTTAGAAGAGTGGATGTAAGCTTCCTAATGTTGTGTATAAAATGCCAGGACAGTTCAAAACCCCCCCAAATGACCCCATTTTGGAAAGCAGACACCCCAAGCTATATACTAAGAGGCATGTCGAGTCCATGGAATATTTTATATGTTGACACAAGTTGCGGAAAAAATAATTTTATTTTTTATTTTTGCACAAAGTTGTCACTAAATGATATATTGCTCAAACATGCCATGGGCATATGTGGAATTACACCCCAAAATACATTCTGTTGCTTCTCCTGAGAACGGGGATACCACATGTGTGAGACTTTTTGGGAGCCTAGCCGCGTACGGGACCCCAAAAACCAAGCACCGCCTTCAGGCTTTCTAAGGGTATAAATTTTTGATTTCACTCCTCACTGCCTATCACAGTTTCGGAGGCCATGGAATGCCCAGATAGCACAAAACCCCCCCAAATGACCCCATTTTGGAAAGTAGACACCCCAAGCTATTTGCTGAGAGGTATTGTGAGTATTTTGCAGATCTTGCTTTTTGTCACAAACTTTTGAAAAAAAAAATATATATTTTATTTCTTCATTTTCAAAAACAAATGAGAGCTGTAAAATACTCACCATGCCTCTCAGCAAATAGCTTGGGGTGTCTCCTTTCCAAAATGGGGTCATTTGGGGGGGTTTTGTGCTATTTTGGCATTTTATGGCCTTCAAAACTGTGATAGGTAGTGAGGAGAGAAATCCAAAATTTGCGCCCTTAGAAATCCTGAAGGCGGTGCTTGGTTTTCGGGGTCCCGTACGCGGCTACGCTCCTAAAAAGTCCCACACATGTGGTATCCCCGTACTCAGGAGAAGCAGCAAAATGTATTTTGGGGTGCAATTCCACATATAACCATGGCATGTGTGAGCAATATATCATTTAGTGACAACTTTTTGTAATTTTTTTTTTTTTTGTCATAATTCAATCACTTGGGACAAAAAAAAAAATATTCAATGGGCTCAACATGCCTCTCAGCAATTTCCTTGGGGTGTCTACTTTCTAAAATGGGGTCATTTGGGGGAGTTTTGTACTGCCCTGCCATTTTAGCACCTCAAGAATTGAGATAGGCAGTCATAAATTAAAAGCTGTGTAAATTCCAGAAAATGTACCCTAGTTTGTAGACGCTATAACTTTTGCGCAAACCAATAAATATACGCTTATTGACATTTTTTTTACTAAAGACATGTGGCTGAATACATTTTGGCCTAAATGTATGACTAAAATTTAGTTTATTCGATTTTTCTTATAACAAAAAGTAGAAAATATCATTTTTTTTCCAAAATTTCAGTCTTTTTCCGTTTATATCGCAAAAAAAAAAAAATCGCAGAGGCAATCAAATACCATTAAAAGAAAGCTCTATTTGTGGGAAGAAAAGGACGCAAATTTCGTTTGGGTACAACATTGCACAATTTCCAGTTAAAGCAGCGCAGTGCCAAATTGTGAAATCACCTCTGGTCATTAAGCTGCGTAATGGTCCGGGGCTTAAGTGGTTAAAGTGACGCAGTGCCGAATCGCAAAAAGTGGCCAGGTCTTTAAGCTGCATAATGGTCCGGGTCTTAAGTGGTTAGATATGTTTTAGGGCCTCAATAAATGAGATATGCATCCAGTACAGTATAAGCTGTTTTATTGGGTAAGGTCATTTATAAGGTGATTTATTTTCCTTGCATGTTAGCATATTTTATAAAGTGAAGCTTTACCTAATTTACTAAGCTCTGAAGCAATTTCACTGTGCAAATTGTGTTTTTAGAACACAAGGGGGTGCCACTAAGTGCAGTATTAAAAACAACTTTAATAACAACTGTAATAGGACAGCCAAATGTGTACTCACATAAATTCACAAAAGGAGCGCTTGTAAATACAACAGCATCTAATAGACTCAAAGAGATGTATAGGCAGTGTCATGGACGTATGCCTCTGGTACCCACAACAAGGCTCAGGCACATCCCCGCTAGTAGGCTTCCAAGTGTAAACAGAAGCTTTCCATTGCGCATTCGCGTGCGCCATTCGTGCATGCGCGCGCCAATCGCACACACGCGCGCACGGTGACGCTGCCTTGGCGCCCAGTGGCCTTTAAAAGGGGCTTCTCCTGTCCAGACTCTTGCTGTCTGATCTGCAGTTATCCAGTGACCTGATCCTGAACTTGCACCTGCTGTTACTCTGACCCGGCTTCCTGACCTTGCTGCTATCTCCAGTCCTGACCTTTGGCTTCCTAAACCCAGTCCTGCTCATCTGTCTGCCTGATCCTCTGTTGCCTGATCCAGCCTGAACTTGACCCTCCGCTGCCTGACGCTTCTGCCTGTATCTGATCCGCTGTGCATGACCTGGCTCGTCTGACCTTTCTCCTGCCTGCTGCTTGTAGCCGTATCCACCGGCATCCTCGGCTACCTGCATCAGCTGATCTGCACCTTCCCAGCCGCATCCCCAGCTACCTGCACCCGCTGGCCTGCATCACCTGACCTGCATCTTCAGCCGTCCATAGCGGTCTTCTCATCTAGTCCAGGAGAACCTAACAGGCACTCATACCTCACTGTGCTCCTTTGGCCACTGTCCCAACTCCAGTGACCTGGGAACCAGGGCTGTACGAGAGGTCTCCCTCTGCACGTCAGGCTCACCTCCAAGGTACGTGTCAGGCAGCTAGACATGTGCAATTCATTTAGTTCCAAGTTAGTTTTTTTTACGAATTTTGACAAATTAATTGATTCAGAAACATCCAAAATAACGAAAACCCGTTTCCGAATATTCATAAATTCGTAAATTTGAAAATGAGAAAATCCGAAAACCCCGAAAATTTGAAAATCTGAAATAATAACTAACTATTAAATTATAGGTATTGGAATTTCCTTTCAAATTTGTCTGATAGTAAACGTAACGAATACGAATGTATCCAAAGTTACGGATCATCCAAAATAATGAATGCCATATCGATACGAATGGAACGTAATGCATTTATAATAACAATATTATTAATAATGTTTTATTATTATTATTTACAATAATAATTAGTTCTGTTACATTCTTTTAGATGCGCCATTCGTTATTTCGGATAATTCATAACTTTGGATAAATTTGTATTCATTACATTCACTAACAGCCAAATTTGAATCTAAATTCCCATACCTATAATTCACTAGTTAGCTATTATTAGTTAGTTATTCTTTAGAATTTTTGGATTTTTGTTCTTTAGAATTTTTGGATATTCGTTCTTGTTTTTGGATTTTTGAATTTACGAATTTACGAATTTTCAAATTTACGAATTGCAATCATAACAAATGACCCGAAAAACGAAGAAAAACAAAACCAAATGAAATGAAAACAAACAAATTTTTGGGAAGTGCACATGTCTATTGACAGCAGCTAGCAGCATGGAGAGATGAGTCAGAGAACCGCACGTCAGTTGGAAAGGGGAAGCATCCAAAACCACCATAACGGTTTGTGACCTACCAGGCAACGGATTGTATTTACAAGTGCTCCTTTCGTAGATTTATGTGAGCATACATTTGGCTGTTCTATTATAGTTGTTATTAAAGTTGTTTTTAATACTGCACTTAGTGGCACCCCCTTGTGTTCTACTGTCTTTCTAGAGATCCATTTATGTCTCTCGGTGGAGCTGCTCACTCTGTGCTATGAATTTTATTATGGACTGTATTTATCATTAGACTATTATGAACTTATGTAGACCCTTCATACCTTATGGACTTATTAGGGAGTGACCTGCTAATGCATATTTGGGATTGTGCCATATATATATTGTGGTTATACTATGCAAAGTGCACTTTTTATTTGCCTTTACCCCACATCTACCCCACAGTTGGCAGTTCACACCCAACTACATATTTTTCTATTTTAGCATTTTTTTTGGAGTATTTCGTGTTTTCCGTATTACCTTAAGGAGATTTAACTTCCTAGCCTTGAATTTTAACTAGAATTTGGAAGATAACTTTTTTGTTAATTGTCAGTACTTGTGTGGCATGAACTTTTGCTGAAGTTGAAAGATTAGAATGGCATGCATGAAAATGCGTTATTGATTCTTCACAAGAAAATGTACTGTACACTTATCTCATGCATTATTGATTAAAGTGCACTCAGTTGTAACCTTTTACTTGCTCGTTAGGTAATTATTTTCCCATATAATTGCCTGCATGGAGTTGTGGTTGAAGATAAATTTGACATGCCTATAGTTTCCCGATATAATAAATGAGACTGGAGCTGTTGACATAATATAGTGCTGCATTCAAAACTGATTTAAAAATAATAAACTTTCTAGCTCAAAATTACAGGGCCCTACACCCAGTTCTGTTGCTCCGGTATGAATTCTGTTTTAGAATGCAAACAGTTCTACACATGTAATTCAATGTTAATTTTCTAATCATTCAAGTGCCTTTGAGGATGCATTCTGAATTTTCAACTGTTCAAACCAGATATAAGATTCTGTCTGGTACATTTTAGAAAACACACACTCCTGCTCTCTGCACCTTAGATTTGGTTTCAGTTTGCAGTCCACTTCTCTCTGCACATCAGCAAAGCAAAGAAGGCTGGGCACAACTTAATGCACAATGCTTGTGCCTGAAAGTAAATATATATATATATATATATATATATATTGTAAGATTGGGGGTTGTTAGCTCTTGTGGTGGATGCGTATTTCCAGTGATGCAAGCCAGTCAGCAACTCTGTTTAAGGGCATGGTAGCCCATTTTTATTTAAAAGCACGAAAGTTCACAAACACATCTGTAGTATTCACAGAGGGGTTCCACCATTCCTGTATCTTTCATACTAACAGTAACCTCGTAGCTTTACCTTCTAGCAATCCAGGCCTTTAGCCTAGGCCTGACGGTCTGTTCCTCAGACCCACACAGTGTCCAAGAGTTTCAGCTTTCTCCTATCTTCTCCTGGTCAGCACCTTTGTTGCTGTATCACTAACGGTGTCTGCCTCCTGCAGACATGCACCGCCTTTGACTCCACTTCAGAGGATGAGAGCCCACCTGGCTCTCATGCACACAGACTTCCTCTCTGTTGGGTGGAGCCCTGTTCCATAATCATCTCTGACTCCACTTCAGAGGATGAGAGCCCACCTGGCTCTCATGCACACAGACTTCCTCTCTGTTGAGTGGAGCCCTGATCCATAATCACCTCTGAACTAAATAGCCCAAGACACAGCTGTTTCATCAGCGTGTCTTTCTTTACCAAATCTGGCATAAACCAACCCTCTTGAAGGTCGCACAAAGTCGCACCCTCACAATATATATAAAAAAGAAAAGAAACATTCACTGGAACAAATTCTCCCATCCTTATCAAGCTCTTCTGGAAAAAAAAATTCGGTGCTCAGGGTACAATAGACCATACATTCTTGTCAATCAATGAGAAATCATTTAGGAATACGTTTGGGGTGTTATGAGATATGGGTATATGTTTATGTTCACACTTAAAACTATAACAGTTTAAATAATGTTCCTAGATTAATTTTAAATTCTATTTCCCATTTTCTAAGGAAGTGGTATGCATTATCCATGATACAGGAAGAAAATATTTGAAAAAAAATATTTTCCTTATGGTGCCTTGGACACACGTAGATAAATAATGGGTTGCACTATAACATGGTGGTTGGCTGTGTTGTCTTTTCCTCAAGATTCAGTGGGGCTGATTTACAAAACGTTTGCGCCATGAGTATTGGCGCATCTGCGCGCGCAATGGCTGTTTTGGTATTTACAAAACATTAGCGCCTGTAGCGCAGCCCTATTTGCCATTTACTATAGTGTTGTCGGCAGACGGGAGGAGGTGCTCAGTGCGCTACTATGGACCTGGCGCACAGCATGTTAAAATGTAAATATAAAGAAGCTGGAAGTGAGAATATAATGGGGGTGATGTGGGGTGATGTGAGGAAGTGTAGGGACACCTGCCCAAATAACTAATATGCCCAAAATAGAGTGAGAAAGTAACTTTTTCAAAACCAGCCCGCTGCGCCGGCAAGTACGATTCGAGCTGCGGGAGGTTTTTTTGAGCTCAGCGCTGCAATTTTCCTTGTTTTCTTGCGCCAAGACACTGCGCCGGCAAAATCTTAGTAAATGTCAAGTCACGTAAACCAATTTGCATAAGTTGAACAGGCGCAGCTCTGAATTTCCCAGTGCACCAGCAAAATAAAATTTCTAAAGGAAAAAAAAGGCATTTAAAAGCACCCGCGGCTGTAATGAATTGTCGGCTCCCGGCAATATAGAGAAAAGTCAATGAAAGTCTTTGATAACAAAAAAAAAAAAAAGTGTGGGGGTCCCCCCAAATTCCATTACCAGGCCCTTCAGGTCTGGAATGGATATTAAGGAGAACTTGGCCGCAAATAAAAAAAAAAATGCGTGCGGTTCCCCCAAATATCCATACCAGGCCCTTCAGATCTGGAATGGATTTTAAGGGGAACTCCACCCCAAATTTAAAAATAAATGGCGTGGAGTCCCCCCAAAAATCCACACCAGACCCTTTATCCGAGCATGCAACCTGGCAGGCCACAGGAAAAGAGGGGGGACGAGAGAGTGCCCCCCTCCTGAACCGTACCAGGCCACATGCCCTCAACATGGGGAGGATGTCCCCATGTTGATGGGGACAAGGGCCTCATCCCCACAACCCTTGCCCGGTGGTTGTGGGGTTTTCGGGCGGGGGGCTTATCAGAATCTGGAAGACCCCTTTAACAAATTGTACCCCTACCATTTCACAAAGAAAGTGTCAAAATGTAAAAAAAGACAAGAGCCGGTTTTAGACAATTCCTTTATTAATGTCTTCTCTTTTCTTCCATCTTCTTCTTCTTCCATCTTCTTCTTCCATCTTCTTCTTTTCTCCATTCGGGTTTCTTCCTCCATCTTCCTCTTCATCTTTATCTTCATCTTCCTTCTTCCTTCGGTCTTCTCGTCCGGCATCTTGCTCCGGCTTCTTCTTCCTTCTTCGGCCGCTCTGTTTGAATTGGAGGTTCCCGCTGTGTGATGCTTCAGTTCTTCATTTCTCCTCTTGGTCCGCTGCCACCCGGTGGCCCCGCCCCCTCTAACACCACGGGGAAAGTCCCCGTGAAATCCATGTGCGTCAGAGGGGGGCGGGGTCACCAGGTGGCAGCGGACCCAGAGGAGAACTGAAGAACTGAAGCGTCGCACAGCGGGAACCTCCAATTCAAACGGAGTGGCCGAAGAAAGAAGAAGGGAAGACGCCGGAGCAAGATGCGGACGAGAAGACTGAAGGAAGAAGGAAGATGAAGATGAAGATAAAGATGAAGATGAAGATAAGGAACAAGATGGAGGAAGAAACCCGAATGGAGAACAGAAGAAGATGGAAGAAGAAGATGGAAGAAGAAGATGGAAGAAGAAGATGGAAGAGAAGACATTAATAAAGGAATTGTCAAAAACTGGCTATTGTCATTTTTTACATTTTTGTCACTTTCTTTGTGAAATGGTAGGGGTACATTTGTACCCCATTACCATTTCACACAGGGGGGCGGGATCTGGGGGTCCCCTTTGTTAAAGGGGTCTTCCAGATTCCGATAAGCCCCCCGCCCGCAGACCCCCACAACCACCGGCAAGGGTTGTGGGGATGAGGTCCTTGTCCCCATCAACATGGGGACATCCTCCCCATGTTGAGGGCATGTGGCCTGGTATGGTTCAGGAGGGAGGGGGGCCGCTCTCTCGTCCCCCCCTCTTTTCCTGCGGCCTGCCAGGTTGCGTGCTTGGATAAGGGTCTGGTGTGGATTTTTGGGGGTACTCCACGCCATTTTTTTTTTAAATTTGGGGTGGAGTTCCCCTTAAAATCTATACCAGATCTGAAGGGCCTGGTATGGATATTTGGGGGAACCGCACACATTTTTTTTTTAATTTGCGGCAGAGTTTTCCTTAATATCCATTCCAGACCTGAAGGGCCTGGTAATTGAATTTGGGGGACCCCCACGCTTTTTTTTTTGTGTTATCAAAGACTTTCAATGACTTTTATCTGTATTGACGGAAACCAGCAATTCATTACAGCCGCGAGGACTTTTTAATGACTATTATTTTACTTTAGAAATGTCATTTTGCTCTCGAACTGTTATAAACATGGAAAACATGCACTACTTTACAGGCATACTATAGACACCCCCCAGGTATGATATTTAGAGCCAGTTCACACCGGATGCAGTGCAGTGTGTTTTTTTGATGCATGAAAAACGCAAAGAAAGTTGATCACATTAATGCCAATGGCATAGGTCACACCACTGCAGTCCGTTCCAGTGCGTTTCATAAAGGAAAAAAAAAATTGGTCATGCTGCATTTTTTAGGTACAGAACTGTACTGGACCGCAGTAAAACACATCAAAAACGCAACGGAACGTACCAAAAACGCACTGGAATGCACCGGAACGCACCTAAATGCACCAAAGACGCACTGCAACACACTTGTCCTAAGTGAAAAGAGGGGGAAAAAACACTGGACTGCATCAAAAACGCATCAAAAATGCACTGGAACACACTTGTCCTTCTCTTTGGTTAATAAAAAAGAGGGGTGAAAAAAAGCACTGGACTGCATCAAAAACGTAACAAAAATGCACTGGAACGTGTCAAAAATGCGCATGCAGAAAAGCACCTGGAACGCATCCAGACTGTTCACAACATAGAAACGCA
This sequence comes from Rana muscosa, assembly GCA_029206835.1. Lineage (NCBI taxonomy): Eukaryota > Metazoa > Chordata > Amphibia > Anura > Ranidae > Rana > Rana muscosa. Next base: position 255,377,056 of record CM055127.1, on the reverse strand, counting down.
ATCCGGATGCGTTCCAGGTGCTTTTCTGCATGCACGTTTTTGATGCGTTCCGGTGCATTTTTGGTACGTTTTTGATGCAGTCCAGTGCTTTTTTTTCACCCCTCTTTTTTATTAACCAAAGAGAAGGACAAGTGTGTTCCAGTGCATTTTTGGTGCATTTAGGTGTGTTACGGTGCGTTGCAGTGCGTTTATGATGCGTTTTGCTGCGTTCCAGTACAGTCCAGTGCAGGTAAAATGCAGCATGTTCTACTTTTTTTGTGGAACTGGAACGCACTGGAACAAACACTGCCATTTAGAACCATATAACCAACTTTCCATGCATTTTTGATGCATAAAAACGCAATGGACTGCATGTGGTGTGAAATGGCCCTTAAGTAATTTGGCATATTTAAAGACACTTCTCCTTGTCTTGTTTTTGGTGTTGTCCAAATTGGTGACATTGATATATGTCCCTTAGGGTGGGACCTGGGCCCCCATTTTAAGGCCAATAACTAGAAGAAAAGCCAGCCAAGTGGGGACTAGCAAAATTAACAAGTCAGTTCCCATAGACTGCAATGGTATTTGTTGGTAGGGGGGGTGATTGTCCCATCCCTAATTTTGTAGCATGCTGGATGACGTGCTTAATTTTGGACGGGGGGGGGGGTTATTTTCTGATAGCTGCATTTGTGTTGTTATGCGCATGCCCAGGGACTTAGATTTTTTTTGGTGCTTTTTGTGTGTGAACAGCACCTGGATATTTTGCGGCATGTTCAGAGAGTGTTTTATGGGTTAGTAATTGAAGGACATCCTTAACAGGTGTAGCCACTTTGAAGTTCAGTCTCTACATTGGGTGAACTTGCATTTTGGGTATTTCATGGACAGTGCATGTGTTTTCAATTGCCTCATTAGCTCACAAACCTATGTTATATAAAGCTAACAGTTAGCATTCCCTCCCTTGCCCTGAAAAGTGGCAAGTGTGTGTGTGTGTGTCCAGCAAAATGTACATTTTGGTGTCCTTATCGAGTTTGTAACACATGTATTTTATTTGTTATGTCTTTGCAAAACAGGTGTTTGGTTTATTTTGTGGATTGAATTTTTTGGTGTGGGGGAAATGTTCCCCTGAACTTATTTTGATGTTGTTAATGTTTGTCGTTTGTTCACTTTGATTTAATTGTCTGTGCTGCACTATTTAGCCAAATCTTTATCAAGATGTTGTGAGTCTGTAACTGTTTCAAATTGACCCTGTTTTTTTATTTTTTATTTCTTATTTTTTATTATTCTTTGTTTTGTTGACCAATAAAATTTGATGCAAAGTTTTGAGGTTTGTTTTGCGTTTTCTTTGCAACAAATGTGACAGCTGATTGGCATGTCAAAACAACAGGTGTGATTTGGCTACCCTGGTGCCTTCATGCTAGCATATGCATGAATTGTGTGCTGCCATGGAGAGTCACCAGGAAATGAAAAATACAGAGCCGTAAGTATTCAATTTTCCTTTTTACTGCAGTGGTTCTCAGCCTCAGTCCTCAAGTACCCCCAACAGGACATGTTTTGTGAATTTATCTCATGGAGAATTGCTGTCCAAAATACCAAACCATTGACTGTGATTTAAAGCACATGTGAGAGATGAAGGAAAACCTGCAAACATGGCCTGTTGGGGGTACTTGAGAAGCACTGATTTAGAGCACTGCATTGTGGGCATTTTGAGGGAAACAAACTAAATGTTAGAACCCCTCTTTTCTTGGGGACACACAGATCAATCTAACTAGTGTCCCCATTAAGCAAATTGCACTCTAGGACTTTGTTGTGTACACCCCAAATCATTGGGTAGTTTGGGGTTTAGTAAAGACAAATTCACTCTGCAGTAAAAGTGTAGCTGCTGAAAATCTGAGGGATCACTGGTGGTTGTAACATCCAATCATGTAAAAGCAAAGATGGTGTTTTTTTTGTTTGCTTGCATGTCCCCCTTGGATATCCAGCAAGTGCACTTGTAATGCAAAGTAGATTTGCCTTTATTAACCACTTAACGACCGCCCACTGTATATATACGTCGGCAGAATGGCACCGACAGGCAAAGTCACGTACCGGTACGTGACTGCCTTTGTATAGTTGCGGGGTCCCATCGGACCCCCCTTCTATACAGTGAGCGTCGTTAATTTTTCGAGAGCGATCAGGGATGAGGGGACGGCCGTTCAATTCCGGCCACCCCCTTGCGATTGCTCCTGGCAAATGAGAAAGCTTCCTCTGCTGTGTAATGTTTACACAGGCAGAGGAAGTGATGTCATCTCTCATGCGGTGCTCACATATACCGAGCGCCGTACAAGAGAAGACACACAGGTTAGTGCACAAACAGCACACTGACACCAGGACATATAGGAACATAAATTGCCCCCCCAGACACCCCCAGATCACCCCCCAGCCCCCAGTCACAGTGTCACTGATTGCAGTGACCATTTATTTACTGATCACTGCAATCAGTGACATTTGTGACTGTAAAAGTGTCACTACAGTTTAGTTTTAGGTCCAGTGTAGCCCCCTAACCCCCCCTAATAAAGGTTTAACCCCCTGATCGCCCCCCAGATAACCCTTTCACCCCCTAGCACCACTGTCGCTAAGCGATAATTTTTCTGATCGCTGTTTTATTGTCGGTGATGCCGATCGGTAGCCAGTTATTTTTTTTAGGTTCGCCGCAGGTTTTTATAGCGTCGGGTACCCCATATATTACCTAATAAAGGTTTAACCCCCTTTATCGCCCTCCAGATAACCCTTTCACCCCCTAGCACCACTGTCGCTAAGTGATCGTTTTTCTGATCGCTGTTTTATTGTCGGTGATGCCGATCGGTAGCCAGTTATTTTTTTTAGGTTCGCCGCAGGTTTTCATAGCGTCAGGTACCCCCATATATTACCTAATAAAGGTTTAACCCCCTTGATCGCCCCCCAGGTAACCCTTTCACCCCCTATCACCACTGTCGCTAAGCGATCGTTTTTCTGATCGCTGTCTTATTGTCGGTGATGCCGATCGGTAGCCAGTTACTTTTTTTAGGTTCGCCGCAGGTTTTTATAGCGTCAGGTACCCCCATATATTACCTAATAAAGGTTTAACCCCCTTGATCGCCCCCCAGGTAACCCTTTCACCCCCTATCACCACTGTCGCTAAGCGATCGTTTTTCTGATCGCTGTCTTATTGTCGGTGATGCCGATAGGTAGCCAGTTATTTTTTTTAGGTTCGCCGCAGGTTTTTATAGCGTCAGGTACCCCCATATATTACCTAATAAAGGTTTAACCCCCTTGATCGCCCCCCAGGTAACCCTTTCACCCCCTATCACCACTGTCGCTAAGCGATCGTTTTTCTGATCGCTGTCTTATTGTCGGTGATGCCGATAGGTAGCCAGTTATTTTTTTAGGTTCACCGCAGGTTTTTATAGCGTCAGGTACCCCCATATATTACCTAATAAAGGTTTAACCCCTTGATCGCCCCCCCCCTGGTAACCCTTTCACCCCCTTTTGCCAGTGTCGCTAAGCGATCGTTTTTCTGATCGCTGTGTTAGTTATGCTGGTGCCGATAGATAGCCAGTTATTTTTTTTAGGTTCGCCGCAGGTTTTTATAGCGTCAGGTACCCCCATATACTATCTAATAAAGGTTTTAACCCCCTAATTGCCCCTAGTTAACCCTGCGTCACACCCCAGGCAGCGTCAGGTTAGTGCCAGTAATGCCAACACCCACGTGTGAAGCATACACCTCCCTTAGTGGTATAGTATCTGAACAGATCAATATCTGATCTGATCAGATCTATACTAGTGTCCCCAGCAGTTTAGGGTTCCCAAAAACGCAGTGTTAGCGGGATCAGCCCAGATACCTGCTAGCACCTGCGTTTTGCCCCTCCGTCCAGCCCAGGCCACCCAAGTGCAGTATCGATCGATCACTGTCACTTACAAAACACAACACACATAACTGCAGCATTCGCAGAGACAGGCCTGATCCCTCCAGTGCTGTAGGAGGTGATTTCACCACCACAGTTAAAAAAAAAAAGCATATATGCCAAAGCATTGGGGCAGCAGGGGCGGAGGAGCGGAGGAGCGATTTTGCTCCTAATGCCGCGTACATACGGTCGAAATTCCGACGGAGGCTTGCCCGTGGAAAAGTCTGACCATGTGTACGCGGCATAACTTTTGCGGGAAGATGCCCCCATGCTTCGGCATATATAAATGGTGCATGTATGCCCATCATTAGAAGTGGGTGGATGAAGGGCGGTATTCTTTTTTTTGTTTACAAACGATTTTTATTATAGAAAAGGTCAAGGTATAAAAACAAATTACAATGATGGTACAAGTATGTATATAAACGTTGTTAATACTGAGCATTGTACAGAGGAAAGAGGAAAAGGGTTTTGTTAAGTCAGGTATATAAATGTACACAGTTCAAATAAGGTCAGCCAGGAGCACTGTATTGGGGAGAAGGCTAAATAACAATTGCATATATTTTAAGAGTAGGAGGTAAAAAAAAAGATACTAAACCAGAGAGGTGGTATCCCAGAGAGTCCATTTTTTTTTGGTAAAGGGGCATAGAATCATATAACGTGTGGTGAATTCTTTCAGAAAGTTTAATGTTCGACATGCGGTTAAGAATTTGTGGCCAAGGTACTGTAATGGAGCGCCAATTAAATGCTATGGCCCAGTGAATGGAGCTGAGGAATGTATGGATTAACCTTGTACTAGTCATTGGAATATCCTGTATCGGGGTGAATAAAAGACATATTTGGGGTGTAAGAGAGATCTTTCTACTGGATATTTTTTCTATTATAATACTGGCCTTATGCCAAGTGTCTTTAATGTGGGGGCAATCCCAAAAAATATGTAAAAGTGTTCCCTGGGTGGGGCAACCCCTAAAGCAGAGTGGGGATACTGAGGGATAAAATGAATTGAGTTTAGCCGGGGTAAGATACCATCTATAAAGTAGTTTGATGGCCGATTCTCTAATCGAGGTTGTTTTGGTACATTTGTGGAGATTTGTATAAATTGTATCCCATTGATCAAGAGTAAATGAGGTATTAAAATCTGATTCCCATTGTAGCATGGGATGTGATTTATCAGGCATGTTGGTCTCATTTAGACTTTTATATATTTTGGAGATTAAACCCCGGTCACGAGGGGAGGAGATACAGATTTGTTCAAATTGTGTATAAGGGGGGTGGAGTGTAAGTGAGTAATATTTCTCATAGAATTGTCTTATTTTTGTATAGAATTCTAGTTCAGTAGGAGAGATATTGTATTTTGTTTGTAGTCTGGTGAAAGTGAGAAATGCATTGTCTTGGGAGAGCGATTTTAAATGTATTAGATTATGTGACTTCCAATACGTTAGTAAATTTTCATCTTGAGCTCTATCTGGGGGGTGAAAAACATGGGTCACCCATAAAGGAAGCCAGGGGGGGGGACATCCGAGGATAACTTAAAATTAGAGATTTGTCTGTTTCACAGTTGAAGAGTGTGAGTGACGATGAGGTTTAAGGGCCTTATTTTTTGTGGTGGGATGATTTTGGACCAGAGAAGTCCTTGTAAATTGTAGGGTAGTATAGATTCTTCTTCGAACAGGAGCCAAGGAATTTGGAATGACGGGGCATACCATTGGGCTAATTGGGTGAATCTGGCCGACAAATAATATAGCCAAAGATTTGGAATGCTGAGGCCTCCTTTTAAATGGGGTCTAAACATAAGGGAATAACTAAATCTGGGTTTCTTGTTTTGCCATATATATTTGTTGATTTCTCTCTGTAAAGATTCTAATGTTTTTTTGGGTAGAATAAGTGGAAGGGCTCTAAAAAAGAAAAGAAGTTTGGGTAATATCATAATTTTTACGGCTACTATTCTGCCCGAGAAAGAAATCTGGTATGATGACCATAGTTTAAGTAGGTTTTTAACCACTTCTCTACTGTGCACGAAAACCCCCTTCCTGCCCAAGCCATTTTTCAGCTTTCAGCGCTGTCACACTTTGAATGACAATTGCGCGGTCGTGCGACGTGGCTCCCAAACGAAATTTGTGTCTTTTTTTTCCCATAACTAGAGCTTTCTTTTGGTGGTATTTGATCATCTCTGCGGTTTTTATTTTTTGCGCTATAAACAAAAGAAGAGCGTCCAGTTTGGAAAAAACACTATTTTTTACTTTTTGCTATAATAAATACCCATTTTTTTTTTTTAATAAAATTTTCCTCAGTTTAGGCCGATACATATTCTTATACATATTTTTGGTATAAAAAAAAAATCGCAATAAGCGCGTATTGATTGGTTTGCGCAAAAGTTATAGCGTCTACAAAATAGGGGATAGATTTATAGCATTTTTATTTTTTTATTAGTAATGGCGGCGATCTGCGATTTTTTATTGTGACTGCGATATTGCGGCGGACACATCGGACACTTTTGACACATTTTTGGGACCATTCACATTTATACAGCGATCCCTGCTATAAAAATGCATTGATTACTGTATAAATGTGATTGGCAGGGAAGGGGTTAACCACTAGGGGGCGGGAAGGGGTTAAATATGTTCCCTCAAAGTGTTCTTACTGTGGGGGGAGGGGACTGACTGGGGAGGTGACCGATGGTTGTCCCTATGTACAAGGGACACACCATCGGTCCCCTCTCCCTCACAGGACGTGGATCTCTGTGTTTACACACAGAGATCCACTTTCCTGCTCGTTTCCCGGGCAATCGCGGGTGCCCGGCGGCAATCGCGGCCACCGGGCACGCGCACCGGGGCCTTGTGAACGCGGCGGGCGCGCGCGCGCGCCTCCTAGCTCGTTTTAAAGGGAGGACGTCATATGACGTCCTCCCAGAACGAGAGTATCCTCCGCCCGCCGTCAATTGACAGTGGGCGGGGGACAAGTGGTTAATATTGTTAAATAAAGGAGGGTAGTTTGCTTGATATAACGTTTTATATGAAGGTGTAATCTGAATACCTAGGTATCTGAACGAATCCGTGTGCCAATTGAATGAGAAATTGTCCTTAAGTGAAGATATTAAGGCTGGGGGAATGTTGATTGGTAAAGCCGAGCACTTAGATAGGTTTACTCCTAGACCTGTCAAGTCATGGAAGACGTCCAGGGTTTTAGTTAGATTAGGTAGGGAAATAAGAGGTCAGTTATGAATAGAAGGACGTCATCCGCATATAGACTCAGTTTGTATTCTTTGGATCCCTTAAGATAACCTTTTATATCTGTATTGTTTCTGATTGCGCAGGCGAGGGGTTCTATTGCGAGGGCAAAGAGTAGTGGGGAGAGTGGACAACCCTGTCTGGTACCTTTAGTCAGGGGAAAAAAGTCAGAGTTGTTGCCTGGGAGTTTGATACTTGTTTGTGGTTTGTGATAAAGAGCTTTAAAGCCATGTAGAAATTCATTGTTGATGCCGTATTTGGGGAGAAGAGTGTCAAGATATGACCAGCAAACGCTGTCGAATGCTTTGTGCATATCAAGACCAAGAAGCAGTGTGGGTTTGAAATGAATGTTGGAGTCTTGAATGATATTTGTGGTCAGTCGTATGTTGTCTGTAATTTGTCTGTTGGGAATGAAGCCTGTTTGATCAGGGTCAACTAATGGGGAGATAACGGGCGGATAATCTGTCTGCTAATACAAGGCCGAATATTTTTAAGTCGTTGTTAATAACCGATATTGGGCAGTAGTTTTGAGGGGTGGAGTGATCTTTATTTGGTTTGGGAAGTAAGGACATGTTAGCCAAAATCATCTCGGGTGGGAATTGGCCACCCTGTAAGATATTATTATACAGTTTAGTAAGGTGTGGGGTAATGGTAGAGGAATTTTTTTATAGTAAGATGTGGAATAGCCGTCAGGGCCTGGGGCTGTGGATATTTTTAATGTTCCTATGATTCTGTTAACTTCTATCTCTGAACAAGGGGCATTGAGAGATTCAATTTGATCTCTAGTAAGAGTGGGTAACTTAATGTTATTAAGCCAGTCTAAGGAGGACTGTTTTGGGGATGTTTTTGGTGAGGGCAGAAGATTTTTATAGAAGTCTGAGAACAATTTCATGACTTCTTTGGGATGGGATACCAAATTACCAGAAGGGTTCCTTAATTTATAGGTGTGTGGGGGTTTCATAGATTGATTTAGCTTTTTAGCGAACATGGTGGAATATGAATTGCTGTTGAGTAAGAATCTGGCTTTAGACCATCTGAGAGCTTTTTCAGTATCTGATGTTAATAACGTGTCTAAGGTAGTGCGTTTCTCTTGAATCTGTTTAAGTAGGTCACTAGATGGGTTCTGGTTGTTTCTATGATATAAGTGATTTAGATCTTTTGTTAGGGACCTAATATCTGCAAGTTTGGATTTATTGTTGATTGAGGCAATATTTATCAGGTGACCTCTCATTACCGCTTTATGCGCCATCCATATAGTTGTAGGGGACATGTCTGGTGCTACGTTATGTGCAAAATATTGTTCATGGTGAGATAGAATTTGTTGGTTGCTTGAAGGATCTGTGAGCAAAGAATCATTTATTCGCCATGAGTGTGATGTGTTGGCTAGACCTATTCCTGAGGTGTCAAAGGAAACTATGTGGTGATCGGACCAAGGACATGGATGGATATCTACTTTAGAGGAATTGGTAAGTAGGATTGGGGTGCAAAAGATGTAATCAAGACGAGCGAAGCTATTGTGCGGATGGGAGTAGTATGTGTAAGATTTGGATCCGATGTTATGGGCTCTCCAAGTGTCTACTAATTGATGATTATATAGTGATCTGTTCAAGGATTTGGGGAAAGCTTTCGAGGATTTCTATCTAGAGCTGAGTGAGCATCTAAATTGAAATCCCCACCCACTATTAAATGTGCGGAGTGATAATTGTCTAGAGTATCAAAAAATTTGATGAAAAAGTTTGACTGGGCATCGTTGGGAGCATAAATTGAGGCAATGGTGATAGAACGTCCTTTAATTGAACCTTTCAAGATCAAGTAACGACTGTCTGGATCTTTAAATATATTTTGAATCTCGAAAACCACAGAGTTTCTAATGAATATAGCAGCACCTCTAGATTTTGTGTTATAAGTAGTGCAATAAAATTGGCTGTAACTTTTGTCAAAAAATTTAGGGTGTTTGTCTGTTGCAAAGTGAGTTTCCTGCATTAAAATTATATCCGCTCCTAATCTTTTGTAGTGGCGAAAGGCCTTCTTTCTCTTGTGAGGAGAATTAATGCCCTGGGCGTTGTGAGAAATCACTCTAAGACCCATTGTATTGGTATTAAAGGGCGATGGTGGTTATGAGGAAATGGCAGTGGGTCACAAGGCCCAGGTTTAAGTATGTAGCCAAATCGGAGTGGAATTAGTAATATGATTATCGCCATTAAAATTAAAAGTGACAGACTACCTGAGATATAGGCGGGACTAGCAAACATTGTATTGCCATTTGTATCTTTGTATATATAATATATCAAGATATACATCCGTATCCAGCATAAGTATTTTCTAGATGACCTTTTTATGTTGAATAACATTTTGTACCTATACAATAGAACCATGGGGAATAAGGTTCCTGAGTAATAGAACATTAGAACTGGTAAACTTATAGAAAATAACGGTACTGTATTGTACAATGACATTCCATAATAATGTTTTAAGTAAGGTAAAGAGAGTTTGTTCGACCTTTTCAACATTTTGTAGAGATAGAGTGTTTTAGTATGACTATGAGAATTAACTTTTATAGTTTGGGGGTCAGGGTGAGAAGCACTTCCTGACCAAAAATAATATTGATGTGGACAATACTGTCCATTACTCACAAATAGATCCTCCACATTTAAAATAAAGGATAGCAGGATCAGTTGCAGAGAAGTATCTACCAGTTGAACCATGCTTTTTGAGTTCTTTGTGAGTGGGGGGACAAACTAACGGAGGCGGAGCACATCAGCCTTAGCGAGGATGCTATAAACAAAACAGTTTTTATATAAGTGCATGCTGTTACATATATTAATAAGAAATTAGCATACGAAACAGTATAGAAAATGAGCAAGAAAAAATGCTAGATATACAATATCGTATAGAAGGAACTATGTTAATACCAACCCGGTACCATTTAATCGTGTGGTACAGCTGTTTACTATGATCAGACAATCCAACCTCAAACATTTAGAACTGTAAAAGTGGTACTTTGAACCTTACAAAAGGGAGAAAAAAAAAAGGGAAAAAAAAGGGGGGGGGGAAGGAAAAAAGTAAGGTTTTTTCAAAAGAAGGAGGGTAAGATTTGGGCCACAATTGTGAGCCATCTTTATCTTCAAGCGTCTAAATTTCTGAATGATGGTCGCCATCTCCTTTGATCTCGAAGCGTGGCTGGGGTGGCCCAGATAGGTGAAGTGTGAGGAGTTGCAGAAGGTCTTGTATTTGTTCCCGGATCTAAAAGACCTAACTTCACAAGGAGATCTTTGCCTTCTGAGGTGTTGAATACTGTATAGGTTGTGCCGTTGTGTGGCACTGTCAACTTAAATGGAAAACCCCACCGGTATCTAATATGAGCTGATTGTAATACTGAAGTTATCTCCTTCATTTTGCGTCTCCTTTCCAGGGTAGCTTGTGAGATATCTGGAAATATTTGGATTTTGGTGCCCTCCAATTCTATGTTATGCATATTTCTGGATGCTCTTAATATGTTTTCCTTAGTGATAAAATCTTTTAAGCATAGAATGATGTCACGAGGAGGTTTGTCTGGGGGTGGTTTAGGACGCAGGGCCCTATGAATTCTGTCACACGCAAATGAGGATGGGGGTGATTCCGGGAGGAGATTGTGGAATAGTTTAGATACTGCAGGCATCAGTTCAGTGACTGATTCTGGAATACCACGAATCCTTAGGTTGTTTCTTCTGTTTCGATTGTCCAAATCTTCCACTTGCGATTGTAAGTATGTGTAGTTTTCAGCTAAAAGTTCAAAGTCCTTTCTAAGATCATTGTGCGCAAGTGAGAGCTTGTCGTGTTTGGTTTCTAGAATATCGGTGCGACCTCCCAGGGTTGCTTTTTCTTGTGTGAGTGTGTTTGTTGTTTTTTGGAGTTCACACTGTATCTTGTCTACAAGTTTTTCGTAGATTTTGGTTAAGCTGGAGTCCAAATCGGATTTTGTGATCTGAGAGGAGAGATCACTGTTGTGCGTGGAAGCAGATTTCTGCTGAGGAACACTGGCCTCGGGACTGTGACATCATACGGGGGCGGGGTCAGCGGTGGCATCACCTGGTGACCACGCCCATGCCAATATAAGTGGGCGCTCTCCGCTGCCAGAGCATTGTAGCGGCGGACAGCGACGAGGCAACATCGGGCGAAGAGAAGAGGGAAGAAGGCGACGATGAAGCCCGGGACCCCGCTAGCAAAAGAGCTGGAAGAAGATAGCGGGGCGCCCGGCAGAAGGCAGAAAGAACCAGAGATCGTGGAGAAGGCACCGGAGAGCGGGAGAAGAACCGGAGAGCGCGGAGACGACACCGGAGAACAGAACAAGAGACCCCGAAGTCGGAAGAAGGCAACGACGAAGCCCGGGACCCCGCTAGCAAAAGAGCTGGAAGAAGATAGCGGGGCACCCGGCAGAAAGACCCCCGAAGATGATGAGGAAGCCCGGGACCCCGCTAGCAAAAGAGCTGGAAGAAGATAGTGGGGCGCCCGGCAGGAAAACCCCCGGATCTGCCTAATAAATTACTTTAAAAACCTGTGTTATGTTTTTTATTGACTTTTTTTCCACCAGGTGAATGGGTAGGAGTACGATGTACCCCATACTCATTCACATAGGGTGGGGGCCGGTATCTGGGGGCCCCCTTATTAAAGGGGGCTCCCGGATTCCGAAAAGCCCCCCGCCCACAGACCCTGACAACCGGCGGCCAGGGTTGTCGGGAAGAGGCCCTTGTCCCCATCAACATGGGGACATCCTCCCCATGTTGAGGGCATGTGACCTGGTACGGTTCAGGAGGGAGGGGGGGGCGCTCTCTTGTCCCCACCTCTTCCCCTGCGGCCTGCCAGGTTGCGTGCTATGATAAAGGGTCTGGTGTGGATTTTTAGGGGACTCCACGCTATTTTTTTTTTTAAGTTGGCGGGGTTCCCCTTGAAATCCATACCAGACCTGAAGGGCCTGGTATGGATTTATAGGGGGACCCCCACGCTATTTTATTTTTTAAGTTCACATAGGGTGGGGGGCCGGTATCTGGGGGCCCCCTTATTAAAGGGGGGCTCCCGGATTCCGAAAAGCCCGCCGCCCACAGACCCCGATAACCAACGGCCAGGGTTGTCTGGAAGAGGCCCTTGTCCCCATCAACATGGGGGCAGGGTGCTTTGGGGTGGGGGGGCCACAGGTCGCCCCCCCTGCCCCAAAGCACCCACCCCCCCATGTTGAGGGCATGCGGCCGCTCTCATCCCCCCCTCTTCCCCTGCGGCCTGCCAGGTTGCGTGCTCGGATAAGGGTCTGGTATGGATTTTGGGGGGAACCCCACACCGTTTTTTCGGCTTAGGGGGTTTCCCCTTAAAATCAATACCAGACCTAAGGGCCTGGTATGCTCCTGAAGGGGAACCTATGCCGGTTTTATCATTAAAATTTGGTGAGGAGTTCCCCTTCATGATTCATACCAAACACGGGACAGCGAGGCTGCCGAGAACCAGCGCGATGCCATCTCGCTGGAGATATTCTCGGCCAGCTAGTCGCCTCTAGGACACTACTTGAGCAGCTGCTTCACGCTCAGGTCGTGTCCAAGTTGCCTCGCAAAGTCGCGCTTTCCCTGTGTCAGCCGGCACACGAGTCGCCCCGCGAGTCGGATCCGCTTCATCCGACTTCCCGGGCGACCTCTATTCAAATCAATGGGCTCCCATAGGGAACTATTCATTTTCAATAGAGCGCCGCTGACATTTGTATTTACTATAACAGTGCGCCGATGTGCGCCGCTGGTTCCTGCGCCAAGTGAAGGAGTTATCCGGCGCACCAATTAAGGTTAGAACCAGCGCAGTGCACTGTTATTAGTAAATCAGCCTCAGTGTGTTCCCAGTTGGGGTGTCTTGAGGGAGTGACAGTGCACGTCGCAGTGACTCTGCGACCCAGCCATACAGAAACGCTTACTCACAGAACCCGACTTGACCCTGACGAAAGCCACTGACCTTGCTACAGTCATCGAGTTGGCTACACGGGACGCCACCCTACTGAAGGCACCACCTGAAACTCCTGCAAGCCAGGGAGAGGAAATATTCCACTCTGCTATCACCCGACACCCAAGACGGCCGTCCCCAAATCAGCCTAAACCTCGCCACCCTAATTCTTCTGTCTCTAGGACAGTGACTTGCTTCCGTTGTGGTAACACTACTCACAGTGCACCTGCTTGCAAGTTCAAGGATGTTGTTTGTTTTCTTTGTGGAAAGACTGGCCATATTGGGCCTGTTTGCTGCAGCATACGCTCCCCGAACACTACTACAAAAGTGAGATGTAAACAGACATTTCATATGGATACTGACAATAACGGCTCCAGCTCTGATGATTGCATGTTGGACTGTTTCGGGTAGCTGGGAGTACTCCTGCGATAAAAGTGGATGTCACACTCAATGGCTGTCCTGTCTCCATGGATGTTGATACAAGGGTGGCTGTGTCTGGCATCGGGTCTGTCCCTACCGTTTCAACCTACAAATCTCACACTACAAACCTACTGCAAAGAACTACTACAGCCCTTGGGTTATGTGAAACCCCTTGTTACATTAGGCAACCGCAGTCAAACTCTATGTTGTCAATAAAGGAGGTCCTCCGCTGTACGGTAGGGACAAGGTCAAAGCCCTGGGCATGCCTCCTCTTGCCATTGCCCAATGTACATTGCTTCCTGAGGTAGAGCATTGGGTGGAATCCCTGAAGTCACGCTTTAAGTTTTTTTTTTGAGAACTCTCTGGGCACAGTAAAAGGAAAAATGGCCCACCTCCTCTTGAAGCCTGGTGCTAAACCTCATTTTTATAAGGCAAGATCAGTACCTTTTGCCTTGCGAAAGAAAGTGGAAGCAGAGCTGGACCACCTATTGGCTGAAAAGATCATAACTAAAGTTGATAGAAGTGAATGGGCATCGCCAATTGTGCCTGTCAAGAAAAAGAATGGAGACATTAGAATTTGTGGAGATTTTAGGGTTGCCCTGAACAACCAACTTCTTGTGGATCAGTATCCATTGCCTCGACTTGAAGATCTATTTAGCTCACTGGCTGGGGGGCAAAAGTTTACAAAAATAGACTTAAAGCAAGCTTACCTGCAACTGAGGGTACACCCAGATTCACGCCATCTGTTGACCATTAACACCCATAAAGAATTATTCCAATATAACCGCATGGTTTTTGGCATAGCCCCAGCTCCAGCCATCTGGCAGCGAATCATGGATGAGGTCCTGGCAGGCATACCTTTCACTCAATGTCTACTAGATGACATGCTCATCACTGGTCCCACTGATGAAGAACACAGAAAGAATGTTGAGAGACTCCAAAGGTATGGTTTACGTTTCAATCTTTCAAAATGCGAATTTCTAAAGTCTCGACTGGAATTTTGTGCCCACACTGTGGACCGACATGGGTTACACACTACTGAAGAAAAGGTTAAAGCCCTTACCCATGCCCCTACTCCCCGGAATGTCACACAGCTCAGGTCCAACCTTGGCCTCCTAAATTACTACCATTGTTTCTTGCCGAACCTAGCACACCAGCTTTACCCAGAACATTGCTTACTGGATGCAAGAGCTAAATGGATATGGACAGCCAAATGTGAAGAAGCTTTTCGGCTTTCTAAAGAACTCATTCTGTCTTCTCTTAGCTTGTGACGCCTTGCCTTATGGGCTGGGTGCTGTGCTTTCCCATGTCATGCCAGATGGCACAGAGCGCCCCATTTCTTTTGCCTCCAGGTCTTTAACCTCAGCAGAACAAAACTAGATAGACAAGGAAGCTTTGGCCATTGTATGGGCCACCAAAAAATTGAATACGTATATCTATGGTCGGAAGTTCACACTTATCACTGACCACAATCCTCTGTTGTCAATACTGAACCCTCAGAAAGGAATTTCTACAACAACTGCATATCGCTTACAAAGGTACACTTTATTATTGGGAGCTTATACTTATTTTATCAGAAACCGCTCCCATGATGCCCATGGAATTGCAGATGCATTTTCCAGATTGACAATTAGAGACCACTCACTAAGAGACGTACACATAGTGGAAATACACAGACCGAAATCCTGCATGTCCACCTCCCGAATTGCCAGACATACAGTCACAGATCCTTTACTGTCTCAGATATTCTCATATGTTCAGGCTGGATGGCCAGAGAAAGTCCCAGGTGAATTTCATCCGTACTTTGCCAGAAAATGTGAGCTTGTGACTAATGCTGGTTGCCTACAGTGGGGCAACAGAGTGATTATACCTCAGTATTTGCAACCAACCATGCTAAGGATACTGCATGAGGGCCATCCTGGCGTGGTGCGCATGAAGCAGCGAGCCCGGAGCTATGTTTTGTGGCCAAAAATGGACACAGCAATTGAAGATTATGTGGCTCAATGTCCTGGGTGCTGTCAAGCTCAGCGACCCCAAAAGAAAGGAGCCCTGCTACCTTGGCCATGGCCGACAGACGCGTTGTCAAGACTCCATCTCGATTTTGCTGGCCCAATCCAGGGTAAAATGTATTTGATCGTGGTAGATGCACATTCAAAATGGCCGGAGGTTTTTCAAATGCCTTCTGTTACCTCAGCTGCTAGCATTCTAGTCTTAAGGAAGCTCTTTGCTCAATATGGCTTGCCAACAGCCATAGTCTCGGACAATGGGACTCAATTTACATTGCATGAGTTTCAATCCTTCCTCAGTGGCTTGGGCATCCAACACTACAAAACAGCTCCTTATCATCCAGCCTCGAATGGGCTGGCAGAACGGTTTGTGCAGACGTTTAAGAAGCACTTACTGTCCACTCTGGACCAGGTCGGACTGTCAGAGGAGAAGCTTCTGGAGTTCTTGACCATGTACCAAACACAAAACGCTACTACTGGGCTGTCCCGAGCTTTTCTTATGTTTGGCAGGCATCTCCGCACCAAACTGGATTTAGTTTGTCCACAGGAACAGTCACCAACACCTCCTCCGCCAGGCCATCCTGGATTCCGTGCTGGTGATCGTGTATGGTTTCGGAATTACAGAGTTTTGCCTCATTGGCTTCCTGGCATTATTGACAGACCTCTTGGACAACGAATGTACCTTGTACGCCTGGAGAATGGCGTTTGTGTTCGAAGACACCTTTCGCAATTGAGAAAGCGCATTTGCCTGCCAGTAGAAACAAACCCGACCTCTCTTTCTACCCAACCACCAGAGTCAACTCAGGGTATGATCCCACAAGTTTACAACCAACCCATGAGGCGGTTGGTGACCATATTCCTGAAGAGCCCGGACATGTGCCTGGAGTTACAGAGACTGATTTGTCTGTTGGACACCCACTGACACCTCCAGAACCTTTGACAGCCTCTACCCCTACTAGTGCTGTGCCACTTCGTAAGTCTGCCCGCCAAAGACATCAAACTCCTCTTTGGAAAAGCACTGAAATCTTACGGTACACTTTGGAGGTCAGGAAACAGAGACAAAGGGCACATAATGTGATTTGGGAGCCACAGAACTGAGTTGGAGATATTATTTGCTGAACTGATCCTGCTTGCCTTGTTATTTTATGTGCTGAGTATTTTCTGTGTTGAGTATTTTGTTCTCTTGTTATGTTTTTTTTTTTCTTATGGGAAAAATAGGAAATGTGATGTTGGTGCTGGATCATTGTGACCCTTCACCCTTTTCTCCTGATGCATGCTGGGGGAGGGGCTGTACCAGGAAGTAAGTTAGTGTGTGTGGGGGACTGGGAAGCCACAGCATGATACACAGAAGGGATTACATCTGGTAATGACAGAAGCCTGTTGTATTAGGACTCCATGTAACAAAGTCATCATGTTTTGAGTGAGTAATAAACCCTCTCCATGGTTAAGAAGTTAATCCGGCCTGTGAGTAACTTGCTGAGCAGATACTGGCAGCATTGCTAGCAGCACCCTGAGAGACCCCATGTCTAAGGGACATAACATGTTCCCTGGGTGTGTTCTAACGGTGTGGGGGCTGGGCTCACTGGGACAACACAGAGATCGCTGTTCCTGATCACTAGGAACAGCAGATCTCCATGTTGTCCCATCAGATTGGGGATCTGTCTTGTTTAGGTGGCCGGTGGCCGGATGACATTGAGTCTATAGGACCCACACGCGTGCCCCCCGTGGCGCACATCGGGCGCCTCCAGCGGCGTGCGTGCGCCCACAGTATCTATTGAATGAAACGACATACAGGTTCTTTGTTTCATGTAATAGAGCCGCCTTGCCGCAGTATATGTGACACGTACCTTGGAGGTGAGCCTGACGTGCAGAGGGAGACCTCTCGTACAGCCCTGGCCCTGGAGTCACTGGAGTTGAGACAGTGACCATAGGAGCACAGTGAGGTATGAGTGCCTGCAGAGTTCTCTTGGCTGGAGATGATGGCAGCTGAGCAGGAACCGACTTAAGTGCTGTGGATGCAGGATACAGGATGCAGGTGCGCTGTGGATGCAGGTCAGCGGATGCAGGTCAGCAAATGCAGGTCAGCGGATGCAGGAGTGCTGAGGGGCAACAGATGCAGATGCACTAAAGATGCAAGACAGCAGGCAGGAGAAGGGTTAGGTAAGCCAGGTCATACACAGCGGATCAGTCAGCAGAGACAGCAGGCAAGGGATGGTCAGAGTTCAGGCCAGGTTGGTAACGGGGAATAAGGCAGACAAGAAAACAGAGCAAGGTTAAGGAAGCCAAGGGTCAGGACAGAAGACAGCAGAGAGGTCAGGAAGCCGGGTCAGTATTAGATCAGGTGCTCTATCAGCTGAGAGCTGAAATGTAAACAAAAGAATGCCGGCAATAGAAAATTCAGAAAAAAAAACAGCTTGGGCCCCCCCAATTCATACCAGACCCTTCAAGTCTGATATGGATTCTAAGGGGAACCCCACACTAAAATAAAAAAAAACGGCATTGGGTCCCCCCAGAATCCATACCAGACCCTTATCTGAGCATGCAGCTTGGAAGGCCAGCAAAGCGGGGACAAGCGAGTGCCCCCCTCCTAAACCATACCAGGCCACATGCCCTCAACATGGGGGGTGCTTTGGGGCAGGGAGGCTCTGTCCTCCACCCCAAAGCACTTTGTCCCCATGTTGATGGGGACAAGGGCCCCTTCCCCACAACCCTGGGCTTTGGTTGTGGGGGTCTACAGGTGGGGGGCTTATCAGAATCTGGAAGAAATCTTTAACAAGGGGGACCAGAGATCCTGCCCTCCCCTGCCCCAAAGCACCCCCCCATGTTGAGGGCATGGGGCCTTGTTCAGGAGGGGGCGTTCGCTTCCCCCCCCCCTTCCTGGCCTACTGGGTTGCATGCTCGGAAAATGGTCTGGTATGGATTTTTTTTCCAGAATTCTCTATTGCCAGGATTTTTTTATTTACATTTTAGCTCTCAGCGGGGAAGCCTGCTGACAGCTGATAAGTCATCGGCTGTTACGGACGCGCTCCCAAAATTTGAAAACGAATAATCAAAACGGATTTCAACAAAATGTGTTACTATTTAATTCGGAGAGAAACAAATTGCACATGTCTACTCCTGTTTTTGCATTGTTTGTAGGTGCGGTTTTACCTTGTTTCCCCAAAAATAAGACCTACCCTGAAAATAAGAGCTACTATGATTTTCCAGGATGGCTGCAATATAAGCCCTACCCGGAAAATTAGATCTAGTTTAAAGTGGTTGTAAAATCCTATAATCCACTCTATTACAGTATTTTATAATGTACAATGTGTGTGTTTCTGTAATATTATTGTGCCAAATTTCTTTACAGTACCGCTCTGCGCTCACCTGACCTCCCGCTGCTCTCCTCCTCTTCTCCCGGCTGTCAGCGGGGGATCTCAGCCCCTCCTCCATCTGCACTGCACAGAGTGAGGAAGAGAGCTCTGGCAGGTCACGTAATTGCCCATCGGCGCCCATGGGTGCTATATCAAAGGTATTTAGCACAATAATATTACAGAAATACACACATAGTACATTATATAATACTGTTTTAGAGGATTAGAGGATTTTACAACCACTAACTCGGTTCACACTGGGGATTCCTAAATTCATAATGCTAAATGCTAATGACTCCTAAGCTGACAGGCAGGGAGCAAAAGGGGGCGAGAAGACAGGGGGCACAGGAAATGGCAAATACACATTACATGATTAGACCTACCCTGAAAATGAGCCCTACGGTGTCTTTTGTTGCCACAATTAATATAAGACCCGGTTTTAATTTCGGGCAACATTAATAAATAAAGTTTAAATAGTTTTATCCAGAGAGCACAATTTGTGGTCCTCTTTTATCTTTTTATGACTGGATACATTAATCTGAGCCCGCAACCTGCATTATAGCCAATCCCAGCTTACATACAAAAAAAGGAAGTTAATGCTGTCACACCTAAGGTCCATATAAAAATGTAAGAACTTGTCAATAGGTATCTGTGGGGGTGGATGTTCATGCATAAATTGGGATTTACAGTATTTTTGGGAAGATGGACTTTCAATTTTTTTTCACGGATTGACCTATGAATTTTCTCACAGTTTTTATTTACACATGCATTTTAGAACATTTATTGTGCACTTGTGGCACTTTGTAATATGTTAATTACATAATTTGAATATCATTCTTTGTATTTATTTCTGCTGATTATTCAGTAATTTATGATTATACTTTTTTGCGTGTAGCATGGAACAATTTTGATATACACATAACCTGCTTTACAGCAGTGTAGTCGTGTAAATGTAATAGTAGGATTTTTAAAACAGCTTACCTGTAAAATCCTTTTCTTGGAGTACATCACGGGACACAGAGCAGCATAGTCATTACTATGTGGGTTATATAGAATTACCTTCAGGTGCTGGCACTGGCAACTTCCAAAACAGGAAGTACCCTCCCCTATATAAGCCCCTCCCATCCGGGAGTACCTCAGTTTTGTAGCAAAGCAATACGTGTCCCCAAAAGAGGGGTGGGAGCTCTGTGTCCCGTGATGTACTCCAAGAAAAGGATTTTACAGGTAAGCTGTTTTAAAAATCCTACTTTCTTGTTCATACATCACGGGACACAGAGCAGCATAGTCATTACTATGTGGGACGTCCCAAAGCAATGCCAAATGAGGGGGGGGATACACCATACATAAGCTGGGCGCCATCAGGCATGAGGATCTTTTGCGGCCTGCAACACACTGCGCCCAAAGGCGACATCCTTCTGACTTTTAACGTCCACCTGGTAGAACCTAGTAAACGTGTGTACTGAAGACCATGTTGCGGCCTTAAAAATTTGAGCCAGGGAGGCCTGGTGATGCACTGCCCATGAAGTTCCAACTGCTCTCGTGGAGTGCGCCCTAACTTTGAACGGAGGCGGTCTACTTCTCAAGCCATAGGCTTGTATTATGACCTGTCGAATCCACTTGGCTAAAGTAGATTTTGATGCTGCCTGACCCTTTCTGGGGCCTTCCGGCAGAACAAACAAAGAATCCGTTCTACGAATCTGAGCAGTGGCTTTTAGATAAGCTTTAACTGCTCTTACTACATCCAAAGAATGCAATAACTTTTCCTCTACCGAGCTTGGTTTGGGGAAAAAAGAAGGAAGAACCACATTCTGGTTCAAGTGAAACCTCGATACCACCTTAGGAAGAAAGGCTGGGTGAGGGCGTAATACTACTCTGTCCTTATGAATAACCAGATATGGCTCCTTACAGGACATGGCGGCTAATTCCGACACTCGTCTAGCCGAGCATATGGCTACTAAAAATATCAATTTTCTGGTGAGTAGAACCAAGGAAATGTGCCGCAAAGGTTCAAATGGCTGCTTCTGCAGAACCGACAGAACCAAATTTAGATCCCATGGGCATATGGGAGCTTTAATCGGTGGAATAATACGAGTCACCCCTTGCATAAAGGATTTGACAAGTGAATGCATAGCCAGGGGCCTTTGAAATAGTATTAATAAGGCCGAAACCTGGCCCTTGATAGTACTTAAGGCAAACTTCCTGTCTACAGCCCACTGCAGGAAGTCCAGAATTCTGCCTATAACGTACTTACGTGGATGCCATTTTCTGGCCTCGCACCAAGTGATGTACGCCTTCCAAACTCTATAGTAGATCTGCCTGGATACAGGCTTCCTGGCATTGATTATAGTTGATACCACAGAGTTAGAGAGACCTCTCTTCTTTAGGATGTGGGATTCAATAGCCAGGCCGTTAAACTTAGAGTTAGTAAGGAAGGGTGGTATATCGGTCCTTGCGAAAGCAGGTCCGGACGACGTGGAAGGGTCCAAGGACTCCCCACAGACATTTTGATGATCTCCGCGTACCAGGCCCTTCGGGGCCACGCTGGAGCCACCAGGATCACCGGCTTCTTCTCCAACCTGACTCTGCGAAGGAGTCGAGGCAACAATTGTAGCGGAGGGAATGCATATATCAGTCTGAACTGATCCCAAGGGAACACCAGAGCATCCGAGCCGCAAGCGAGGTGATCCCTTGTCCGGGAGACAAATCTGTCCACCTTTGCGTTGAATCTGGATGCTAGCAGATCTACATCCGGTGTTCCCCACCGCTGACATATTGCTCGGAAGACCTCGGGATGAAGGGACCATTCCCCTGGGCATAACTGTTGGCGACTCAGAAAGTCCGCCTTCCAATTCTCCACCCCTGGAATGAAGACAGCTGATATACATGGGACATGCTTTTCTGCCCATTCCAGGATGTGACTTACTTCCCTATGGGCTGCACGACTCCTGGTGCCTCCCTGATGATTGATATATGCCACTGCTGTGGCATTGTCTGATTGAATTCTGACAGGGGACCCTTGGAGTCTGGATGTCCAGGCTACTAGGGCGTACCGGGCTGCTCGTATCTCTAAGAGATTGATGGGCAGGGTTTTTACTACATTTGACCATCTGCCCTGGAGAGACCATTGCTCCAGTACTGCCCCCCAGCCTATAAGGCTGGCATCTGTAGTGACCACCTTCCAAGATATCGGGCTGAAGGGTTTTCCCTTCTGGAGATTCTGGGGGATCAACCACCAGCAGAGACTCTTCCGAACGGAAGGGGACAAAGCCATCGGGAAGTCTAGAGCCTGAACTTTTCCGTTCCAGGCTGACAATATGGCCCTCTGTAAATTCCTTGAGTGGAATTGGGCGTATGGCACAGCTTCGAATGATGCTACCATCTTTCCTAGCAGCCTCATGCACAGGCGTATGGACGGCTGTCTTTTTGCACAAAGCAGACGGACCAAGCCCCTCAAAGAGGATACCTTGTCTAGAGGTAAGAAAATCTTCCTCTGGTCTGAATCCAGCCGTAGCCCTAGATATACCAGGTTTTTCACTGGCTGTAGGGCTGACTTGTCCAGGTTGATGACCCAACCGTGAGATTCTAGATACTTGATTGTATCGGCAATTACCACTTCTAGCTTGGCAACTGAGTGGTCCATCAACAACAGGTCGTCTAGGTATGCCATTATCGTTACACCTCGTGTTCTTAGATCGGCCAACAGTGGGGCCAGAATTTTTGTGAACACTCGTGGTGCTGTGGCCAGACCGAATGGTAAGGCTCTGAACTGAAAATGGCGCCCTTCTACTGCAAAGCGTAGAAATTTTTGATGACCTGGAAAGATGGGAACATGCAAGTAAGCATCTTTGATGTCGATCGAGGCTAACCATTCCTCCCCTTGTAGGGCAGCGGTGACCGATCGGATCGACTCCATCCGGAAAGACCGGACGTTTAGAAATTTGTTTAGACTCTTTAGGTCCAATATGGGTCTTATGTCCCCGTTTGGCTTCGGGACTGTGAAAAGGTTTGAGTAGAAACCCAACCCCCACTCTTCCATAGGAACCTCCATAATTACTCCTTGGAGCAATAGTTGTTCTAACGCCAATAGGAGAGACCCTCTTTTCAGAGGGTCTCTTGGCATGCCTGACCACATAAAATGGGAAGGAGGAGACTCTTTTAACTCCAACTTGTATCCCAGAGTTACTGCGGAGAGCACCCATCTGTCTTTGATCGTCTCCCGCCAGGTCTCTGCGAACAACTGAAGTCTTCCCCCCACCCGTTTGAGTGGGGGCAGCCCTTCATAGGCTTGACTTGGAGGCTGGTTTAGTACCCCTTCGGATCCAGGGTTTCTTATTACCCTGTGACTGTCCCTGATTTTTACCCCCTGAGTTTGACTGAGGAGGCCGTCGGAACTGCTTAGTAGCAGACGTCGCAGGGATAGGAGAGGTAGTCCTCTTAAAAGATGGACCCCTAGACCTCTTTTTACTCGGTAAGAGAGTACTTTTACCACTGGAAATCTTCTGGATATACTTATCCAGGTCCTCGCCAAAAAGGCGTTCCCCATGAAATGGGAAGCTAACTAAGAGCTTCTTACAGGGAGCTTCAGCAGACCAGTTTTTGAGCCACAGAAGCCTATGCATATGTACCAAAGACAGCGTGAGGCGGGAGGCCTGATGGATAGAATCCTTGATGGCGTCAACTGCAAAGCATAATGCTCTAGGCAGATCAGCCAGAGCCTGGGCCTGCTGGTCTGGCAAATCCCTCAGGACCATTTTCATTTGATCCTTTAAAGCTTGGCAGACCCCAATAGCTGCCACTGCTGGCTGTGTAACAGCCCCTGCTGTGGAAAAAGCAGATTTTAATAAAGATTCCAATTTTTTATCCACTGGATCTTTGAACATTTGACCATTATCTACTGGACATGTCAGTGATTTGTTCACAGAAGAGATGGCTGCATCCACCGTAGGAACATTCCATCTCTGGGTGAACTTTTCCTCCATGGGATAGATCACCGGAAATTTTTTAGGCGGAACAAATAGTTTATCAGGATGTTCCCAGTCCTGGTATATAAGTCCTTCCAGTAATGGATGTATTGGAAAGGAGCAATTAACCTGGGGAGCTTTTAGCGACCCCAATGAGGAGACAGCAGTAGTTGATGGTTCAACAAGAGGCATTTTAAATGCAGATCGAACCATGTCAGTTAGGGTCTGGACCCACAATCTTTCAGTCTGTGATGCTGAAAATGGTTCATCTACTGTCGATTCCTCAAAAACAGAGTTAACCTCCTCCTGATCCCCTTCAGGTAGGTCGGTCCCTTCCTGGGACTGTTGCTCTGCCAACAGGCACTCTAATGGAGGTGATGGAGATCTGGCGCGCTTTCTTTCCTGTAGAGAAGAAGCGATCAATGCTGCCAATCTCTGCTCCAATCCCTCCAGAGTTGAGGAAAAAACCTCCTCTGTTATATATGCAGGAGCAGGTGGACTGAGGACAGCCGCAGTACCTGGCACTCCCGGGGGTTCCTTATGGGTATTAACCTCTGATTTCTCAGGGGAGGAGGGTGCAGATGACTGCTCCAGATCCTCAGAGCCCGATGGAGACCCCCTACACTTCCTGAGAGGTATATCTCTGAGTTTTTTAGGTGGCATATTCCTTAGTTAAAAGCTGAGGTATTCCAGCCGCAATACACCCCTTACTGAAATAGTCTAATGCAATTTTGCTGCTATGTACATCAGTGGGTGTCTACTAATGCGTCTTTCTGGGGATGCCTGTATCAACCGCCCGCTGTAAGCCCCTATACCATGCTACCAGCTCCTTTTCATGCTCTGTGTCCATAGCAAGCAGCGTGGACTGAGTCCTTTTATCTTGCTGGGACGCCCGCACATGCGCAGAAGCGCTGGGCGCACAGAGCGCGTCATCCGCCAGGCTCCGCCCCCTTTTTTGAAGCTAAATCTTTTAAAAAGAAAGCGTGTGTGCGCGTGCGCGCGTGCACGTGTGCGCTCTTGGCGCCATGTAGGGAGAGGAGCCAGGGTCCCTGTTTCACCAGGACTCGGGATGGAAGGGAACTACTTGGCAGCATGACAGAGGAATGCAGCTTCCCTGATAGAGAGCTCACTCATCTGCCTGGACTTTCACCATGGAAGGAAATAGTCCCAAGAAAAAAGACGTTCCACAGCGGCCTCTAGTGGACAAACACAGGTACCGCACTTTTGTCTTTTTTTTTTTTTTTTTTTTTTTTTTAAAACCTCCTTTATGAAAAACATTTCCAGGTTTACAGTTTTTAAAACTTCCTTTATGAAAAAACATTTCTAGGATTTCTTAGGCATATACAGCTATTAGCGGGAATACCTTTTAGGTAACAGGCAGAAAGACATATTAGGCTTGGGGGTCCCCTCAATAGAACCAAGTTCCTGAGGGGCCCCCACTTACCTTTTCCCCGCCGCAGGACTTTGTTTGGTCCACAGAAGCCCAAACTTCACCTTTCACGGCAGGCATTGTACTAGACCTTCAGGGACCGGGTTCCCAAGTATTCCACTCCCCTGGACCTGTATAGCACCCTGCACAGATAGCCTCTTGGTTTTGGGTATGACCAGAGCTCTGGATCCCAGGGTCCAGCCCTCCTAAGAGAGGCATTACAGGCAAAACCTTGCTCTTCTCTGCAAGGCCCGGGTACCGACCGTTTAGCTATGAAGCTTTTTTGGTCGGATCCGGAATTGCTTTCTAAGGCCCAGAGAACCTGTACACAAGCCCAGATGAATACATGTTAACCTTGGCCAACACCTTAGACACTGGCAAAAAACTGAGGTACTCCCGGATGGGAGGGGCTTATATAGGGGAGGGTACTTCCTGTTTTGGAAGTTGCCAGTGCCAGCACCTGAAGGTAATTCTATATAACCCACATAGTAATGACTATGCTGCTCTGTGTCCCGTGATGTATGAACAAGAAATTAAGCTTTCCGTAAAATAGGACTTTCGAATCAACAATATAGCTTATTTTACCAAAGAAATATAACTTTTGCAGATTCCAATGTGAAACTAAAGTACAATGAAATAATAATCAATGCTTGTCAAAATGTAAAAAAAAGGGGTGAAATATTGGTAGTGTTTCAGAACTAGTTGGTTGAAAAGTGCATGTCTTTTAGTCCCTTTTACATACTATGATCTGTGAAAACAGGTATAATGCTTCTAAATATTGCTTTATTCTAATTGATTTCTACATTCTGGAATTTAGGATGAGTAATTTAATATGGGAAGAGTGTGCTCAATGTTTATTATTTCATGTTAAATAGTTTAAACTAAACCCTGTTAAAATTATACTCAAAGAAAACTGTAATATTCAAATCGCTAGCTTAAACTGTTTGAAATACTGTACCTTTAAAAAACTATTTTAAATTGCTCTAATACACAGTTCCAAAGTAAGTAAAGCACAGTAATTGTATTACAATTTTGTGATAGGCTGTGAACAATTTTAGCAATCCAGTTTCTCATTCATAATTTGAATTCACCTTCCTAAATCAATTCTTTATTCATGTATACAGTGGACTGTGAAACTACTATTTCCAGTAATCATATTACCCTAAGTGGGTTTAGACTGCAGTGTAATCATACTTTTATATCATATTCCCTGTGATAATTAAGATTAGTAAATTACAAATTTTTGCCCTAAACCACTCTTCTTGACTCAGCCCTTTGATATTGATATTATGATCACGTAAGTATTAACCTTGTATTCTCTTTGAAGTTACTCAGATCATTTTTAAAGGCTTTCAATAAGCTGACATATCTTTTTTTCATATTCATTTATAGAACATCATAAATTTTATATGAGGATCAGTACAATAAGCTACAGAAAGTATCCTTTGTTGTGATAAATATGAGGATATGCAGGTAATCCTTAATGTATGCTATTGGTATATACCATATAAGCAGAAGTTTGTGTACATTAATTAGGTTGTATACTGTATTAACTATTACCCTTAAAGTGTGTCCCCAGTTTTTTTTTCTTTAGTAAAGAGTATGGTATGTTTAAAATATCCATCAGGTTTAAATTGATTGAAAATTAAAGGAGAAATATGTCAGACTAATTGGTTTGTGAACAGATCTGTATTGCAAATTATAAAAATAAAATAGCTTATATAGTTTAAAAAATGTATAATTTTATGCTTTGAATATGTTTACAGGTTGTAAATTGTCATAACTTTTATGGTTAAACAACTTATAATTTCTTCCATATCATATGTATAATATCCCCGATGAAGGGAATTCATTGGAACTCCTAAAATGCTTCACTAAATGTAAATATTTAAAAAAATTATATTTTTTCCTACTTATACCTTTAGCCAATTTGATACATGAAAGGCAAACTATAGTACCTGTTTTACAGGAAACTGCCTAGATAAAGCTTCAATGAGAAAAAAATACCCTGGAATACAGAGCAATTGAAGTTGAAAGTTAAACGGCTCCCTGGCCTCTGAACACCTTGTACCGTAATAGTTATGTCTTGGGTGGCTTACCTAACATTACTTCTCCTATACCCTCTATAAGTATAATGAAAATAACAATCATTTTTAAAAGCACCCATAACTGACTATGTCTACGCATAAAATAGATCAGATGTGTAGAGGTGTAGTAAGGAGTGCATTTGATTATTACAGTGCCTTGAAAAAGTATTTATACCCCTTGAAATGTAATGTTTCACATTTTGTCATGATACAACCAAAGACGTAAATTTATTTTATTGGGATTTTAGGTGATAGACCAAAACAAAGTGGCACATAATTGTGACGTGGAAGGAAAATGATAAATGTTTTTCAAATAAAAAAAAAGTGAAAAGTGTGGCATGCATTTGTATTCAGCCCCCAATTCCCCCCCCCCCGGAGTCAATACTTTGTAGAACCACCTCTCGTTGCAATTACAGCTGCCAGTCTTTTTGGGTATGTCTCTACCAGCTTTGTACATCTAGAGAGTGACATTTTTGCCCATTCTTCTCTGCAAAATAGCTAAAGCTCTGTCAGATTGGATGGATAGCGTTTCAAGTCTTTTGCAGACTCTAACAGGTTTTCTTCTAAGATTGCCCTGTATTTGGCTCCATCCATTTTCCCTTCAAGTCTGACCAGCTTCCCTGTCCCTGCTGAAGAAAAGCATCCCCACAACATGATTCTGCCACCACCATGTTTCACAGTGGGGATGATGTGTTCAGGGTGACGTGCAGTGTTAGTGTCAGGGACCTGCTGAAATGGGAAGAAGCTCCTGTGCAGAATAGGCAACAGCATCCATCCGTGCCTGTGCGCCGGCGCGGGCGTGCGCCAATTGCGTGCGCACGTGCGCGTGCACATTAGCGCTACTTGGCGACATTCAGCCTTTAAAAAGACAGCAACTGCAATGATGCATTGCTGTCTGATCTGCAGCTCTGTACCAGTAATCTGCATACCTGTTTATCTGTTACCTATACCGACCCGGCTCTGCTTGACCACCCGATATCTCCAATCCTGACCTTGGCTTGCCTTGACCTTGCTCAGTCTTCTATTGCCTACCTGCTGCCAGACCTTGCCTGTACCTCTGACCACGCTTAGTCTCCTGTATCCAACCGTCTGATTACCTGCTCCGACCCGGCCTGTCTGACCCTGCTACTGTCTGCTGCTCTGTGTTGCACCTAACCCGGCTTGTCTCACCCTGCTCCAGCTTCCTGCTGTTCCTGTACCTGCCAGCTCCTGGGTCGCTGACCTGCAACCATCCTTACTGCTGCCTACAGTTCCAGCCATCCCTGGAGGATCATCACCCTGCCACTGTGCCAGGCCACTACAACTACCTCGGGCACTTCTACCTCGCTGCGCCCTCAAACTCACTGTCCTCACTCCAGTGACTCCTGAGCCAGGGCTGTAAGAGAGGTCTCCTTCTACAAGTCAGGCTCTACTATCAGGTACGTTCTGTACTTAACAGTTAGTTTTCCACCACACATAGCTTTTTGCTTTTTGGCCAAAATGCTTAATTTTGTCTCATCTGACCAGAGCACCTTCTTCCACATGTTTGCTGTGTCCAGCACATGGCTTCTCACAAACTGCAAACGGACTTCTTATTGTGTTCCTTCAACAATGGTTTTCTTCTTGCCACTCTTCCATAAAGGCCAGATTTGTGGAGAGCATGACTAATAGTTGCCCTGTGGACAGATTCTCCCACCTGAGCTGTGGATCTCTGTGGCTCCTCCAGAGTTATCATGGGTCTCTTGGCTGCCTCTCTAATTAATGCTCTCCTTGCTCAGCTTGTCAGTTTAGGTGGACGGTCATGTCTTGGTAGGTTTGCAGTTGTGCCATACATCCATTTTCGGATGATGGATTGAACAGTGCTCTGTTAGATGTTCAAAGCTTGGGATATTTTTTTACAACCTAACCCTGCTTTAAACTTCTCCACAATTTTATCCCTAACCTGTCTGGTGTGTTCCCTGGCCTTCGTGATGCTGTTTGTTCACTAAGGTTCGCTAACAAACCTATGAGGCTTCACAGAACTGCTGTATTTATACTGAGATTAAATTACACACAAATGGACTCTTTTTATGAATTAGGTGACTTCTGGAGGCAATTGGTTACACTAGATTTTAGTTAGGGGGTATCAGAGTAAAGGGGGCTTAATAAAAATACACGCCACACTTTTCAGATATTTATTTACATAAAAAAGATTGAAAAACATTTATCATTTTTCTTCCACTTCACAATTATGTGCAACTTTGAGTTGGTCTATCACATAAAATCCCAATAAAATACATTTACATATTTGGTTGTAACATGACAAAATGTGGAAAATTTATGAATGAATATGAATAATTTTTCAGGGCACTGTACATAGATATTTTGGATAAATTGCACAACTATAAGTCTGTCCCCACATACCAGGGTTCTGGGGTTAATAGTGGACTCTGAACTGTCTTTTCAGGCCCACATCCAGTCCCTGACCAAATCATGCTGCCTCAATGTCCGCAACATTTCCAGAATTTTCCCCTTTTTAACCAATGACACTACAAAGCTTCAAAATTCACTCCCTGGTCACCTGTCGCCTTGACTACTACAATTCCCTTCTCATTTGTTAACCGTTACATAGGCTATCCCCACTTCAGTCCATCCCAAAGTCTGCTGTCTAAGGATGAGCCCGGTGTTCGTTTGCTTTTAAAACAAACCAAACATATGGGGCATTTGTGGGAAATTTGACCACCCTGGAATGCCCCATAATGCACTGCAAGATCGCAGTGCATTGGCATATGACGTTTGATGATTCACCAAAGCATGCACCTGACCTGTATGCTTTGGGCAATCACAGCGCACTCTGCTGCAAGAGCCATAATTGGCAGGATGCCTTTGGCCAATTATGGACTAAATCCATGCCCCACACTATATGAGGCTGCTTACATAGCGGTCCCGTATGGTGTGTGGATGGAGATAGATTGAGCTAGATTAGGCAGGCAGGTTAGTTAGTGGGGATGAGCCGAATGTTCGCGTGAACTTTAGAACCCTATTAAATACAATGGACTCAAACGTTCGAAATCTAAAGTGCTAATTATAAAGGCTAATATGCAAACTATTGTCCTAAAAAGTATTTGGGGACCTGGGTCCTGCCCAGGGGACATGTATCAATGCAAAAAAAAAGTTTTAAAAATGGAAATTTTTTCGGGAGCAGTGATTTTAATAATGCTTAAAATGAAAAAATAAAAGTAAAATTTTCCTTTAAATTTTGTACCTGGAGGGTGTGTATAATAGGCATGTAAAGTCGCGCTTGTTTCCTGTTCTTATGCCCCATACACACGATCGTTTTTCTTGCCATTTTTTTTCTTGCCGTTTTTCACGTCGTTTTTTTTCATGTTTCCTCTCAAGCCTGTCTTGCGTACACACGATCATTTTAAAAAACGATCAAGCAAAGCGCAGTGACGTACAACACGTACGACGGCACTATAAAGGGGAAGTTCCGTTCGAATGGCGCCACCCTTCATGTTAGTAAAGTTTGTTGAGCGACGATTCGCTCTTTTCAGTCTCGTGCTTTTCAGTCCGTGACTGCGTGACGAATGTGCTATCTCCATTACGAACGCTAGTTTTACCAGAACGAGCGCTCCTGTCTCATACTTGATTCTGAGCATGCACATTTTTTTTCACGTCGTTAAAGCATACACACTATCGTTTTTCACGTCGTTAAAAAAAACGACATGAAAAACGACGTGAAAAAAGAGAGCATGTTCGAAATTTTTAATGCCCGTTTTTCACGTCGTTAAAAATGCTCTGGAGCCTACACACGATCATTTTTAATGGCCATTTTTTTTAATGGCATTTTTAACGGCATGAAAAACGATTGTGTGTATGGGGCATAAGAACTGTCCCTGCACAAAATGTCATTTCTGAAGGAAAAAAAGTAATTTAATTTTTTTTGAAAAGCGTGGGGGTCCCCTCAAATTCAATTACCAGGCCCTTAAGGGGAACCCCGCCGCAAATTTACAAAAACAAAAACCATGCCAGACCCGAAAGGCCTGGTATGGATATTTTGGGGGAACGCACGCATTTTTTTTTTAAATTTGCGGCGGGGTTCCCCTTAATATCTATACCAGACCTGAAGGGCCTGGTAATTGAATTTGGGGGACCCCACTCTTTTTTTTTTTATCAATGACTTTTCTATGTATTGCCGGGAGCCGAGTGAGTTTTAAATTACTTTTTTTCCTTCAGAAATGACATTTTGTGCAGGGACAGTTTTAAGCACGGGAAACAAGCGCAACTTTACATGCATATTATACACACCCCCCAGGTACGAAATTTAAAGAAATATTTCACTTTTATTGTTTCACTTTAAGCATTATTAAAATCACTGCTCCCCAAAAAACTGCAGTTTTTAAAACTTTTTTTGCATTGATACATATCCCCTGGGGCAGGACCCGGGTCCCCAAACACTTTTATGACACTAACTTGCATATAAGCCTTTATAATTAGCACTTTAGATTTCTCCCATAGACTTTTCGAATTTGCCGCGAACACCCCAAATTGTTCGCTGTTCGGCGACCGGGCGAACAGGCAATGTTCGAGTTGAACATGAGTTTGACTCGAACTCGAAGCTCATCCCTATTAGTTAGTAGCGTGTAGGCAGTGTATTTAATATATATATATATATATATATATATATATATATATATATACACAGTATCTCACAAAAGTGAGTACACCTCTCACATTTTTGTAAATATTTTTTTATATCTTTTCTTTGCCTTGCTAAAAAAAGCTGAGAATAAAGGTGATGGACTAGCCAAGCATGTCTCCAGACCTAAACCCTATTGAGCATCTGTGAGGCATCCTCAAACGGAAGGTGGATGAGGGCAAGGTCTCTAACATCCACAAGCTCAGTGATGTTGTCATGGAGGAGTGAAAGAGGACTCCAGTGACAACCTGTGAAGCTCTGGTGAACTCCATGCCCAAGAGAGTTAGGACAGTGCTGAAAAATAATGGTGGCCGCACAAAATATTGACACTTCGGCCCCAATTTGGACATTTTCACTTAGTTTAGACATTGATGAGTTATTTTGAGGGGACATCAAATTTACACTGTTATACAACCTGTACCCTCACTACTTGTAGCAAAGTGTAATTTCTTCAGTGTTGTCACATGAAAAGATGTAATAAAATATTTACAAACATGTGAGGGGTGTACTCACTTATTTGAGATACTGTACTATATATATACATATATATATATATATATATGTATATATATACAGTATATATACTCTGTATTTAGTGTAGACTAGATATTCAGTTTGGACTCTATATTCAGTCAGTGCAGGCAGTGTAGTATATATAACACAGTGGGGCTGATTTAAGAAACGTTTGCGGCATGAGTTTCGGCGCATCTGCATGCGCAAAGGCTGTTTTGGTATTTTCAAAACATTTGCGCCGGTAGCGCAGTGCTATTCCCCATTTACTATAGTGTTCTCGGCGCACGGGAGGAGGCGCTCAGTGCACCACTATGGACCTGGCGCACGGCATCTTAAAATCTAAATATAAAGAAGCTGGAAGTGCCAATATAATGGGGGTGACATGGGGTGATGTGAGGAAGTATAGTGACACCTGCCCAAGTAACAAATAAGCCCAAAATAGAGTGAGAAAGTAACTTTTTCTGAACCAGCCCGCTGCGCCAGCAATTACGTTTAGAACTGCGAGAGGTTTTTTTGTGCTCAGTGTGGGAATTTCACTCATTCAAACGCGCCGGCAAAATCTTCGTAAATGTCAAGTCACGTAAATCATTTTGCATAAGTTGAACAGTTGCAGCTCTGAACTTGCCATTATATAACAGTGCGCCAGCAAACTGACATTTCTAAAGGAAAAAAAAGGCATTTAAAAGCACCCGCGGCTATAATGAATTGTCGGCTCCCGTCAATATAGGGAAAAGTCATTGATAAAAAAAAAAATGCGTGGGGTCCCCCCAAATTCCATTACCAGGCCCTTCAGGTCTGGTATGGATATTAAGGGGAACTCCTCGCCAATTAAAAAAAAAAAATGACGTGTGGGTCCCCCTCAAAACCCGTACCAGGCCCTTATCCGAGCATGCAACCTGGCAGGCCGCTGGAAAAGAGGGGGGGATGAGAGAGCGCCCCCCCCTCCCTCCTGGACCGTACCAGGTCTCATGCCCTCAACATGGGGAGGATGTCCCCATGTTGATGGGGACAAGGGCCTCATCTCCACAACCCTTGCCGGTGGTTGTGGGGGTCTGCGGGCGGGGGGGCTTATCGGAATCTGGAAGACCCCCCTCTGTGTGAAATGGTAATGGGGTACAAATATACCCCTACCATTTCACAAAGAAAAATGTTAAAAATGTTAAAAATGACAATAGCCGGTTTTTGACAATTCCTTTATTAATGTCTTCTCCTGTCTTCCATCTTCTTCCATCTTCTTCTTCCATCTGCTTTTTCCAGCTACTTCTTTTCTCCATTCGGGTTTCTTCCTCCCTCTTGTTCTTCATCGTCCTCTTCATCTTCATCTTCATCTTCCTTCTTACTTCGGTGTTCTCGTCCGCATCTTGCTCCGGCTTTTGTTCCCTTCTTCTTTCTCCGGCAGCTCCATTTGAATTGGAGGTTCCCGCTGTGTGACGCTTCCGCTGCCACCCGGTGGCTCCGCCCCCCTCTGACACCACGGGGAGAGTCCCCGTAAAATCCATGTGCATCAGAGGGGGGCCAGGTCACCGTGTGGCAGCGGACCCAGAGGAGAACTGAAGAACTGAAGCGTCACACAGCGAGAACCTGAAGATGAAGATGAAGAGGAAGAGGAAGATGAAGAACAAGATGGAGGAAGAAACCCGAATGGTGAAAATAAGAAGCTGGAAGAAGAAGATGGAAGAAGAAGATGCAAGAAGATGGAAGAAAGGAGAAGACATTAATAAAGGAATTGTCAAAAACCGGCTATTGTAATTTTTAACATTTTTAACACTTTTTTTGTGAAATGGTAGGGGTACATTTGTACCCCATTACCATTTCACACAGGGGGGGCTGGGACCTGGGGGTCCCCTTTGTTAAGCCCCCCACCCGCAGACCCACACAACCACCGGCAAGGGTTGTGGGGATGAGGCCCTTGTCCCCATCAACATGGGGACATGGTGCTTTGGGGTCACAGATAATGTTGAGGGCATGTGGCCTGGTACGGTTCTCTCGTCCCCCCCTCTTTTCCTGCGGCCTGCCAGGTTGCGTGCTCGGATAAGGGTCAGGTGTGGATTTTTAGGGGGACCCCCATGCTATTTTTTTAAAAAATTTGGCACAGAGTTCCCCTTAATATCCATACCAGACCTGAAGGGCCTGGTAATGGAATTTGGGGGAACCCCCACACATTTTTTTTCAAAGACTTTCAATTACTTTTATCTGTATTGACGGGAACCAGTAATTCATTACAGCCGCAAGTACTTTTAAATGACTATTATTTTACTTTAGAAATGTCATTTTGCTCTCCAACTGTTATAAACATGGAAAACATGCGCCACTTTACAGGCATACTATAGACACCCCCCAGATATGATATTTAGGGCCAGTTCACACCGGATGCAGTGCAGTGCGTTTTTTTGATGCATGAAAAACGCAAAGAAAGTTGATCACATTAATGCCAATTGCATAGTTCACACCACTGCAGTCCGTTCCAGTGCGTTTCAGAAAGGAAAAAAAAAATTGGTCATGCTGCATTTTTTATGTACAGAACTGTACTGGACTACAGTAAAACACATCAAAAATGCTACAGAACGTACCAAAAACACACTGGAATGCACCGGAACGCGCCTAAATGCACCAAAGACGCACTGCAACACACTTGTCCTAAGTGAAAATAGGGGGAAAAAAACACTGGACTGCATCAAAAACGCATCAAAAATGCACTGGAACGTGTCAAAAACGTGCATGCAGAAAAGCACCAGGAACGCATCCAGACTGCGTTTCTATGGTGTGAACTAGGGCCAGTTCACACCATAGAAACGCAATCCGGATGCGTTCCAGGTGCTTTTTTGCATGCACGTTTTTGATGCGTTCCAGTGCATTTTTGGTACGTTTTTGATGCAGTCCAGTGCTTTTTTTTATTAACCATAAATAAGGACAAGTGTGTTCCAGTGCGTTTTTGGTGCATTTAGGTGTGTTCCTGTGCGTTCCAGTGCGTTAATAATGCGTTTTGCTGCATTCCAGTACAGTCCAGTGCAGGTAAAATGCAGCATGTTCTACTTTTTTTGTGGAACTGGAACGCACTGGAACAAACACTGCCATTTAGAACCATATAACCAACTTTCCATGCATTTTTGATGCATAAAAAATGCAATGGACTGCATGTGGTGTGAAATTGCCCTTAAGCAATTTGGCTGATTTAAAGGCACTTCTCCTTGTTTTGTTTTTGGTGTTGTTCAAATTGGTGACATTGATATATGTCCCTTAGGGTGGGACCTGGGCCCCCATTTTAAGGCCAATAACTAGAAGATAAGCCAGCCAAGTGGGGACTAGCAAAATTAACAAGTCAGTTCCCATAGACTGCAATGGTATTTGTTGGTGGGGGGGGGGGGTGTTTGTCCCATCTCTAATTTTGTAGCATGCTGGATGATGTGCTTAATTTTGAACAGGGGGGGGGGGTTATTTTCTGCTAGCTGCATTTGTGTTGTTCTGAGCATGCCCAGGGACTTTGTTTTTTTTTTGGTGCTTTTTGTGTGTGAACAGCACCTGGATATTTCTGGGCATGCTCAGAGAGAGTGTTTTTATGGGTTAGTAATTGAAGGACATCCTTAACAGCTGTACCCACTTTGAAGTTCAGTCTCTACATTGGGTGAACTTGCATTTTGGGTGTTTCATGGACTGTGCATGTGTTTTCAATTGCCTCATTAGCACACAAACCTATGTTATATAAAGCTTGCAGATAGCATCCTCTCCCTTGCCCTGAAAAGAGGCAAGTGTGTGTGCGTGCCCGGCAAAAAGTACATTTTGGTGTCCTTATCGAGTTTGTAACACATGTATTTTATTTGTTATGTCTTTGCAAAACAGATGTTTGTTTTTCTTTTGTTGATTGTATTTTTTGTGTGGGGGAAATGTTCCCCTGAAATAATTTTAATGTTGTTAATGTATGTTGTTTGTTTACTTTGATTTAATTGTCTGTGCTGCATTATTTTGCTAAATCTTTCTCAAGATGTGACTAATGTTTCAAATTGACCCTGTTTTTTTATTTTGTCTTCCCTTTGTTTTGTTGACCAATAAAATTTGATGCAAAGTTTTGATGTTTCTATGCAACAAATGTGACAGCTGATTGGCATGTCAAAACAAAACAGGTGTGATTTGTCTACCCTGGTGCCTTCATGCTAGCATATGCATGTATTGTGTGCTGCCATGGATAGTCACCAGGAAATGAAAAATACAGAGTGGTAAGTATTCAATTTTCCTTTTTACTGCAGTGGTTCTTAGCCTCAGTCCTCAAGTACCCCCAACATGACATGTTTTGTGAATTTATCTTATCAAGAATTGCTGTCCAAAATACCAAGCCCTTGACTGTGATTTAAAGCACATGTGCAAGATGAAGGAAAACCTGCAATCATGGCCTGTTGGGGGTACTTGAGAAGCACTGATTTAGAGCACTGCACTAAAATCTAAATCAAGGCAATGCTATTCTAATTGTGAGCATTTGAGGGAAACCAAGTGAGTGTTAGAACCCCTGCTTGTTTTTTTTTTAGGTTGGGTTTTGTGTCCCTTTTAGTAAAATTGGCTTCACTTCCTGTCACACAGCCAAACAAGAAGTGAAGGTAAAACCCTACCAATGTCTTTTCTTGGGGACACACAGATCAATCTAACTAGTGTCCCCATTAAGCAAATTTTAATCTATCATTTTATTGTGTACACCCCAAATCATTAGGTAGTTTGGGGTTTAGTAAAGGAAAATCCACTTTGCAGTACAAACGTAGTTGCTGAAAATCTGAGGGGAAGCACTGGTGATTTTAACATCTAATCATGTAGAAGCAAAGATGGTGTTTTTTAATTTCCTTTCGGATATCCAGCAAGTGCACTTGTAGTGCAAGGTGGATTTGCCTTTAGTAAATAAACCCCAAAGTCCAAGAAACCTAATAATTTGGGGTATACCCAGCAAAATGCTGGAGTGCAATTTACATAATGGGGAAACTATTTAGATTGACCTGTGTGACCCCAAGGAAAGACATTGGTAGGGATTTACCCTCATTTCCTGTTTGGCTATGTGACAGGAAGTGAATACATTTGAAGGAGAAAGTGGCAACATTTGGGAGTTGTCTTCACCCTATCAGGGGTGCAGACATCCCCCAAAACTGAGCAGACTTCTAATCCCTCTGCACTCTATCCCCAAGCAAAAAGAAGAAAGGTTTTTATTTAGTTTAACTTTGCAAAGACACATTCCTAAGTACAACTGTGATGCATGTCAATGGCCCATTTAGACCTTGTTTAATAGAAAACACCAGTTGCCTTTCACTAGAATTTTTTTTTAGTCCAGTCCTGGAAATCTGCATCTGCTTTACTATTTTTTTTCCATAAAAAGTGAGTTCCTACAGCTAGATGCGCGACCGCTGTGGTATATGAGATGCGCAGCCACTGTGTGCACACAGGTATGCGCATATGTGGCTCTCGGAAAGCGGTGGCCAGCACACAGGAATAACATCACGCCCCTACAGGAAGTTGCTTGTACTGCTGCTAAGTTCTCTAAGGAAGAGATGATCCTTATTTGCAAATGAAGATTTTTTTTTCAACATGGGGTGGTGTTTGTGTGGGTCCCTAACACACATTCATACATATTAGGGCCAATTTAGACAGGATGTGATTTACAGCATGTTTTTAGATTGTGGAAGGAAACCGGAGGAAACCCACGCAGGCACAGGGAGAACATGCAAACTCCAGGCAGATGGTGTCACGGCCGGGATTCAAACCAGCGACCCTTTTTGCTGCTAGGTGAAAGGGCTAACCACTACACCACTGTGCTGCACAAATATGTATCTGTTCTTGTGTCCACTTGTGAAAATACAAGTGGGTCGTGGCACATCTACATTCCAAATTTGGCACTTAAGATGGTCATGCACTATGCAATCTGATTGCCAAATCTCTGTACAACTCGAGCTTTCGGCAAAATAGGTATTAGGAATACGCACTTGAACAATTAATTCAAAGTTTTGGAAATCAAACAGGCTCTTGCCTAATCTAATTTTTGTAATTTTTCAAAAAAAAATTAAGATTGCAGTGTATAGTCACCTTTAAAGATCAAGATCTGAAAATATAAATTTATTCGGTTTAGAAACACTTTTCTGTTCTTTGTAATGTTTTGAAAGATTTGTGTGAATTAGAAGCAATAGGAATGAGATTAGCATCACAAGGGTTAATTAAGTGAGAACACCTACTAATTGCCTAACAAGACACATCTAATGAGATGGGCGTGCGCTATTATCAATGAGAAATACATCCCAAGGAAGATTGCCCTTGGGATTGGTGCAGACTGGAAAATGACATGGATTGCCAACAACAAGTATATATAAAAGTAGAAAAATATTTATTGTACAAGATTTATACACAATTAAACAAAAACAAAAAGTTTAAAACAAGAAACTGGCATATGGTTATGTTGGAACCAAATACATACAGTCGCCCTATAGTTATGATGGGTGGGTCAATACATATATGAGCAAGAGAAAACCGACATGTTTCAGATATTGGTAGCTGTATTTGTAACAGCCTCCATTAAATTTCCTTCTTCAGGGTTAATGTATTGGTATACAGAGAGTGGTATTTCTAGGAAGAGAACAGACAATATATGGTAACAATGTATTATAGTGTAAAGTCGTTGCACATCTTCTCATTCTAGACATCTCCTATACATGAGCGAATTAAACACACATAATTATCAAAACATTTAAATAAAAATAAAAAATGTCAAACTACAAAGAATAATCTAAGAATAGAACAAATGAATAAATCTTAAACAGGCATTCAATGAGCATATGGGATACATGGTATAAGATATAATTAAGTTTATCCACTTGTCCACCGCCCACTGTCAATTGACGGCGGGCGGAGGATACGCTCGTTCTGGGAGGACGTCATATGACGTCCTCCCTTTAAAACGAGCTAGAAGGCGCGCGCTCGCCCGCCGCGTTCACAAGGCCCCGGTGCGCGTGCCCGGCGGCCGCGATTGCCCGGGAAACGAGCAGGAAAGTGGGTCTCTGTGTGTAAACACAGAGATCCACGTCCTGTGAGGGAGAGGAGGCTGATGGTGTGTCCCTTGTACATAGGGACAACCATCAGTCACCTCCCCCAGCCAGTCCCCTCCCCCCACAGTAAGAACACATTGAGGGAACATATTTAACCCCTTCCCGCCCCCTAGTGGTTAACCCCTTCCCTGCCAATCACATTTATACAGTAATCAATGCATTTTTATAGCAGGGATCGCTGTATAAACGTGAATGGTCCCAAAAATGTGTCAAAAGTGTCCGATGTGTCCGCCGCAATATCGCAGTCACAATAAAAAAATCGCAGATCGCCGCCATTACTAATAAAAAAATAAAAAAATAAAAATGCTATAAATCTATCCCCTATTTTGTACACGCTATAACTTTTGCGCAAACCAATCAATACGCGCTTATTGCGATTTTTTTTTTAACCAAAAATATGTAGAAGAATACGTATCGGCCTAAACTGAGGAAAATTTTATTTAAAAAAAAAAATGGGTATTTATTATAGCAAAAAGTAAAAAATAGTGTTTTTTTTCCAAACTGGACGCTCTTCTTTTGTTTATAGCGCAAAAAATAAAAACCGCAGAGGTGATCAAATACCACCAAAAGAAAGCTCTATTTGTGAGAAAAAAAGGACACAAATTTTGTTTGGGAGCCACGTCGCACGACCGCGCAATTGTCATTCAAAGTGTGACAGCGCTGAAAGCTGAAAAATGGCTTGGGCAGGAAGGGGGTTTTCGTGCACAGTAGGGAGCTGGTTAAATAAGCAAGTGCACACATACTTACATCCCACAGTAAATAGTTTTCTTGTATACAAAACCATCCGTCTCAGTTCAAGGCAGAGGAACCAGCCAGTTTGGAAGGACTATCCGGATGATATGGAGCCCAACCAGATTATGGTGCAATCAGGAATTCAAATAAGTGATCTCAATGTAGCTCTTGCAAGAGATACAGGGCGATAAGAATAACACATGGGGGCATGCTGGAGAGAAACTCAGAAAAGCCCATCAAAGCTCGCAGGGAGACCCCAATTGGAGCAAGGACTATCGCAGTCTCTATAAAGATAAAAAGTGTATATAAGTATATATGAAAATAAAGTTGGATTTGTATCCTTTAATATGGATAACATGACATCTAATCCCAATAGGTGCAATAGCACCACTTGAAAAGAGTCAAGTATATGAAAAATTATTATATATTCTCTATATTCTTTACTTTGAGGACATGAGCACGGTGAATGTCTGGATCCCGGCTATGCAGCAGTGTAAATGGGTTAAGGTTAGACTTTATATATGGCCACAGATATATGAACAGCCAAATCGTAATCTGGCTGAGAAAAGGCGCCAAAAAAGAAAGGAGTGAGGGGCGGGATCCAGGATGTAACCAACCGCGTTCAGCCCATCAAAACAGGAAGAGGAGAAGAAAAGAGGGAGGATCCCTCGCAGGGAAGGGACGCCCTCGGTCCTAGCGGCGTCCGGCGTCACCGCAAGATACGCGGTGACGTCAGACGTGGACCAGACCGCCAGCACAAAGGAAGGGCGTAAGTGCACGGGAGAGAGGGTTCTTCGAGACGCATGCGTATCACCACAGGGCAAATGCCCAGGGGAACTCCAAGAATAGAACTTACAACTAAGCAAGCATGAGCAACCAAGGGATAAAACAAATTAAGTTTAAGACCATATCTGAGTGGACAGCCACCCGCACTTTAAAGCAAAATAGGAAGTTAATAAATATAAACAATGTTGGCGTAAAGAAAGAACAACCCAAACACTAAATAGCCCAATGCTCAAAAAGAGCAATCAACCACAGGCGACAATACTGCGCCGGGATTGGTTTGTGCTGGGGAGCATCGGTGGGCCAGAAGAGTCAATCCAAAAGCAGGAGCCCCCATAACTGATAACCATAAAATTTGTATGAAATAATAATAAGGTCGTTTACACTTAAAAAAGGAAGTAAAGTAACTTGGTATTGGGCACCAAATATCGGTTGGGAGACAACCATCAGGTGAATCCGACCATTACATCTGGCTTGGATCTCAACTGTCCACATGAGATCTATGAGGAGGTGACACACGACAATATGGGAAAATGACAAGATGGAAAACCAAAATATTTAGTAATATAGTATAATTGCTGAAATGCATATATCTCGTTGACCTGCCTACACAAAAGTATATACAAATAAAGTAAAAATAAAGGTTATTTTGAACAAGGTATAGATAAAAAAAAGAGAAA
Source organism: Rana muscosa (assembly GCA_029206835.1). Classification (NCBI taxonomy): domain Eukaryota; kingdom Metazoa; phylum Chordata; class Amphibia; order Anura; family Ranidae; genus Rana; species Rana muscosa. The sequence goes on along the minus strand of CM055127.1, from coordinate 255,335,299 downwards.
AAAGGGGACAGTAAAGTAGTGCTATACAGAAATATGACATTAATTCAACAGATCCCTGTCAAATTTCCCAGAAGAGAAACCAGGCAAGAAGGGTTTAAAATTAATGGCCTGATTGAGGCCTGGAGGTGAGGTAGTGTTCAGGGTCGAGATCCACCTCAGCTCCTTTTGGAGGAGGTATTTATCAAAATTGCCCCCTCGGGGGCTGCGGTGGACCCTGTCGAGAACCACCACCTAAATTTTTGGTATAGTACCACTATGAACTTGAGCAACATGTCTACCAAGAGGTAGATCCGGGTCTTTGTCCCGCATCGCTTTAAAATGACGGTATAATCTTTGCCATAATTTTTGTATGGTTTTACCCACATAGAAGCAGTTACAACTGCAAATAAGTAGGTATACCGTTCCAGTGGTTTGGCAATTTGCATAGTGTTTAGGCCGAAATTTGGAGCCATTAGGTAAATAAATGTTTTTCCTTGTATTCATATATTTACAATAGGTACAACTTCCACATTGGAAGGTTCCAAATTCCTTACATGGGTCGCCTCTGGTGGCACCCTGAAGTTCGCTCTGAACAAGTATGTCCCGTAGGGATGTGGCTCGTCTATAGGTGATTGCCGGTCTAGGGGGTACTAATGGTCCTATCACAAGGTCTGCAGTCAAGAGATGCCAATGTTTTTGACAGATTTGGAATATCTGAGCATGGTCGTCGGAATATGTGGTAATGATACAATGGTTATTTTCCACATTTCTCTTTTGTTTTTGGTATTAGTAAGTCATGACGGCTTTGATTCAAAGTACGTTTAAATCACTTCTTTTTTGTAATCTGCGGCATTAAAACTATTACGTTTAATTCTTAGGTATTGTCCATACGGGATAGATTCGACCAAAGGCCTGGGGTGAAAGCTGGAGGAATGCAAGATTGTATTGCCTGCAGTGAGTTTGTGAAACAGTTTACAGGATAGCATGTTCTCCTTGTCTCTAAAAATTTCCACATCCAAAAAAGTTATGTTATTGGGATCAGATACCATTGTGAATTTCAGAATGAATTCATTGATATTTAGGGCAGTAAGGCATTCCTCAAGTAACTGCTGGGAGCCAGTCCAAACAACGAAGATGTCATTGATGTACCTGTGCCATAAGGCTACATGGCACAGGTACATTGAGAGATCCTCACTGGAAAAAATGGCTCGCTCCCACTCCCCCAGATATAGGTTGGCGTAGTCAGGGGCACAACTGGTGCCCATGGCTACGCCCTGTACCTGGAGAAAACATTGGCTGTCAAATGTGAAGACATTGTGTCTCAACACGAAATCCAAAGCCTGAACTATGAATACATTGAACGAATGTTCATTATGACTGATTTGTGACAAAACATGTCTGATGCAAGCTACACCTAGGGAATGGGGGATAGAACTGTAGAGCGCTTCTACGTCAATACTGATGAGAATGGAATTTCTGGGAATCTGTACTCCTTCAATAATGCGCAATAGATGGGTCGTATCTTTAACATATGAAGGAATACTCAAAACAAAGGGTCTTAAGTGCTCATCAATTAACCGTGATAGGTTTTCAGTAATTGCTCCATTACCGGATATAATGGGGCGACCAGGGGGGTTGAGAGAATTCTTGTGAATCTTAGGGAGGGAGTAAAATGTGGGTGTTCGAGGAAAAGGAGTACGGATAAAGTCCAAAGTTTGTTTGGAAATAATATTGTGTTGGAATGCCTCATCAACCATATCGTAAAATTTCTTATTAAAGGCATCGACAACACCACTACTGACTGGACGATACCAATCATGATTCCTCAGAATATTCTGACACATTTCACTGTATTAAAGGTTATCCATAATGACTATGTTACCCCCTTTATCCGATAACTTAATAGTGATCTGATGGTTTTTGGAGAAATTTTGGAGAGCTAGCCTCTCATGAGAGGTGAGATTGGTATGATCAGACGGTATAGATACGAGATTATTAATCTCGTGGCTAGTGTTTTTGAGGAAATTAGCTACCCCCTGATTGGAGCTTGGGGCTGAATATAGAGAAGACGTTTTTCTGAGAGAGGTTTTTGTAACTTTTAACACATTAGTATGAGCCGTGTCAGTGTTAGATAAAAGTGATTCAAGGTCCAGAGTATCGATGGGATCTCTAGGTTCATTTTCATCAAGTAAAGATTTGAGATTTTTTATAGCCTGTCGTTCGCTATAGGTATGAAATTCCTGTGTATCTGGATGCATACTAGCCCATTATGCTTTTCATTTGCAGGCTTTTGCAGCGGGCTACAGAGGAAGTAAAACCCATCAGGGTTTACTTCCTCTTTAAAGCTGGTAGTGTAAAGTTGGATGTGATGGTAGCGCCACCAGAATAATCTGGTCAAAATAGTGTATTGCACCCTGCCTTGTGTGACGAAGCATCGTCCCAATGTGACATAAGTGAAACTGTGTTTGTACAATGTGATGCGTATAGAGATGACAAATGTACAGTATTGGGTAATGAGTCCCTGGTTCCTTTGGTGCCTCTTGGAACAGGTGATGCAGCGCTGCAGAATGACTGTCAGGGAAGAACCACAGACTGGGAAGCATGGTGCAAGGAAACAGTCGCAACACTAAACAAAGTGGCCATGAGTTACAAAACTATGATGGGTGACACAGATGTGGACATAACACCTGCTATGCCCAACGGAGGGATTCAGGGTGGCCAGTGGCCAAGGGTGTGTTGGCCCCGGCAGAGATTGGTTACCTCCAGTCAGAAGGACTGGTTAAGAGTGCATGCATGGCAGTCATGTTATCCGCAACCCAACCGCTGGAAAATAGTGAGTGTGAAAATAGCAATGTGACTTATGACCTGCAGCAGCTCACTGATGCTGTGGCAGAAGGGTTAAATGTGAGATGTACATCTGACAGCGCTCCAGTTGAGCACCAGGCTGTGAATACCGATACCACCAGTGAGGTAAAGGGTGCTGTAAATGTCTCTACCTTTCCAGCTTCAGTAGATGAGCCTCTCCACGTCATTGATAATGGAAAAGTCCATAGAAAGGTCTTGTATGTAGATGTAGTTCGCATTAAGATGACTAATGTATTGTTAAAAATGCTTGAAGTCCAAAAAGCACATTTGCTGTACACTTGGGTGTCCCCACCGTGGTCGGACAAGGTGGTACTGCGTAGTACCAGTAGGTGGAGCCAAGTAGTACAGGCTATGCTTGATGTTAATCACAAGAGGAACTGGTTGGTACCATATTTGTTAGCAGTGTGGCAAATGGTCTCAAGGTTCCCTGAGAGGGTGCTTTTAGTTACCGGTTTGGATGGAAGGCGCTCAGGAGAACGTTTGAAAACATCAGAAGTCTCTCCGCCTGATGCGGTGACTAGGAAAACTTCTGCTAATGCGGTCCAAAGTGCGGCTGAGCAGTGGTCAGTAGAGGGCACGAACACTGCCTCATCCACTAGACCTCACGTGAAGGAAGGGACCAAAATGGACATGGCAGTAGTGGAGATTTTTCCTGTCATTCGCACAAAGGTACAAATTAAAGTACCCAGAGACACTGTGGGAGAAAGTGCTGAATGAATTGGTTGCTGTAGCAATATAATGCATACACCAGTTGGCATTATCGCCGTAAGGAATGATTTATGCTTGGGATAGTGTCATTTCTTAGGATAGCCGCCCATGGAGCGTTGGACAGCAAGTGAGGTGGAGCTTGGTGATAGTTCCATGGAGCATAGTCACTCGCCTGTGTGTGGTCTCTCCTCAGGACGGGTCATAACAAATTCTGAAAAAAGCACTGATGGTATCGGAAGTTGGGATCTCAAAATTGGTGATCTTAATTGACGTGGGTAACCTCAGACAAGTTGTTAAACCAAAAAAAACTGTTGTAATGGGAAAAACTGGTGTCACTGAGGGAAAAGGTGGTTCCCCATCAGGCAAAGTATTAGGAACAGGTTCCCTATATCAAGAAAGTGAGGGTACAAGGGAAGGCAGAGTTCCCCCGAGAAAAGCAAATAAGCCCAGGAACACCAGAAGAGGGAGAAAGCGTAGGATAGAAATGAGTGGGATCCCGTGGAGAGTCAGGTTGGGCCTACGCGGCTGACAGCCGGCACAGAGGTGTCCCAACCCTGATGACAGGTGCTGGTGTTCCTCCCTCTGGATCGAAACAAAGGGGGGATATGTATTAGTAAGAGTCCCTGTCCCTGGAAAGGGAGCAAAAACGGACACAGAGTCTGCATGTCAGCGGACTACAGAGCATAGCTTTGAAAGGGAGAAAACTGTTTTGGCAGCTTTCTCCAGGTTTTGCTAAGTTTGGATGGGGCTTTGTAGTTTGGAGATCCCGCAGAGACTTGGGTGGGATGGCATCTCCAACCCTGTGTCCGGTTCTTTTGTACAGCCAGCAGGGTGTGTGCTCAGGTGCACACAACCAATATAACGAGGGGCTGGTGAGAGCAGAGAGTGGAGGATGGTGGAGAGTGAACAGCTTGTTGCTGCTGTGTGAAGACAGACCTGTGTCTGGAAAGCAGTCGGCCCTGTGAGAGACTGCATCCCATGTAAAGGGGGATTCTTTGCCCAGGGACTGGGAAAGGCTGGCCAGCCTTGAGAATCGGGGAGACTGAGGAAGCCAGTGAGTCCAGGGGGCTGGAAAGAATTGTTTCTATTGAAAGCAAGCAGAGGAACTGCTGACAAGAGGGCCAGGTGGCTTGGTATGTTTTTCATTTGTGTGCTGAATGAAGTTTAAACCCCTGCGTTTGAATCCTGAATGGACATTTTGCTTTTGTTTTTCTGTTTTAATAAACGTGGGCTACCAGGCCCTTAACTAGAACGCCTGTCTGATATGAACTCACTACATAAAAAATGCATCTATTCACTTGAGTTAAAGCGGTTGTATACCCGCTAACATAATTTTTTTTTTTTACCCCTGTAAGGCAAAAGTCATAACGAGGCGTCGGTCACTCACCTGGTCCACGTGGAGGTAGCTGACATGTTGCATGCACACGGGAGACTTCTTTCTGGCAAGGTCCGGCGTCTGCCGGGCCTTAAGCCGAGAATCCCCTGTGTGCATGCTCCGCTGCAGTCAGCGGCTCATTGCAAGGTGAATATCTCCTAAACCGTAAAAGGTTTAGGAGATATTTTTTTTACCTACAGGTAAGCCTTTTTATAGGCTTACCTGTAGGTAAAAGTAAAACAAAGACTGTACAACCACTTTAAACACCACAAAATAAATTATATATATATATATATATGAGTGTGTGTATATATGTACAAGCATACAAGCATACACATATGTACAAGTACACAGTCAGAGCACTTATAGCACATAAGTAAATCCATTTTTGATGAGCTGTATACTAACATTACCATTTTACTGGAAATTATATGTTTCTGAATGGATACATGAAGCTGAATGGATGACCATGTTATATTATAATCTGGGCATGTACAAACATCCTACAGGTGCATGAATTTATTCAGCTGAAAAGCACAAGGCACATAGGTGGAAATCTCTAGGATCAACTGCTACTTAGTCACATCTCGATCATTGTCTCAGGAGCACATGCTCCTCCTTTTCCCCCTTGCATGTTAATTGTTCATTTTTTTTTATTAATTTTACCAATTTATATTGTTTATTTTATTTTTATTTAACCCTGCATAAAACCCTGCATTTAAAAAAAAAATGATTTCATTTGTAAATAACTCTGCCATGCTTTGTATCAGAAATGCAATTATGTCATTGTAAATGGGACGAACCACAGAAAAACATTTGGTTTATTTACTTACAGTAACAGTATGTTTTGTAAACTAACATTGGTCATTGGTCATTGTTAGTGTTGCATCTTTCTGTGTTTAGACCGCAGTACAGAAATACATTTTGGGAGAAAATGTTTAAGAAAAAACTTTGTCTACAATGTATTTATTGATTTGATATCAAAGTAGTGACAAAGTAATTGTATAGGTGAAATGTAAAATTTAATCAGTTCCATAAGGAATATGCAGCTGCAGGAACTGAAGCGGTTAATATGAATCAGCAGGAAAATTCACTAACTCTGTGTTCCCATGGTTACAAAAAAACATTGGAAATTATAGTGCTATTTGTACTACTAAAAAAGAAATGCAAAACACAAGAGCAAAAAATAATAATGCATTAAAGTGTTTGTTCACCAGTGCCAGAAGTCTGTCAAGCAAAATAGGTGAGTTGTAAACTTTGGTGCATGAAGTGAAGTATGATTTAATCGGTATTGCTGAATCTTGGCTTCATTCTTCACATGACTGGGCTATTGAAAAAGGCAGGTGACCTGTTGGAACCCACAAGTTCCATACCCATGCCTCCATCCCTGATAAGTAGAAAAGAGAAGAAGTGGGCTGTGTGACTTTGAGTGAGGCATGGATAGGCGTAAAAAATTGTCTAGGATAACAGGGGTAGATAAACTGTCACAGTCCCTATCTGGGAAATCTCTGTAGCCAAAGGAAATTGCTGTGTAATCAGTCCAAGAAATGAAAATCAATAGGTAGATATGAAAGTCATAATATAGTAAGTAAGTATCATAATAAATAATACAAAGATCATGCAAACAGAGGCATAATACATATAGTAATGGTCACATTAACATATTTAACCACTTAAGACCCGGACCATTATGCAGCTTAAAGACCTAGCCACTTTTTGCGATTTGGCACTGCGTCGCTTTAACTGACAATTGTGCGACGTGGCTCCCGAACAAAATTGGTGTCCTCTTTTTCCCACAAATAGAGCTTTCTTTTGGTGGTATTTGATCACCTCTGCGATTTTTATTTTTTGCGCTATAAACAAAAATAGAACGACAATTTTGAAAAAAAATGCAATATTTTTTACTTTTTGCTATAATAAATATCCCCAAAAAATATATAAAAAAACTTTTTTTTTCCTTAGTTTAGGCCGATACGTATTCTTCAACATATTTTTGGTAAAAAATCGCAATAAGTGTTTATTGATTGTTTTGCGCAAAATTTATAGAGTCTACCAAATAGGGGATAGTTTTATTGCATTTTTATTAATATTTTTTGGCGGACACATCGGACACTTTTGACACTATTTTGGGGTAAAAATGACACTGGCAGTGAAGGGGTTAACCAGGAGGGGGCGCTGTAGGGGTTAAGTGTGCCCTGATGTGTGTTTCTTACTGTGGGGGGGCGTGGCTTAGCGTGTGACGTCACTGATCGTCGTACCCTATGACAGGGGACAGACGATCAGTGACAGGCTCACTAGGAAGCACTGGGAGAGGTTTGTTTACACTTACCTCTCCCCGTTCTTCCTCTGTGACCCGATCGCGGTCCACTGTTCCCACGGGGACGGTCACGGAGAAGAGGACCGGGTCGAGAGCGCACCGCCGGGGGCACGCTCCCGACCCACGGCTGGGCTCTTAAAGGGGACGTACCTGTATGCCCTTGTGCCCAGCCGTGCCATTCTGCCGACGTACATTGGCGTGCGGCGGTATTTAAGTGGTTAATGTTCATAATAAAAGGACATGATTAATAAAAGCAATCACAATAAATGGACATACAGAAAAGTTAACATGATTATCCTAATGAATAAATACAAAATACAGTTGATAAATAGTTGGGCAAACTTTGCTTGGCATCCCTGAGCATGGACTCAATGCGTTTCTTGGCGTTTAAAGCCAGTCATCAGGAGTAGGGTACGTAATATTAGCTAAAAAGGGGGGGATAAATAGATAGGTAGGTCAATGAGGTCTCGAAGGTTGTATCATGCTTAAAACAAAAAGCAGAGTCAGATGGTTTGATACATTACCAATGGCAAAGCCCAATACGGTCGCTCAAGCGTTCCAATAAGGGGGTGGGATGGTGGTTCTGGATGAGCTGTCTCCCCCGGGGATGAGGCAGGGACAGATCCCCCACAATCCAAGGACTCTCCAACCGAAGAGGGGAGCCAAAGAAAAGATGGCGTGGGACATCGGCCAAGGACAGCCACACCATAGTGCCAAAACGTGAGGTGGGCACATATGCGGCACAAATTCAAGTACTAATGGAAGAAAAAAGGTGAGTGAGAAAATATTCAAAAACTGTGGGCCAAAAAATTTATAAATAAAGAATGATGAAAAAAAGGGGGGGGTCAAGTAAGCGGTGTAAGTGCCCGTGGTTTGTAAGTGAGGTAGTTAAGCCAAATGAGACCATTTGGCTTATTGAAGGATATGTGTATGAAGGTAATGGTTGGAAACCAAAAGTTTCCACAACAGTGGTGTGAGTGTGGGTGGGATGGAGTGAATGTGTGTGTGTGTGTGTGTGAAAGGGGATGTGTATATTGGAAGGATGGGGATGTATGTGTACATATGTGTAGTGGGTCCTAATATAGGAACCCCTAATCACCTGAAGTGTGGATGATGAACCAAGGAGCCTCTCATCAGATGGAAACATGTGAAGTGAACTGCCGAGGTTGTCCTGGCCTAAGGACCCACATCCTGGAGAGTGTCACAGCCAACATTATGCGTCATTGCGTTGGCCGTGAAAGGGGACGGAGCGGACACCCGCCCAAGGTATGTGGAGACCCGGGCGGGAGTCCATCCCATCCCCCAAGCCGCGCGGGATGGAAAAAGCCGGGATGCACAAACCGGCATCCATTGGACGCCGTGCGTGCAACGTCCTGGCATGACACCGATGCGCCAAGGTCCAGCTCCGCCCCCTCGGCCGAAGGGGATGTGGGAGGAGGAGGAACTGGGCGCATCGCAACCCCGGGGAGGAGATACCAAAAAGCAACAGGATCCATCTTCGCATGAACTGGGCGAGCCAAGGAAGTGTAAAAAATCTGGAGAAGATCACTGGTGTAAAAAAATGGAGACAAAATATCAGTATTGGCCTAATATCAAAGGGGAAATATGGAAACAATATTAATAAAAGTCAAATGAGAATGGAGAACTGTGGAAACGGATGCCAACATGTAAATTGTCTCAGAGATCATTAAAAAAGAAGTATGGGTTTCCTTTTTTTGCTTAAATCTATTCTATGTGAGCTGCTGATATATATAAACCCTCCCAGCCCTCTCAGAAGTGCCCCCATTCTGTTAAAATCTAGATAAATACCTGTGGGAGGTTCTACAGTCTTTCATACAGCATCATCCAGACAATGGTGTGAATATAGAGTCTGGATCCACCCCCTTTCCTGTCATTTTGCCTGAATGATGTCGGCTCTCCTCCCTCTGCTTGTTTCTATGACTTCACAGAGCGTAGCTGCTCCCTCCTCCCTTCTCCCTCCTCCCTCCTCCCTCCTCCCCTATCTTACAGCACAGACACGTCTCTTAGGGGAGGGGGGACAGAGGCAGGGGGTGTGTTGGTGGTGATGTTCACACCCCCTGAGAACTTTTCAAACTGAAAGTGGACCGTTTTTGCCAGCTGAAGGAAAGTTCATGTGCACATGCTGTAAAAACTAAAAGAGGTAGGAAAAAAAGATTAGCTGATATGTGACTAATGTGATATGTACTATTTATTTAACCCATCCCATACTTCTCCTTTAACTGAGAATGAACGATCATTGAAAAGGTTGGGTTCAGCAGGTCACCAAGGGGAATGGGTGTCTTCCACCTTGGTGAACATTTGAAAAAGGCAGGTGACCTGTTGGAACCCACAAGTGCCATACCCATGCCTCATCCCTGGTAAGTAGAAAAGAGTAGAAGTGGGCTGTGGAACTTTGAGTGAGGCATGGATAGGTGTAAAAAATTGTCTAGGATAACAGGGGTAGATTAACTGTCACAGTCCCTATCTGGGAAATCTCTGTAGCCAAAGGAAATTGCTGTGAAATCAGTCCAAGAGATGAAATGACTGGGCTAATATTATTCCTGGCTATGCACTCTTTCAGAAAGACAGGCTAAAAAGGAAAGGTGGCGTTATCTCTCTATGTGAGAAGTGATCTCAAAGTGAGTGTGAAAGAGAACCTAGTTGATGCAGAGTGTGATGAGGCTGAAGCATTATGGGTGGAAAGGGGGCCCCATCAGGTAGGCTGTACGGGGCCCCATGATTTCTATCAGCGGCCCTGATGGTATCGGTCGAACCAAGTGCCAAAGTATCAAACCACAGTTGTAATGGCTCCATGTGGTTCTGCCTGTCTCTGGATGGAAGGGTCCCTGATTAGAGTTGAGCGGACACCTGGATGTTCGGGTTTGACGGGTTCGGCCGAACTTCGGAAAAAAGTTTGAGTTCGGGACCGAACTTGACCCGAACTTTACCCCGAACCCGAACCCCATTGAATCAATGGGGACCTGAACTTCTGAGGACTAAAAAGGCTCTAAAAAAGTAATGGAAAGGGCTAGAGAGTTGCAAATGGCAGCACAATGTTGTTAAGAGCATGGGAAGTGCTCTGCAAACAAATGTGGATAGGGAAATAACTTAAAATAACATAAAAAAAAATATATGCTAGAGGCCCCTTTTTCAGCAGAAGAGGTACAGGAAGTCATTAAGAACCTCAGAAACTCAACATCACGATGCCACACATATGGTGGGAATGCCCCAGAATACGCCCTTTCTGGAAAACATTATTCAATTTAATGGATAAGCTAGAGGGAAAATAAAATACTTTGAAATAAAAATGTAGTGGGGTGCTAAATTTAAGGGAAGTGTTTGAGTGGTAAACAGGCTCAAACACCCTAATTCTGTAGGATTCATGGACCATTTTGTCCTCGGTGGACAGTATTGGTGTGCAGTTCCCTGCGGCCTACAGGTGGCGCTGCCATGGTAGGCTAGGGTTGAACCGCCGATACAGTGTTGTGCCTTTTGTGTCCCCTCTTGGCAGTAGTACAGCGGGGCGGGGAACCTGCTGTGCATGCCGGGAGAGGATATAAAAGGGGCAGATGCCTCCTGATCGGGGTCCGAGCCCCAGGCACCTTTGGCCTGGGGGCTGATGTCCAGTGGGGTCTGCGCCCAGGTGCCTTCGTCCTGGGTGCACGTGTTCCTGTTCCATCTCGGGCACCTTTAGCCTGGGGTGAGGTACTATCCTAGAGTTCCTGCTGCCCTGGGTATGGAGGCCTAGGGGCGGGAGTAAAGCCTGGGGTCCAGAGCCTTCGTCTGGAGTCCGCTAAGGGTCGAGGAGTCTTCGGGTGCCGCCTCGTGTAGGGGACCCTGTTCCAGGGAAGGGAGGAACCTTCCGATGGCCCGATGCTGGAGGCACGGTGAAGGAAGGGTCTGTTGACTCCCTGGAGAGATGTCTTCCCCTTGATATGGGCTAGTTCTTAGAAGGAGAAGCTCAAGGTCATCCTGACTGTATCAGAGGCCTTATTCACCCGGCCCGTGGCAGGGGCCTTATACACCCTGGTCCGTGGCAGAGACCAAAGTTCTTCAGGTCCGTGGCAGGGGCCTTGTACACCCGGTCTGTGGCATAGCCCAACCTCACGGTCTGTGGCAGAGACCGTGCGCCTAAAACTGTTTGAGAAACCTAAGCAGTGAAGTGAATGTGCTACGTTTGTGCCTGGACCTCCTCCACACCTTAAGCTGTCCTGTTTCTTTGCTCTAACCTTTTCTATCCGAGTACAGTTTATTTTGCCATGAGAGAATAAACTCAGAGTTGTAGTTTCAGCTGGTGTGGACATTGACTTTACTGGGAATTCAAGGACTTGCCTCTACATACAGTAGAGGTGAGAATCATCCTCTGGAGGAGTTTTGACTACGGCTGTGGACACGGCCCGTCAAGTACACCGCTCAACCTCTTTATACAGGAGGGTACGGGCTGGTAGTGTGGTGCGCCTTTCTCCCTCCTGCAAGGAGCCAACAACATAAAGGCAGGTAAGGGGGAAAGGATCTGTGCGCTACAAAAAAATAAAATAAAAATTATAATCTTGACCTAGGAGGACGAGGTCCATATGGAGTAGGAGGTTGAGGTGGCGGTGGATGTGGCTGTGTAGGTGGAAGCGGCGGTGGAGGAGGACGAGGTAGCCAACACTGGTTCAAAAATAAAACAATGGCTGGGTAAGGCCGGTGAAGAGCACAACACACCCACAGTATGTAAACGCTGTATCTCACAGCTACAGAACTGCAGAAAATGCTATTCAGAAAAAATGTTTTTGTCCTACAATAATTTTTTTAGGATAGCACAGTAGAAGAAAAATATATAAATTGTTTATTTCACACACCTCCAGATATGCAGAAAACACTGCAAAATATTTTTGTGGCCCTAAATGGGTGTTTTTGGAAGAGCACAACACACCCACAGTACGTAAACACTGTATCTCACAGCTACAGAACTGCAGAAAATGCTATTAAAAAAAAAATGTTTTTGTTCTACAATTATTTTTTTAGGATTAGCACAGTAGAAGAAAAATATATAAATTGTTTATTTCACACACCTCCAGATATGCAGAAAACACGGCAAAATATTTTTTGTGGCCCTAAATGGGTGTTTTTGGAAGAGCACAACACACTCACAGTACGTAAACGCTGTATCTCACTGCTACAGAACTGCAGAAAATGCTATTCGAAAAAAATGTTTTTGTCCTACAACTATTTTTGTAGGATAGCACAGTAGAAGAAAAATATATAAATTGTTTATTTCACACAGCTCCAGATATGCAGAAAACACTGCAAAATATTTTTTGTGGCCCTAAATGGGTGTTTTTGGAAGAGCACAACACACCCACAGTACGTAAACGCTGTATCTCACTGCTACAGAACTGCAGAAAATGCTATTCAAAAAAAATGTTTTTGTCCTACAATTATTTTTTTAGGATAGCACAGTAGAAGAAAAATATATAGAAATTGTTTAGTTCACACAGCTCCAGATATGCAGAAAACACTGCAAACTATTTTTTTTTGCCCTAAATGGGTCTTTTTTCAAGAGCACAATACACCCACAGTATGGAAACCGTGTATCTCACACCTACAGCAATACAGAAAATGCTATTAAAAAAAAGTTTTTGCCCTAAAATTTTTTTGGGGAATAGCACAATACAAGAAAAATATATAAATTTGTAAATCTCACACTTGCATATATGCAGAAAACACTGCAATTTTTATTTTTTATTTTTTGCCCTAAATTGGTATTTTTGCAAGAGCACAATACACCCACAGTATGGAAACGGTGTATCTCACACCTACAGCAATACAGAAAATGCTATTGAAAAAAAAGGTTTTGCCCTAAAAAAATTTTGGGGGAATAGCACAATACAAGAAAAATATATAAATTTGTAAATCTCACACTTGCATATATGCAGAAAACACTGCAATAATTTTTTTTTTGCCCTAAATGGGTCTTTTTGCAAGAGCACAATACACCCACAGTATGGAAACGGTGTATCTCTCAACGTAACATATGCAGTGCTGGTGCACTGAGCTTGCAGATAAAAGTTAGATTTTCTCTGACACTGGGCTCATGGTAGTGTAAAAAGACTGTGCACTGCAACACAAACAGGTAAACCTATGCAGATCGCTGAGTTATTAGATCTCTGAATCTGGACTCCTATATAAATCTCTCTCCCTGAAAGCACCATCAGGAACCTTCCCCTACACTGTCTCTCTATCTTTTCTCTCAGATTGCAGAATCAGGACTAACTCATGTATTTCAATCTCTCCCTAAAAAGCAACAGCAGCCAGGAACCTCTCCCTATCCTGTCTAAAGCAGAGTGACGTACTGTGCTGTGTGCCTCTAGCTTATATAGAAGCTAGGTCACATGCTGCACTGAGCTGGGTCACATGCTGCACTGGCCAATCACAGCCATGCCATTAGTAGGCATGGCTGTGATGGCTTCTAAGGGTACACCAGCTGAACAAAAGGTGATTGGCTGCCCCCTGAAGCTTTTCTAAATGCGCCATTACATCGCCGAACACCGGACCCGAACCCGAACATACACGCAATTGCTTTACAGTTCGGGTTCGCTCAACCCTATCCCTGATGTGTCACTATACGCCAATGATGTTGTTGGTGTGGTGGTCAATGGCAACTAGGGATGAGCTGAACACCTCCCGGTTCGAATCCAGAACATGCGAACAGGCAAAAGATTTGTTCGAACACCGTTAAAGTCTATGGGACACGAACATGAAAAATCAAAAGTGCTAATTTTAAAGGTTAATATGCAAGTTATTATCATAAAAAGTGTTTGGGGACCCGGGTCCTGCCCCAGGGGACATGTATCAATGCAAAAAAAAGTTTTAAATGGTCAGTTTTTTTCAGGAGCAGTGATTTTAATAATGCTTAAAGTGAAACAATAAAAGTGAAATATTCCTTTAAATTTCATACCTGGGGGGGGGGGGGGTATAGTATGCCTGTAAAGTAGCTCATGTTTCCCGTGTTTAGAACTGTCCCTGCACAAAATGTCATTTCTGAAGGAAAAAAAGTCTTTTTTTTTTTTTCCATTCAACATTGTACATTTACATAAGAACAAATGAGTATTGCAAAACAGAACTAAGTACAAAATTGTCTTATTGGAATAATAATAATATCCCCCCTCCCCCCCAAAAAAAAAAAAAGAAAAGAAGAGAAAAAAATAAATAAGAAAATAAATAACAAAAAGAAAAAAAAAAAGGAAAAAGAAGAGAGAAAGAAAACATTTAATTCCCTCTCCCCCCCTCCCTCAGCGCCATCCCTGGCTGTGGTGGAGTGAGTCTTCTCTGTCCCCACTCACTCCTTCCCTTCTACTTATATTGTGTGTTATCCTACTGTGTCCTTATTTATCCCTTGAACAGTGCTCCCTCTTGCTTCCAAAGAGGCCACTAATGGCCATGGTGTCTATTATTTTTATGTGGGGGAGAAAAGAAAAAAAAAAGAAAAATTTTTTTTTCCTTTTTTTTTTCCTTCTCTCTCTTTATGTATTTATTTGTGCCTCGTGTTTAGGTATTAATTACCCATAGTTATGTATAGCGGCCCCCTTGGCCTAATTCCCCAGCTTAAGAAAGAACAAACTTTAGATAAAAAATAAAGAAAATAAACGTGTTTATTTATTCATTCCCCTCTACCAGTGCCTCTTAAGAGGCCACTAATGGCCATGGTGTTTGAATATAAATGATTTTACCTTATGGTATCTTCGCCCATATTTATGTTCAGGCGATCCTCCCAACCTACTCTTCCCCCTATTTTAAGTGACAGACCCCTATTCCCTAGGGGAATAAAATGAAAAATTGTGATGTCCTCACAGTGATCATGTACAATCTCTATCCTAATATTACTTCCAGTCCCTCTCCTCCTATGTGTGCCCCACTCCTTATCCTCCCCCCCTCCCCTCCCTCACCTCTCCACCCCAACACGACTCAACTCCCTCTCTCTCTCTCTCCCAGTCAGGGGCAGACATCTCACTCCACACCATCAACGCAGTCAGAATTTATTAAGGAGGTCGATGAGAGAGGGAGGGGAGAAGGAAGAAAAAAAAAAAAAAACCTCAGTCCTGGTCCAGGTTCATGATTCGGTTCTTTATACTTCTGTAGCTTAACCCATACGTAACTATACTGGGGGTCCTTATAAATCCACTATGCCCCCTGCTTTCCCCCTCCATATCTCCTATCCTCAGCCCATTTCAGGTACACACTGTATCCAGCCTGCCCAAGTCCTCTCAAATTCCCCTTTTTTGTCCTTCACTACTTGAGTCCACCTTTCGGCTTCCATTATCCGGTTAACCTCCTTTTTCCAGTCCTCTAGTGTTGGACAGGCGGCCTGTTTCCAAAATCAACGGATCAATAATTTGGCTGCGTTCAATAGGTGTGGTGTAATACTCTTCCTGTAAACTTTAATGGAGCTGGGTGTTCCATGGAATAGGAAGCATAGGGGCGTAAACTCCATAGGTCTAGGGGTCAACCTCTCAATCCATGGTGCGATTGATACTCAAAATGTTTTAATCATGGGGCATTCCCACCACAGGTGGAGGAATGTACCCCTCTGCTCACATCCTCTCCAACACCGGGCATCTGCCTCTGGGTACATCTGAGTTAATCTTACTGGTGTCCCGTACCACCTTGTCATAAATTTATAGGCCATCTCTTGAACGTACGAACTTATAGATGTAGAGTAAGTTGATTTAATCATTTTTTTAATTTGTTCCTCTGACAATTCTTTATTTAATTCTCTTTCCCACTCTCTGATAAAATATGGGACTGTACTCTTTTGGGCGCCTAATATCAGTCTAAACATCTGAGACAGCAGATGCCTGGCATCCCTCAAACGCACACACTGGCCCTCGAACACTGTGATTGAGTTTAATGATCTCAATAGAGGTTTCATTTTGTTAAAGAAACCTGTCATTTGATAGTACCTCCAGCCTGATGTGGGTATATTCCCTAAGGCTGTAACCAGCTCCGAATAGGTTGCTAGGGTTCCCCGCGGGGCGAATTTACCACACATGGTATCTCCATCCCGACCCCATGCCCCCAGGAATCCCCCCCTCCCCTGGGGGGAACCATGGGAATCCCTCCAATGGGGCTAGGGGGGACACCTGGGGGGAATACTCTCCTGTTTTATTCAACTTATCCCATATTAACAAGGAGTTCCAAGTCAGGGGAGATGTCCATTTCGAAAGTCCTCTCGACGTACTCGGGATCCAAGGGGCCCCTGCAAGATTCCTTCCAGCTATTGTTTTCTCTAGTGGGACCCACATTTTATTAGAGGAGTCATGGCACCAGTTCAAAATTCGAACCAGTGACATTCCCTATAGTACACTGATATGTCTGGCAGCCCCATTCCTCCCTACTTCTGCGCAAGATGTCATATGCCAACCTTGGTCGTTTATCATTCCACACTAATTCTACAAAAGCCTTCCGTATCTGTTTAAAAAAGGTTTCTGGTAATTTAATCGGGACTGTATGTAGTATATAGATAATTCTAGGTAATATACACATTTTAATGGCGCTTACTCTTCCAAACCATGTTAGGTGTTGTCCTGTCCATTTCTTTGTCCTGGCCATTAGGGATGCGTAATTAAGGTCATATAATATTTTTTGATCTGCGGTAATATGTACCCCCAAATAGAACAAAGAGTCCTTCTTCCATACAAAGGGGTACGCCCTCCTCAGCATCTTTGCCATCTCTCGGGGTACATAGCTGGGTAAAAGTATTGATTTTTCGAAATTAATTTTAAAGTTAGATAGGTGCCCATATCTTATCAACTTCCGGCATAAGGGCTGTTAAGGATGTCTGTGGTGTTGAAAGATAGAATAATAAGTCGTCAGCATAAGCCGATACTTTATGTTCCACATCCCCAAATACATGTCCCCAATATCTCCCCATTACTTCTGATCTTACAAAGAAATGGTTCTAATATTATAGCAAATATTAATGGTGAGAGTGGGCACCCCTGTCTTGTCCCATTTCGTATGTTAAGATAATCTGATACTGTACCATTTACTTTGACCCTTGCTCTTGGGTTTGCATAAAGGGCCATTATCCATCCCATCATGCGGTCACCCAGGCCCACCCCTCTCAAGACTTCACTCATAAAGCCCCAGTTTACCCTATCAAAAGCTTTTTCAGCATCCATTTATAGTACGATCTTTGGGGCTTTCTCTGGGCCATATTTCATCCAGTAAAGAAGGTGAAGTGCCCTGATAGTGTTATCCCTTGCCTCGCGTCCTTTTATAAAACCTGTCTGGTCTGGATGCACTAGCTCCCTGATGTGTTCTTGCATTCGTAACGCTAGGATTTTGGCCAGCAGTTTAGTATCCGAGTTGAGCAGGGAAATAGGCCTGTAATTGGCACAGAACTGCGGATCTTTCCCTTCCTTTGGTAGTACAGTAATGTATGCCAACAGGGCTTCTGAAGGCAACAGATTAGCCACATTAATTGTATTAAAATAATTACATAACGGTCTTATCAACTCAGAGGAGAATTTTTTATAGTAATTATTTGTCAAGCCATCTGGGCCAGGGCTTTTCCCTATCGGCAAGGCTGCTATTACCCTGCTTAACTCTTCAACTGTAATTGGATGTTCCTTTTCTGCTGTCACTGTCTCCGATAGGGTGGGCATTGATGATTCCCTAATATAATCTCGTATATCCTCCCTTCTTTGGTCCTCCCTATCTTCTTTTTGTGAAGTCTCGAATGTCTGAATATTATATAGTGTTTCATAGAATCTGTGAAATTTATTTGCTATGGCCTGGGTTTCCACTATCTTTTTATTTCAAATTAATAGGTTATGAACATGTCTAGTGTTGCGGAACTCCAAAGTCTGCTAGAAATCCTTGAAGCTGAGGAAGTACTGACTTATCCAAGGCACCTGTTACCCCCCAGTAACTGGACGACACACAGTTCTGGGAGTGAAATCAACACTTTATTTTGCCCCAGCTGGCTTTTTATATGATTTCCCATGCAAGGGTTTTCTTAACTCATTTTACAGGGGCATTCCCTTCAACAATTAACAGATGACAGTGATTTAATTACCTGGGACTATTTCTAACCACCTGGGATGCGTGAGATGTTGGTCTCCGCATATTTACCCATAACAATGAAACCGTGCCAGACACATTACTAGGAGTGTAATTACATCCCGTAGCAGATAATAGATGGTCAATAACATACTGACAATAGATGAATAAAACGCTACCTCAGACCCCCAATTAACCCAATTTACTTATTCAGACATCAGTAGACATTCTGTCTCTACATTTCCTGGAATGAATCTTTGCTGTCACCTCTGAAGTGATCCAAACCATATTCTCAGTTTTAGTATTTTGCTACACTGCTCCCCCTTACCCACAAGCCGGCATACACAGTCTGATCCTTAACGGATCGACTTGGGGATGTCCAGAGAGTACTCACGGATCACTTTTCCAGTCCAGTTTGCCGCGATAATCCGTCAGCATTGCTGTTCTGTTTCCCGGGTCAGTAGCTGATGGTGAAGTTGTAAGGTGGCAGGGCGAATAATGGAATTCAGTTCTGGAACAGTAACTTGCTTTGCTCTCTCAATGGCTCCCAAAACTTGCTGCTGATGCTCTTGGGAGAGGTATGGCAAAACCTGGGCGCAAATCCCATTTAACCTTTTGCAAATTTCAGCCTGTTTGTGCATTTCAATGTTCAAGCCATGTGACATTTCATAATACATGACGTAGTGTCGTTGCATCTCCGATTTCTCACTGGCCAACTTGTCACATTCCAATTTTAGACTGTGATATTGTGCCTGATCTACGGTACTTGTCGGGGAAGATAGTCTTACCTGGGTCTCAGCAGCACGCGGGTCGGTTCCAGCAGCACGGGTCGGTGCACAGGTAGTCACAAGGTTGGCTTCAGCGGGGCCCATCGGGGAATAAGCCGAAACGAGGGGGGCCAAATCATTCCCCAGTAGTACATCCGCTGGCAAATCCTTCATCACCCCCACATTCACGTGTCCCAAACCAACCCCCCAATCCAGGTGAACACCGGCAACAGGTAGCCGGAAGACGGTGCCTCCCGCTACTCTTACAAGAACAGTGTCTCCGGTGTGTTGGCTCTCTGGGATGAGGTTCTTCTGTAGTAGGGTCATGGTGGTGCCAGTATCACGTAGGCCATTGGCTACCTTTCCATTGACCCAGACCGTCTGCCTGTGTTGCTGTCGGTTGTCCAGGTTAGCTGCTTGTATTGGATCAGCCTCGTGCAGGACGCCCCATTGTTCCTCCAATTCTTCAGCTCCGCGGTTGTCTGGGGCCGCTTCCATGTGATAGCAATGAGCGGCAGCCCGTGCTGGAGGGGGTGGCCCTGATTGAATCCATGCCGCTTGGTCCTGGTTCTGAGTGCAGTCTCTCTGATAGTGCCCAAATTGCTTGCACGAATGGCACTGCACTCCCTTGCGCCCGAAGTATCGATTTGCAGGGGGGGAGGGATTAGCCCGGGTCGTTGTGTAGCTGGTGGCCCTGGGTTATTGTTCAGTGGTCTGGTGTTTGGTCTGAAGCTAGTCTGTGATGGCCTGCGGGCATCTTGATATTCACCAGCTTGCCTGGCCGCTTCCGAGAGAGTGGTAGGTTTGCGATCCCTTACCCACTCCTGTACCTCTGGGTTTAGTCCATTAAAGAATTGCTCCAGTAAAATCATCTGGGTGATCGCATCTGCTGTGGTTGCCTGACGGGCTTGTAGCCAAACTAGGGCTGCCCTCTGCATTCGGCAAGCCCATTCGGTGTGGGAGTCCTTCTCCTGTTTCTTTGTGTCCCCAAAGCGTCTCCTGTATGCTTCTGGGGTGATGGCATACCTTGCCAAAATAACTTCCTTTACCCGGCTATAGCTTGCAATTTCCTCCTCTGGCACAGCTCTGTAGGCTTCTGCTGCACGGCCTGACAGCTTACCAGCTAAGATCCGTACCCAGTCTGTCTGGGGTACTTGGTACAGCTTGCATTGCCGTTCAAAATCTTGCAGGAAGCTATCGATCTCTTCCTCTGCTTCCACAAACTTTTTAAAGGCATCATGGGGTACTTTTAGTTTTGTCTCTGGTGCCGGTGTGGTCGTTAGCAGTCTCTCAGAGGCACGCTGTTCCGCCAGCCGGAGTTGGGTCTCCCGTTCTTCTCTCGCCGTGATAAAGGCATCCACTTGGGCTAACATTGCCTGTACCAGCTCGGTGGAGGGGTTTTCTCCATAAAACGCTAGCCTGCATTTCACTTCTTGGTCAAACTCGGTCTCCATGGCTTCTGTAGCCATACTGTGTGCCTGATCTCCCTCGGTTAGTTCTGCAATCAGCTC
This sequence comes from Rana muscosa, assembly GCA_029206835.1. Lineage (NCBI taxonomy): Eukaryota > Metazoa > Chordata > Amphibia > Anura > Ranidae > Rana > Rana muscosa. The sequence goes on along the minus strand of CM055127.1, from coordinate 255,314,728 downwards.
GGCTTTGGTTTTATTGCTGGCGATCTTCCCTCTTGCTTCCAGCAAATCCTTTAACGTTGCTCGTTTTAATCCAGCATAGTTTGTCTCCATTCACACTTCCATTCGTGTAACCGAATTTGCATGAACGCTGCTTCCTCTTGCTGCAAGGCTTTAATCCCACCGCTGCCAACCAGTGTTGCGGAACTCCAAAGTCCGCTGGGAAATCCTTGAAGCTGAGGAAGTACTGACTTATCCAAGGCACCTGTTACCCCCCAGTAACTGGACGACACACAGTTCTGGGAGTGAAATCAACACTTTATTTTGCCCCAGCTGGCTTTTTATATGATTTCCCATGCAAGGGTTTTCTTAACTCATTTTACAGGGGCATTCCCTTCAACAATTAACAGATGACAGTGATTTAATTACCTGGGACTATTTCTAACCACCTGGGATGCGTGAGACGTTGGTCTCCGCATATTTACCCATAACAATGAAACCGTGCCAGACACATTACTAGGAGTGTAATTACATCCCGTAGCAGATAATAGATGGTCATTAACATACTGACAATAGATGAATGGAACGCTACCTCAGACCCCCAATTAACCAAATTTACTTATTCAGACATCAGTAGACATTCTGTCTCTACATTTCCTGGAATGAATCTTTGCTGTCACCTCTGAAGTGATCCAAACCATATTCTCAGTTTCAGTATTTTGCTACATCTAGATTCTTGTTTCTTTTTAAGTTGTTTAGCCAATAGCCAACCGCATTTGTTCCCTTGTTCATAGAACCTATGAGCAAAGTATCTATACTTGTTATTAATTTTACGATCTAGGCATTGTGCAAGTTCTGCTCGAAGATTCCCTAGTTGTTGGATCTCTAAAGGGTCAAGATTTTTTTTATGTTTAATCTCCAGTACGTTGATTTTCTCTAGCAAACCTGTCACTTCCTTCCTTCTTTCCTTCTTAATGTGGGCCCCATACGCTATTAGTTATTCTCTTATTACCGTTTTATGAGCCTCCCACACTGCCTGATCTGACAGCTCACCTGGTATATTCCTCTCAAAATAGTCCCTTATTTTAACTGACAGTTCCTCGGTTATCTTTTTATTGTCTAATATTGATTCGTTCAGTCTCCATGTCCGTTCTATATAGCCTACCTGGGTTGGAGAAAGCGTCAGCGTTATTGGTGCATGATCCGAAAGAGTTATGGACTCAATAGTACAATTTCTAACCCTTTCTAAGTAGAATTGATCTACCATAAATACATCAATACGCGAATACATATTATGTATTTTGGAGTAGTAACTATAGTCCTTTACTCCATTGTGCATTACCCGCCAACTATCAATCAGATGTTGAGTGCGTAAAAGTTGTTTTAAATGCTTTAAAGCTCTAAAAGATAAAGATGTTTTCCCTGATGTTGTGTCCAAACTTGGATCCAGCACAATATTGAAGTCTCCGCCCAAGATCAAACAGCCTTCCCTAAATTTCTCCAGCATCTTCAACATTTTGGCAAGAAAATTAATTGTCCCTATGTTTGGTGCATAAATCGCAGCAAACGTATATCGCTGGCTATTTATTATACCTTTAACAAACAAAAAGCGACCTTCTCTGTCAGCTTGTACAGACTCCCATACCCATGGGCAGGTTTTCTTGAAAGCAATTGTAACCCCCCTTGCTCTAGCAATAGATGATGTTGCATGGTACCAATGATTGAACATGTGTCCAGGCATAACCGGTATAGACCCCTCCCTGAAATGCGTTTCTTGTAAAAACGTTATGTCTGCAGCATAATGATGCAATTCATGCCATAGGTGACCCCTTTTATGCTGTGAACACAGTCCCCTCACGTTATATGAAACAATTTTTAATGGTATAGTCATCTCTCAGAATACCAGCCATGTCTTGTACTCCTTGCCCTTGACCAGAATGAGAAAAAAGAGAAGAAAGAAAAACAAAACAAAAAAAACACACAAATACAAGAGAAACTCAATTACATCCCCTCCCACCCCTCCCTCCCTCCCCACAGATACTCCGAGTATATCTCCCTCTCGGAGCATCCCAACTAACTGGTAGATGGGTCCGCGCACACACCCTGTACCCGGACCCCTCACTGATACCAGTTCAACCAATCCCATTGTATCGGGACCGTCCTAAAGGTCAAGATATACCCCACTCCAGTTCCCTCCGCCCCCCCCAGTACTCCTCTCTTCTATTTACCCAGTATCTAAGTCTTCTAACTGTACCATCCAGAATCCCCCTTTTTTTATTTTTATTAAAGTACCCCCTATATTCTCCCCCCGTACTATAACTTATTATACTAGCATATATATTCTCCCCCCCCCCCCACAGCAAAAAATAGTTTCTTCTGCATACACATATTTACATATATAACAAGTGTAACATATATCGCAGGCCCCGGCCATCTTACCCCTTACATCAGTTCACCTGGATTTTTATTCCCATACCCCCCCCACCCCCTCACCAAGAAAAAAACAACAACAAAAAAACAACACAACAAAAAAAAATAGAAAAAAAAAAAAAAAGGGTGAGTCTCATTACCATATACAAATTTTCCCCATCAATCCAAAAAAGGGAGGGGGGAAAAAGAAAAAAAAAACCCACGTCCCTTTTTAGGAGCTTCATTCAGTAAGTCATCTATTGGGCCTTCTCGTCTTATTAAGTGAATCTTAACGATTTCGGCGTTGGCCCCTAGGGGGAACTTGTTGCAACTGTTCCGGCCGCTGTACGGGAATCCCTATTTTATGTGACCTCCAATCTACAAATTCTACTAACGGAAGGTCCAATGTTTCCACAAAAAACTGTAAAGCCCTGTACACACGATCAGATAACCTATGGATTTTCGTCCGATGGATTTGTCCATCGGAAATCCGATGAAACTGTTTTTCATCAGTCTTGCCCACACACCATCAGTCAAAAAACCGACCGTTCCAAACGCGGTGACGTAAAACACTCCGATGAGCCGAGAAAAATTAAGTTTAATGCTTCTGAGCATGCGTCGACTTGATTCTGAGCATGCGTGGGTTTTTGATCCGATGGACTTGCCCATTGACGATCTGAGTTTTCGATCGGTTTTTTATCCATCGGAAAAATTTAAAACATGTTCTATTTTTTAAAACCGATGGAAAAAAGACCGATGGGTCCCATACACGATCGGTTGGTCTGATGAAAACCATCCATCTGACGGTTTTCATCAGTCAAACCGATCGTGTGTACAGGGCTTAGGTCATCTTTAGTCCGTAAAGTTGCTGTTCTGCCATTCCTGGAGGCCATCAAACTGAATGGAAACCCCCAGCGATAATAAACCCCCTTTGAACGCATGGCTTCTAACAGGGGCCGAACTGCTCTGCGTTGGTACAGTGTCCTGCGTGTTAAATCTGGGTACAATGATAAATTTGTGCCATCAAGGGAGATTTCAGGACTACTACGGGCCATTTTCATAATAGTTTCCTTTGTTGCATATTTGTGCAATCTGCATATAACATCCCTGGGTTTCTCCGTATTTTGAGTAGTGTATGTGGGGGCTCGATGTACCCGATCTATCTCAATACATTCAGGCGCGGAGGCCCCCATAATCTGACCAAATATTTTTTGGACTACTGAGGCTAGTTTGGCTGTTTGAATTGTTTCGGGTAGCCCTTTTATACGGATGTTCTGCCTTCTGTCTCTATTCTCATAATCATCCAATTGATCCTTGTATGAGTTTAGGGCATCCTCATGTTCTTTAATAGAATCTTGAACCTCCGCCACTACCTGTACCATTACATCCTGGCTCTCTTCCACACTTTCCACCCTATGCCCCAGTGCCCGTGTGTCTTCTCTCAAGTCCTCTACTGCTTGCTGGCAGGATTGCTCCACCGCACTGATTAGCTGTTGAATGTCAGTCTTTGTGGGAAGGGCCCTCAGTAGTACCTAATTTCCCTGATTTCCATCGCTGTGTAACCCTCCCTTAGCGCCGGGATCTGCTTCTCACCCTCTTTCAATGAGGGGCTTGTGGGTTTTGTGACCAGTGGGTTAAATTTCTCTCCTTGTGTCTTAGAGCTATGACTGGGGCTGGCCATTGCTTGATTCTCCTCCTCCACTACCAGTTCCTCCTCCAATGTCAGGGTTCCTCTCCCCCCTGCTTCTGAGTCCCCCTTTGGGGATAGTGCCATTCCATTTAGGAGTTCATGGGGGCTATCTTGGACAGTTTCTACCCTCTCCATATTGGGGCTCCCCTCTTCATGCATAAAACAGCCTTGCCCCTGCACTGCAGTTTCTTTTCCCTCACTCGGGGGGTATTGCTCTATATTGGGGATATCCCTCTCGGGAAGCTTCCTCCCGCGTCCTATTGACGGTGATCCCCTTCCATACTCTGCATGAGCCCGTCCAGCTACTTGGACACCCCGACTTGGAGTCAAGGGCTTAAAGTCCGATTGTTTCCCACTATCTCCCTTGATGTCCATAACCCCACGTCTCCTCTCATCCTGTTTTCCTATATGCAGCCCCTGCTCTGCCCGGGGGGACATGTAAGCTCGTATCCCTCCTGTCTCATTCCAACTTCCCTTACCCGGCTGCTGCTGCGCAGCTTGTCGGCGTGTGGTCATTGTTGATGTCAATGTTTCATTGTCAGTCCAATACGAGGGGCGTCAATATTCCACAAAACGTAATATATATAGATAATTCAGGCAAATGTTTTCATCATCAGGGAAACATAAATAAATTAAAAAGACGTCTTTGAGAATCATAGAAAAACCCAGTATCCTATTCTACTTTCGACTTCTTAAAGGAAAGGGGGAGGGGAACTCCCAAAACAGTTTCTGTAGCTCAAATAAGGACAGGGGTATAAAATGGTAGATGTCCTTTTTTTTTTTTTTTTTTAAATATATATTTGCAGATTAATGGCAGGTGGCTAAGTAATCATACAGTCAATTATGTTAGCCTTGGCAGATCTATTCGGCCATCCTACTGAAAGGTTTTCTGACTTGCTGTATTTAATATCCCAATACATCCAGACACAGGCAATACACAAATCCACGGATACAATGTTGAATGCGGAAAGCAAAACAGCAGTCGACCAGCTTCCCAAGTATCACTTTCACTTTCACTTTTGGTAGGTAAAGGGGGAAAATAAAAATAAATGTATTGTAATCGCTGCCGATTCAGCATTCACTAGCACCATGGGGTACAGAAAGCAGCACAGGGGGGGGGGGGGGTTCCCTCCTTCCCCTCTGGTGCTCGCTATTAACATTCCCCTCCCAATCAAAAGTTTGCAGATAGTTATAGGCAGTAAAAAAAAAATTTTTTACTGAGTTTTCAGCACCTTCACTCTGTTAATAGTTCATATACAGATCACATCCACGTGTGTATGCCTCAGAGAGTACAAGCAGATATTTGCCATTAGTATATTTGCAGTTCTTTTACTTTTGTTTTACTCACCACTACCGGAGAGGTGCAGGGAGATCTGTGCAGCCTGGCGGAGGTGAGGGGGGTCATAAAACAGTCAAAAACAACCTTAGCGTGGGGGGGTAGGGGACACCCGCAGTTCTCTCCTATGGTATAGTGTGATGTCGGGTTTCAAACTACAGTCCGCGGCTCCCCCTAATACAACTCCCCTTAATGCCCGCTGGTATAGGCAGTCTCTGGGCTCCTTCTTGGTCAGCTCAGCTCGGCTCGGCTCGGCTCAGCGTGGTTTGATCTGCTGCAGGCTCCCCAAGACGTTTCTCTCTCTCCCCCGCCAAATAGCTCACTTAATACAATTGATACACTTATGGATTCTCCCAAAATGGCTCAGCCTTACTCACTCTGAGGCCCGCTTGTCCATCCAGGTAACAAACAACCTTGCAGTTTTTCCCTGATGTAACTTGGTACTCACAGCTCCAGATGGCTCTGCACAGATAGCCAAGCTGATCCGCATAAAATTGTGCCTCACCAAAAACTTCCGTAGTGTCTTCTGTGACAGATGACCAGCTCCAAGCCACTCCTGCAGCTCAAACCATGCACCCGGCCAGCTCTTTGGGAGGCTCCTTAGGAGGTCAGGAAGTTACAGCACAACACAGCATAGCACGGAACCAAGCAGACTTCCATCATCAGGGAGTTGTCCCAAGCACAGCGTTGGCATCGCGGGGGTTCAGCAGAGGTTTCCACAGCTTCAGCAGCGATGACAAGAGCAGGTAGGTGAAGATAGCTCAGATCCCCAAAAAACTCTCCTGCTTAATGGCTTAACGGCAGGTATATGAGCTTTCTGCTTCATGTCCAGCTACTGAAAACAGCCATCAGCTAATTGCCAAATTCTGGTGTGTTGCAGGATCTGCTGGCAATTCAGCTTAGGAGACTGAGGGCAGCATGGGAGCTCAAACAGAGAGCGTGCTCACACGTCCACACTCACACCCATAATGCCTCTATGGAAAAAAAGTCATTTAAAACTACTTGCGGCTATTAATGAATTGGCGGGTCCCAGCAATACAGATAAAAGTTATTGAAAAAAATGCCATGGGTTCCGCCCCAGTCCATTACCAGGCCCTTTGGGTCTGGTATGAATATTAAGGGGAGACACGAACCAAAAAAAAAAATATAGCGTAACCTGGCAGGCCGCAGGAAAAGAGGGGGGGACGAGAAAGTGCCCCCCTCCTGAACTGTACCAGGCCACATGCCCTCAACATGGGGAAGATGTCCCCATGTTGATGGGGACAAGGGCAAGGGTTGTGGGGGTCTGCGGGCGGGGGGGCTTATCGGAATCTGGAAGCCCCCTTTAACAAAGGGGACTTCCAGATTCCGGCCCCCCCCATGTGCATTGGTAACGGGGTACATTGTACCCCTACCATTTCACAAAAGAAAGTGTAAAAAATGTAAAAAATCACAATGACACAGTTGGGAGAAGCCCTTTTTAAAAAAGAAAAAATTCCAACGATGTTCTCTCGAGCGATACGGAGAATAAAAAAAAATAAAAAAGCTGACTCGATCCTCTCTCCATGGGATGTACCCACAGAATGAAGCTCTCCCTATGTGACATTTCTTTTACAGCTGAGGGCGGGGCCACCCTTCACGTGCGCGGGTGACCCCGCCCCCTCTGACACAATGAGGAAATGCAGGGTTACCCAGTGTCGTGTACGGGTGACCCCGCCCCCTCTAACGCAACGCGGGTTTCCCGTGATGCGCCAGAGGGGGCGGGGTCACCCGTACATGTCATTGGGTAACCCTGGCATTTCCCCATTGTGTCAGAGGGGGCGGGGGTCATCTGCACACGTGACGGGTGGCCCCGCCCTCAGCTATAAAAGAAATGTCACGGAGGGAGAGCTGGCTTTTTTTTTTCCATATCGCTTGAGAGAACATAGTTGGAATTTTTTCTTTCTTTTTTTTTTCTTCTTTTTAATAAAGGACTTCTCCCAACTGTGTCTGTGTGGTTTTTAAAATGTTTGACAGTTTCTTTTGTGAAATCATAGGGGTACAATGTACCCCGTTACCAATTCACATGGGGGGACCGGAATCTGGGGGTCCCCTTTGTTAAAGGGGGCTTCCAGATTCCGATAAGCCCCCTGCCCGCAGACCCCCACAACCACCGGGCAAGGGTTGTGGGGATGAGGCCCTTGTCCCCATCAACATGGGGACGTCCTCCCCATGTTGAGGGCATGTGGCCTGGTACGGTTCAGGAGGGGGGCGCTCTCTCATCCCCCCATCTTTTCCTGCGGCCTGCCAGGTTGCGTGCTCGGATAAGGGTCTGGTATGGATTTTTGGGGGGAACTCCACACCATTTTTTTTTTTTTGGTGCAGGGTTTCCCTTAAAATCCATACCAGACCTGAAGGGTCTGATATGGAATTGGGGGGACCCCCATGCTTCTTTTTTTTTTGGTTCAGGGTTCCCCTAATATTCATACCAGACCCAAAGGGCCTGGTAATGGACTGGGCGGGGGGCCCCTAACGTTTTTTTTCAATGACTTTGATCTGTATTGCCGGGAATTCATTAATAGGGGCGAGTAGTTTTAAATTACTTTTTTCCTTTAGAAATGACATTTTGTGCAGGGACAGTTCCAAGCACGGGAAACATGCGCTACTTTACAGGCATACTATAAACACCCCGCAGGCACAAAATTTAAAGGAATATTTCACTTTTATTGTTTCACTTTAAGCATTATTAAAATCACTGCTCCTGAAAAAACGTCAGTTTTTAAAACTTTTTTTGCATTGATACATGTCCCCTGGGGCAGGACCCAGGTCCCCAAACACTTTTTATGACAATAACTTGCATATTAACATTTAAAATTAACACTTTTGATTTCTCCTATAGACTTTTAAAGGGTGTTCCACGGCTTTTCGAATTTGTCGCGAACACCCCAAATTGTCCGCTGTTCGCCAAACAGGCGAACAGCCAATGTTCGAGTCGAACTCATGTTCGACTCGAACATAAAGCTCATCCCTAATGGCAACAACCGCAGAGAAGATGGAAAATTGAGGAACCCATATTCCGTTCCTGGATAAATGTAATGCTGACCGGAGCCCCTGTGGGCGTCTGTGCATGAAGACCACACTGGGGCGGCGATGTGCTGACTGCAATTAGCTGCAGGAAGGATGGTCAGTGGGGAACCTCTGGGTAAGCGGATGTGGCGTTTAACCAAGCCGGAAGCTCTGCAGCGTGCCTGGCAGTGACACTGTGATGGGGCGGAGTCTAAGCAATGACGTATTACGCTGTGCCGCTGGACAGGGCTGTGACCAGGGATGTGGGTGGAGTGGAGGCAAAAGGCGGCATATCCTGAACGTTGTCCCATCACAATGACGACATGCTTTGTTCTGCGCGCTTTGTCAAGTCTGGGACTGACCAATGGAGCGAGAAGTACCAACGGACCGGAAGTGGGCTGGGAGCGGGGACGTGTGATAGGCTGTTGACACACATAGTTACATAGTTACATAGTTACATAGTTAGTCAGGTTGAAAAAAGACACAAGTCCATCCAGTTCAACCGTAAAAAAAAATAAAAAAATAAAAAAATAAACATATATCGTACAATCCCATATACCCAATTCTATACCCACAGTTTGACCTTTCTCCCCCAAACAGTGCAATTGAATACTAAATTTCAAGAAATGCCATGTTGACAATAGTATCAACTAATCATATCTAACCTATTACTGTAAAGGTTAAAATTATTATAAATATTTAGGAAAAAATATATTATAAATTAACTGCTGGATTCATTAAAAAACATGGAGAAAAAAACAAGGAAAATAGTATTAACTAATCTTATCTAACTTATTAATTGTAATACATATATTACTGTAAAGGTTAAAATCATTATTATAAATATTCAGGAAAAATTATATTATAAATTGATTGCTAGATTAATTAAAAAACGAGTAAAGAAAAACGAGCAGGAAGAGGGGAGGAGGAGGGAGTGTAAGCAAACAACCTTGGTTGTTAAACTGGCTGCAATGACATGATGGGATCTTGTACTACCAGGGATGTGGTGGTATTTGATGGTAAAATTCAAAATTCACACTAATGTGTAGGGATGAGCTTCGAGTTCGTGTCGAACCCATGTTCGACTCGAACATCGCCTGTTCGGCTGTTCGCCGAATTTCGAACATTATGGGCTGTTCGTGCCAAATTTGAGTGGCGTGTCACGGCCCATAATTCACTGCGGCATCGCAGTGCATTGCTGGCTGATGATTGGCCAAGCATGCACTATGACCCACATGCTTTGGCCAATCACAGCGCGCAAAAAATGGAGAGCCATAATTGGCCAAAGCCAATTGGCTTTGGCCAATTATGTCTCAGGGGGTTTAGTACACGCCCCACACTATATAAGGCCGCCTCTGTGGCGGCCTTGTGTAGTGTGTTGCGGTGGTTAAAGAGAGAGGTTAAAGACAGAGAGAGACAGTGTCATTTATTTTGAGTTAGATAGAGCAGGCAGGCGAGTCAGTTAGCTGCAGTTACAGTGTGTAGAGGATATATAGGCATCCTAGGTGTTGTATATATATTAACACACTGTATTCAGTTTAGCTAGATCCGTTCCTGTTATTCTCTATACTGACAGGCAGGCAGGTGATTGTGCTAGCTGCAGTGTTTCACTTAGTGTACTGTGTCCTTAGCGTGTACCTGAATACAATTGGTGGTGTTCCCATACCAATACCACAGGCAGGGAGCTGCATTAATTTCATTTAGTGTACTTCTGTCCTTTGCACAGCGTTCACCTAAATGTACCTGAATACAATTGGTGGTGTTCTCATACCAATACCACAGGCAGGGATCTTCTTTATTTTCACTTAGTGTACTGTGTCCTTTGCATAGCGTGCACCTAAAGGTACCTGAATACAATTGGTGGTGTTCTCATACCAATACCACAGGCAAGCAGTTGCTTTATTTTCACTAAGTGTACTGTGTCCTTTGCACAGCGTGCACCTAAAGGTACCTGAATACAATTGGTGGTGTTCTCATACCAATACCACAGGCAGGGAGCTGCTGTATTTTCAGTTAGTGTACTGTGTCCTCTGCACAGTGTGCACCTAAAACTAACTGAAGACAATTGCTGGTGTTCTCATACTAATACCACAGCAGACAGTTGATTCTGCTAGCTGCAGTATAATCAGTATATATATATCTCACTGCAGGCCATTAGTATGTCTGGAAGGCAAACAAGGAGAGGCAGACAGTCACGAGCCAATAAAAGAGGGCAAGCAGGCTCTGTGTCTAGCGGCAACAGTGCTGGTTGTGGACACGGTGCATCCTCATCAGCACGTGGCCGTGGGACACGCTTGTCCTTCTTTTCGGCAGCTGGCCATGTTGAGCCGCAACATGCCGAAGACTTGGTAGAGTAGATGACCAAGCCGTCCTCATCCTCCTCCTCCTCTCTCACCCAGGCTCAGGGTACTTTGTCTGGCAAAGCGGCTGCCAAAGAGGCCTCTTCCCTCGGCTCAATGGCATCAGTCACTCCTTCCCTAGCCCCACCATGTCCTGCTGAGGAGTCCCCCAAACTGTTTGACCACAGTGTTGGATACATGCTAGAGGAAGGCAGTAACGTGAGACCAGAGAGAGGGGGTGCCCAACAAGGACAGCAATCTGGCAGTCATGTTCCCCCAGCTGCAGCATACTGCCAGATTTGCTCCAGTGATGAGGAGGGAGGGGATGATGAGGTCACTGACTCCACATGGGTGCCTGATAGGAGAGAGGAGGAGGAGGAGGCACATCTCCAACGAGGCAGGATGCCCTCCAGGGGCAAGCTTAAGGACAGCCAACTGACTGCATCACATCGCAGTGTTCCGCATGTTCAGGGCGCTGCTGTCTCTGCGCGTTATTCCAAAAGTTCTTTGGTGTGGGCCTTTTTGGGGACGTGTGCAGCAGATCGCACCGCTGCTATTTGCAACATATGTCTGAAGCGTATCTCGCGTGGCCAAAACATGAGCTGGTTGGGCACCACGTGCTTGACCAGACATGTCGACCTTCAGTCCATTGGCAAGCATACCTAAAAGACCCACACTAAAGAACAAAGCGGACCTCTCCTTGCTCCTCATCAGCTGGGATCTCCAACCCCACTATACCTTCAGTCCTCTCTGAAACCTGCACTGAGAGGAATGAAGGTGTAGAATTAGGTGTGTCACAGTCACAGCCAAGTACTTGCGGGCAATCTCCTTTCGGTACAACGATGTCCGATTGTACCAGGCAAATTTCCCTGCCCCCTAATTGAAGGTGGCACTGATCCCCACAGTGTCCCCAGACATTTCTGTGTAGCCCACCAAAAATCCACCAGTTGCCTAAAGGTCTGGGTCTGGGTGATTGAACAGATCCCCCGCTCACTTCTAGCAGCAGAGCGGTTCAAAAAGTTATGTGCTAGGAAAACTTTTTGGATTTACACTTTAAACGTTCTCTCGCCTGGTGGTATAAATGAAGGGATTGAGATTTCCACCATTTTATAAATAACATTACCCTACCTCCTCACATTTATGCTCATTTCACCTGTTCTTTTACTATTTATTGTATTATCTTAGAGGCCTGTATGTGCAATTAGATTTTTTGTAGAATTTATATATTTTTATACTTTTAATATTTTAACCTTTTATCTATTGGGTAATACCCTTATTGCACTGATTTGATTTTTATTGTCGGAATTTATAAAAATACCGTTTGTATCATATACTGACATATTGCCCATATATTGCCTATGTGAGTATATTTGATTTAATCCATTTACTCTTATACTACATCCTTACAGTTGATGTAGTTCACGTTATTACTTCGTTTTTTGGTAAATTATCATTCTATTAAGCTCCTTGTATGTGATCATCTGTACACTTGTGTAAACTAATATGCATAGATGTATATGTTTTACTGTCATACATATCAGCATGGCATATATTTTCCCCATAGTCACCTTTCCCCTTCCTTTAATCATTTATTTTAGTAATAAAGATAAACAGAGTAATCAGAATAATAAAATATTGCTATGCAACTCTAGCGCTGCCCTTTTACAGCTACTTCCCCTCATGGGTAGTAGACATGTGCACTGCCAAAAAATTTGTTAGTTTTCGTTTTCGATTCATTCGTTTTGTTTGTTTTTTCGTTTTTCGGGTCATTCGTTATGATCGCAATTCGTAAATTCGTACATTCGTAAATTTATACATTCGTAAATTTGTACATTCGTAAATTTGTACATTCGTAAATTTGTACATTCGTAAACTTGTACATTCATAAATTTGTACATTCGTAAATTTATACATTCGTAAATTTATACATTCGTAATTTCGGAAATTTGGAAATTCGATATTTTCGAAAACCCGAAAATTTGAAAATCTGAAAAAATAACTATTAAATTATAGGTATTGTAATTTCCTTTCAAATTTGGCTGTTAGCGAACGTAACGAATACAAATTTATCTGAAGTTACGCATAACCTGAAATAACAAATGCCGCATCTAAACAAATGGAACGGAACAAATTAATAATAATAATAATAAAACGTTTTTATTATTATTATTGTTATTTATTATTATTATTAATTCATTACGTTCCATTCGTTTAGATACGGCATTCATTATGTCGGAAAACAATTCGTAACTTCGTTAAGTTCACTAACAGCCAAATTTGAAAGGAAATTACAATACCTATAATTGAATAGTTAGTAATAGTTAAGTTATTAGTTAATTATTATTTCAGATTTCCGAATTTACTAATTTACGATTGTACGAATGTACAAATTTACGAATGTACGAATATTCGGAAATTCGTAAATTCAAATTTACGAATTTCCGGATAGTTGTACATTCGTAAATTCGTGCATTGGTAAATTCGTATATTCGTAAATTCGTACATTCGTAAATTAGAATTTACGAATATTCGTTAAAATTCGTTAAATGAGTTTTCGTTAATTTGGATATTTCCGAATTAACGAATTTGTCGAAATTCGTTAAAAACGAATTCGGAACGAAACGAATTGCACATGTCTAATGGGTAGACTAACACCCAGCAATGTCTACCTATGCAGTCAGGCCTGACTGATCTAAATGGAAGTTCAGTGAAACAATATTCGCTAGAAATCTTTCGGTGGTGCACTTGAAGAACAACTTTGTAATCTGAACGAATAGTAAAGATAAAAGTATCTGTCTTTAAACAGCTCTCACCACCCGGACAAGTCCAAGTCCGTTTCCTCCATCGATTCGTCTAGGAACAGGAATCCACCGACATCCAAGTCTTCAATCCTTCTGGTGTACTGCAGCAAGGATGAGAAGATGTCTCTAAGGCTCTGCTAGGCTGGCAGAGGGGCTCTTTGGAAAGGAGCACAAGGCCCAGGCTTCAGGCCTTGTGCACACAGCAGTTCAGCACAGAGATCCTCTTGCTAGGAGAGGGGTGTCCAAAGAGACTGAACAAACTCCACCTCCCCTTTATAAAGTCTGCCCCAGCAGTCTCTGTTCCGGAGCAATGTACCCTGGGTGCTGCAAGATGTACTGGGAGATGTAGTCTCTCTCTCCTCTGCTTTCACTTCCAGTAATGTCATTTCTCTACTTCCTCCTGACTCACCTCTCCCCTAGAACTTCTTGTCTCTCTGCATTAAAGGGGAACACCCCGCTACACACTCCCCCCACTTTGAATCTTTGGTCCCCAAAGACATTTTTTTGGTCTGCAAAACATTCTAGATTCAATGCGGTTGCATAGGGTTGACAGAGGAGCCTCCCACCAATCATCATAAGATGGGGAGCTGTCCTGTCTACAGGTCGCTTCAGTGGGGGCGACCTGTCTAGCTGTGCCAGAGAGTGAGCTGGGGTTGCCCTCCACCAAATGGACCGTGGAGGGATCCGGATTCTCAGCATTCCTCCTAGCAGTAACTACAGAGTCTTCTGAGCTGTTCCCCATTTGTGGGTAGGTCAGCTTCTTAGGAGGCCGGATGACTCTTCGAGCCCTTTGCTCTCTTGGGATTTCTGGCTCTGGCGCCACAGGCTCCTCTTCCTCTGAACAACCATCATGGGCATCTTCCCAGTATTCTGCTGAAGGACTAGAAGGGATGAACTCTGTGGCTTCTGGGTTCAGTGTTTCATCTGTGGTGTCTTCAGTGGTTGGAAGATCTATGGTAGAAGTTCCTGGAGTTGGGGAAGGCCACAGCCAATCAAGTTCTCCCTCCTCACTTCCACTAAGTTGAGAGGCCTCTCCATCTTCAGCTCGGGAGGTCTGCGACCGAGTGTTCGGCCTAGGAGTATCCAGGATAGAGGCCAGTTCAAGGGAGTCTCCCACGGGAGGTATTCTAACTGCCTCAGCAAGTGGGAGAAGGTGGTTTCGATGCCACGTCTTCAGTGGGCCTACCTTTCCTTCTGGCTTCAACGTATAGACAGGTAGGCCTGGCAACTTCCTGCAGATGACATAGGGTTCAGATCTCCATCTGTCTGCAAGTTTGTGCTTTCCAGGGACCCCCAGATTGCGTAACAGTACTCGATCCCCGGGCTGTAGGTCTTGTACCCGAACCTTCAAGTCGAAGTTTCTTTTATTTCGAGCTCCCCTTTGATCTGAGGCCGCTTGAGCATGTTCATAGGCTACTTTCAGGCTGTGTCTGAGCCTGTCCACATATCCTTTGTGGGATGTGGCTGAGGAATGGTCCAGAGAGGTGCCAAAGGCCAAGTCCACCGGTAGTCTCGCTTCTCTCCCAAACATGAGTCGATATGGGGAGTAGCCTGTAGCATCACTGATGGTGCAGTTGTAAGCATGTACTATGGCTGCTATGTGTTGGCTCCAATGTTGCTTTTTCTCGCTTTCCAGAGTCCCCAACATGTTGAGCAAGGTTCGGTTAAACCTTTCCGGCTGAGCATCTCCCTGTGGATGGTAAGGTGTAGTTCGAGTCTTCTTAATTCCCAAAGAATCCAGGAGCTTCCGGATCAGTTTACTCTCAAAGTCCCTCCCTTGATCTGAATGGAGTCACTGTGGCAGCCCAAAATGGACAAAGTACTTCTCCATAAGTACCTTGGCTACGGTGGAGGCCTTCTGGTCTTTGGTGGGGAAAGCCTGGGCATACCTGGTGAAATGGTCGGTTATCACCAGAACATTTCCTAGTCCACTCAGGTCGGGTTCGAGGCAGAGAAAATCAATGCATACCAGATCCATTGGGCCTTGACTCAGTAGATGTCCCATTGGGGCAGCTTGATGGGGTAAAGTCTTCCTCTGGACGCACCGTGCACATGAGTGGCAGTACTCTTCTATCTCTGCCCTCATGCAGGGCCAATAGAACCGACTTCTGACAAGTTGAAAGGTCCTTTCAGCCCCTAGGTGGCCATGGTTGTCATGCAGGGCAATCAGAACAGTCTCTCGATATTTCTCTGGGAGGAACAGTTGCCACTTATCTTCTGAGTCATCAGAGGGGCCCCTTCGGTAGACCACTCCCTGTTGTAACTGCAACCTGTCCCACTCTTTCCTCAGCAGGCGAGCTTCTTTTGAAGGTTGACGCATGAGTCTGTTTGGATCCTGATTCTCCAGGGCCTCCAGGACCAATCTCCCCATGGGGTCTTCCAATTGGTCACACCTCAACTCCTTCTTGGACAGCCTTGGCAGGTTGTCCTCTCCCAGTTGAGCTACTCCACAGTAGTGTTTGGGGACTCCCACCATGGTAACTCCTATTTCCTCTGCTCTGGAGCCTCCTCTGGCTTAAATTCAGCTCTTTGACAAAGGGCCCGCACCCCGTCCGGTGCCACTTGGGTCCAATCTTCTACGTCACTGGTGAGAGAATGAGATCTCCTGGACAGAGCGTCTGCATCTCGATTCCCAGTCCCTGGCCTATACTTTAGGCTGAAGTTGAATCCAGAAAGTGCGGCCAGCCACCTGTGTCCAGTGGCGTCCAGCTTGGCCGTGGTGAAAAGGTAGGTAAGGGGGTTGTTATCGGTCTTCACAGTGAACTCCGCCCCATACAGGTAGTCTTTAAGCTTGTCTACTACCGCCAACTTAAGGGCCAGGAACTCCAGCTTGTGAGTGGGGTAGTTCTTCTCAGGGGGGGTCAGGCTCCGGCTCACATAGGCAACAGGCCGTTGTTGCCCTTCGTGTTCTTGATAAAGTACTCCTCCCAGACCGTCATGACTAGCATCTACATGTAGTTCATAGGGCTTGGTTGGGTCTGCATAGGCCAAGACTGGGGCAGTGGTTAGGCTCTCCTTTAATGCCTGGAAGGCCTCTTCACACTTCTGGTTCCACTGATCTCTGACTGACTCTCCCGGCTTCCTGGGCCCTGAGTCGTCCTCTTCCCCCTCGGTCTTGAGTAGTTCATTCAATGGCCTGGCAATTCGGGCGAATCCTTCCACAAACCTCCTGTAATAGGAGCAGAACCCCAAGAAGGATCTGAGTTCGGTTACTGTGGTGGGTCGTGGCCAGGAGGTAACTGCCTCCAATTTCTCAGGGTCTGTGGCCACCCCTTCTTCAGACACTATGTGCCCCAGATAGTTCACAGAAGACTGATAGAACCGACACTTCTCAGGCGAAAGCTTGAGTCCTTCCTCACTGAGTCTTCTCAACACTTTTTCCAGCCTCCTTTCATGTTCTTCCAAGGTTCTCCCAAAGACAATGACATCGTCCAGGTATACAAGGACTTCAATAAGGTTCATGTCTCCTACAGTCTTCTCCATGAGACGTTGGAAAGTCGCTGGGGCTCCAGACAGACCTTGGGGCATCCGGTTGAATTCAAAGAACCCTACTGGGGTTATGAAGGCTGTCTTCTCCCTGTCTTCTGGGTGCATAGGAATCTGATAGTACCCGCTCTTGAGATCCATAACGCTGAACCATTTAGCTCCAGACAAGCTCTGTAGGGCATCCTCTATCCTCGGAGTGGTGTATTGGTCAGGTATGGTTCTCCTGTTGAGAGTCCTGTAGTCGATACAGAGCCTCAATGATCCATTCTTCTTTCTGACCACCACGATGGGAGAGGCATAGGGGCTTCTGGACTCCCGTATCACACCAGTCCTCTTGAGTTCTGCAAGTTGTTCCCTTAGATCCTCCAGATCTGCTAGGGGGACCCGCCTGACCCTCTCTCGGAAGGGCTTGTCTTCCTGGAGGCGGATCCGATGGGTGGCACTCCTTGCACACCCCACATCGAACTCATCCTTAGAGAAGATCTTCTCCCATCTATTTAACTGGGCCTTGGCTCTCTCCTTCCAAGCTCCTGGCAGATTCGGGTTTTCCATGGACAGCTTCTCCCAAGCATCTCCTCCTTCACCTGTCCTCTTCACTTCTGACAGGGTAACAGGGGCCGCAGGGCTCACCTGGCCTAGCAGCATTCTGGCTGGGATTTCCATGGGGTCTCTGGTAGTGTTCCTAACACTCACTGGAACTCTACAATGGGCCTTCTTCAGGACCTTCAGCGGAATCACTTCCGGTATCACTTCCAGACCTGAGGACTCACCCCTTGGGTCTGACTCCAGCACGACAAAGGGACCAGGCTGCTCCCAAGTAAGCTTCACAGTGGCTCTGAGACAGGTTACTTCGCCGGGCTGCAACACTACCCCTTCTCTTCCAAGTCTCCACACCTTCCCTATCCCTTCTCCAGGGGTCTCCTGCTCTTGGACCAGCCGTTGGTAGGCCATCTTCAGCATGGGATGGATCTTGGTGGCTGTTCGCCCCTCTTCTTTTACTAGAGGGGTCAGGAGTCTTCGGACCAGGTCCGTGTTCGTCCCTATTATAAGGGAATTCTTGTTGGCTCCAGGCGGCCTAGGGCACATGACTGCCAGGGTGTCAAACACTTCGGCCTTCCCAGCCACGGATGGGTCAAAGGTCATCTTAATGGGAAGATAGCCGTCGTAAGGGAAACTCTGGGTTCCAATTCCCCATATTTCCAGCTCTTCTATCTTCTGGATAGGCAGATGACTCAAGTGCCTATCGTAGAAGTCCCGGTATAGTAGGGTCACTTGTGCCCCGGTATCCAAGAGGGCCCTGGTGTAGACTCCCTCCACTTGAATGGGCACTATAGGAGATGGGCCCACCAGCTTCTCCGGATATGGCCCGGCAGGGGTCGCCTTCTTCAGACCTTTTCCTTTTGGACTCTCTCTTGTCCTATTCCCTTTGGACTTGAACCTTTCTTGAGCCTGGTATGCATTGACTTCCCTCCTTTTTATGGGTGTAGGAACCCGCTGAGGGATACTGTTATTTTTCTTAGGTGTACACCCCCTCTGGGGAGTGCTGTGTCTCTTCTAAAGGGGTCTTGCCCTCTTTCTCTGCGGTGTATCTCTGTTGGAGAATGTTGTGTTTCCTCTGAGGTGTTCTATTTTCTCTCTTCTTCTGTTTTTCATTCAGTTTGGAGCTCACTGAAAATGATGGGCACCCGGTTGACTCCTTCACCGGGGCCCTCTGAAGTTTTCCGCCGGCTGGCGGTTATTTATCTTTTTCTTCCTGGGACTGGAACATATGTTTGCAAAATGACCAATCCCTCCGCAGTTGTAACAAATCACCTCTTCTTCACGATCCTGTAGAGAAGCGGGCGCTGAGGTATTCGGGAACAACTCCTTTCTTGGACTTTTCTTTTCTGGTTTCCTTTGATCTTTCTCCATCAAAGAGGTCAGTATCTCCAACACTTGGGACATCTGCGATTTCAGGGTGTCCACTTCTGCATCTCTTTTGGGGGTCATGGCCGGGCTGACCATCACCACCAGAGGTTTGGTTGGCACGACTGGCTGTTCCCTCTTTTTCTCCTCCCACATGGCCTCTTCCTCTCTGACCATTCGAATGAGGTCGGGGTATACCAGGTTCTTCCCGTCCTGTCGGGTGCGCAGCGCCAATGCAATAGGATCCAGGGGCTGAGCTCCCCTCAATACCTGCTGAGCCCGGGCCTCGTCTACCTTCCCTGGGTCGATCCCCTTCTTCAGAATAATTCTATGCAGGATCTTGTCTAGACGTCCCATATATTCTGACAGTTTCTCTCCTGTTTTCTGGTAGCAGTGCTCCAGCTGATAGGTGAGCTCGGTAACTTTTTTTGTCCCACCGAACACATTCTGCAAGATGTCCAAGTAGTCCTGTGCAGTACAGTCTTTCCTGCTCATCTTCAGGTTGCGTATGGCATCCAGAGCAGGCCCCTTCAAACTTTCAGCAATTCGCTGTTTCTTGCTGCGTTCTGGAACTTCCCATTCCTCTAAGGCCTGAGTGGTGCCATCTAGCCACTCCTCAAATCCTTCTTCCCCTGAGGGCACAGGTTTTCTCCCTGAGAATATCCGGAGCTTTCTGTACCCCGACATTGGGTAATCTGTGGGATTCTTCTTGCACTGGGCCACAATCTCTCCCAGTACAGCGCATAGTTCTGTGCTGAGGGTGGCCGGTGATGATCTGGGACTCTCTGTATCCTCCTGCTCTTGTGCCTTAGGGGATGGTGGGGGAGGTATCTGTGGAGATGATGACTTTCTTATTTGGAACCGATCTCCCTTATGTGGCAGCGCATGTGTCAGATGGTAGGTCTGCCCATCCATAGCTTGTATGCTCTGGCTTTTAAAATGCTCTGGAATTTCGTCTTTCCACTCTATTAATGCGTATTGTGACAGCAGGAAGGTAAAGTCACCTGGTTGCATCCAGGGGGGTAGATATATTTCGCCCAGATTCAGGCTTTACGCCGACTTATACAACTAGGTGGAGAGTTGTATAAGGCTAGTGGGCTCATGGATGACTCATACCTCTAGGGAGAGGGCTGGGCGTCGTGCAGACAGGGAGTTGATGAGATCAGCTGAAGCTTGTCAGCTCATTTAGGCCTCTATAAGAACTCCCAGATTCATTAGGTGTTAGCTCATGCCTGGAACCAGACCTGTGTGGACTGTCTAGGGAGAGTGAACCCCTGTGCGGTGAGAAAAAGCCTGTGTGGCTATTTGCTTGGACATTTAAAACCAGGGACTTAGGGACTAGGACAGCACTAGGCTGATCCCAGTTGTTAGTTAGGAAACCTGTATGTTTAGTCAGAGGTCAACTTGACCAGGATTTATTTTGGTTATGTTTCTTTTGCTTTGCTGTGTTTTGTCACTGTAAATAGAAAATAAACCGCACCTTTTTGATTTTGAAAACCACAACCTCCGTTTGCTGGGCCTGTTTTGTGTGGGGAGCCCATCCCGGGGGTCACACACACCCGCTGCCGAGCTAACTCCCTCACAGTTGGTGGAGAACCAGTGGCAGTTTTTTTTAAGCCAGCATGGAGGAGATACTGAAACAGCTGGCTCTAGCAAATGCCAATCAACAGCAGACAAATGCAGGTTTGCAAAGGAGCCTTGCAGCCCAGCAGCAAGCTCATCAACAAGCCCAGCAGCAATCTGAGGCCCGCTTCATAGACCTGTTACAGAAGCAAGAGCAGAGACTACAACAAATGGAAGCAGTAATGCAGCAACGTCCGCAGACCAGTGAGGAAAGCCGTCCCACTAATACCGCGTCCTTTGGGGTGAGTCGTTTATTGACAAAAATGACTGGAGAGGATGATCCAGAGGTATTTTTGACCACATTTGAAAGGACTGCTGAAAGAGAAAAGTGGCCTGAGGAGCAGTGGGCTGGACTGGTGGCTCCTCTGTTAACTGGTGAATCGCAGAAGGCTTACTATGACCTAGAGCCTGACCAAGCAAAAGACTATGTGATGCTAAAAGCTGAAATATTGGCAAGGCTGGGTGTCACCCTGGCTGTCCGGGCTCAGCGTGTGCATAACTGGACTTTCCAGCTTGGAAAACCCCCCAGGTCTCAAATGTATGATCTCATTCACCTGAGCAGGAAGTGGCTACAGCCAGAGACTTTGTCCGCACCAGAGATTGTGGAACGTGTTGTAATGGATCGGTTTTTGAGAGCTCTTCCTACTGCCATCCAAAAGTGGGTAAGCCATGGAGACCCAGAGACGGCCGGTGGTCTTGTGGATCGTGTAGAGAAATACTTGGCTACAGAGAACCTGACGGCCTCTTCCAGAGACTCTCGGACTTTCCACCCTAAGACCAGACCATCCCTAGGGGCGGATAAGAGGATTCCAAGGGGTGAGGGTGGAGAGAGTGAGAGGGTGGGAGCTCTACCCCAAGTTTGGCGAGAACAGCCTGGGAAATCAGCGGCTCAAGAGGCGGCAAGAAGGATCGTTTGCTACCGCTGCCGGCAAGCGGGACATATTGCAGCCAATTGCCCGGTTGTGGAGGAACCCATGCAGTGTGACTTTCTGACTGGCAGACGTCAGTCGCTGTGTGCGACAGTCGCATGCACTGCCATTCGAGGAACTGAGAAACATTTATGCAAAATGTGTGTTAATGGTAGAAATGTTGTGGTATTGCTGGATTCAGGTAGCCTTGTGACCCTGATAAAGGCTGAGTTAGTTAAAACAGAGGTCTCTGGGAATAGAAAGGTAGCTGTTATTTGTGTGCATGGGGACACCCGAGAGTATCCAGTGACTACAGTGTGTTTCGAGACCCCCAAAGGTACCCTCTCTCATCCAGTGGGCTTAGTATCTCAGTTACCGTATGACGCCATTGTGGGAAGGGATTTTCCGAAGTTCTGGGAACTGTGGGATGATCCTGAGCCCCTCACTGGTGCCCCTATGTACCAGGAATGTGATAGCCAGAACTCCCCTGAGAGTGGTGAGGACTCTCCGGAATTTCCCTTATCAGTATTGGCAGGGGAGACTCAAGAAACTGGAGAGGAGCCCACCTCCTCAGACGAAAACCTACCGTCTGTGGAGTTTTCTGATCTTGAGGTTCACAGGGAAAACTTTGCCACAGAACAGTTGAAAGACCCCGCCCTAATAAAGGCACGGGAAAACGTAGTGAAAATAGATGGCGAGTTAGTGAACCCAGATAATACCTGCACTTACCCATACTTCAGCGTAGAGAAGGACCTACTGTATCGGGTGGCAAAAAGGGCAGAAGAAACCGTTGAGCAGCTTGTGGTGCCCAAACCTTACAGGAAGTTGGTGTTGGAGTTGGCCCATTGGCACATTCTTGGAGGTCATCTGGGGACAGAGAAAACCCGAGAGAGGGTATTACAGAGATTCTATTGGCCTGGGGTGATGAAGGACATAGAAAATTATTGTTCCTCCTGCCCTGTGTGTCAGAGGTCGGCCCCGATGCCACATTTCCGTAGCCCGCTGGTCCCTCTACCCATCATTGAGGTCCCGTTTGAGAGAATCGCAATGGATTTGGTAGGTCCTATAATCAAGTCCGCTAGGGGGCACCAGTACATATTGGTTATAATGGACTATGCCACCCGTTATCCAGAAGCGATCCCTCTCAGAAATACCTCGGCCAAAACCATAGCCAAAGAGCTATCTCTTGTTTTTAGCCGGGTGGGTATTTGTAAAGAACTGCTTACGGACCAAGGTACACCCTTTATGTCCCGGGTTATGAAAGAGCTGTGTAAATTGTTCAAAGTGACGCAATTGCGTACATCTGTGTATCACCCCCAAACCGATGGGCTGGTTGAAAGATTCAACAAAACCCTAAAACAAATGTTGAAGAAAGTGGTGGATAGAGATGGAAAGGATTGGGACTGTCTACTTCCTTATTTGATGTTTGCTATTAGGGAGGTGCCCCAATC
The DNA here is from genome assembly GCA_029206835.1 of Rana muscosa. Taxonomy (NCBI): domain Eukaryota; kingdom Metazoa; phylum Chordata; class Amphibia; order Anura; family Ranidae; genus Rana; species Rana muscosa. Next base: position 255,291,780 of record CM055127.1, on the reverse strand, counting down.
CTCTACGGGATTCTCCCCCTTTGAGTTACTGTATGGGAGACACCCAAGAGGGCTGTTGGATATTGCCAAGGAAACTTGGGAAAGTGAGAGTTCTCCCCACAGGAGTGTGATTGAGCATGTCGCCCTGATGCAAGATCGAATTGCACAGGTAATGCCCATCGTGAAGGAACATTTGGCCCAAGCGCAGTTGGCACAGCAGAGAGTGTACAACCGTGGAGCCAAGACCCGTACCTTTTCCCCGGGGGATAGGATATTGGTACTTGTCCCTACGGTTGAAAGTAAATTCCTTGCCAAATGGCAAGGCCCCTATGAGATAATGGAAAAAGTGAGCGAAGTGAATTACAAGGTCAGACAACCAGGAAGGCGAAAGCCCGAACAGATCTATCACGTTAATCTGTTGAAAGCCTGGAGGGATAGAGAGTCCCTAGTCGCAGACACTTGGTCACCAGCTCAAACTGGTTGCGTGATTCCTGAGGTTGGAATAGCAGCCACCTTGTCACAACCCCAACAACAGGAGGTTAAGGAGTTTGTGCTTCGCAACAAGGAGGTATTCTCTGAGCTGCCGGGACAAACATCTGGGGTAGAGCATGACATCATTACCCCGCCCGGTGAAAGGGTGAAGTTAAAACCCTATCGGATCCCAGAGGCTCGACGGGAGGCAATACGGGAGGAAGTACAGAAAATGCTGAACTTAGGGGTGATAGAGGAGTCCCAAAGTGATTGGTCTAGTCCCATCGTGTTGGTGCCTAAACCGGATGGGAGCTGGCGATTTTGTAACGATTTTCGTCAGTTGAACAAAGTTACAAAATTTGACACCTACCCCATGCCACGTATAGATGAGTTGATCGACCGGCTGGGAACAGCCCGATACATGACGACTCTTGACCTCACAAAAGGGTATTGGCAAATCCCCCTGGCCAAGTCGGCCAAAGAGAAAACCGCATTTGTAACCCCAGACGGGGCGTTCCAATATAAAAGAATGCCGTTCGGGTTACAGAATGCGCCGGCCACATTCCAGCGGAAAATGGACCAGATGCTGAGGCCCCATCGGAAGTATGCTGCGGCTTACCTGGATGACGTAATTGTCCATAGCACAGATTGGGCCTCACATCTGCCAAAAGTGCAAGCAGTCCTGGACTCTGTTCGGGAAGCGGGGTTTACGGCTAACCCCAAGAAGTGTACCATTGGGCAGGAGGAGGCCAAATATCTTGGGTACACCATTGGGAGGGGAGTAATAAAACCCCAACTCAACAAAGTCGAGGCCATCCAGAGTTGGCCACGTCCCAACAGCAAGAAGCAGGTACGAGCCTTTCTGGGAATCGCTGGGTATTATCGGCGATTCATTCCCCACTTTGCTTCTAAGGCTGTGCCCCTAACCAACCTGACGAAGGGGAAAGGGTCGGTCATGATTAAATGGACCCCCGAGGCTGAGGCAGCATTCCAATTCTTGAAACAAGCCTTATGTAGCCAGCCAGTGTTGTACTCACCCGACTTCTCTAAAGACTTTGTCGTACAAAGTGATGCGTCAGATGTGGGGTTAGGAGCAGTATTGTCCCAGGTCTGGAACGGGGAAGAGCACCCAGTCATTTACCTCAGCAGGAAGTTGAAGTCCCATGAGGTAAATTACGCCACCGTTGAAAAGGAGTGTTTAGCGGTGAAGTGGGCTCTAGATTCCCTTCGGTACTACCTGCTAGGTAGGCACTTTGACATGGTTACGGATCACGCTCCGTTAAAGTGGATGGCTCAAAACAAGGAAACAAATAGAAGAGTGAATAGGTGGTTCCTGGCCCTCCAGGAATTCAACTTCACAGTAAAGCATCGCCCTGGCGTTCAAATGGGGAATGTGGATGCTTTGTCTCGAGTACATGAATGCCTGATTGCTGGTGTTCCAACCCCGAGGTTAAAACAAGAGGGGGGGGTATGTGACAGCAGGAAGGTAAAGTCACCTGGTTGCATCCAGGGGGGTAGATATATTTCGCCCAGATTCAGGCTTTACGCCGACTTATACAACTAGGTGGAGAGTTGTATAAGGCTAGTGGGCTCATGGATGACTCATACCTCTAGGGAGAGGGCTGGGCGTCGTGCAGGCAGGGAGTTGATGAGACCAGCTGAGGCTTGTCAGCTCGTTTAAGGCCTCTATAAAAACTCCCAGATTCATTAGGTGTTGGCTCATGCCTGGAACCAGACCTGTGTGGACTGTCTAGGGAGAGTGAACCCCTGTGCGGTGAGAAAAAGCCTGTGTGGCTATTTGCTTGGACATTTAAAACCAGGGACTTAGGGACTAGGACAGCACTAGGCTGATCCCAGTTGTTAGTTAGGAAACCTGTATGTTTAGTCAGAGGTCAACTTGACCAGGATTTATTTTGGTTATGTTTCTTTTGCTTTGCTGTGTTTTGTCACTGTAAATAGAAAATAAACCGCACCTTTTTGATTTTGAAAACCACAACCTCCGTTTGCTGGGCCTGTTTTGTGTGGGGAGCCCATCCCGGGGGTCACACACACCCGCTGCCGAGCTAACTCCCTCACAGTATGTACACAAAGCATGTGGTCTCACATCCATCACCCATGATTTCTGGCATGGTGATAGAGATGTCATTAACTGCTTTATCGCATCTCTTTGCCAGATCCCCGGGAGTTCAATAACTGCCGCCGCGGCCGGATCTGCGCCAGCCATTGTGTACCACTGTCCTACTTCTAGCGGGTCCATGCCGGTCTTTTGGCATGTTCGCTTGCTGTATCAGGATCCCGGACGAGAACCCCCACGTGTAGCGATACCTCCAACTAAGAAGGCCGCAGATTTAGTTGGGCCCTGAAGACAGCTCCGCCAACCCCCGGCAATCTGCTCAACCCCCTACTGGCACAGCTAGTAAGGGGAGATAGGACCACGTGACCGCAACTCTAGGTGACGCAGTCCTATGGCAAACACACACACAGTGATATATTTTAAAACTTCTATTAAAGTAAGTGAAACTGACACCAATGTACTTGACCCAGATATTTTACTGAGGCTAATGGGCAAGTAATAAACAACAGTATAACAAGTTGCAGATCCCTGCAATAAACAGTAATAAAGATAAACAGAGTAATCAGAATAATAAAATATTGTTATGCAACTCTAGCGCTGCCTTTTTACAGCTACTTCCCCTCATGGGTAGACTAACACCCAGCAATGTCTACCTATGCAGTCAGGCCTGACTGATCTAAATGGAAGTTCAGTGAAACAATATTCGCTAGAAATCTTTCGGTGGTGCACTTGAAGAACAACTTTGTAATCCGAACAAATAGTAAAGATAAAAGTATCTGTCTTTAAACAGCTCTCACCACCCGGACAAGTCCAAGTCCGTTTCCTCCATCGATTCGTCTAGGAACAGGAATCCACCGACATCCAAGTCTTCAATCCTTCTGGTGTACTGCAGCAAGGATGAGAAGATGTCTCTAAGGCTCTGCTAGGCTGGCAGAGGGGCTCTTTGGAAAGGAGCACAAGGCCCAGGCTTCAGGCCTTGTGCACACAGCAGTTCAGCACAGAGATCCTCTTGCTAGGAGAGGGGTGTCCAAAGAGACCGAACAAACTCCACCTCCCCTTTATAAAGTCTGCCCCAGCAGTCTCTGTTCCGGAGCAATGTACCCTGGGTGCTGCAAGATGTACTGGGAGATGTAGTCTCTCTCTCTCCTCTGCTTTCACTTCCAGTAATGTCCTTTCTCTACTTCCTCCTGACTCACCTCTCCCCTAGAACTTCTTGTCTCTCTGCATTAAAGGGGAACACCCCGCTACATATACATATGTTGTATGGTATTTTTTCATTTTATTTTTATATTTATTTTTATTTTTATTTTCATATATATATATATATATATATATATATATATATATATATATATATATATATATATATTTTATTTTTTTCTTCATATTGATTACTTGGGTAATACATGTTTCTGTGGATATTGTGGGCCACCACTTGTCTATCTATCTAAATTTCCCTGCCCCAGCTGCTGCACCACCGAAAGAAGTTCACTCACAGCCATCCACATGCCCGGTTGAATGCTAGCTTGGCTAAATTGCTAGCACTTCAACTCCTGCCTTTTCAGTTGGTAGACTCTGCCCCCTTCCGTGAGTTTGTTGAATGTGCGGTTCCCAAACGCCACTTTTTCTCACTGAAGGCGATTCCGGTAAGGTGCATATTACCGCTGACTCATGGTTCAGCAGACATGGACAGGGAGGTTACCTATCTTTCACAGCCCATTGGGTGACTCGGCTGGCAGCTGGGAAGGATGCAGGACAAGGTGCAGTAGTGTTGGAGGTTGTTCCACCACCACGCCTCCAAAATGTTACTACTGGTGATTCTGACACACCTCTCTCCTCCACCCCCTCTTCTTCTTCCTCCATGGCCTCTTCTTGTGCTTTGTCCTCGGAACCAGCAGTGCTCCGTAGGCGTTCAAGGGGCTACGCAAGCAAAAAGATGCCATGCGATGCTTGAGCTGGTGTGCTTGGGGGACAGGAGCCACACTGGGGCAGAGATTCTGTCAGCTCTGCAGGGACAGGCTCAGAGGTGGTTGACGCCACGCCAGCTTAAGCCAGGAAAGGTGGTTTCTGGCAATGGCACCAACCTCCTCTCCGCCCTCCGACAGGGATAACTGACCCATGTGCCCTGTTTGGCTCAGGTCCTTAACTTGGTGGTGCAGCAGTTCTTGAGCAGGTACCCGGGCTTACAGGAGGTCCTGAAGCAGGCCAGGAAACTCTGTGGGCATTTCCGCCGGTCATATATTGCCAGTGCTCGGCTGGCTGACCTGCAAAAGGATTACAACCTGCCTGTCACAGTATAGAGAACAGCAGTAAAGGATCTAGCTAAACTAAATACAGTGTATAAATATATATACAACACCTAGGATGCATATCTATCCTCTACACACTGTAACAGCAGCAATCTAACTCAATATAAATGACACTGTCTCTCTCTCTGCAACTCTCTCTTTCACAAACGCCAACACACTACACAAGGCCGACTTCCAGGCGGCCTTATATAGTGTGGGGCGTGTACCTACTCCTCTGAGCCATGATTGGCCAAAGCCACCCTGGCTTTGGCAAATTACGGCTCTCTGTACTTATGGCGCTGTGATTGGCCAAGCATGTGGGTCATAGTACATGCTTGGCCAATCATCAGCCAGCAATGCACTGCGATGCCGCAGTGAATTATGGGCCGTGACGCGCCACTCGAATTTGCCGCGAACGGCCCATAATGTTCGAAATTCGGCGAAAAGCCGATGTTCGAGTCGAACATGGGTTCGACTCGAACACGAAGCTCATCCCTATTGGCCATGCTGCAGCGACTGCACACGCAACAGAGGGCCATCAATGAGTATCTGTTGCAATATGGCACCCGGACAGGGTCAGGGGAGCTTGGATTTTTTTCCCCACGCCAGTGGGCCATGATCAGGGATGCATGCACTGTCCTGGCACCATTTGAGGAGACCACGAGGATGGTGAGCAGTGACAGTGCATGCATCAGTGACACTGTCCCTCTTGTCCACCTGTTGGAGCACACGCTGCATGGAATAATGGACAGGGCACTTGAGGCAGAACAGAGGGAGGAAGAGGAGGACTTTCTTACCTCTCAAGGCCCCCTTTATCCACACAGTGTTCCTGCTGGCCCGCCTATCACACAGGAAGAGGACGAGGAGGAGGAGGAGGATTGTGTCCGCATGGAGGTGGAGCCTAGCACTCGGCATCAGCAGCAGTCTTCAAGGGATCAATTACAGTCCCAAGACACCCATGGACTTGTACATGGCTGGGAGGAGGTGGCTACGGATCACGTCGTCCTGAGTGACCCAGAGGACTCTGGACCGAATACCTCAGCAAACCTACGCTGCATGGACTCCCTGATCCTGCAAAGCCTGCGGAAGGATCCTTGTATTCGTGCTATCAAGGAGAGGGATCATTACTGGCTGGCAACCCTCCTTGATTCACGTTACAAGGGTAAGGTTGCGGACCTTATCTTGCCGTCGCAGAGGGAGCATCTTCGGGAAGCCTTGCAGAAAGGTCTGTGCAACGCGTTCCCAGAGACTGGGAGGTTACAAATTCCTGGTCCTGGACAACGTGTTGCTGAGGCTTCGGTCAGTCAAAGAATGAGCGGTGGAGAAGGTGGCCGTCTGACAGATGCGTTCAAACAAATTTTTAGTACGCAGCCCCAAGTTATGATCGGTTCCAGCAACCATCGCCAGCGTCTGGTTTACATGGTGCAGGAATATCTAGGGGCAAGATCAGACTTGGACACCTTTCCCACCGAAAATCCTCTGGGTTGCTGGGTCTTGAGGATGGATCACTGGCCAGAGCTTGCACAGTATGCAATTGAGCTACCTGTCCTGCATCCAGCGTTCTTTCGGAACGCACATTCAGTGCTGCTGGAGGCTTTGTAACCGATCACAGGGTGTGCCTGTCCACCGACTCGGACGATCGACTGACCTTTATAAAAATTAATCAGTCTTGGATCACCACCAGCTACCAAGCACCTGATGCTGATGTAACAGAATAATTTTCTTTGAAATGTCAGATCCCTTCAAGACTGCCTATGCTGATGCAGAGTGACTATCCTGTTATGCTGAGTGACTATCCTCTTCCTCCTCAATGAACATGCTGATAGCATGTAAGAACATTTTTGTTTCTGGGCACCGCCACCAGTGGCTAAGTCCCAATTTTTCAGCCCCTGTTTAACAGGGGCGTGTACCGTATATACTCGAATATAAGCCGAGTTTTTCAGCACATCTTTTTGCGCTGAAAATGCCCCCCTCGGCTTATACTCGAGTCACCTTTTTGCGCCTGTTCTCTCGGATTTTGGGGACCCGGTACTGGCTGACCTTAAGTCCCCTGGACCCCAAACTTGGCACACATGTTGCCCCACTACAAGTGTGCAAAGTTTGTTGTTTAGGGGACCTACGGCCGGGGAGCACCGATTTTTCAAAGCCGGGCACCCCTTCCATAGACTCCCATGTTAAACGGTTATTTCTCTGGTGACTTTGGAGACCCAGTACTGGCTGGTAGTAGGTCCCGTGGTCCCAACCCTTGGCACACATGTAGCTCAATTTCTCCTCTATAAGTGTGAAAAGTTTTTTGTCTGGGAGACCTACGGTCAGGGAGCACCGATTTTTCAAATCCGGGCACCCCTTCCATAGACTCCCATGTTAAACGTCAGTCTAGTCATGGACACAGTGAGGCATGGGCACAGTAAGGCATGGAGACAGTGAGGCATGCACATGGACACAGTGAGGCAAAGTGGGGCACAGTGAGGCATGCAGATGGACACTCTAGGCTTATACTCGAGTCAATACGTTTTCCCAGTTTTTTGTGGTAAAATTAGGTGCCTCGGCTTATATTCGGGTCGGTTTATACTCGAGTATATACGCTAATTACAATTTTTATTGCAATACTTTGCAGCAGGGCTCATTCCTGCGCTCCAACTACAGTATCTGTGAGGGATTGCAGTGTTGTGGCACCAGTGCCTAAGGCACAATATTTATGCCCCTGTTCAACAGGGGCATGTAATTACAATTCTTGATCTAAAAATTCACTGCAGGGCCCATTCCTGCGCCCACCAAGAGTAACCGTGAGGGCTTACAGTGTTGTTGCAACACCACCACCACCAAAGGCCCAATTTTTCTGCCCCTTTTCAACAGGGGCATGTAATTACAATTCTTGATATAATAGTTCACAGCAGGACGTTCCAGTGCCCACCAAGAGTAACTGTGAGGGATTACAGTGTTGTGGCAACACCAACACATAAGGGCCAAATTCTGCAGAGTATATACGGCAGGCCCCTAATTTCAAACATCCAACTTACAAACGACTCCTACTTGCAAACAGAAGGAGACAACAGGAAGTGAGAGGAAATCTACCCCTAGGAAGGGAAATTCTCTCCTGTAAGAGTTAATATGGGAAAAAGGTTTCTCCTCTACACTGATGCTTTATCACCAATTCTTGTTTCAATAAAAACCCCAAATTTTCAAAAAACATTTGTCATTGGGACGGAAAGTGAGGTGAAATGTTCTGAACAGGTGCACAGACAGCAAAACAAATGTTACAGGGGTGATAACCCTTCCCTATGTTTTCCAAAAAGCTTAAAAATAGATTTTTTGGCTGGAGCTACACTTTAAAAATGTAACAGTTCTAAGAACAAACCTACAGTCCCTGTCTTGTTTGCACCACCTGTATACTGCTGTTCAGAGTATATAGGGCATGGGGGCCCCACGCCTTTTCTTTTTTTAATTTGGGTGCAGGGTTCCCCTTAATATCCATACAAGACCAAAGGGGCTGGTAATGAGGTGGGGGGGTACCAATGATATTTTTCTCAATGATTTTCAACCATATTGCCGGGACCAGACATTACAATAAAGCCGCAAGCAGTTTTAAATTACTTTTTTTCCTTTAGAAATGTAATTTTGTGCAGGGACAGTTATAAACACGGCAAACACGTGCTACTTCAAAGGCATACTATAGACACCCCCCAGGTACGATATTTAAAGGAATATTTTTTTTTTCACTTTAAGCATCATTAAAATCACTGCTCCCGAAAAAACGGCCGCTTTTAAAACTTTTTTTTGCATTGATACATGTCCTTTGTGGCAGGACCCGGGTCCCCAAACCCTTTTTAGGACAATAACTTACATATTAGCCTTCATAATTAGCACTTTTAATTTCGAACGTTCGAGTCCCATAGACTTTAATAGGGTACTGAAATTCACGTGAACTTTCAGTCCGTTCGCAGGTTCTGGTGCGAACCGAACCGGGGGGTATTCGGCTCATCCCTACTAATGTGCTGTATAACCATATATATACATTCAAATATACAGACGCACGCACACACATGTAATTACATGGAAAATATTGAAAAAATATTATGATAAAGATTGTATAATGAGACACAAGTCCATCAAGTTCAACCTAGGTGTTTGATTTTATGTCAGTATTACATTGTATATCCCTGTATTTTGTGGTCGTTCAGGTCCATATCTAATTGTTTTTTGAAATTATCGATGCTCCCCGCTGAAACCACTGCCTGTGGAAGAAGACAGTAAAAAACCTTCTACGCAGTTTAAGGTTAAACTGCTTTTCTTCTAGTTTTAGTGAATGGCTGTGTGTCTTATTAAATTTCCTTTGTGGGGTCACTAGTATGGTATTTGTAAAAGTCCAAAATGCAGCGCGTCAATAAAAACGATAATATATATGTATAAATGTGATAGTCCAAATGACAAAATTTCAATACGAAGTAAAGATGAGGAGCCTCTACCAAACTTCAACGTGCACAGGAAAAGCCCACGTGCTATCAATCTGCTTACCAGAAAGATATGAAAACAGGCAATGTAATCATATGATGCAAGAGGTCAGAAGTAGATGTGACACTTCAAAACTTGGTAGGCAGGTTATGGAATTTATCCAAGATCATCAATACCAGAAAGACATCAGGAACTCACAAGAACAGATGGATATATTGTGCGATCATCAACAATCAATTAACCGGTGTGAGGAAAAAAGCAACAATAGTGAAGCCCGTAAGGTAAAACACACGATTTTATTTGTAGTCTACTTACAGGTAAAAAGGGAACATCATGACTTGTAAAACTCTTCGGCTCTCAGCTTGCTTGCATCGGCCAAACTGACATGTTTCATCCTATGTGGATATCATCAGAGGCGTGGCCAATGATGCAAGCACACCCAAATATATATAAAACATTCCAGGTCACGCTGGCCTCTGATAGGACAGCATAACATTGTAACCAGCTGTGTCTATTTGGAGACAACCAAAAGCTCCAGGCGCGCATGCGCAGTACGGTCGCGCTAGTCAAAAAACAGGAAATCAAGCTAGTATCGTGCGGCCACGCATGTGCAGTACGGACGCGCTATTAAAAAAAGGAAGCAGAAACAAGCACCTTCATATCACTTCCGGAGGGCGGAACAGCGTCAACGCCGACCGGAAGTGATGAGAGCACATAACTCGACAACAAGATGCCTCCTCGACAATGTGACGATATCCGGTGGGCGGGACAAACCACCTAACCCGAAAATAGTGTCACTGATGCGCATCTCGGTCGGGTTTGCGCTCCACACTAAGATCAAGGAAATATTCAAAAAGGAAACATAGAATAAAAAGCACAAAAGGCATAATTAAATGCAGGGCCAACAAAAGACCCACATTTAGCAATATGTCCTTATAATATATATAAAAAGTATGAAAATATACACACATAAAATGTATATATACAAATACATATATAACTAGAACATGAAATTGGCAAAGTCCTGCATTAAAGGGAGGCTATAAGGGAGGCTCCCAACAATGTAATGCAATGCAAAACCCAATGTCACGTACCTAGTGAGTGCCTGGCAGGATCGCTGAGGATGGAGCCGGACCGGAATCCCAGAAGAGGCTGCAGAGGAACTCTGGTGCAGAAGAGCAGGTGCGGCAGCAGGTGGGATGTAAGGTCAGCAGGGCTCTGCAGGGCTGAAGGAACAACAGGTGCAGGCTGGCCGGGTCACTCACTGGCGGACAAGTCCGAAGCAGAAGCGTAGGCTGGAGCAGAGTCAGGACACAGACCGGTTTGGTATCAGACTGGCAGCAAGGTAACAGAAGGGGCAGGCAGATGCGAAGTCAACAAGCCGGATCAGATGCAGGTAGAAAGCAGGAACGTCAGGGACAAGCCGGGTCGATATCAGGAACAGGTATCAGATGCAGGAACGCCAGTACACAGAACGCTGTAGAACAGACAGCACTGAGTCTGGGTGCTGACCCAGTTTAAATAGCTTAATTGGCGCCAAGACCTGTCACTGAACGAACGCGCGCGCGCACCCGCGTGCGCAAGCATGAGCGCACCGGCGCGCGCATGCGCGCCAACTGCATTTCAGTAATGGTTGAGATTCCAGGCCGTCTTCCACGGCCACCATCTTGGGTGCTGGCATGCCCTTCCTGACATTGCCCCCTCCTAATGGGCAGCCTCCGGATGCCCAATCTGGCCACTTTGTCAGGATGAGCGTTCTTGAAGGTTTGGATGAGGTCTTGGGTATGAATATTACCTTCCGGTTCCCACGAGTTGTCCTCCGGTCCGTACCCTCTCCACTTAATTAGGTACTGAACCTGATTCCTCCTCTTCCTGCAATCCAATACTGCTTCCACTTCGAACTCCTCTTCACCGTCTACCATCACAGGTTCAGGTGGGCCAGCATCCCGACCAGGAAAAGGATCAGGGATTGCGGGTTTCTGTAGGGTTACATGGAACACGGGATGGATCCTAAACGAATCAGGTAGTTCCAGCTCATATGCAACATTGTTGATTCGTTTCTTCACAGGAAATGGCCCTACAAACTTAGGTCCAAGTTTCTTCAAGGGGCAAGCAAGTTATAGCCAACCAAACTTGGTCACCTGGGTTTAAGATCAATTCCCCCCTTCTCTTCTTGTCAAAGACTTCTTTGTTGTAGGCTTGAGTCTTGGCCATTGTTTCCTGTAACAGTTTGTTGTTGGTGTTAAAGAAGTCCATTGTTTCAAGCACAGCAGGTACAGAGCACTCTGGAATTGCGTTGAAAAGAAATGAAGGATGAAAGCCGTAATTGGCGAAGAAAGGAGATTGTTTGGTGGCTGAATGGACGGAATTATTGTAAGAGAATTCAGCCAGAGGAAGTAAGGGAACCCAATCGTCTTGAGAAAATGAAGAAAAACAGCGCCGATATTGTTTGAGTGTTTGATTGGTCCTTTCTGTTTGTCCATTGGTTTGCGGGTGATAGGCTGATGAAAATGAAAGTTCAATTCCAAGAGACTCGCACAAGGACCTCCAGAACCTGGAGGTGAACTGGACCCCTCTGTCAGAAACGATGTTTGCCGGATTTCCATGAAGCCTGATAACTTCTCTGATGAAGATTTGTGCGGTCTCTTGTGCAGAGGGAGTGCCCTTCATGGGGAGGAAATGGGCCATCTTGGATAACCGGTCGACGACCACGAAAATAGTACTGTAGCCCTGAGATGGGGGCAACTCCACGATAAAGTCTATCGAAATCATCTGCCAAGGTCTATTTGGGACCGACAGTGGTTTAAACAGGCCCCAAGCCCTGGATTTGCTGTTCTAGTTGCGGATACAAGTGGTGCAAGATTCTACATACCTTCTGCAGTACTTCTCCAAACCGGGCCACCAAAATGTTCGCTGCACTAATTCGGAAGTCTTGTAGATGCCAAAATGCCCTGCAAGCATATGGTTATGGCACAGGCCCAAGGTGGAGACTCGTAACCCCTCCGGTACAAAGACTTTGTCTCCGTACCAAAGGAGCCCATCTCTTGCTAGCAAGGTGGTCCCAGGTGGTGAGGGACTTCCTATAGAGGCTTGTTTGATCTGGGCCATTAAACCCCCCTGTAGTAGGAGGAAGTTCCTGGAAGACAGAATGGTATCTGGAGGGGAGATTTCCTGTGATTTACTGAACATACGTGACAAGGCATCGGGTTTTGTATTCTTGGATCCAGGCCTGTATGTTAGATAGAAAGTAAATCTAGAGAAGAAAAGTGCCCACCTGGCTTGCCGGGGTTTTAACCTCTTCGCTGTCCTCAGATATTCTAGATTTTTGTGGTCTGTATAGATCAGGATCGGGTGTGCAGCCCCTTCTAGTAGGTATCTCCACTCTTCCAGTGCAGCTTTGATTGCTAGGAGTTCACGATCCCCGACGTCATAATTCTTTTCCGCGTCAGATAACTTGCGGGAAAAGAAGGCGACTGGGTGCAACAGAGCCTTGGCTCCCTGTCTCTGAGAAAGTATAGCTCCGACTGCGGTTTCCGATGCGTCCACCTCTAGGACGTATGGCAGGGACGAATCGGGATGTTTCAGGACAGATGCGGATGTAAACCGCCTTTTCAGTGTCTCGAAGGCAGCCTGGGCCTCTGGAGATCAACGGAATCTGACACCTTGTTTAGTAAGTTGGGTGATGGGGGAGATGATTGCTGAGAATCCCCTGATAAATTTTCGGTAGAAGTTTGCAAACCCTATAAAACGTTGGATGCCTTTCTTATCGCTGGGAATTGGCCAGTCCAGAATAGCCGTAACTTTTTGGGGATCCATCTTAATGCCATTGGTAGATATGATCAGGCCCAGGAATTGGATGCTTTGGCGCTCAAACTCGCACTTCTCGGGTTTGGCATAGAGTCCATTTTGTCGAAGGTGGCTCAGTACACTCCTGACATGTCTGCGGTGGTTGTCTAGAGAGGAAGAGAAGATTAGTATATCGTCAAGGTATACTACCACAAATAAGTCCAGGAAGTCTCGGAAGACGTTGTTAATAAAATGCTGGAAGGTAGCGGGGGCGTTGCATAAACCGAAGGGCATTACAAGGTACTCATAGTGCCCGAACCGTGTGCGGAAAGCCGTCTTCCATTCATCCCCCTCCCGTATACGGACCAAGTTATAGGCACCTCGGAGATCCAACTTTGTGAATATGGTGGCAGCGCCAAGTCTCTGGAAAAGTTTGGGTACCAACGGAAGGGGATAGCGGTTCTTAACCGTAACTTTATTCAGCTCACGATAGTCCACACACGGACGTAATGAATGATCTTTCTTTTCTACAAAGAAAATTCCCGCCCCGGCCAGGGATGTGGAAGGGCGGATGAACCCCTTCTTCAGGTTGTCATCAATGTAGTCTTTAAGGGCAACAAGTTCACATTCTGATAATGGAAAGATTCTCCCAAAAGGAACTTCGACTCCAGGAAGGAGTTTGATGGGACAGTCGTATGACCGATGAGGAGGGAGAGTCTCTGCACCTTTCCTACTAAACACATCCAGGAAGCTATGGTAAGCTGTGGGTACGGACCGACAGGCTTCAGAATCAGTGTGTCAAGGCAAAGCAAGGAAGGCTTGTCACAGGAGGTTCGTAAGCTGTGCTGGGTGCAATAGGGAGAAAGAAACTCAATTTCTTCTGTGGTCCAGTTGATGCAGGGATTATAGGCCTTCAACCAAGGCATGCCAAGAATGATCGGGAACAAAGGGGAGGCGATGGAATCCAAGCGTAACAGTTCTTGGTGATCTTTGGTAATAGTAGCAAGGAGGGGCATCGTCTCATGAGTAACTGCTCCGGACTTAATGGTGGTCCCATCGGCCAGATGAACGGAAAGTCTCTGCGCTTTGGGTTGAAGTGGGATATGATGTTGAGCAGCAAAGGACAAGTCCACAAAGCAGATGCAGGCCCCAGAATCGATTATGGCAAGGGTCTGGATAGTTCCCCCTGCCAGCTGAAGAGAAATGGAGAGAGCAAGATGAGCAGAATTGCTAGGCAAGTGCGGAGTTGCAGAAGGGGAGATAGCTGAGAGGCATTTACGGGATTTAACTGGGCAACACCTCACAAAATGTCCCGATCCCCCGCAATACAAACAAAGGCCCTGCTGGCAACGACGTTGGCGTTCTTTAGGGGAGAGTGAAGGACGGAGTAGGCCGAGCTGCCGTGATGACATCCATACCGGGAGTGGTTGGCCCGCCGCTCTTTCCGACCTTCGTTCTCTCAAATGACGGTCAATTTGGATGGACAAGTCAATCAGGGCTTCCAGAGTTGGGGGGACTCCAACTCGGGCGGGTTTGTCCTTGAGAGGCTCGGAGAGACCCATGCGGAACTGGTGGCGTAAAGCGGCGTCGTTCCAGCTAGTGTCAAAACCCCAACGTCTGAATTCAGAGACATACTCTTCCACAGCTCTGCGACCTTGTTGAAGCGAACGGAGAGCGGCTTCAGCGGAAGCAGCTTGCTGGGGATCTTCATACAATTGGGCCATGGCGGCCAGGAATGAGGTTAAGTCTGATAGACACTCGGCCCTCTGTTCAAGGAGCCGGTGAGCCCAGGACTGTGGCTCCCCCTGCAGTAAGGAGATAACAAAGCCAACCTTCGTAGTCTCAAGAGAGAAGGTGCATGGCTGAAGTGTGAAGTACAGTACACATGCGTTCCGGAAGTTTCTTAACTTGCTGCGTTCACCAAGGAATTTCTCCGGGATTGGAACTCTGGGTTCAGGTGGGAGCATGATGATTGCAGGAGTAGTAGAGGTCCCTTGCGAAGTGGAGGAGGCTTGCTCAGGTCCCTGGATAGTTGTAGAGGAGGTCAGGGTCTGTAAACGTCCTTCCAACTGGGTATAGCCTCCCTGTAAGTCTTTAACGCCCCTTGTCAGGCCTGCCAGATGCTGGCAAAGTTCCTCCATGTGAGAGGGTCCTCGCACAGGCTCAGACATGGCTGTCTGTTACTGTCACGTACCTAGCGGTGGAGCCTGATATGCAGAGGATGGCCTCTCTTACACCTCTGACTCGGGGCCCCTGATAGAGCAGACAGGAGGCGCGGGAGTGCAGAGTCGCACGAGTGCCTGGCAGGATCGCTGAGGATGGAGCCGGACCGGAATCCCAGAAGAGGCTGCACAGGAACTCTGGTGCAGAAGAGCAGGTGCGGCAGCAGGTGGGATGGAAGCTCAGCAGGGCTCTGCAGGGCTGAAGGAACAACAGGTGCAGGCTGGCCGGGTCACTCACTGGCGGACAAGTCCGAAGCAGAAGCATAGGCTGGAGCAGAGTCAGGACACAGACCGGTTTGGTATCAGACTGGCAGCAAGGTAACAGAAGGGGCAAGCAGATGTGAAGTCAACAAGCCGGATCAGATGCGGGTAGAAAGCAGGAACGTCAGGGACAAGCTGGGTCGATATCAGGAACAGGTATTAGATGCAGGAACGCCAATACACAGAACGCTGTAGAACAGACAGCACTGAGTCTGGGTGCTGACCCAGTTGAAATAGCTTGATTGGCGCCAAGACCTGTCACTGAACGAACGTGCGCGCGCACACCCGCGTGCGCACACATGCGCGCAAGCGCGCACGCACCGGCTCGCACCGGCGCGCGCATGCGCGCCAACGGCATTCCAGTAATGGCTAAGATTCCAGGCCGTCTTCCACGGCCACAATCTTGGGTGCTGGCATGCCCTTCCTGACACCCAATTACTAATATAAGATACAGTATATTCAAGTAAAACTGTGTAAGTAGAAAAATTTAATGAAAAACTATAAAAAATGTATATGTAGACACTGCCAACTAGTGTCCAAACATATAATCATAAAAAAGTTAGCTATTAATAATAAAACAATTAACGTCCCAATCGACATTCATGTCGAAAGGGGTATAGCACTTGAGGTCATATATCCAAAGGGTTTCAAGTTTGGAAATTTCCTATTTGGACATACTACCCCGCCAGTGTAGATTAAACCTATCGATAGCCACAAAGGTGGTTCCTTTAGGATTTTTATTGTGGCACTCAAAATAGTGCAGAGAAACAGTATGCTTAGGGAATCCCTTCTTGATGTTCGTGATATGCTCATTGACCAGAACATGAATAGCACGTGTCGTACTGCCCACATATTGAAGGCCGCATGGGCAAATCAATAAGTATACTACGTTCAAGTGCAGGTAATAAAGGTATTAATGTCAAAAACTCTACCAGTAGTGTGAGATTTAAACTGGCATATTTTCCTGCTCCTATCCTTATTGATTGCACAAACATTACAATTATGACAAGGGTAATAACCTTTAGACTTTTGGAAAAATTACACCCTGTTAGGAGCATCCAAAATATTGGGTGTTATTTGGAGTCTAAGATGAGGAACTCCTCTAAAAACGATCTGTGGCCGATCAGGAAGAACTGGGCCTAATAACTTATTGTTTTTTAGTACTCCCAATGCTTAGTCATAATCTTCTTTATATCCGAATGTTGTTGCGAATAAGTGGTAACCATTGAAAAGTTTTATCCCCACCAGTATGGTATTTGTACATTGAAATCAAACCCCCTCTCAAGTTCAGTGCTTGTAACCTATCCTCATAACTAAGGTCCTCCAGTCCCTTTATTCATTTTGTTGCTCTTCTCTGGACTCTCTCCAGTTCCAGCACATCCTTCCCTAGGACTGGTACCCAGAACTGGACAGTTGCGGCTGGACCAGAGTCTCGTAGAGTGGGAGAATTATTGTTTCATCTCTGGAGTTAATCCCCTTTTTATTGCATGGCAATATTTTGTTTGTTTGCCCAGCTTTCCCCGCTTGCCAGGGAATGCCAATGACGTAGGCGGAATCCCGCCTACATCATTGGCTATTTCCCGCAAGCGGGGAAAGCCGGGGCTTACCCCTATGATCTGATGGGTGACCCCGCCCCCTCGTACCTCAGACACACCTATGTCATTGGCTGAGCGGACCTGATGGGGAACTTCCTCCGCAGTGTAATAAATGAATAGACCCGCCCCTTCTCACGTTCCCCATCAGGTCCGCTCAGCCTTACACCCAGTGAAGGTGACCCAGCCCCCTACGTCATTGGCTGAGCGGACCTGATGGGGAATGTGAGAAGGGCGGGGTCTATTCATTTATTACACTGCGGAGGAAGTTCCCCATCAGGTCCTCTCAGCCAATGACGTTTCATGTAGAGTGGAGACTGCAACGCTGGACATCGGATCACGGCGGGACAGTGGATTACATCGCTGGAATGGGTTTTTTCTTTTTAATAAAGGACTTTCCCAACTGTGTCTGTGTTTTTTTTACATTTTTTACACTTTCTTTGTGAAATGGCAGGTGTACAATGTACCCCTTACCAATTCACATAGGGGGGGCCGGGATCTGGGAGTCCCCTTTGTAAAAGGTGTCTTCCAGATTCCGCTAAGCCTCCCGCCCGCAGACCCCCAGAACCACCGAGCAAGGGTTGTGGGGTCGAGGCCCTTGTCCCCATCAACATGGGGACATGGTGCTTTGAGGGGTCACAGACCCCCAAAGCATCTTCCCCATGTTGAGGGCATGTGGCCTGGTACGGTTCAGGAGGGGGGCGCTCTCTCGGCCCCCCTCTTTTCCTGCGGCCTGCCAGGTTGCGTGCTCGGATAAAGGGACTGGTATTGTATTTTGGGGGGATCTCCACACCATTTTTTTTTTATTTGGCGTGGAGTTCCCCTTAAAATCCATACTGAAGCGTCTGGTATAGATATTTGGGGGGAACCCCACGTCATTTTTTTTTATTTGACGCAGGGTTCCCCTTAATATCCATACCAGACCTGAAGGGCCTGGTAATTGAGTTTGGGGGGACCCCCACGCATTTATTTATTTTTTATCAATGACTTTCTCTGTATGTGTGAGCCGACAATTCATTATAGCTGCGAGTGCTTTTAAATGACCTTTTTTCCTTCAGAAATTACACTTTGTACAGGGACAGTTCTAAGCATGGGAAACAAGCATTTCTTTACAGGCATACTATACACCCCCCAGGTACTGTACGAAATTTAAAGGAATATTTCACTTTTATTGTTTCACTTTAAGCATTATTAAAATCACTGCTCCTGAAAAAACGGCCGTTTTTAAAACTTTTTTTTGCATTGATACATGTCCCCTGGGGCAGGACGCGGGTCCCCAAACACTTTTTATGACAATAACTTGCATACAGGGCCGCCATCAGGGGGGTACAGGCAGTACACCTGTAAGGGGCCCGGAGGTCCCCAGGGGCCCGGGTGCCCCCCCTTTTTTTTTTTTTTGTAAGGGGCCCAGAGGACCCCAGGGGCCCGGAGTTCCCCGGGGCCCCAAATGTCAACCCCCCTTTTTTAATTTTTTTTTTATAATTTTTTTTTATTATAAATTTTTTTATTACATTTTTTTTTATTTATTTATTTTATTTATTTTTTATATTGTTTTATTTTTTTGTAAGGGGCCCAGAGGTCCCCAGAGGCCCGGAGGTCCCCAGGGCCCCGGATGGAAACCTCCCTTTTTTTTATTTATTTTTTATTAAAAAAAAATATTATACATTTTTTTATTTAATTTTTTTTTTTATTTATTTCTTTTATTTTTTTTATTTTTTTTTGTAAGGGGCCCAGAGGTCCCCAGGGCCCCAGGTGGAAACCTCCCTCTTTTTTTTTATAAAAATGATTATTATTATTATTTTTTTTATAATTTTTTTTTTTTGTAAGGGGCCCAGGAGGTCCCCAGAGGCCCGGAGGTCCCCAGGGCCCTGGATGGCAACCCCCCTTTTTTTTGTCTTTTTTTTTGTGTTCGTCAGCACCCAAACCCCCTGCTTCTCAATTCGTAGCACCCCCCCGCTTCTCAATTCGTGGCACCCCCCGCTTCTCAATTCATGGCACCCCCCCGCTTCTCAATTTGCGGCAGCCCCCCCACTTCTCAATTTGCGGCGGCAGCACCCTCCCCCCCGGTTCTCCTCTGCTCCAGGGGGGGCCCCATGTCTGAAGCTGTGTAAGGGGCCCCAAAATTCCTGATGGCGGCCCTGCTTGCATATAAGCCTTTAAAATTATCACTTTATATTTCTCCCATAGACTTTTACAGGGTGTTCTGTGGCTTTTCGAATTTGCGGCAAACACCCCAAATTGTTCGCTGTTCGGCGGACGTGCGAACAGGCAATGTTCGAGTTGAACATGAGTTTAACTCAAACTCGAAGCTCATCCCTAGTAACAAGTCCTAGTTGCAATCTCGGAACACCCAATAAGAGGATAGTATGCGACCAGTCTCAACTACGTGGCGGACAAGATGGGTGAACTAGAGATACTGTTGTACGAGGAGGATTTGTATTTTGTGGGAATTTCAGAGACTTGGTTCAACAGCTCTCATGATTGGCTGGCAAACATTCAAGGGTATACCCTTTATCGCAGGGTTAAAGAGGGTAAAAAAGGGGGAGGGGTATGCCTGTATATCAAGAATAATATACAAGTGAATGTGAGATATTACATCACTAAGGAAGCTGGGGAGGAGGTGGAATCCTTATGGGTAGAGCTTCAAAAGGATGAAGCTAAGGGGAAAATAATACTGGGAGTATGCTATAGGCCCCCTAATCTGAGGGAGGAGGGGGAGGCGGACCTCACAATTTGGATTAGCAGCAAGGATGGGAAGTGTTATCATAATGGGGGATTTTAATTATCCATACATAGACTGGGTCGGGGGGAACCACGCATTCGTCTAAGGCTCGCCAGTTCCTAAATGTCTTGCAGGACAATTTCATGGGTCAGATGGTAGACGCACCAACTAGAAATAAAGCGTTACTAGATCTACTGATTACCAACAATACAAACCTGATCACGGATGTGGAAATACGGGGCAATTTAGGAAACAGCGATCACATGTCAATTGGCTTCAGTATAAATCACACAAATAGGAAACATATGGGAAATACAAAGACACTGAATTTAAAAAGAGCCAACTTCCCTAATCTAAAAACCTTGCTGGAAGATATAAATTAGGATAAAATCTTAGGAAAAAAGAACACGGAGGAGAGATGGGTTCGCTTTAAGAGCATATTAAATAAGGGCATTAGCCAGTGCATCCCATTGGGTAATAATTTTAAAAGAGCGAACAAATGTCCTGGATGGCTTAACGCCAATGTAAAAATGCATATAAAAGCAAAAGAGAAGGCCTTCAAAAAATACAAGGTTGCGGGATCATCATCAGCATTCAAACTTTATAAAGAATGCAACAAGAAATGTAAGGGTACAATTAGGGCAGATAGAACACGAAAGACACATAGCGGAAGAGAACAAAAAAAAGTCCCCAAAAATTATTTAAGTATATAAATAGTAAAAAAAGCAACGGACAGACCATATTGGCCCCATAAAGAATGAGGAAGAACATCTGGTTACAAAGGATGGGGAGATGACAAAGGTATTGCATTTATTCTTCTCTTCAGTCTTCACGAGGGAATCGGGGGGGGTTTTAGTAACCCAAACTGCAGTGTTTATCCTTGTGACACATCACAGGAAGCACACTCATGGCTAACAAAGGACAGAATTAGAATTACACTTGGGAAACTTAACATTAATAAATCACTGGGACCGGATGGCTTGCACCCGAGGGTACTTAGGGAACTCAGTCAAGTAATTGCCAGACCATTGTTCCTAATTTTTACAGTCTACTGAATGGAATGGTACCAGCGGATTGGAGAAAAGCCAATGTAGCACCAATATTTAAAAAAGGGCCAAAATACATCCCTGGGAATTACAGACCAGTTAGCCTAACATCAATAGTATGCAAGCTCTTGGAGGGGATGATAAGGGACTACAGGCAGTCCCCGAGTTACGAACACAATAAAGACTGTAGGTTTGTTCGCAAGTCGAAGTTGTTCGTAAGTCGCAACACTGCGTTTGTAAGTGTAACTTCCGGTCTGAACACTGCATTCGTAAGTGTAACTTCCGCCTGTGCATGGATGTGGGATGTTCCGGGCGCTTGGTATGTTATCTGGGGCTCTTCTGGCCATGCAGTACATGTAGTACTGCAGTGTGGGATGTGTCCGGAGGTGCTCGGAGGTATCCAGGACCAGCGTGGAGCACAAGTGGCCAGCATTTGAGGCTGTTGGTAAGTAGGAGTTGTTCGTAACTCGGGTGTTCGTAACTCGGGGGCTGCCTGTATATACAAGATTTTAGTAATGAAAACAGTATCATTAGCAGTAATCAGCATTGATTCATGAAGAATCGTTCTTGCCAAACCAATCTATTAGCCTTCTAGGAGAAGGTGAGTTGCCATCTAGATAAAGGAAGGCCCGTAGACGTGGTGTATCTGGATTTGACACAGTTCCCCATAAACGTTTACTGTACAAAATAAGGTTCGTTGACATGGACCATAATGTGAGTACATGGATTTAAAACTGGCTACAAGGGCGAGTTCAGAGGGTGGTGATAAATGGGGAATACTTGGAATGGTCAGGGGTGGGTAGTGGGGTCCCACAGGGTTCTGTGCTGGGACCAATCCTATTTAATTTGTTCATAAACGACCTGGAGGATGGGATAAACAGTTCAATCTCTGTATTTGCGGACGATACTAAGCTAAGCAGGGCAATAACTTTGCCGCAGGATGTGGAAACATTGCAAGAAGATCTGAACAAATTGATAAAGCAATAATTCTCCCACTGCTGTCCAATTCTGGGCACCAGTTCTCAGGAAGGATGTACTGGAAATGGTGTGAGTACAAAGAAGGGCAACAAAGCTAATAAGGGGTCTGGAGGACATTAGTTATGAAGAAAGGTTGCGAGGACTGAACTTATTCTCTCTGGAGAAGAGACGCTTAAGAGGGGATATGATTTCAAGTTACAAATACCATACAGGTAGGGATAAAACTTTTTTGCAGAAGGGAATTTAACAAGACACGTGTCCACTCATTAAAATGAGAAGAAAAGCAGTTTAACCTTAAACTACGTAGAGGGTTCTTTACTGTAAGTGCAGCAAAGGATGTGGAATTCCCTTCCACAGGCGGTGGTCTCAGCGGGGGGCATCAATAGTTTTAAAAAACTATTATATAAGCACCTGAACGACCGCAACATACAGGGATATACAGTGTAATATATAATCATATAATCACACACATAGGTTTGACTTGATGGTGTCAGGGAAATAAACAGCCTCAATCTGATTCAGCGTGTCACATGACATTGACATCCTGGCTGCCTATATAAGCTGAGCAAATCTCCAAGCAAATTGCTGTTTTGTCTTCAGCTTCCTGTGTCTCAAGTTCCTGTTTCCTGCCTGCCTGATCTACTGCTGTGACCCGGATTGCCTCTTGACTACCCTGATCTCTCCTGACCAAACCCTTGGCTTGCTTATTGGACTTCGCTGCTGTCTCCTGTGTTTGACCCTCTGCTTGTGACTAGGGATGAGCCGAACACCCCCCTGTTCGGTTCGCACCAGAACCTGCGAACAGACCTAAAGTTCACGCGAACTTTAGAACCCTATTAAATATAATGGACTCGAACGTTCAAAATCAAAATTGCTAATTATCAAGGCTAATATGCAAGTTATTGTCCTAAAAAGGGTTTGGGGACCCGGGTCCTGTCCCAGGGGACATGTATCAATGCAAAGAAAAGTTTTAAAAACTGAAGTTTTTTCGGGAGCAGTGATTTTAATAATGCTTAAAGTGAAACAATAAAAGTGAAATATTCCTTTAAATTTCGTACCTGGGGGGGGGGGGGGGTGTATAGTATGCCTGTAAAGCAGCGCTTGTTTCCCGTGCTTAGAACTGTCCCTGCACAAAGTGTCATTTCTGGAGGAAAAAAAGTAATTTTGACCCCTCAAAGCACCATGTCCCCATGTTGATGGGGACAAGGGCCTCATCCCCACAAACCTTGCCCGGTGGTTGTGGGGGTCTGCGGGCGGGGGGCTTATCGGAATCTGGAAGACCCCTTTAACAAACGGGACCCCCAGGTCCCGGCCCCCCCTATGTGAATTGGTAAGGGGTACATTGTACCCCTACCATTTCACAAAGAAAGTGTAAAAAAAAAAAAAAAAACACACAGACACCATTGGGAAAGTTCTTTATTAAAAATAAAAAAATAAAAAACACATTCTAGAGATGTAATCCAATGTCCCGCGGTGATCCGATGTCCGGCGCTGCAGTCTCCCCTCCACATGAAACGTCATTGGCTGAGCGGACCTAATGGGGATTTTCCTCCACAGTGTAATAAATGAATAGACCCCGCCCCTTCTCACGTTCCCCATCAGGTCCGCTCAGCCAATGACGTAGGTGGGGTCTGAGGTACGAGGGAGCCCTCATATCTCAGACTTTCCCAACTGTGTCTGTGTGTTTTTTTAAAAAAATTTACACTTTCTTTGTGAAATGGTAGGGGTACAATGTACCCCTTACCAATTCACATGGGGGGGCGAGATCTGGGGGTCCCCTTTGTTAAAGGGGTCTTCCAGATTCTGATAAGCCCCTCACCCGCAGACCCCCACAACCACCGGGCAAGGGTTGTGGGGATGAGGCTCTTGTCCCCATCAACATGGGGACATGGTGCTTTGAGGGGTCACAGACCCCCAAAGCATCCTCCCCATGTTGAGGGCATGTGACCTGGTATGGTTCAGGAGGGGGGGCGCTCTCTCGTCCCCCCTTCTTTTCCTGCGGCCTGCCAGGTTGCGTGCTCGGATAAAGGGTCTGGAATGGATTTTTGGGGGGAACTCTACACCATTTTTTTATTTACATGTCCCTGAACACTTTTTATGACAATAACTTGCATATAAGCCTTTAGAATTAGCACTTTAGATTTCTCCCATAGACTTTTACAGGGTGTTCCACAGCTTTTCGAATTTGCCACGAACACCCCAAATTGTTCGCTGTTCGGCGAACGTGCGAACAGGCAATGTTCGAGTCGAACATGAGTTTGACTCGAACCCGAAGCTGATCCCTACTTTGCTGCCAGCCTCCTGCACCTGACCATCTTGCCTGTGACCCGGATTACCTCCAGTCTCCCGTACTTGACCCTCTGCTTGCCTTTGGACTTTCTTCCTGTTGGTTATTTGACCCCCGGCCTGCTCTGGACTTTCTGCACAACTACACCAGCTGAGTTCTGACCACCATCAGTTCCTGTACCTGTCTTCTGTGACCTTCACGCAAGTCCTGCTCAGCTTAATGGTAGCTTGTGCCTCTTTGTGCCATCCATCCTCTGTCCCATCTCCAGGGGGGGTGGAGTGCGCTTAGTCGCAAGAGTGAGCCGCTCTCTGCATCTCGGCCTCGGTGAGTACCCTTTTCTGACAGTACAAAACAGCCATGTCAGAGGCCGACAGAGAGCGCTCACCTCTTGATGTCCTGTGCCAGCCAGTCACAGCTCTCACTGATGCAGTCCAAAAGTTGCAGGAAGGCTACATTCAGATAGCCGGCTGTCTCCAGCAACTGTCCGGCTTACCTGCACCGACAGACGCAACTCAGGCACTGGCCAGTGGGGCCTCCTCATTGCAGGCCTCATCCAGTCCCACAGTGATCATGGCTGCTCCTGAACCCAGGGTCCCCATGCAGGAGCAATTTTCATTCGACCGCAAAAGTTTTGGGCCTTTAAAAACGCTTGTTTCTTGTACCTAGCCCTTAAACCCAGGACTTTTTCATCCGAAGTTGTTAAAGTAGGATTATCTCCCTTCTTGCTGAAGAACCACAAGCTTGAGCCCACAGTCTAATGGAACAAAGAAGGCCTGTGCTGAACTCAGTAGATACAATTTTTGATAGTATGGCTCAACTTTATGATGACCCCCAATGCACTGCGACAGCCAAAGCCATCCTGCATACTCTATCCTAGGGGAAAAGGCCAGTGGAGGACTACACTGCGGAATTCCGTAAATGGTCAGCTGACACCGGGTGAAATAAACCCGCCTTGAAATACCAGTACCGCCAGGTCTGTCAGAGGGTCTAAAGGATGAGTTAACCCAAATTGAGACCCCAGCCACTTTGGAGGATTTAATTCAAGCCACAACTAAGCTGGATAGATGCATGCGTGAGAGACGCTCTGAGCGCTTCCAGGCCCCTCGTCCTGGCTGGGTACCCCCCAGGTCTTCTCCTGTACAGTCACCTTCTCCAGTTCCTCCTATTACCTCTGTCCCTGAAGTCAAACCCATGCAGCTAGGATTGATCTGTGCTCCATTGACTCCAGAGAAAAGACAGCGACGGCGACAGGCCAACCTTTGCTTGTACTGTGGGGGAACAGGACATTTCCTTCGCACCTGCCCTGTGAGACCCAGCTAGTCACATTCACAGTTTATTATTAACTATCAAGCCATTGACTTTTCCCAGACTTATGTCACCCTTTCTGTTTCTCTGCAGCTGGCGGAACAAGAAATCCATCTCCCAGCAATAATTGATTCGGGAGCTTGCAGCTCCTTTCTGGACGCATCACTGGCTCAAAAGTTGCATATTCCACTGCAGACCAAGAAACAGAGTCTTCAAGTTCACCTGGCTGATGGCTCTCTTCCCCGCTCTTGACTTGTTACACATGAAACTAACCCCATCTTGGTCACCACAGACTTTTTGCTCCCAGCACTGCCTTCCTCCGGCTCCGGCCACTTGCCTCACCGTGGCCCCAATGTCTGACAATTTCCAGCACGTCCCTACAGAATACTTTGAATTCAAGGACATTTTTGATAAGCAAAAGGCCGATTGCCTACCACCTCACCGGCCTTATGATTGCCCCATCGAACTGTTGCCTGGCTCTGAAGTACCTTTTGGCGCATTTTTCCCCTGTCTGAGTTGGTGGCCCTCAAGGCCTACATTGACGAGAACTTGGATAAAGGCTTTATTAGCCCTTCCTCTTCACCGGCCAAAGCCGGAATCGTCTTTGTGGAGAAGAAAGATGGGTCCCTTAGGCCCTGTATCGATTATAGGGAACTAAATAAAATAACCATTAAAAATCGGTACCCCCTGCCACTCATTCCAAAACTGTTCCAGCGTTTCCGGTCCGCTCAGATCTTTTCAAAATTGGATTTGTGAAGTGCCTATAACCTCATACGAATCCGCCCGGAAGATGAGTGGAAGACCGCCTTCACATCCAGGTTTGGGCACTACGAGTACCTGGTGATGCCGTTTGGACTTTGCAATGCCCCGGCCCCTTTCCAGCACCTGATAAATGACATTTTTCGGGAGTACCTAGATAACGTTTTAGTCATTAACCTGGACGACATTCTCATTTTTCCACTACCATCGAATTACACCTGGTTCATGTAAAGACTGTCCTTACCATCCTTAGGAAACACAAGTTATATCTCAAAGTGGAAAAATGTGAATTTGAAAAAAACGGGGTGCAATTTCTTGGGTTCATCATCTCCACTCATGGGGTCGCAAAGAACCCCCAAAAGGTCAAGGCAATTCAGGAGTGGCCAGCTCCAGTAGATAAGAAGGGGGTGCAGCGGTTCATTGGGTTCGCTAACTTTATAGAAAGTTCATTGTTGGTTTCTCTTCCATTGTCGCACCCATTACCCAACTCACCCGTCAGCACACCCATTTTCAGTGGTCCCCGGAAGCCCAAGAAGCCTTTGTCAAACTCAAAGACTTGTTCACTACTGCACCAATCCTAAAGCACCCAGATCCAGCTTTGCCATTCGTTTTGGAGGTAGATGCCTCGGAAACCGCCACCGGAGCCATTCTCTCTCAGAGACAGTGTCCAAGGCCCTCCTCCATCCTGTGGCTTTCGCCTCTCGGAAGTTAAGCCCTTCAGAAAAAACTATGACGTAGGTGACCAGGAACTGCTGGCCATCAACTTTGCTCTGGAGGAGTGGAGATATGTGCTGGAGGGAAAGTCTCATGCCATTATGATTTTCTGGGTCACAAAAACTTAGAATACCTCATGACTGCTAAATTCTTAAGGCCCAGGCAGGCTCGGTGGGCTCTTTTTTTTCTTCTAGGTTTTTTTCTAGGTTTAACTTTCACATTTCCTACAGGCCTGGTTCCAAGAATGGAAAAGCAGACACACTCTCCCGGATGTTCCCTGAATCTCCTCAATCTACAGAACCAAGTACCATTCTTTCCCCACAGAATTTTTCCTTGCTGGCACATACCGACCTAATGACTACCATTAAACTGGCATCCAGTTGCTGTACCGACCCTGAAGTACCCTCCTTGAGAAAACAGGATGACCTGGTTTGGGCCGGAATTTTTTTTTGTCCCACTGGAGGCAAGACCCTCTACCCTGAAGATGCTCCATGACCATAAGTTGGCTGGTCATTTTGGTACATGGAAGACTTCAGAGCTTGTCTCGCATTTTTTTGGTGGCCCAGGTGGAGACAGGACTGTAAAAATTACGTCCTATCATGTATTTCGTGCCAACGCAGTAAGGGGACAAATACCAAGTCCTGGGGATTACTAAGGCCCTTACCCATTACAGGGCGGCCTTGATCTGAGGTCTCCATGGACTTTATTGTTGACCTACCTCCCTAAGAAGGGTTCACAACTGTCCTGGTCGTTGTCGACCGCTTGTCCAAGATGGCACACTTCCTTCCCATGGTGGGCACCCCCTCTGCTCTGGACACAACTAAAATTTTTATTAAAGAGATTATAAGGCTCCATGGAGTACCTGACAGCATTACCTCTAATAGGGGTACTCAATTTACCTCCAAGTTCTGGAGGGAACTCTGTAAAGCTCTGGAAATCAAGATTTGCCTCTCTTCCGCGTATCATCCCCAAAGCAACTGCCAGACGGAGAGAACAAATCAAACTTTGGAACAGTACCTCCGTTGCTTTTGTTCAAGCTCCCAGGATGATTGATCCTCTCTACTTCCGTATGCAGAATTTACGTATAACAATTCCATCCATACTGCCACTAAACAAACACCCTTCTGGTGGAATTTTGGATTCCATCTCTCCTTCCTTCCAAACTCCATTCCTGAAACATCGGTTCCCGCTGTACAAGACTGGTTAGTCGGTATTCAAAGGAACTTTCAAGAAATCCAGGACACATTACAGAAAGCTCAAGACGGTTACAAAAAACATTACAATAAAGGGAGAAAAGAGAACCTAGCTTTTAAAACAGGTAAAAAGGTGTGGCTATCGGCAGCAAACCTTAGGCTGCCTTGTCCTTCTCGGAAGCTGGGCCCAAAATTTATAGGACCATTTGAAATTAAGAGGATGGTGAACTCTGTAGCTTTTGAACTGAACTTACCCGCTTCTTACAGGATTCATGCAGTCTTCTATGCATCCTTACTAAAACCAGTAACTCCCAGTCCCTTCTCAGGGAGAGAGGAATCACCTCCTCCACCAGTCGACGTGGATGGGGAAGATGAGTTTGAAGTGGAGGCCATATTGAACTGCAGGAAGAGGGGTAGACAGTACTTGATCAAATGGAAGGGGTATCCCCCTGAAAATAATTCCTGGGAACCTTCAAGAAATTTGCACGCCCCACGTTTGATTCAGGCTTTCCATCGGGAACACCTGGAATTGTTGTCCAGCTTGGGCGTCCAGAGGACGCTCTCGGGGGGGGGGGGCACTGTCAGGGAAATAAACAGCTTCAATCCATGCAGCGTGTCACATGACATCCTGGCTGCCTGTCAGGAAGTAAACAGCCTCAATCTGATTCAGCGTGTCACATGACATCCTGGCTGCCTATATAAGCCTATGTAAGCTGAGCAAATTTTGTCTTCAGCTTCCTGTTTCTTGCCTGCCTGATCTACTGCTGTGACCCCGGATTACCTCTTGACTACCCTGATCTCTCCTGACCTAACCCATGGCTTGCTTATTGGACTTCACTGCTGTTTCCTGTGTTTGACCCTCTGATTGTGACCTGTACTTTGCTGCCAGCCTCCTGCACCTGACCATCTTGCCTGTGACCTGGATTACCTCCAGTCTCCAGTACTTGACCCTCTGCTTGCCTTTGGACTTCCTTCCTGTTGGTTGTTTGACCTCCGGCCTGTTCTGGACTTTCTGCACAACTATACCAGCTGAGTTCTGACCACCATCAGTTCCTGTACCTGTCTTCTGTGACCTTCACGCAAGTCCTGCTCAGCTTACTGGTAGCTTGTGCCTCTTTGTGCCATCCACCCTCTGTCCCATCTCCAGGGGGTGGAGTGAGCTTAGTCGCAAGAGTGAGCCGCTCTCTGCATCTCGGCCTTGGTGAGTACCCTTTTCTGACAGATGGACTTGTGTCTTTTTTCAACCTCATCTACTATGTAACTATGTATGTAACATCAATTCCACATACGGTTGGTCTTATGCCGCGTACACACGATCGATTTTTTCGACAGTGAAAACACTGTCGAGAAAATCGACGTGAAAAACGAGGAACAGTGTCACGTACCTGGTAGACGAGCCCAATGTGCAGGGAGCGGCTTCTCGTAGCCTCTGATTCACAAGGCCCTGGTAGAGGGAACAGGGGCTCGTGAGGGCAGAGGGCACAAGTGCCTGACTGGTAAGCTGAGTAGGGGCCTTGAGCAGAAGCTGTAGTCCACGGCAGGGTGCAGTAGTGGAACACTCGTGGCAGAGCAGCAGAGCAGGTGAGGACAGACCGGGTCAAACACTGGCAGGCTGGTTCAGGTACAAAAGCGGGATCCAAAACGGGAGTCAGAGTCCAGGCCGGGTCAGTTCGTTGGGCAGGCAGAAATCAGGTTAGAGGGATAAGCAAAAGAGTCGTCAAGGAAAGCCGGGATCAGAAGGGCAGGCAGCAAACAGGATACACAGAGGGAAGCCGGATCAGGTAGGAAGTTCAGCAGCGGGGTATCAATCAGCAGGGGTCTCAGGAAACGCTGTAGACCAGACAGCACTGGGCAGCATGACAGGGGAGTTTAAATACCCGATTCTGGCACGCGCATGCGCCGAACAGTTCCTCCAAAAGCAGGTATTCTTTTGATGCTGCTGTTGCCGGGCAGATTATGTAAATGCCTTTCCTGACATTGCCCCCCTCCAACGGGCAGCCTCCGGATGCCCAACTGGGCCATCTTAACTGGGTGGGATCTTTTGAAGGCCAAAATTAGTCTCTCTGCGTGGATGTTAGTCTCTGGTTCCCAGGAATTTTCTTCTGGGCCATAGCCCTTCCATTTTACCAAGTACTGGGTTTGGTTGCGCCTGCTCCTGCAGTCTAGGATGGATTCGACCTCGAACTCCTCCTCCCCATTGATTAGTACTGGTTCTGGGGGGCCTATACCCCGATCGGAGAATGGATCTGGAACTGCAGGTTTGAGTAGGGCCACATGGAACACCGGGTGTATCCGGAAGGATTCCGGCAGTTTCAACTCATAAGCCACATCGTTAATCCATCTTAAAACAGGGAAGGGGCCCACAAATTTGGGGCCCAATTTCTTGGAAGGGCATGCTAATTTCAAGTTCACCGTGGACAGCCAGACTTGGTCTCCGGGCACTAGGTTAAGCTCCCCCCTCCTCCTCCTGTCGAATATCTCTTTGTTATATTTCTGGGTCCTTGCCATTGTTTCTTGTAGTAGTTTGTTGTTATCATTAAAGAAGTTCAGAGTCTCTTGGGCGGCTGGAACTGCACATTGCGGTATATTATTGGATAGGAACAAGGGGTGGAAACCGTAGTTTGCGAAAAAGGGGGACTGTTTGGTAGCTGAGTGGACAGAGTTGTTGTACGCAAACTCGGCAAGAGGTAGTAAGGGTACCCAATCGTCCTGAGAAAAGCCTGAGAAACAGCGTAGATATTGTTCGAGCGTCTGATTGGTTCGTTCAGTCTGCCCATTGGTCTGCGGGTGATAAGCCGAAGAAAGGCACAGGTCAATTTTTAAGGATCCACAAAGTGCTCTCCAAAATCTGGATGTAAACTGCACTCCTCGATCGGATACGATGTTTGAAGGGATACCGTGCAGCCTTACTATTTCCTTGATGAACAGTTTTGCGGTTTCAGGAGCGGAAGGTGTGCCTCTCATAGGCAAAAAATGGGCCATTTTGGATAGTCTGTCTACTACCACCAAAATGGTAGTGCAGTCTTCGGATGGAGGTAACTCAACAATAAAATCCATGGAAATCATTCTCCAGGGTCTTTCTGGAATGGGTAGGGGTTTTAATAGTCCCCATGCTTTGGCCTTGCTGCCCTTGTTTCGGGTGCAAACGGCGCATGAATCCACGTAGTCTCTACAGTCCTTCAATAGGCGAGGCCACCAAAACATGCGCTGAAGAAGTTCAGATGTCTTGCGGATACCGAAATGGCCAGCCAGTTCATGGTCGTGGCAAGACTTAAGGACCCTGACTCGTGCTTGTTGAGGTACGAAAATCCTGTCCTGGAACCACAGCAGGTCATTTCTCCGCTGTAAGGTAACGTCCGGTAGGTGTAATTCACTTGTGTAAGCTCGTTTGATCTGAGATAGTACGTCTTCTTGTAATAAAATAAAGTTTCCAGGTGTCAGGATGGTGTCCGGGAGTGACGAGGTTTGAGGTTCACTGAACATCCGGGAAAGTGCATCAGGTTTTGTGTTCTTTGACACGGGCCTGTAAGTAATGTGAAATGAGAACCTGGTAAAAAAAAGTGCCCACCTAGCCTGACGTGGTCTCAGTCTCTTGGCGGTTTTCAAGTACTCCAGGTTCTTGTGGTCTGTGTAGACCAAAATGGGGTGTGCTGCCCTCTCCAGCAAGTAGCGCCATTCCTCCAGTGCTGCCTTAATTGCGAGTAATTCTCTGTCCCCGACATCGTAGTTTCTTTCTGCTTCGGACAACTTACGAGAAAAGAAAGCTACAGGGTGTAACAGGGCCTTGGGACCCTGCCTCTGGGAGAGTACTGCTCCCACGGCAATCTCTGAGGCGTCTACTTCTAGGGTATAGGGCAGGGCTGGGTCTGGGTGTCTTAGGACAGCGGCTGAGATGAACTGACCCTTGAGGGTAGAGAAGGCAGCCTGGGCCTCAGGGGTCCAGTTGAAGCGCGTGCCTTGTTTTGTCAGGCTGGTGATGGGGGCGATGATGGTGGAAAAACCCCGGATAAATTTGCGATAGAAATTCGCGAACCCCACAAACCGCTGGATCCCTTTCTTGTCTGTAGGGGCTGGCCAATCCAGGATGGCGGAGACCTTTTGTGGGTCCATCTTGATGCCTTCCACGGAGATAATCAGCCCTAAGAATTGGATGCTTTGCTGCTCGAAGACACATTTTTCAGGCTTCGCATACAGACCGTGTTGACGGAGTCGGGTTAGTACCTTCCCAACATGTTCACGATGGATGGACAGAGAGGGAGAGAAAATTAGGATGTCGTCTAGATAGACGATAACGAACAGGTCAAGATAGTCTCTGAAGGCCTCATTCACAAAATGTTGAAATGTAGCTGGGGCGTTGCATAGACCGAAGGGCATCACACGGTATTCAAAATGCCCGAATCGGGTACGGAAGGCGGTCTTCCATTCATCCCCGCTTCGAATCCGGACTAGGTTGTAGGCCCCACGTAGGTCTAATTTGGTGAATATAGAAGCGGTTCCGAGTCTCTGGAAGAGTTCAGGCACCAGAGGAAGGGGGTAACGATTCTTGATCGTAATCTTGTTAAGCTCACGGTAGTCTACGCAAGGGCGTAGTGAGTGGTCCTTCTTCTCGACAAAGAATATCCCCGCTCCTGCCGGTGAGGTGGAAGGGCGGATGAACCCTTTTTTCAGATTATCATCAATGTAAGTTTTGAGAGTCCCCAGCTCCAATTCGGTCAGAGGGAAGATCCTCCCGAACGGTACCTCTGCCCCAGGGAGGAGTTCAATCGGGCAGTCGTAGGGCCTGTGTGGGGGTAATGTCTCTGCACCTTTCTTGCTGAATACATCCAGAAAGGTGTGGTATGCTTTGGGGACGGATTGGCGGGTCTCGGTATAAGCATCGAGACACAGTAGTGAAGAAGGCGTATCAGTGTTTTTCGATAGGCAATGCTGGCGGCAATAAGGAGAGCGGAAGCTGATCTTTCCAGTAGTCCAGTCAATCTTGGGGTTGTGAGCCCTCAGCCATGGCATACCCAGTATAATGGGAAACAAGGGGGACTCAATAATGTCCAGGCAAAGCCATTCCCGGTGGCTATTGGAGATGATTGTGTCCAGAGGGGCCGTCTCCTGGGTAACAGGCCCGGATTTGATGGCTGATCCGTCGGCCAGATGGATGGATAGGCCCTTAGCTCTGGGTTGTAGGGGGATTCGGAACTTGCTGGCGAAAGATGCATCCATAAAGCCGCTACACGCTCCGGAGTCAATTAGGGCGGTAGCTTGGATATTCCCTCCTGGAAGCTGTAGGGAAATTGAAACAGCCAGATGAGTTGCGTTATCAAATGAAACAGGTGAGCAGGTAGAACAAACAGAGGAAGACTTACGGGACTTGGCGGGACAGGACCTCACGTAGTGTCCCGGTTCGCCACAGTACAGGCAGAGGTTGTTGTTCCGCCGGCGTTGACGCTCCTCGGGAGTAAGCGAGGGTCGAAGCAAACCAAGCTGCATGGGCTCTGGAACGTCGGTGGGCGTATGAGCGAACGCCGGAGGAGCGGAGTGAGGAAGGTTTGGGTTAAACACACGGGGAAGCATCCAGACAGGGCGAGAAGGGCCCGTGGTGCGTTCTGCCCTTCGTTCCCTTAGCCGTCTGTCGATTTGGGTAGCCTGCAGAATCAGAGCGTCAAGCGTTGCGGGGATGCCCACCCGGGCCAGTTCATCCTTAAGAGGTTCCGAGAGGCCTAGACGGAACTGGTGATGCAGGGCAGCGTCATTCCAGTTAGTATCCGCGCTCCAACGCCGGAATTCGGACACGTAATCTTCCACGGCCCTGCGGCCTTGTTGTAGAGAGCATAATGCGGCTTCTGCAGTGGCCGCCTGAAGGGGGTCCTCATAGAGGAGGTCCATTGCTTGAAGGAAGGAACTTAGCAGGTCCAGGCAGACGTCCTTGTGTTCCAAGAGACGATGGGCCCATGTCTGGGGTTCTCCTGAAAGTAGGGAAATGACAAAACCCACCTTGGTGGATTCAAGCGAGAATGTCCGGGGCTGTAACGCAAAGAACAGTTCGCAGGCGTTACGGAAGGCCCTGTATTTGCTGCGGTCCCCCGAGAATCTTTCCGGAGTGGGGACCCTAGGTTCTGGTGGCAGCATTACCACAGATGGCGCAGGAGAAGTTCCAGAGGCCGGGGTGGATAAGGTCCGGACTTGTTCCTCCAGACGGGTGTACCCCTCTTGCAAACTTCTGACGGCCGAGGTAAGTCCGTCCAGGTGGCAGCACAAGTCCTTCATTGGAGAGGCTCCCTGCGTGGGCTCGGACATGGCTGTCTGGTACTGTCACGTACCTGGTAGACGAGCCCAATGTGCAGGGAGCGGCTTCTCGTAGCCTCTGATTCACGAGGCCCTGGTAGAGGGAACAGGGGCTCACGAGGGCAGAGGGCACAAGTGCCTGACTGGTAAGCTGAGTAGGGGCCTTGAGCAGAAGCTGTAGTCCACGGCAGGGTGCAGTAGTGGAACACTCGTGGCAGAGCAGCAGAGAAGGTGAGGACAGACCGGGTCAAACACTGGCAGGCTGGTTCAGGTACAAAAGCGGCATCCAAAACGGGAGTCAGAGTCCAGGCCGGGTCAGTTCGTTGGGCAGGCAGAAATCAGGTTAGAGGGATAAGCAAAAGAGTCGTCAAGGCAAGCCGGGATCAGAAGGGCAGGCAGCAAACAGGATACACAGAGGGAAGCCGGATCAGGTAGGAAGTTCAGCAGCGGGGTATCTATCAGCAGGGGTCTCAGGAAACGCTGTAGACCAGACAGCACTGGGCAGCATGACAGGGGAGTTTAAATACCCGATTCTGGCGCCAAGCGCCGTCACCGTGCGTGCGTGCGCGCACCCGTTGCGCTATCGCGCACGCGCATGCGCCGAACAGTTCCTCCAAAAGCAGGCATTCTTTTGATGCTGCTGTTGCCGGGCAGATTATGTAAATGCCTTTCCTGACAAACAGCTTGTTCCCCTATACACGACCATTTTAAATGACATTTTTTTTGGTCGAAAAAAACGACGGGAATCACGAAGAGAAAAATTAGAGCATGTTCTAATTTTTCTCGTCGTGATTAATGCCATTTTTCCCGTCGAGAAAAACGACAAAAAGCCCACAGACGATCGTTTTTCTCGTCCAAAGGAAAAAAATTCATTTTTCTCGACGGGAAAAATTATCGTGTGTACGCGGCATCAGAGCCCTCCAATACTTCTTGGACAAAGATCTTTCCATCAATTCTAGACAGGCCCAATTTCTGATCGAAGCAACCAAATTTTGTTTACAGCACAATTACTTCACGTTCCTAGACCAGTTTTTTCTTCAGCTACAAGGCACAGCTAACTTCACCCAACAGCTAATTTCGCCCCATGCTATGCAAACATCACAATGGGGTATTGGGAAGAGTTTTCTATCTGGAACCGCAATCCCCATGACCAACACATGGGGCTGATTTACTAATAACAGTGCGCTGCGCCAGTTCATACCTTAATTGGTGCGCCGGATAACTCCTTCTTTGGGCGCAGGAACCAGCGGCGTACTGTTATAGTAAATACAAATGTCAGCGGCGCTCTATTGAAAATGAATGGTTCCCTATGGGAGCCCATTGATTTGAATAGAGGTCGCCCGGGAAGTCGGATGAAGCCGATCCGACTCGCGGGGCGACTCGTGTGCCGGCTGACACAGGGACAGCGCGACTTTGCGAGGCAACTTGGACACGACCTGAGCGTGAAGCAGCCGCTCAAGTCGTGTCCTAGAGGCGACTAGCTGGCCGAGAATGTCTCCAGCGCGATGGCATCGCGCTGGTTCTCGGCAGCCTCGCTGTCCCGTGTTTGGTATGAATCATGAAGGGGAACTCCAGGCCAAATTTTAATGAAAAAACTGGCATGGGCTCCCCTTCAGGAGCATACCAGGCCCTTAGGTCTGGTATGGATTTTAAGGTGAACCCCCTAAGCCGAAAAACGGCATGGGGTCCCCCCAAAATCCAAACCAGACCCTTATCCGAGCACACAACCTGGCAGGCTGCAGGGGAAGAGGGGGGTCGAGAGAGCGGCCCCCCCTCCCTTATGAACCATACCAGGCCGCATGCCCTCAACATGGGGGGGTTTGGTGCTTTGGGGCAGGGGGGCGACCTGCGGCCCCCCCACCCCAAAGCATCCTGCCCTCATGTTGATGGGGACAAAGGCCTCTTCCCGACAACCCTGGCCGTTGGTTGTCAGAGTCTGCGGGCGGGGGGCCTTTCGGAATCTGGGAGCCCCCTTTAATAAGGGGGCCCCCAGATGCCGCCCCCCACCCTATGTGAATGAGTATGGGGTACATCGTACCCCTACCCATTCACCTGGTGGCAAAAAAGTCAATAAAAAACACAACTCAGGTTTTTAAAGTAATTTATTAGGCAGCTCCGGGGATCTTCTTCCGACTTCGGGGGTCTTCCTGCCGGGCACCCCGCTATCTTCTTCCAGCTCTTTTGCTAGCGGGGTCCCGGGCTTCCTCGTCGTCTTCTTCCGACTTCGGGGGTCTCTTGTTCTGTTCTCCGGTGTCATCTGCTCTCCGGTTCTTCTCCCGCTCTCCGGTGCCTTCTCCACGATCTCCGGTTCTTTCTGCCTTCTGTCGGGCGCCACGCTATCTTCTTCCAGCTCTTTTGCTAGTGGGGTCCTGGGCTTCAGCTTTGTCTTCTTCCCTCTTCTCTCCGCCCGATGTTGCCTCGTCGCTGTCCGCTGTTACAATGCTCTGGCCGTGGAGCGCACCCACTTATATTGGCATGGGGCTGGTCACTGGGTGATGCCACCGCTGACCCCGCCCCGTATGATGTCACAGTCCCGGGGAATGATGGGACTGTGACGTGCTATGGGGGAGGGTCAGCGGGTGGCATCACCCGGTGACCACGCCCCATGCCAATATAAGTGGGTGCGCTCCGCGGTCAGAGCATTGTAACGGCGGACAGCGACGAGGCAACATCGGGCGGAGAGAAGAGGGAAGAAGACGACGCTGAAGCCCGGGACCTCGCTAGCAAAAGAGCTGGAAGAAGATAGCGGGGCGCCCGGCAGAAGGCAGAAAGAACCGGAGATCGTGGAGAAGGCACCGGAGAGCGGGAGAAGAACCGGAGAGCGTGGAGACGACACCGGAGAACAGAACAAGAGACCCCCGAAGTCGGAAGAAGACGACGAGGAAGCCCGGGACCCCGCTAGCAAAAGAGCTGGAAGAAGATAGCGGGGCGCCCGGCAGGAAGACCCCCGAAGTCAGAAGAAGACGACGAGGAAGCCCGGGACCCCGCTACCAAAAGGGCTGGAAGATAAATTACTTTAAAAACCTGTGTTGTGTTTTTTATAAACTTTTTTTGCCACCAGGTGAATGGGTAGTGGTACGATGTACCCCATACTCATTCACATAGGGTGGGGGGCCGGTATCTGGGGGCCCCCTTATTAAAGGGGGCTCCCGGATTCCGATAAGCCCCCCGCCCGCAGACCCCGACAACCAACAGCCAGGGTTGTCGGGAAGAGGCCCTTGTCCCCATCGACATGGGGACATCCTCCCCATGTTGAGGGCATGTGGCCTGGTACGGTTCAGGAGGGAGGGGGGGCCGCTCTCTCGTCCCCCCCTCTTTTCCTGCGGCCTGCCAGGTTGCGTGCTCAGATAAAGGGTCTGGTGTGGATTTGTAGGGGGACCCCCACGCTATTTTTTTTTTGTTTGGCGTGGGGTTCCCCTTAAAATCCATACCAGACCTGAAGGGCCTGGTATGGATTTCTAGGGGAACCAACCACGCTATTTTTTTTTTCATTTTGCGCAAGGTTTCCCTTAAAATCCATACCAGACCTGAAGGGCCTGGTATGGATTTTGGGGGAACCCCCACACCATTTTTTTTTTCATTTTGGTGGGGGGTGTCCCCTTTGAATCCATACTAGACCCAAGGGCCTGGCATTGACCTGGGGGGGACCCCATGCTGTTTTTTTCTAGATTTTATTTTTTTAGAGCCGGCAATGTTTATTTTTTTTACATTTCCTTTAACAACCAGCTATAAACAGGTTAAAAAAAATAAAAAATTGCCGCAAATTTGCGGTACTTGCGTTTTGGATGCAGGTCCATTGAATTCTCTTACATCCAAAACACTGTTTTTGGCCTGGCAAAAAAAATCTGCAGTTGCGTTTAAATTCGTTTTTCACAAAGCCTAAAAATGCCTTCAGACGCCAAAGATTTCCACGTTTCAGACGCGGTACCGGCGTTTAGCCACATTTTAGTTTAGAAGCGTTTTTAAAGGTGACCTCTTTTTTTACATTGATAAACTCAAAAATTATGGCAAATGAAGAAAAACCATTAAAAATATATATCTATCAAAAAATAAATGAAATTGCTTCGATTGCATTGTGGACAATCCACAACTTGGGGCAGCTGACGTGGCAAGTGGACAATCCACAACTTGGGGCAGCTGACGTGGCAAGTGAACAATCTACAACTTGGGGCAGCTGACGTGGCAAGTGGACAATCCACAACTTGGGGCAAGTGATGTGGCAAGTGACACGCTAAATACAACTACACTGCAGCTCTCTCAGCTGATGATACTCACTCTGGTCTCACAAAATAGCTGAAATCGTTAATAATACTGTTTTTGGAACTTAGGGTGGCTCCTTATCATGTTTCCTAACTAAACGCATATAGACGCAAATGTGGTAAAACGTGGCATGCAAACGCCACAAAGTGCGCCTTTCTAAATGCCGCTTTCAACCTTAGTTCTGAACACTTTGCACCAGCGTCCCGTGTACATGGGGCCTAAAAACGCCTATGCCATTTACAGCTCAAAAATGCCATGGTGGCCATGAGGCCATAGGCTAACATGGAGAGACGTTTTATGCTGCTAAAAACGCTCAAACAAGCGGCTGGAAAAAAGTCCATGTGCATGTAGCCTTATATTAACCACTTGCACACTGGCCACTTAAACCCCCTTCCTGCCCAGACCAATTTTCACATTTCAGCGCTGATGCACTTTGAATGACAATTGCGCGCTCATACAACACTGTAACCCAATGAAAATGTATTTTTTTTTTGGCACACAAATAGAGCTTTCTTTTGGTGCTATTTGATCACCTCTGCGGTTTTTTGTTTTCTATAAATACAAAAGACTGAGTTAAAAAAAAAAAAAAGATATTTTAACCACTTCGGCACTTTCTGGCACTTCTCTCCTTCATGTAAAAATCATACATTTATGGCTATAAAATTACTTCAAAACCCCAAACATTATATATGTTTTTTTAGCAGACACCTTAGGAAATAAGACAGCGGTCATTGCAAATTTTTATCTCGCTCGGTATTTGCGCAATAAATTTTCAAACGCCTTTTTTTGGGTAAAAAAAATGGTTTCATGAATGTAAAAAAAATACAAAACAGTAAAGTTAGCCCAGTTTTTTGGGATAATGTGAAAGATGTTGTTATGCTGAGTAAATATATACCTAACATGTCACGCTTTAAAATTGCACACACTCATGGAATGACACCAAACTTCAGTACTTAAAAATCTCCCTAGGCGATGCTTTAAAAATGTTTACACGTTAACATTTTCTCATTACAGAGGAGGTTTAGTGCTAGAATTGTTGCACTCGTTCTAACGCACGCAGCAATACCTGTGTGGTTTGAACGGCGTTTACATATGTGGGCAGGACTTACGTGTGTATTCGCTTCTGAGCGCAAGCTACCGGGCACATGGGCGTTTTTTCTTTATTTTGATTTTTTTTTTTTTACTTTTTTGTATTTCTTATTCTTTTTTTTTTTTACTTTTTCGTTTTTTGGATCACTTTTAGTCCTATTACAAGGAATGTAAACATCCCTTGTAATAGGAATCTATTGTGACAGGTCCTCTTTATGGAGAGATGCAGGGTCAATAAGACCCCACATCTCTCCTCCAGGCTGGAAAGCATGAGATCGGTCAAAAAAATTCACCAATCTCATGCGGACAGCCGAGATCACGGCTTGGTTTACATACGGGAACCCGGCGTGACGTCATAACGTCGCGCCCGGGCCTCCGACGGTCATAGAGATGACTGGTGACCAGTCCCCTCCCGCCGCCTATAAGAACAATCAAGCGGCGGTACTGCCGCTATGATCATTTTTATCGTGCACAGAATCGCCGGCTGAAAAGAATGATATCTGAATGATGCCTGCAACTGCAGGCATCATTCAGATGTCACCGCAGAAAGCCGAGGACGTCATTTGACGGTGGGCGGTAGGAAAGTGGTTAATATTTCGAAAATTTATACAAAAGGTAATTTTTCTCCTTCATTGATGTACACTGATGAGACTGCACTGATGGGCTTCATTGATGGGCACTGATAAGGTGGCAAGGGTGGGCACTGATAGGCAGCACTGCTAGGTGGCACTGATTGGCACCAGTGGTGGGCATTGATAGGTGGCACTGGCAGGGGCTACTGATTGTCACAGATGACGCAGAATTGCCTCTTCCTCTTCAGGCCCCATGTCCCTTGCACATAAGCCGGTGATTGCCTTTTTTTATGCTCACGCAGACAGCACAAGGAGAAAACAAAAACCATTAGCCAGCTTTTGTTTACATCACGTGATCAGCTGTCATTGGCTGACAGCTGATCACATGGTAAAGGGCAGGTATCGGCCGCTTACTTGGATCTGTCATCACCCGAGTCTCAGTGACTCGGTGACCACAGCGCACGCGAGCGAAGGGGAGGACATTTATTGATGGACTCCCGGCGATTGCGGACCATGCTGTGGCCGTTGATCAGTTATAGCACTGATCTCAAGTGATTAAAGAGGGTCTAAATGGGCCATTGACATGCATCACAATTCAACTTAGGAATGTGTCTTTGCAAAGTTAAACTACCGTATATACTCGAGTATAAGCCGAGATTTTCAGCCCTTTTTTTGGGCTGAAAGTCCCCCCCTCGGCTTATACTCGAGTCAGCAAAAAAATTTACATTGAAAATAGTACCTGTAAAGACGTTGCGGCTGTGGCGTCCATCGTTCGAATTCCGCGGTCTCTTCCTGTTCCTTCAGTGATAGGCGATTCTCATCAGACACTCTCCGCCTATTACGATCATTCTCTCATCCTCAGTTTCCCAGCAGACGTCTGTGATTGGCGGAACACCCAACACAGTGTCTGCTGGGAAACTGAGGATGAGAGAATGATCGTGATAGGCGATTCTCATCAGACACTCTCCGCCTATCACGGAAGGAACAGGAAGAGACCGCGGAATTCGAACGATGGACGCCGCAGCCGCAACTTCTTTACAGGTACGATTTCCAATGTAAAATAGCGAGCTAGGGAACAGTGAGGATAGGAGAACAGTGAGGATGGGAGAACAGTGAGGATAGGAGAACAGTGAGGATAGGAACAGTAAGGATGACCCTCGGCTTATACTCGAGTCAGTAAGTTTTCCCAGTTTTTTGAGGCAACCTTAGGTACCTCGGCTTATACTCGAGTCGGCTTATACTCGAGTATATACGGTAAATGAAATCCTTTCTTATTTTTGCTTGGGGATAGAGTGCAGAGGGATTAGAAGTCTAGACAGTTTTTGGGGATGTCTGCACCCCTGATAGGGTGAAGACAACTCCCAAATTTGGCCACTTTATCCTTCCAAATAATTTACTTCCTGTCACATAGCCACACAGGAAGTGAGGGGAAATCCCTACCAATGTCTATCCTTGGGGACACACAGGTCAATCTAAATACTTTCCCCATTATGTACATTGCACTCCAGCATTTTGCAGGTTACACCCCAAATTATTATTAGGTATTTTGGACTTTGGGGTTTATTTACTAAAGGCAAATCTACTTTGCACTACAAGTGCACTTGCTGGATATCCGGGGGTGACATGCAAGCAAACAAAAAAACACCATCTTTGCTTTTACATGATTGGATGTTACAATCACCAGTGATCCCTCAGATTTTCGGCAACTACACTTTTACTGCAGAGTGGATTTGTCTTTACTAAACCCCAAACTACCCAACGATTTGGGGTCTACACAACAAAGTGCTAGAGTGCAATTTGCTTAATGGGGACACTAGTTAGATTGATCTGTGTGTCCCCAAGAAAAGACATTGGTATGGTTTTACCTTCAATTCCTGTTTAGCTGTGTGACAGGAAGTGAAGCCAATTTTACTAAAAGGAGACACAAAGCCCAACCTACAAAATAAATAAATAACACAAGCAGGGGTTCTAACACTTACTTTGTTTCCCTCAAAATGCCCACAATTAGAATTGTATTGCCTTGAATTATTTTTATGTGCAGTGCTCTAAATCAGTGCTTCTCAAGTACCCCCCACAGGCCATGTTTGCAGGTTTTCATTCATCTTGCACATGTGCTTTAAATCACAGTCAATGGTTTTGTATTTTGGACAGCAATTCTCCATAAGATAAATTCACAAAACATGTCCTGTTGGGGGTACTTGAGGACTGAGGCTGAGAACCACTGCAGTAAAAAGGAAAATGTAATACTTACCGCTCTGTATTTTTCATTTCCTGGTGACCATCCATGGCAGCACACAAAACATGCATATGCTAGCATGAAGGCACCAGGGTAGACAAATCACACCTGTTTTGTTTTGACATGCCAATCAGCTGTCACATTTGTTGCAAAGAAAACGCAAAACAAACCTCAAAACTTTGTATCAAATTTTATTGGTCAACAAAACAAAGAATAATAAAAATAAATAAAAAAATAAAAAACAGGGTCAATTTGAAACAGTTACAGACTCAACATCTTGAGAAAGATTTGACAAAAAAATGCAACACAGACAATTAAATCAAAGTGAACAAACGACACACATTAACAACATCAAAATTATTTCAGGGGAACATTTCCCCCACACAAATAATACAATCCACAAAAGTAAACCAAACATCTGTTTTGCAAAGACATAACAAATAAAATACATGTGTTACAAACTCGATAAGGACACCAAAATGTACATTTTGCCCCCCACACACACACACCCACTTGCCTCTTTTCAGGGCAAGGTAGAGAATGCTATCTGTGAGCTTTATATAACATAGGTTTGTGTGCTAATGAGGCAATTGAAAACACATGCACAGTCCATGAAAAACCCAAAATGCAAGTTCACGCAATGTAGAGACTAGACTTCAAAGTGGCTACACCTGTTAAGGATGTCCTTCAATTACTAACCCATAAAAACACTCTCTGAGCATGCCCAGAAATATCCAGGTGCTGTTCACACACAAAAAGCACCACCAAAAAATCTAACTGGCTGGGCATGCTCAGAAGAACTCAAATGCAGCTAGCAGAAAATAACCCCCACCTGTCCAAAATTAAGCACATCATCCAGCATGCTACAAAATTAGAGATGGGAAAATCACCCCCCCCCCCCCCACCAACAAATACCATTGCAGTCTATGGGAACTGACATGTTAATTTTGCTAGTCCCCACTTGGCTGGCTTATCTTCTAGTTATTGGCCTTAAAATGGGGGCCCAGGTCCCACCCTAAGGGACATATATCAATGTCACCAATTTGGACAACACCAAAAACAAAACAAGGAGAAGTGCCTTTAAATATGCCAAATTGCTTAAGGGCTATTTCACACCACATGCAGTCCATTGCGTTTTTTATGCATCAAAAATGCATGGAAAGTTGGTTATATGGTTCGAAATGGCAATGTTTGTTCCAGTGCATTCCAGTTCCACAAAAAAAGTAGAACATGCTGCATTTTACCTACACTGGACTGTACTGGAACGCAGCAAAACGCATCATAAACGCACTGGAACACACAGGAACACACCTAATTGCACCAAAAACGCACTGGAACACACTTGTCCTTATCCATGGTTAATAAAAAAGAGGGGTGAAAAAAAAGCACTGGACTGCATCAAAAACGTTCCAAAAATGCACTGGAACGTGTCAAAAACGTGCATGCAGAAAAGCACCTGGAACACATCCGGATTGCGTTTCTATGGTGTGAACTGGCCCTAGTTCACACCATAGAAACGCAGTCTGGATGCGTTCCAGGTGCTTTTCTGCATGCGCATTATTGACACATTCCAGTGCATTTTTGA
The DNA here is from genome assembly GCA_029206835.1 of Rana muscosa. Taxonomy (NCBI): domain Eukaryota; kingdom Metazoa; phylum Chordata; class Amphibia; order Anura; family Ranidae; genus Rana; species Rana muscosa. The sequence goes on along the minus strand of CM055127.1, from coordinate 255,247,633 downwards.
CGCGTTTTTGATGCAGTCCAGTGTTTTTTCCCCCCCTCTTTTCACTTAGGACAAGTGTGTTGCAGTGCGTCTTTGGTGCATTTAGGTGCGTTCCGGTGCATTCCAGTGCATTTTTGGTACGTTCCGTTGCGTTTTTGATGTGTTTTACTGCGGTCCAGTACAGTTCTGTACCTAAAAAATGCAGCATAACCAATTTTTTTTTGCCTTTCTGAAACGCACTGGAACGGACTGCAGTGGTGTGAAATATGCCATTGGCATTAATGTGATCAACTTTCTTTGCGTTTTTCATGCATCAAAAAAAAGCACTGCACTGCATCCGGTGTGAACTGGCCCTGTAAAGTAGCGCATGTTTTCCATGTTTATAACAGTTCGAGAGCAAAATGACATTTCTATAGTAAAATAATAGTCATTTAAAAGTACTCGCGGCTGTAATGAATTGCTGGTTCCCGTCAATACAGAAAAAAGTCATTGAAAGTCTTTGATAACAAAAAAAAAAAAGCGTGGGGGTTCCCCCAAATTCCATTACCAGGCCCTTCAGGTCTGGAATGGATATTAACCACTTGAGACCCGCGCTATAGACAAAAGACGTCTGCAGCGCGGCTCTCAAGTGCTGAGTGGACGTCCATGGACGTCCTCCTGTTTCTCTCCCCACTGCGCGCCGCCGAGGGCGCGCGGCGGAGAACAGCTGTGCCCGCCGTGGTCACGTGATGCCGATGCGCGTGCCTGGCGGCCGCGATGTCCACCAGGCACCCGCGATCGGCTGTGACAGAGGCAGGACGTGGATCCCTGTGTGTAAACACAGAGATCCACGTCCTGTCAGGGAGAGAGGAGACCGATGCTGTGTCCCTTGTACATAGGGACACAGATCGGTCTCCTCCCCCAGTCAGTCCCCCTCCACCCACAGTAAGAAATACTAATAGGGAACATATTTAACCCATTCCTTGCCCCCTAGTGTTAACCCCTTCCCTGCCAGTCACATTTATACAGTAATCAGTGCAGTTTTATAGCACTGTTCGCTATATAAATGTGAATGGTCCCAAAATAGTGTCCGATATGTCCGCCGCAATATTGCAGGCCTGACAAAAATCGCAGATCGCCGCCATTACTAGTAAAAAAAAAAATATATAATAAAAATGTCATAATTCTATCCCCTATATTGTAGGCGCTATAACTTTTTCGCAAACCAATCACTATACGCTTATTGCAATTTTTTTTACCAAAAATATATAGAAGAATACGTATCGGCCTAAACTGAGAAAAAAAAATCGTTTTTTAAAAAAATTGGGATATTATTATAGCAAAAAGTAAAAAAATATTGTGTTTTTTTTTCAAAATTTTCTGTCTTTTTTTGTTTATAGCGCAAAAAATAAAAACCGCAGAGGTGATCAAATACCACCAAAAGAAAGCTCTATTTGTGGGGAAAAAATGATAAAAATATCATTTGGGTACAGCGTTGTATGACCGCGCAATTGTCATTCAAAGTGCGTCAGCGCTGAAAGCTGAAAATTGGTCCGGGCACGAAAGGGGTTTAGTGCCCAGTCGTCAAGTGGTTAAGGGGAACTCTGCCGCAAATTTAAAAATAAAATGTGTGCAGTTCCCCTAAATATCCATACCAGGCCCTTCAGATCTGGTATGGATTTTAAGGGGAACTCCACCCCAAATTTAAAAAAAAAATCCGCACAGGAAGACCGGTTGATAGCCGCGCGGTGTCCAAAGAGGCCGAGCTTAGCCTCGCCTCCTCCTTTTATCTCCCTACCCACAAGCCTCTGCGGTAGCAACATTGCACCCTGGGTGCCAAACGGGGTTCTGGGAAATGCAGTCCACTTAAACTCTTTGGTCCCCAAAGATAACTCTTAACATACACTACGTACAATCCTAGACAACGTTGTGTAAGATGTCGGCAGAGGGAACTCCCACCAAAACTGAGGGGTTGAATTCCCTTGCCCACAGGTCACATTTTCATGAGTGGCCTGCCTAACTGTGCCAGAAGATGAGTTGGGGTTGCCCTCCACCAAATGAACAGTGGAGGGAACTGGATGCTCTGCACTCCTTCTTGCAGTGACCACCGTTTCCTCTGAGCTCTTCCCCATTTGTGGGTAAGTCAACTTCTTAGGAGGCCTTATAACTCTTCTGGCTCTTTGCTCTCTTGGAACTTCTGGCTGAGACACTACAGGCTCTCCTTCTGGAGCAGACTTGAGGAATTCTGCTGGTTCTGAAACACTTGGTTCAGGGGCCGGGAGGTACATAGAGTCTCTTGGGTCCTCCTCTGAGTATGTGTCACAGGCATCTTCCCAGTAATCTGACAAAGGACTGGATGGAATGAACTCAGTAGCTTCTGCATTCAGTGTTCTGTCTATAGTGTCTTCAGTAGGGGGAAGATCTATAGCAGAAGTTCCTGGAGTTGGGGAAGGCCATAACCAATCAAGTTCCTGTCTCTCATCTTCACTTAGTTCAGAGGTCTCTACACCTTCATTTCGAGAGGACTGGGACCGAGTGTTTGGCCTGGGAGTATCCAGAATGGAGACTGGGTCTGGGGAGTCCCTCACAGTAGGTATCCGAACTGCTTCGGCAAGTGGGAGTAGGTGGTTCCGATGCCAGGTCTTCAGTGGGCCCAGCTTCCCTTCGGGCTTCAACTTATAGACAGGTAGGCCCGGCAGCTTCTTACAAATGACATAGGGTTCAGGTCTTCATCTGTCTGCAAGCTTGTGTTTTCCAGGGACCCCCAGGTTCCGTAGCAGAACTCGGTCTCCAGGTTGCAGGTCCTGGATCCGAACCTTCAGGTCAAAGTTTCTCTTGTTGCGGGCCCCCCTTTGGTCTGAAGCCGCTTGGGCCTGTTCATAGGCCCTCTTCAAGCTGTGTCTGAGTCTGTCCACATATCCCTTGTGATTGGTGGCCGAGGAATGATCTATGGAGGTGCCAAAGGCCAGGTCCACAGGTAACCTTGCTTCTCTTCCGAACATGAGGCGGTAGGGGGAGTAGCCTGTGGCATCACTTGTGGTACTATTGTAAGCGTGCACTATAGCCGCTATATGTTTGCTCCAATGCTGTTTCTTCTCGCTATTCAAGGTTCCCAACATATTGAGCAGAGTTCGGTTGAACCTCTCCGGCTGAGCATCCCCTTGTGGGTGATAAGGAGAGGTTCGGGTCTTCTTGATCCCCAAGGAATCCAGGAGCTTCCGGATCAGCCGACTTTCGAAGTCCCTCCCTTGATCCGAGTAAAGTCGCTGTGGTAGCCCATAGTGGACGAAATACTTCTCCATAAGTACCTTGGCCACAGTGGAAGCCTTCTGGTCTTTGGTCGGAAAGGCCTGGGCATACCGGGTGAAATGATCGGTTATCACCAGAAAATTTCCTAGTCCACTCAGGTCGGGTTCGAGGCAGAGAAAATCAATGCATACCAAATCCAGCGGGCCTTGACTTTGTAAATGGCCCATTGGGGCAGCTTGATGGGGTAAAGTCTTCCTCTGGATGCAGCGTGCACATGAATGTCAGTATTCCTCTACTTCAGCCCTCATGCAGGGCCAATAGAACCGACTCCTAACAAGTTAGAAGGTTCTTTCAGCCCCTAGGCGTCCATGATTGTCATGCAGGGCGACCAGGACAGTCTCCCGGTGTTTCTCGGGAAGAAACAATTGCCACTTATCTTCCAAGTCATCGGAGGGGCCCCTTTGGTAGACCACCCCCTGATGCACCTGTAACCTGTCCCACTCCTTCCTTAACAGGATGACGCAGGAGTCTACTCGGATCCTGATTCTCCCTATGGGGTCTTCCAATTGGTCACATCTCAACTCCTTCTTTGACAGTTTTGACAGATTATCTTCTTCCAACTGGGTTACTCCACAGTATTGCTTGGGAACTCCTACCATGGTAACTCCCATCTCTTCTGCCCTTGAGCCTCCTCTGGCTTGAAGTTCAACCCCTTGACAAAGAGCCCGCACCCCGTCAGGTGCCACTTGGGTCCAGTCTTCTGTATCACAAGAGGGGGCATGAGATCTTCTAGACAGGACGTCTGTGTCTCGATTCCCAGCCCCCGGCCTGTACTTCAGGCTGAAATTGAACCCAGACAGTGCAGCCAACCACCTATGTCCTGTGGCATCCAGCTTTGCTGTGGTGAAGAGATAAGTAAGGGGGTTGTTGTCGGTCTTCACAGTGAACTCGGCCCCATACAGGTAGTCCTTGAGTTTATCAACCACCGCCCACTTGAGGGCCAGGAACTCTAACTTATGAGTGGGGTAGTTTCTTTCAGAGGGGGTCAAGCTCCGGCTTACGTAAGCAACGGGTCGCAGCTGTCCTTCATGCTCCTGGTAGAGCACTCCTCCCAGACCCTCATGACTGGCATCTACGTGGAATTCATAAGGTCTCTTTGGGTCTGCGTAAGCCAAGACGGGATAAGTGGTTAAGCTTTTCTTCAACATCTGGAAGGCCTCTTCACACTTCTGGGTCCACTGTTCTTTGACTGACTCTCCCGGCTTCCTGGGCCCTGAGTCATCCTCTTCCCCCTCTGTCATGAGTAGTTCATTCAGTGGCCTGGCAATTCGGGCAAACCCCTCCACGAACCTCCTATAATAGGAACAGAACCCCAAGAAGGATCTGAGTTTGGTTACCGTGGTAGGCTGTGGCCAAGAAGTAAGTGCCTCCAACTTCTCATGGTCGGTGGCCACCCCTTCTTCAGACACTATGTGTCCCAGATAGTTAATGGAAGATTGGTAGAACTGACACTTCTCGGGCGAGAGCTTGAGTCCCTCCTCACTGAGTCTTCTCAAGACTTTCTCCAGCCTCTCTTCATGTTCTTCCAAGGTCCTCCCAAAGACAATGACATTGTCTAAATACACAAGGACCTCGATAAGGTTCATGTCTCCTACAGTCTTTTCCATCAGACGTTGGAAGGTGGCTGGGGCCCCTGACAGTCCCTGGGGCATTCGGTCGAATTAAAAGAATCCCACTGGGGTTATGAATGCTGTCTTCTCCTTGTCCTCTGGATGCATAGGGATCTGATAGTATCCACTCTTGAGGTCCATAACGCTGAACCACTTGGCTCCAGACAAGCTCTGCAGGGCATGCTCTATCCTCGGAGTGGTGTACTGGTCAGGGATGGTTCTCCTGTTGAGGGTCCTGTAGTCGATGCACAACCTCAATGATCCATTCTTCTTTCTGACCACTACTATCGGGGAGGCATAGGGACTTCTAGACTCCCGGATCACACCGGTCCGCTTGAGTTCCCAGAGTTGTTCCCTCAGATCTTCCAGGTCTGCTAGTGGGACTCACCTGACCCTCTCCCTGAAGGGCTTGTCTTCTTGGAGGCAAATATGGTGGGTGGCACTCCTTGCACACCCCACATCGAACTCATCTTGGGAGAAGATCTTCTTCCACCTGGCCAACTGGGCCTTGGCTCTCTCTTTCCAAGCCCTGGGCAGATTCTGGTTCTCCATGGAGAGCTTCTCCCAAACATTCCCTTCTTCTCCTGTCTTCTCCACTTCTGACAAGGCAACCGGGGCAGCAGGGCTCCCCTGTCCCAGTAACATTCTGGCTGGGATTGCCATGGGACCATCCGTAGTGTTCCTGACACTCACAGGGACCTTATAGTGGGCCTTCTTCAGAGCCCTCAGCGGGACCACTTCTGGGATTACTTCTAAACCCGAGTGTTCTTCCCTTGGGTCGGGCTCCAACATGACAAAGGGTCCAGGTTGCTCCCAAGTAAGCTTCACAGTAGCTCTGAGACAGGTTACTTCACCGGGCTGCAACACTACCCCCCTCTTTTCAAGTCTCCAGACCTTCCCTACTTCGTCTTCCGGGGTCTTCTGCTCCATGACTAACCGCTGATAAGCTGTCTTCAAGATGGGGTGGATCTTGGTGGCTGCCGGGTCCTTCCTTCGTGCAAGAGGGGTCAGTAGTCTCCGGACTAGGTCTGTGTTCGTCCCTATTATTTGGGAACTCTTGTTGGCTCCAGATGGCCGGAGGCACACAACCGCCAGAGTGTCAAACACTTCAGCCTTCCCGGCCACAGAGGGGTCGAAGGTCAGTTTTATGGGCAGGTAGCCATCATAAGGGAAGCTCTGGGTCCCGATTCCCCATATTTCTAGCTCTTCTATCTTCTTGATGGGTAGGTGGCCTAAGTGTTTGTCATAAAAATCCCGGAATAACAGGGTCACCTGTGCCCCAGTATCCAAGATCCAAGATCAGAGTAAGTTAGTGACATTCCCCCCCCCCCCGAGGTTTTCAGGTGAAGCCAGACTGGACCCGAGCGCAACGCCCCCTTTAACACCTGCTTTATTCTTGCCGCATCTGTGTCTTGGGGCAACATCCCTTTTTTTAACACGATTTTGCAAAGCATCTTGTTCAGTCTTCTCACATACTCTGAAAGCTTCTCATTCGGCTGTTGGAAAGTATGTTCGAATTGGTACACTAGCTCTGTCACCTTTTCTAGCTGACCGAACTCCTCTTGTAACATGGCTAAACAGTCCTGAGCCGTGCAATCAGCATTGCCAAACCGGAAGCTTTTCACCGCTTCTGCAGCCGCACCTTTCAAACTTACTATCACGCGCTGTCTCCTCTGCGCTTCAGGCACCTCCCATGCCTCTACTGCGAGTAATGCCTGCTCAACCCAGGTATCGAAATCTTCTTCCCCTGCAGGGACAGGAAGCTTCCCTGAGAATGTCTTTAGCCTCCGGTAGCTAGCCTCTACATGTACCGTGTTCGTTCTCTGGCACTTTGTTAGCAGATCCCCTAAGGCATTTATTAAATCTGGTGCTATGGTAGTGACCGGTGCCGCCGGATGCGTCACCCTCTCTCTCTTTTCAGGTGAGACACGGGTGTCCCTTGCGGTGATCCCGTTGGGGATGGCTCCGTCTTAACGGTTATTGCGTGCGCCAACTTATAAGTTCTATTGTCTGGCGTCCGCACACATTTGTGCTTAAAGGTCTCCGGCATTCCATCCCACCATTCTATCAGCGCATACTGATACGAGATGTTTGGGTCTGACTTCATGTCCATCACCCACGGTGTATGATCTGGGGACAGTGAAACCACAAGTTGCTCTACCGTCTCTGTTGACCATTCCTCTCCTGGGAGGCTGATGACCACCGACTGATCTGGTTCCGCCTTAGCTGCTTCGCACCATGCTTTAACCTATAACGGGTCCATGCCGGTACTTTTGGCGTGTTCACCTGCTGTATCAGGATCCCGGACTCGAAGCCCCCACGTGTAGCGCTACCCCCAGCTAAGAGAGCCGCTGGTTTTGATTTTTGGGCCCTGAGTACAGCTCCACCAACCCCCGGCAATCTACTCAACCCACTTATGGCACAGTTAGTCTAGGGGATGTTATCTATCACAATCTATACCTGATTGTACACACACCTCAACTATATTAAGAGGCAAGCACCATGTGCAATGATAACACACTGATAGCAAGTGGTAAAGTATAACTGTTTTACTTTTGGTTAAAAGGCATAGGTTAAAACATAACACATAACTTGCTTACAGAGCCCTGCAGCTTCTGATATAGTATACACTAATAGCGCAGCGCGGTTATACACCACGTGCAGCTATTAGTATCAATGCGCCCGTTGGCGCACCAAACAATATTCTCCCCCTGGTCAGACCTGACACAGATTTAACTTAGTCCTTAGAATAACACTTTCTTCGCATGCAACTTGAACGGTGGTGCACATACAGGAAACAACACTTGTAATCCACAGAGTAGGCAATCAAAAAGAACAGTTCACTGGAGACCACTCACTCAGTTTCACTACTAGTCTCCAGTAAAATAGCAAATAAAGGCTGGTGGGCCAAGGCAGTCTCTAGGCCTAGCAACAGTACAGCCTATTAGATTGAGCAAGTGCTCGCTCACCACTCCGGACGCGATCCCAGTCCGGGACTTTCACCACTGTGTCACACAGCGTCTGAACGATCGGGTCTCTGATCCAACAGATGTCAGCAACTTGAAGAAAGTCAGATGCCACCCAGGCTCGCAACAAGGTGGAAGGCTCTTTGGAAGTTGTACCATGCCCCAGGCTTCAGGCCTGATACTCCAGCAGATCCGCACAGGAAGACCGGTTGATAGCCGCGCGGTGTCCAAAGAAGCCGAGCTTAGCCTCGCCTCCTCCTTTTATCTCCCCACCCACAAGTCTCTGCGGTAGCAACATTGCACCCTGGGTGCCAAACGGGTTTCTGGGAAATGCAGTCCTAGAGTCTTAAAGGAGACCCCGCTACATGCATATTTGCCTTCACTAACCTCTTCAGCATGCTATCCTGGGCCCAAACACCCCTAGTCTAGTCACTTAACAATGTATTACCCTCCCCCCCTCCAATGTGTCCAAATGTTTTGTTTCTCATTACAATCAGGCAGAGTGGTGTAGTGTTTTTTTTGTAGGCCCAAACTCAGCTAGAACCCCTCCCCACCTAAAATGTGTGCAATGGGCCATCAGAGGGGTGTGAGGAATGTGATAATTGTGCCTTCTATTTGTGGCTATAACTACTCCCCACAAAACAAATGTTATACTGATGTTGGGCAAGAATGTTTTTGTGTAATCTGCTTGCAATGTTATGTGCAAAAGTCCTAATTTTTTTTTTTGTTTGACTCCACAGTTTCCTTCATCACCACAGGAATGGCAGACTGTGGCATCCCATTTTGCAGAGCGGTGGGACTTTCCTAACTGCGGAGGGGCAATCGATGGGAAACACGTCTGCATAGTGCCACCACCCCGTTCGGGGTCGTACTATTACAACTACAAGGGGTTTAATAGTATTGTGTTAATGGCGGTGGTGTCGGCACACTATGAGTTTATGCATGTAGACATGGGGAAGAATGGCCGGATGTCGGATGGGGGAGTCTTCGCACAGACGGAATTTGCCAGACGTCTCCAGAGTGGTGGCCTGGCACTACCACATGATGAGGAGAACGTTGAGAGCCTTCCGTTTGTTTTTATCGCGGATGAAGCTTTCGGGCTGGGACTCCACCTGATGAGGCCATTTCCCCAGAGGACCCTCACCCCGGAGAGGAGGGTTTTTAATTACCGGCTGGCCAGAGCCTGGAGGGTTGTTGAGAATGCCTTCGGGATAATGGCCAGCCGGTTCTGCCTGTTTCTTAGGGCTCTTTCACACGGAGGTCCGTTCAGGTCCGCCTGTCAGTTTTTTAGGCGGACCTGAAACGAATCCTCCATGTAGCCCTATGGAAGCACGGATGTCAGCGGAGACATGTCCGCTGACATCCGCTCCGCTCCGCTCCGAAAAAGTGTGACGGAGGAAAACCCTATTTTTCCTTCCGTCGGCGGAGCGGATCGGATGACAATGGACTCTACGGTCCGTCGTCATCCGATTCCCCATAGGGGAGAGCGGCGCTCTGACAGGGCGGTCCCTGCACAGTGTGCGGGGACCGCCCAGTCATCCGCCGGCTCAGCGGGGATCAACGGAGCGATCCCCGCTGAGCAAGCGGAGCTTCACGGGGCGGATCTGCACGGATCCGCCCCGTGTGAAAGGACCCTTACCTATATCCATATGGCGGAATACAAGATCAATCAGATTGTTTTTACCTGCTGCATACTGCACAACTATTTACGCAGAAATGCACCCACTTATCTCACTTCTGTTGGGCCAGAGGCCGGACTTGCAGACAATGCCCTGACAGGCCTGGATACTGGCCGTATTGGCTTGGCCCCCCAAAGTCCCTGTGAAGTGCGGGATAAATATGTTGATTACTTTACGGGTAGGGGGGCCATTGCTATGCCAGACAATCTCTGATTTTATAACTTTTAAAAATAAAAAAAAGTAAAATCTGTGAAAAAGTTGATTTGTCATTATTGCTTGTGTTTCTTGAATCTGTCTCCCAGGTTCTCCTAGTACACTTGTAGTGCCAAGTGGCTTTGTCCTTAGTAAATAACCACAATTGTCAGGGTAAACAAGAACATATTTTTCAAAATGGTATTGAGCATAGAAAGAAGAAGCCACACATTTTTGAGTAGAAAAATATTTTTACTCTGTGCACACCTTGTGCATTATAAATTTTTTGGGGACATTCTATACAGTGTTTCCCCCCCCCCAAAAAAAGTTTTGGTTTTGGTTTTGCATAAACACGCAAGTTAAAAAAAAATGTTTTTATAAAAACAATGGAACTTACAAAGTTCAACCTTATAGAAAAACTGAAGGCAAGATGAGACATTATATAGTATTTCAAAAATGTGTTGCTGTTGCCTTCATGAGATAGGGTGATATCACCCCTGAACAAGGCAAATTTGGAAGATGCACACAAATTGTGCGTCAGAATGGGGATTTTCCTCCTGATCCCATGCCAAATGTCAACATGTGCTATCTCCCATCATGGGGGATCAATGGACGTGTTTTGGGGTGCAAACCTTTCCTCTCACCTACTTGAGTTGCGAGGAAGGGGTTGCACCCTCAAAACACGTCCATTGATTTTCCCTGATGGGAGATATCACATGTTGACACACTGTGTGCATCTACCATATTTGGCTTGTTAAATCACACAAAAATGTACAAACTTAGGCCGAAAAAACTTGAAATGGTGGCAAGAAAAACATCTTTATACTCTCCCCAAAACATCAATCATGTTTTTAGTTTGTTGGTCAAAACGATACAGTTTGTGCGTTATTATGTTGATTTCTCGACTCATGACCATGAGATCCTGTATTATGATTTGTGCACTCCTACTGGAGAAAGGAGGAGATAGATCTTCCACAAGCAGCACATCACCTAGAAAAAAAAAAACACATGTCTTAAAAATATGCATGCATGCATGCATGCATCTATTCCCTGAATATGTGGTGTACCTGTTGTAACAATCTCGCACACTTCCTCCACCTCTTCTTCCTCCACCTCTCCTTCCTCCACCTCTTCTTCCTCCACATCCTGAGGTTGGGTTTCTCTCTGGTCCCCTTCTTTCTGAGGTGTGGGGTTCCTGGCCTCCTCAGAGTGGTGTGCTTCAAGTCTCCGCTCCCCTATGAGAATGAAACAAAAGGTATACTTATCACACAGATATTTGATGTCAGAAATAGGAATATGAAACATTGCTTGGAAGTGGGGTACAATTGCCTTTTTTGGCAGAGTTACAAGCTGAAGACATGTTTTAAAATGTATTTCTAAACTGGAATCCTGACCTTTTTTGACCAAGTTACACACATGGAGACACCCCCAAATTATCCACTCTAGCACCTGTGTGGGACACCCTAAAAAGGTTGTTCTGGTGTCCCACACTAGTGCTCCAGAGTACAGCTGTGGAAACAGCTGCTGAGTGTCCTCTCCTTTACACTGAATCAAGTTTGCATTTCACATTCTAGTTCAAAACATATCATCTAGACAACAATGTTTCTAAACGTTGTTTTAATAGAAATAGGCATGACCAAATGTGGTTTACCTGTATCTGTGCAAAATATCAAATTTTGAGGAGGATTGATGTTTACTACGAACGATTATACTTTGGCCACTACCCTGAAAGTGGCCATTTTCTAATATCCAACCAGTCAATCAAAGCACATGGAGCAAAACATGCAAGTATAATAATCAAATTATTAATAACACAGGAGAAAAACTTACTTTTTACTAGCATTCTTTTGATCTTCCTGTACTGCTCCGGCTCCCTCAGCTTCAGGTCAGACCACCTTTTACGGAGCTGCTCCTTGGATCTCCTGACCCCAAATTTATGATACAGACTCCTCACCACTTTGCCCATTATTTTGGCCTTCCTGAGATTAGGGGTTTTGTATGGCCCATGCTTCCCATCATAATCTTTCCTCCGCAAGATGTCAACCATCTCCGCCATCTCAGCAAAGGACATGTTACTGGCCTTGCATCTTGTCCTGGATCGGGACGTTTCCGGCTCCGGGCTTTCCTCATTGGAAGTTAAAACAACCCGCACCTGCTGTGTCACTGCCATGTCGTCTCCCACTGGGCGTCGAACGAGAAGGGGCTGGGAATATCCGAGGAAGAACGTCAGGGGCGGGAACGTCAGGGGAGTCCGACGTGGGCAGAGTTTCACGCATGCGCAGGGAATATAATGATAACACGCATGTGTCGTAACGACGTTGTGTGCGTGGAGTAAGGAGGACCGGAAGTTCCGAACATCACTGACGAAGGTAAAAATTAAAGTTGGGGCATCAGTGGCCTTTACTGATGCATGATTTTATAGGGCTAGATTGGGATAATATTAGGACAGTTTAGGCTGACCTAGTGTTTTTGTGTTGTTTTTTATCTTGTAGAAAATATGCAGAGTTTCAAAGATCTGTCATATTCAGAGCATTTATTGACAAATATAGAGAGCTCACCAATTTATGGGAGTTTAAAAACCCATTATACCACAATCGTGATGTTAGGAGGGCAACAATTGAAAAATTAGTGGAATATATGAAGACCCGGATCCCAGAGGCAGACTATTACATGATGAACAATAAAATCAATAACATGAGGAACAGCTACAAAAAACAATACAAAGAAGTCCACGCATCCCGGAGATCAGGAGCAGCAGCAGACCAAGTACATGTCTCCAAGCTGTGGTATTACAAACACCTGAGATTTCTGGACAACCAGATTGAAGCCAGGGAATCACTTTCCAGCCTTCCCTTCCGCCTTCCCTCCACCCTTCCCTCCAGCGTTCCCTCCACACTTCCCTCCACCCCTGCAGAGGGTGCAGAGGAGCTAGCTGACCTCGAAGAGCCGGATCTTCACATCTATAGTCAGGTATAGTATTTTTCAACATATTTATTGTCCTAGAATAATTGTTGGGAACTAGATGTTATTATTCAAAAAGAAAATAAATAAACAAAAATATATATATATATAGTGGGCAGAATTGTTTGGGACAAGAATGAAAAATGCTGGGGTCAGAATGAGAGTATTTTCCATTTATTAACATTTAATTTGCAACATGAGCTGGAAATTGTGTGTGATTGATGAACCAAAAACTCAAACTATGTCACTTTTTTATACACAGGATGAGGTCATCCAGGAGGACGAGGCTCTGGAGTGTGGCACCCAGGAGGAGGCAGGGGTGAGTGGCAGCCAGGAGGAGGCAGGGGTGAGTGGCAGCCAGGAGGAGGCAGGGCCAAGTGTCAGGCAGCAGGTGCCCAGGCCAAGTGGCAGCACACAGTCACAGGTGCTTCCCCTGCAGGTGAGACCGAAAAGGCCCAGGAGGTTGACTCGGGTGGAGGAGGAATCCCTGCAAATAATAAGGGAAGCAGCAGAGATTATGAGAGCCCCCCTCAACCCAGTCAAGTCCTATGGGTGCTATGTGGCCGATAAACACCTTAAAGTGGAGGAGGGCCAATGTGCCCTCTGTGAGGAGCTTATATCTACGGCCCTTCACAGGGCGGGAGGGGCCAGCTGACAGAGGCCACACATCTTTGTGATCTGGCCCATCCTTCTCCTCCTTCTCCTCCTCCTCCTGCCACATTCCCACCACCAGAGCCACAGCCTGCAAGGGGGCGTGGAGGGAGCCATGGAAGGAACGCTGCAGGGAAGCGTGGAGGGAACACTGCAGGGAAGCGTGGAGGGAAGGCTACAAGGAAGACCAGAAAGTGATTCCCTGGCTTCAAGCTGCTCTGCCAGAAGACGCAGTTTTTTGAAGTACCACAGCTTGGGGACATGTATGACATCTGCCGCTGCTCCTGATTTCTGCGATTCGGGGACCAGATTGTGATCCCAATTCGAGGGACTCCTCATGTTATTGATTTTATTTGCCTTCATGTCTGCCTTTGGGGTCCAAAGTCTGCATATATTCCACTAATTTCTCAATTGTTGCCCTTCATCTTTATTTGTTTTCCAGAATAAATGGATATTTGATTTAATGAAAATAGTTGCCTATGTGTTTTTCTTGTGAGTAGGAAGGTTCATAAATACAATGTATAATTAACAAGGGACACCAACACCAACCTCCGTAAGGAAAAAAAATCTGAGATAATAATGTTGTGATAACTTGACCATAAAAAAATATGGACATCACTATAAAATATTAAAAAGCCAGAAAAAAAATTAGGAGATCTTGATTCAAAACAACCAAAAAACATTTTTGGAATCCTGCCTTTAAAATAAAATACGAAGATTCATGAGATCTCAAAGAAATATTTTTGTCCGAACTCTGTGTGAATATCCGCAACAAATTTTTTTTGGGGGAAAACCATTTAGAAAAGAAAGCGCTACATTTAACGATGCAAAAATTTGCAGCATGACGAATGTGCTATGTCCATTACGAACGCTAGTTTTACCAGAACGAGCTCTCCCGTCTTGTAATTTAGTCTGAGCATGCGTGGATTTTTCTCTGATGGAGTTCCCCACAGACGATCGGAATTTGCTATCATTTTTTTTTCCATCTGTAAAATTTAAAACAGGTTCTATTTTTTTATACCGATGGAAAAAAGACCGATGGGGCTCACACACGATCGGTTTGTCCAATGAAAAAAGTCCATCGGTCTTTTTTCATCAGAAAAACTGATCGTGTGTACGCAGCATTACAACTGTGGTTTGATACTTTGGCACTTGGTTTGACAGATACCATGTAAGTTAAAGTGTTTTTTTTTCTCAATAAACAATATGTTCTTTTCAAGAAACTTATAGAAGCTGTTCAATAATTTTACTTACAATAAGACTGTGTCTTCTTTACCATCAATATCAAGTTTATATACTGGTATCTAAGCACTCTACGGAACTTTTCTGCAGCCCTGTACCCCTTCTTCTCTTTCCCAGGAGTGACCTTTAGCAGCGGTGACTCAGTGGACCAATACTAGTTTCTTCCACAAGAGTTCCCGCAGGTGCCTGGTCTCATTCACAACCAGGTGAGGAGTACAAAGACAAGTGTGTCTTGCCTACAGTCAAGCATGGTGGTGGGAGTGTCATGGTCTGGGGCTGCGTGAGTGCTGCCGGCACTGGGGAGCTACAGTTCATTGGGGGAACCATGAATGCCAACATGTACTGTGACATACTGAAGCAGAGCATGATTCCCTCCCTTCGGAGACTGGGCCGCAGAGCAGTATTCCAACATGATAACGGCCTCAAACACACCTCCAAGACGACCACTGCCTTGCTAAAGAAGCTGAGGGTAAGCTGAGAGAAGCTGAGTCAACCAAGCATGTCTCCACACCTAAACCCTATTGAGCATCTGTAGGCCTTCCTCAAATGGAAGGTGGAGGAGCGCAAGGTCTTTAGCATCCATCAGCTCTGTGATGTCATCATAGAGGAGTGGAAGAGAACTCCATTGGCAACTTGTGATGCTCTGGTAAACTCTATGCCCAAGAGGGTTAAGGCAGTGTTGGAAAATAATGGTGGCCACACAAACTATTGACACTTTGGGCCCAATTTGGACATTTTCACTTAGGGGTGTACTCACTTTTCTTGCGAGTGGTTTAGACAATAATGGTTGTGTGTTGAATTATTTTGAGGGGACAGCACATTTACACTGTTATTCAAGCTGTACACTTACTACTTTACATTTCAGCAACGTGTCATTTCTTCATTGTTGTCACATGAAAATATATAATAAAATATTTTCAAAAATGTGAGGGGTGTACTCACTTTTGTGGGATACTATGTGTATATATATATATATATATATATATATATATATATATATATATACACAGTTAGGTCCATATATATTTGGACACAGCCACAATTTTAGTTTTTTTAGGTATTTACCAAAACATATTCAAGCTATAGTTATATAATGGTTATGGGCTGAAAGTCCACACTCTCAGGTTTAGTTTTAGGGTATGTACATTCAAATCGGAGGAAGGGTTTAGGAATTACAGCTCTTAAGAATAGCCACCCCGCTTTTTCAAGGGGCCAAAAGTAATTGGACAATTGAATCAAAAGCTGTTTTATGGCCAGTTGTGGGCTACTCCTTCGTTATTTCTTCATCAATTAAGCAGGTAAAAGGTCTGGAGTTGACTCTAATGCCGCGTACACACGACCGTTTTTCATGACAAGAAAACTGCCATTTTTTAGATTGGTTGTGAAAACCGGTCGTGTGTATGCTCCGTAGCATTTTTAACGACGAGAAAAATGCCCGCAAAAAAATTAGAACCTGCTCTATTTTTTCTCGTCGTTTTTCACGTCGGTCTTTTTCTCGTCGCGAAAACCGGTCGTGTGTATGCTTTTCCGAGGGGAAAAAACACGCATGCTCAGAATCAAGTATGAGACGGGAGGGCTCATTCTGGTAAAACTAGCATTTGTAATGGAGATAGCACATTCGTCACGCTGTAAATTATTGCATCGTTTAATGCAGCGCATTCTTTTCTTCTTTATAATGCTAAAATAATGAACTTCTTTTGCTGCTGATATTTACACAGAGTTATGACAAACTTCTTTATTTATTATTTCTCGGGATCTCATGAATAATCTTCTGTTTTGGAAAGCCAGATCTCCATAATAAATTTGTAAATCATTTTTTATATCTTAATTAAGATCTTCATTTTTGGTTATTAATTTTATAATATTTTAGACTGATTTCCTTTTTTTTATTTTATTTATTTTAGTGTGTCAAGTTACCACAACAACATTATAAATGTGTATTATTTCCCCTCAAGGAGGTTGGTGTACCTTGTTAATTTTAAAAGGTCTTTTTAAAATGTCCATGCCTACTCACTAGCAAACTCTCCTTTTTTAATAAAAACACATGGTCAAGTATTTACTGTAAATCAAAAAAACATTTATTCTGGCACATAACAAATTAAAGGGGAAGGCAGCACTGGAGACCCTGATTGAATTTGTGCATCCTTTGGACCCCACAGCAAACATCAAAGAATAGAACAGCAAAATAGGGATCAGAAAAAGCACAATATAGATTAGGAGCACAATCTTGTCCTGGACTCCCAGAGGTCATCAACAGCAGCAGGTGAGTGAGATATATGTCCCCAGTCTGTGGTACTTCAACAGCCTGTGCCTTCTGTCAGACCATCCAGAAGCAAGGCCATTACTTCTTTCTCCTCCTTGTAGCCTTCCCTCCAGCCGTCTCTGCAGCCTTCTCTGCAGCCTTCGTTAAACGCTTCTTCGGAGGCTGTGTCTCAGGAGGAGAGCTTGTGGCAGGAGGGGCGACCACCGCAAGGTCTGTGTATTGGGTTAGCTTGCCCATCAACCCCCTGTTGATGACCTTCAACATGAGATTTTTGCTCCAGAGTCATTGCCTAATGTCCATTCTGGCTAATTTGTGTGCCAGTACTGTGGCATAGCCCTCTTCAACGGAGGGGGGCTCTCCGAGGGCCGCAGTAGCCTCTCTAATAAAGGCAAGCGTTTCCTCCTCCACCTGCCTAACCCTCCTGGGCATTCTTCTTTGAATTTGGAGGGGAGGCATCTGGGTTCTTGTGCTGGCCCTGGCCTACTCCTGTGTGCCACTGGGCCCTGCCTCCTCCTGGTCCACAACTTCACCCTCCTCCTGGCTCAGCTCTGCCTGTGTATAAAAAAGGGACATAGTTTTATTTTTTGCTTCATCAATCACACACATTTTTCACCTCATGACAGTTGCAAATTGAATGCTAATAAATAGAAAAGACAATCATTCTGACCCCTACATTTTTCATTCTTGTCCCCTACTGTCTATTGATATGTAAAACACTTTTTGTTCAAGCATTAAATAGTTAGCAATAGTAACATCTATTTTACGGCAAAACAAAAGATCAAGTCTTCTGGACAGCAGCACTCCAATAAAAAGCCTTTATTAAGTAAAATCTTCAAAGCTTCATAGCTATGATTAAACACTAAGAAAGTGTGAAACCAGTCAGCTCTAACCAGAATTTTGTGACCTGCTGTGCTGTATTTGGATTTTTGAAGATTTTACATAATAAAGGCTTTTTATTGGAGTGCTGCTGTCCAGAAGACTTGATCTTTTGTTTTGCCTGAAATTGCATTGCCTGCACCCTTGGCTGTTGGGAGGAGATAGTCACCTGGAGGACGTCTACACCTGAGCGGTTTCTGTTTTTGTTCAACATCTATTTTACATCATTACTTTTAGTACAAGAAATCTTTAGCTAAATACTATACCGGGCTCCATATATCCAAATCCGGCTCCTCTAGGACCTCAGGTTGTTCCTCCGAAGAAGGCTGAGCTGGGTTGCAGGGAAGGCTGGAGGGTTGGCTGCAGGGAATGCTGGAGGGTTGGCTGCAGGGAAGGCTGGAGGGTTGGCTGCAGGGAAGGCTGGAGAGACGTCTGGGGGGAAGGGTTGAAAGAGAATCCCTGACTTCCAGATGGTCATCAAGAAAGCTAAATTTGCTATAGTACCACAGACTGGTTTTATATACTTCCTCTGCTGCAGCTCCTGACCTCTGGGATTTCAGGACCATATTGTGCTGAGTCCTATATGTGCCCCTAATGGTCGCAATTTTGCTGTTCACATCTTTGATGGTTGCTGTGGGGATCTGCGTCTTCACAAATTCAAGCAGGGTCTCCAGTGCTGCCTTCCTGGCTGCTTTATTTTTATTTGTTGTTTTTTTTGTTTCCAAGAGAACAGGAAGTTCCTTCCACCTGTCCAGAGCATTCCCCCATGAATTCAGGAACTTTGAAATCCTGCAAGTCAAAAACAAGACAAAAATACTAGTGTCAGTCAAGACTCTTCTAATCTTTCTCACCATATATAGGCCACAATCTCATCCACCGATGAGTCAAGATTAAAAAAATGTTACGTACCTTCGTTCTCACATTCGTTGCTTACTCCTTCTTCCGCACACTGAATGTAGTTACGACACATGCGTATTAGCTTTATATACACTGCGCATGCGTGAAACTCTGCACGGTTTCCCCACCCCTGACGTTAGTTCTAGTACTTTCCCCGCCCCTTCTCGCTCGTCGTAGTGCTACACAACATGGCGGAGACACAGGTGGCTGAGATTACCTCAACAGAGGATGAAATTCAGGAGGAACCTATGACCCGATCCCGTAGATATAAGGCATCCAACATGACATTCGAGGAGACGGTGGAGATAGTCGCCATTTTGAGGAGGGAGGATTATGATGCCAAGCATGGGCCGTATAAAAATCCTAATCTTGTCAAGGCCAACATTATGGGAAAAGTGGTTAAAACTCTTCACCATAAATTCTGGGTGTGCAGAACTAAGGAACAGCTCCAAAAACGGTGTTCTGACCTCAAGTTGCGGGAACCCAACCAATACAAACGAATAAAGAAAGTTATAGGAAAAAGTAAGTAATTTTCATGTGTTAACTTCTGATTATTATTACTTGCAAGTTGCTGCATGTGCTTTTCTTTAATGTTGTACAGGTAAAGATAGCAACTTTCATGATCGTGGGCACAGTAATTGGTCGTAGTAAACATCGTTCGTTCGCTCACTAATAATACAATGTTTTTGGCTGATACAGGGTTAACTAAATTTTACCATGCCTATTTTGTTGAAATGTTTTTTTGTACATGGTTGTCTAGATGTGTAGGTAACTACATTTAACCAGTTGTCAACCGGCCGCCGTCAAATGTTATTCTGGGCGGACGTCATACGACGTTGTGACTTTAAAATCCACTAGGGGCGCACACGCGCACCTGCCGCGTCACTAGGGGCCCGATGCGCGTGCCCCGCGATTGCCCAGTAACCGAGCAGGACCGTGGATCTGTGTGTGTAAACACACAGATCCACGTCCTGTCAGGGAGACCGATGCTATGTCCCTTGTACATAGGGACACAGATCGGTCACCTCCCCCCTGTCAGTCCCCTCCCCCCACAGTAATAATCACTAATAGGGAACACATTTAACCCCTCCCTCGCCCCCTAGTGTTAACCCCTTCCCTGCCAGTCATGTTTATACAGTAATCAATGCATTTTTATAGCACAGATCGCTATATAAATGTGAATGGTCCCAAAAATGTGTCAAAAGTGTCCGATGTGTCTGCCGCAATATCGCAGTCACGATAAAAATCGCTGATCGCCGCCATTACTAGTAAAAATAATAAAATAATAAAAATGCTATAAATCTATCCCCTATTTTGTAGACGCTATAACTTTTGCGCAAACCAATCAATATACGCTTGAAAGGTTCTGGTTCTGTTGGACCTTCTTGGCTCGAGCTGGACTCAGGGATCTGTGGAAGTCTCTCTGACCGGTCGGATATTCAAGACACCAATACACAGTGAATAGGTATACAAGAATATGTGGTTTAATGGTTACATGTCCTTTTTTATACACAGCGAGAAAATCGTATGGACCAATCAGCAATAAGCAAAAACCTCATGAGTTAGACAAAAATAGACTCCAACAGGTTTTTTTGACTTCTGCAAAAGCGGTCAATCAACATACGTCAATTGCGGTCAAACTAAACGTGTTCTGACATTTGAAACAGGAACATAAGAAACACCATATGTCAGTGCGGTTCAACCTGGCAGTTAAAGCAGAAGTGAGATAAACTTTTTCCCGGAAAAAGCCTAACCACAAAGTTACATTTCAACCTAAATATACATGCCTGTCAGTTAAAACAGAAGAAAGATAAGTTTGACTAAAAACATTCTGCTCACACTTATGTCAGAGAAACATTTTCTGTACTAATACATATATTTCAACATATATATTTAAGGAGAACTCTAATCATGAATATTAGTTCATATTGGTTCATACCTTACAACCCCTCCTTATGATCACGGCTTCAAGAATTGAAGCCCATAGATCATTAGATTTATTCATTATACCATTTTTGTTTAGTATGTACCGTGGACATCATCAAGATTGTTTCCTTAAAACCCTGTCTCTTTTTACTAGAGATCTTTTCTATTACCCAGACAATTCATTTAAATACTAAATATAACAGTAGAATGAAGATTAACACCATTACTACTGTTATAGCCATTTGTCTGAGAAACGAGAAAATACCTGTGCCCCCGAATCCTCCCTCTCCAAAGGGGCTCCATGTTTTCGCGATATCCCTCGCCTCCTGTTGCAATTGATTTACCTCTTTCCTATGTTGGGCAATTACATCATAGTAATCAGGAATCTCAACAGATATGTTGTGGATCCAAGTGCAGCACTCATAATCCTCCGTAACTTCACACAGGCCAGTGAGTGCAGCACTCATGCTTTCAATAGCAAGATCATGAAGTTCTACTTGTTTTCTGATTGCTCTAGTTTCAATGTTTAAACTAGTAATATCATCAGAATTCTTTACCAATACATCATCTATAATATTTGTATAATTATTAAGCCTTTTCATTAAATCTATCCCCTAACCTGTCCAGGAAGGGAACCAGGCCCAAGCCATATCTTTTTCGAAAAATAACTCCCTTTTATTTCGGTGTTTGAGGGGGTACCTAGGATGCATGCTAGCTTCAAGGAGGTTTGTTCCCTTGCTATCTCCTACTATGTCCATAATGGGGACTAGGGATGCAAGATAACACCATCCTTGGGGTTCAGTGGGGATCCAAGGGTGACAACTTTTTCCACAACAAATATAAATACTGTCTCCTAGAGCTAAAGGTCGTTTGTTGAATATTATCATCATTTCATCAGAAAAACCAGAAAAGGTTAAACTTGACAATAATTTTCCTACTGTGGAAGTGGAACTGGAGTTAAGAAAGTTTATTAGAGTGGTGTTTAGGGCAGGTTCTGAAGTGTGAAAGAAAGGGCTTTCAATTGAAGTCATTGAAAAGTTAATTGTAGCTTGTTGGCATACTTCAGCTCCCTTTGTGGAGTTTCCCAACCTAAAACACCAGTCTGGGGAATGACTTCTACCAATAATTTGGAAAGTAAGGTTATTATCTGAAAACGTTCTTGTGACATTTGTAAGGACGACAGGTGGTGTGCCGTTTAGGAGAGGGGTGACGTTTAGAGGTACTGCCATTAGGGGAATCCTAGCAGTGCTAGGATGGAGTTTACTAAATATCCAACATTTTCCATATCCTGATTTTTGAGCATAAGCATATTTAAATTTAAGCAGCAGCATTTTACCACTAAAATTGTCTTCCATACTTCTTTTTGGTCTGTTAGAATTATCTGACCAACAGTGTCCTATGATTATGAGCATTAAAATAAACAATGTGGTTATTAAGGAAAAAATAAAAAGTTTCCCCGAAGTGATCCCTCCTTTTGGACCATTAGTGTCTATGGAACTCTGAGTTTCTTGTTTTTTATAGTCCACTAGGGAGTATTTTCCGGATCCTTTTCTGGAATACTCTCCAGAACAGAGGTCTTTGTCTTCTCCTTCACCTTCTTCCAGTTTCCCTTCGGAAATGTCTTTAGTCTGGATGCATGGATCCATTGTGGTCCTTGATCTGTAAGAACGGCTGTTCTGGCAACCTTCAGAATTTCAAATGGTCCTTGGAAGATAGGGTTTGGTTGTTTCCGGACAGCAAGTTGTTTTATCAGTACTTTGTCTCCTGGGATATACGGATGTGTAGGCTCTGTGGAGAGAGGAGGAAAAGTGACAGCAACCTTGTCCTCTGTTTCACTAAGGCTACTTACCAGATGTTTCACGTACTCTTCCTGTAAAGAATAAAGATTAACCTCCTCTCCCTCATCAGGTTTCCTCTGTGCTGGCCTACCCATAAGTATCTCAAATATTAGGAGATATTCCTGTTCTGTGGGGGGTAGTCCTGATTTGATATAAGACTGCTGGCAAGTAATCTAACCAGTTTTTCATTGTGCCACCTGTTGCTTTTTTCAATTTGTCTTTTATGGTTCTGTTCATTCTTTCCTCTACTCCTGAGCTCCTTCACTAAGGCCGAGGTAAATGCTGGACCTTGATCTGACCATATAGTGGCCGGAAGGCCAAACCTACAGATCCACTGATTTATTAGTACTCTAGCTGTCTCTCCTGTGGTAGGGATTGCTTCTACCCATCCTGTAAATCTGTCAACTATAACCAAAAGATATTCTAAATTGCCCTTCTGTGTGGGGACTTGTGTGTAATCTAGGGATTCTATCATGTGGTGCACCCCTTTTATTCCCTATTATTCCCTCCTTGGTTGATCAAAGTCCAGTAGGATCTTTTGTCAACCCGTGTACCCATATCTGCTGTCAGTGTAAATG
Source organism: Rana muscosa (assembly GCA_029206835.1). Classification (NCBI taxonomy): domain Eukaryota; kingdom Metazoa; phylum Chordata; class Amphibia; order Anura; family Ranidae; genus Rana; species Rana muscosa. The sequence continues at coordinate 255,224,687 of CM055127.1, read as the reverse complement.
TTTACATCTTTTCCTTCAAAAATCTGACAAACCATAGTTATAGCAATGAGTTCTGCAATCTGGACTGAACTAACATTCAGAGATTTGGCTTCAATCATTACATCTGGCAATTGAACAATGGCATAACCAGTTTGATAAGTTTTGTCATCAGGTCGGGAGCAGCTTCCATCTACATAAACATTTTCCGCATTTGGATATGGAACATCTGTGAGGTCTGGTCTAGGGAGGGTAGTTTCTGCAAGTACCTCAGTGCAATCGTGTTCCTGAATGTAAAAACCTAATGGGCTTTGAGGATTCTGAACATGATTTTATGGTTAGATTATGTGTTTTTAGCAAGATAATCTCATAGCCGCTGCACCTTTGCGTTGTCATGTGTTGTGTGTTCATGTTTGTCATGAGGTGTGTAGTATACAGTGTGAGGTCATGTCCCAGAACCACCTTTGAAGCCTCTTTTACTGTCATTGCACAGGCTGCTACGGCCTGTAAGCAATGTGGCATACCTTGAACTTGATCTGGAAGTTTCTTTGAGATGTATGATACGGGTCTCAGAGAATTCCCATGTGATTGTGCTAGGACCGCTGCAACCGTAGATCCAGATACCACACAGTACAATGAAAAAGGCCCTGCGCACTCTATAAGTCCCAATGCAGGGGCTTGCCTTAGAGAGCTGATTAATGCTGTGAAAGCCTTAACCCTCTCTGTTGTCCAATCAATAAACTTTGGGGCATCCTGCAGGGTAGCAGACCTTAGGATAGAATCATAATAAGAGCAATCAGGTATCCACTGCCTGCAGTATATTATGGACCCTAGGAAAGAGAGAAGCGCTGACTTGTCTCTTGGTGGACTCCAGGAGGACAGTGCCTTGACTCGAGCTGGTGACACCAAACGTTCAGTTCGGATTATACACCCCAAGTACTCAACCTGCGACCTGCACCACTGGATCTCTTTGCGAGACACCAAGTGACCTTTTGAGGCGAGGTGAGTTAGTAGGTGCTCTGAGTCCTCCACACAGCTGACCTAATTTTCATTACACAGCAATAGGACATCCACATACTGAAGCAACACTGAGCCTTCTTTTGGTACCCAATCGCTCAAAGATCGATTCAAGACCATGGAGCACGCTGCAGGACTGTTCGCAAAGCCTTGCGGGAGCCTAGCCCAGGTTTAAAGTAATTTTGGGCTTCCTCTGCAACAGGTATGGAAGAGAACGCGATACTTAAATCAATGACCATGTAGATCTTGGACGTTGCCGGTATCTCACAAAATATTGTAGCAATATCTGCAACAAAAGGTGGAAGGGGGACAATAGCTTTGTTCAGGGCCCCTTGGTCCTGTACAAAGCGCCATTCACCACTGGCTTTGACTGGGTGAATGGGGGTGTTCCAGGGACTGATTGTATGTTTCAGTATTCCTTCTGCTAAATATTGCTTTATTTGTGGTGCTATGCCTGCAATTTTTCCTTCTGACAGGGGATATTGTTTTTGGTAATGTACTACTGCTCCTTCCCCAATGATGGGCTTGTATGGTGTACAATGTATGCAGTGCCCATATAGGGTGTGCTTTAAGGTGTGCCGATAGTAACATAAAGTACCCTCTAAAATCCTGTCCTTTTTGGGTTAGACAAATCACAGATTTCTGATGTAGCTAGCAGGCCCCCATCTTTTGTAAATTTGATGTGAATGTTTAAACTTGACATTAAGTCTCTTCCCAGAGGAAGTGGTCAGTCAGAATGGCAAAATTCATTTAAAAAGATGTTGGTCATGAACTGTACCAACGGGCAATCTGCCTCTTCCCATATTACCCCTGCGGTTAGCTGCCCTACTTGTTCCTCTCCTAAGGGGGCATTCTGACTTCCAATGTCCCATGTCCCTGCATGTGAAACAACCCTGCTGGTCATCCTGGGGATATGCTTGGTATTGTGCTTGTTGGGATTGTTGGGGAACTGGTTTTGTATAAGGGACAACCATTTGTGCAGCAGCTAACTGCGGGCTTTCTATCTGTTTGGGGTTAAATGAGGGAAATACCCCTCCTTTTGTAGTGAATAAGCCCGAGGATGCACACTTTTTTTAATGTCTTCGAGAAAGGCATCAGGTTTTAATGTTGACCAATTGGGGAAAATTAATTTAAGTAACTGTGTTGTTTTGGGATCTCCCCCGGACATGACTGTGCTCACATACAGTTCAGGGTTCTCCATTCCTGTATCTTTGTATAACTGGTGTACCCGTTTACAAAATGAATAAAAGTTTTCTCCCGGTCCCTGCTTTGCAGTGCACATTATCTGCAAAGCGCTCTCTCCTTTGTAACTTTACTGCCAAACAGCTGCCACAGCTGCCCAAAATGATTCCCATCCCTTTGCCTTTTTAAAGGGGTCATTATCAGCAAATAATGTCTTAACTTCTACATCGCAGATGGGATCTGGATCCACTGTCTGTATTATTATTTCACAGTCATCGGCATTCATGCCAGTGCCCGCGCAATGTCTCTGTAAGAACAGAGCTGCCTCTCTGGGGTGTTTGCGTGGCTTTGGGCAAAGATCTTTAATATCCCTTAACGTCCCAAGGGGGAGTGGGATATGGACCGGGGTTTCTCCCATGTGAATAACGGGGAATTTGAGGGCTTCTATCCCCGAGGTCAAGCCACCCACTGCCTCATCATCCTTATCCTCCTCAGCTTTCCTTCTATCACTTTTTCTTCATCTTCCTCTTTTTTTAATACACTGTTCTTCCTCCTTTACTAATTGACTTAAACGTTCCTGTATCTGTCTTCTATCTTCCCCCTCCCGTAACCAATTAGTTCCCTTTTGTTTAGCTATAGTTAATACTCCTGCTATAACATTTGGATCTAACGAGGGGTATATTTTCTTTGGGACAAGGGATTCATCTTTTACCATAGCATATGGAGGGGGTTTTTCTTGATAAAAATTAGGGGGAGCTGATGGACGTCCTATTGCGTCTTCTAATTGCTCTTTCTTTTCCATTATTACACTTGTATATTTCTTTCTATATTCCTTCATACCCTTTGCCCAAATCTTACAACATTTAGTCATGTAATCTTTGTCAAGGTCTTTTATGGGATAATTATACTGTTTATGTTGGCCACATATTCTGGTCACTTCCTCCCACTCTCTTCCTCGGAACATGGTCCGTATTCCCCCAAACATGGCACTTCTAACTGATGTGCTCTTTTTAAAACTAGTGACCAAAAAGGATCAGTATAATTTTTCCCATAATTGACTTTAATGTAATCAATCGGAGAGGGTTGGTGCTGCTTACCTTCAGCTTCCTTTCCTGCTTGATTACCCATTATAGCAAACAATAATACTTATACTTAAAATTAAAAAAATTCTGTCTTGCTTTCTCTATTTCGTTCCAGGGGCGGAAAATGTCCTTAAACTTATGACAATTTATAGATTTATGACAAGGAACCCAGTGTTCTCCTTTTTTAAATACAACCAGACACTGTATTTCTGCTACACTTAGTCCCTTGAACACCGGACTGGGGGGTAGTATGTTGTGTATATTAAACCTTAACATATGTTGTTTTGATCCCTGGAACATAGGACCCTTGCCAAATTTGACATGATACCCCCCTGGAACAATTGCCACTAATGACGTGGTCTTCCCTTTGTAAGCAAACAATAAACCAGTTTTACATTCAGGACAACAATATACAATTGACATTTAAAAAGGTAACCCTTTTTGTGTACACCTTTAGATATAGAGTTTCCACAGATCCGTCCTATGTAGAGAAGAATTTAAGATTCTTTCTCAATCTAATAACCTGGTCTGGCCAACCTAGCGAGACCCTCTGTATCTATTCTAAATCTACTTTTCAATCTTAACAGAGTCCCAGAAAACTTGTAGCTTTCTCGAGAGTCTACTTTATGGTGAACCAATTGACAAGGCAAGACTGTTGTTCCCAATAATAATTAAAGGGGGTCTTACCTGTTCAATTGGATCATCCCACTTCTGACACCACTTGAAAGGTTCTGGTTCTGTTGGACCTTCTTGGCTCGAGCTGGACTCAGGGATCTGTGGAAGTCTCTCTGACCGGTCGGATATTCAAGACACCAATACACAGTGAATAGGTATACAAGAATATGTGGTTTAATGGTTACATGTCCTTTTTTATACACAGCGAGAAAATCGTATGGACCAATCAGCAATAAGCAAAAACCTCATGAGTTTGACAAAAATAGACTCCAACAGGTTTTTTTTACTTCTGCAAAAGCGGTCAATCAACATACGTCAATTGCGGTCAAACTAAACGTGTTCTGACATTTGAAACAGGAAGATAAGAAACACCATATGTGAGTGCGGTTCAACCTGGCAGTTAAAACAGAAGTGAGATAAAAAATTTCCCGGAAAAAGCCTAACCACAAAGTTACATTTCAACCTAAATATACATGCCTGTTAGTTAAAACAGAAGAAAGATAAGTTTGACCAAAAACATTCTGCTCACACTTATGTCAGAGAAACATTTTCTGTACTAATACATATATTTCAACATATATATTTAAGGAGAACTCTAATCATGAATATTAGTTCATATTGGTTCATACCCTACAACGCTTATTGCGATTTTTTTGACCAAAAATATGTAGAAGAATACGTATCGGCCTAAACTGAGGAAAATTAAAAAAAAAAATTTAAAATTGATATTTATTATAGCAAAAAGTAAAAAATATTGTGTTTTTTTTCAAACTTGTCGCTCTTCTTTTGTTTATAGCGCAAAAAATAAAAACCACAGAGGTGATCACGTACCACCAAAAGAAAGCTCTATTTGTGGGAAAAAAAGGACGCAAATTTTGTTTGGGTACAGCGCCGCACGACCGCGCAATTGTCATTCAAAGTGTGACAGCGCTGAAAGCTGAAAAATGGCTTGGGCAGGAAGGGGGTTTAAGTGCCCAGTAGGGAAGTGGTTAAATAATATAACTGGATTCTGTGTAATGTAAGGAGAGGATGCTCAGCAGCTGGTTACACATCTGGACTCAGTAGCACAAGTGTGGGCCAACAGAACAACCTTTTTAGGGTGTCACACACAGGTGATCCAGTGTATACTTGGGGTGTTTCCATGTGTGAAACTTGTTAAAAATATATATATGTTCCTGCTTTGGTAATGGATACAATCATGTGTTCAGCTTGGAACTCTGCCAAAACAGACAATTGTACCACACTTCCAAAGAATGTTTCATATTCCTCTTTCAGGCCTAAAATTTAATTTAACTAAAGTATACCTTTTGTTTCAATCTCAATAGGGCTTCAAACAGGTTCTAGACGTGAGCCTAGGAACCCCACACCTCCAACAAGAGACCCACAACCACATGATGTGGAGAAAGGAGAAGTGGAGGAAGTGGAAACTGGCACCACAACAGGTCAGTGTCATACACCACAGATTCAGGTAATAGATGTAGGCCTGCATATTTATAATACATGGTGCGTTTTTTAATTACAGGTGCTGTTCTGCCTGTAAAGCAAGAAATTTTCACAAGTCACAGTGCCCAGATCCTGATACAAGACCTAATGGTCTGCTGTCGTGACCTGGAAAAAATAAAGGGAGACTTGCTACAGATCAGGCAAAATACCAAGCGGGTGGAGCAAAGGCTCAAAAACATCATGGATGTGCTTGGACGGGTTTAATTTGAAAAAAAAAATAACAGTTTGAATTTACTTTTGTTTGTAATGTTAATTTTATTTTTTACAATTTTAATAATTGTACATATTGAACTTTAGAAGTTCCAGTTTTGAAAATGTTTTAAACCATGCCTGTTCATGCGTTTTAGCAAAAATAATATTAAAAAAAAAATAAATAATTGTACTTTATAACCAAAAAATAATACGCACATTTAAAATGTGCAAATAGTAAAAAGCTTTTGTACTCAACAATGTGTGGCTTCTTATATCAATGTTGCCCAAAATAATAAAAATTCTTTTTGGTGTTTACACTGACAATGATGGGTATTTACTAAAGGAAAATACACATGGCACTACAAGTGCACTAGGAGAACCTAGGAGAAAGTTAAAAGAAACACAAGCAAAAATAAAAAATAAAGATGTTTTCAGTTGAAAATATTTGTTTATTAAAATAACATAAAAGTGGATGTAAACCCACTCTCATCCTTTCTAAACTACTGCCATAGTACTGATGTATAAGGATATACAGTGGGGAGAACAAGTATTTGATACACTGCTGATTTTGCAGGTTTTCCTACTTACAAAGCATGTAGAAGTCGTTTAACATAGGTACTCTTCAACTGTGAGAGACGGAATCTAAAACAAAAATCCAGAAAATCACATTGTATGATTTTTTAATAATTAATTTGCATTTTATTGCATGACATAAGTATTTGAACACCTACCAACCAGTAAGAATTCCGGCTCTCACAGACCTGTTATTTTTTCCTTAAGGCCCCTTTCACACTGAGGCGTTGAAAAAACGCTAAAAAATAATGACATTTTTTACCGCGATTTTACCGCAATTTTACCGCGTTTTTACCGCTATCGCGGTAAAAAAAGCGCTAACGCCTATGCGTTTTTACCGCGATTTACCACGTTCGCGCTAAAATTAGAGCGAACGCGGTAAAAACGCGGTAAAAACGCATAGGCGTTAGCACTATTTTTTAACATAACGCTTATGCCTATGCGTTTTTACCGCATTTTTACCGCGTTTTAACCGCAAATCCCATTCATTTCAATGGGGATAGGCGTTTTTACAGCGCTATTTTATGCACCCTAAAGTTGCTCTAAAAAAGCTGTTTGCAGGATTTTTTTCAACGCCCAGCCAGCAAAACGCCTTAATGTGAAAGCCCTCAGAGATTTCGCATTGAGAATGCTGGGGCAGGATTATTTCAGGCGTTATTACAGCGCTATTTTTACTGCGAAAACGCGGTAAAAACTCCTCAGTGTGAAAGGGGCCTAAGAAGCCCTCCTGTTCTCCACTCATTACCTGTATTAACTGCACCTGTTTAAACTCATTACCTGTGTAAAAGACACCTGTCCACACACTCAACTAAAGGCTGGGTTCACACTAGTGCGACACGACATCCGTCCTACTTTGGATCCGACTTTGCCCTGCGACATGAAGCCGACATATATCCGACTTTCAATGAACGGGGATCCGACTTGGATCCCCGCCAATATCAGGCACTGTGTTTGGTATGAATCTTGAGGGGGAACTCCAGGCCAAATTTTAAATTAAAAAAAACGGCGTGGGTTCCCCTCCAGAGGCATACCAGGCCCTTGGGTCTGGTCTGGATTTGAACGGGCGCCCCTACGCCGAAAAAACGGCGTGGGGGTCCCCCCAAAATCCAAACCAGACCCTTATCCGAGCACACAACCTGGCAGGCCGCAGGGGAAGAGGGGGGGACGAGAGAGCGGCCCCCCCTCCCTCCTGAACCGTACCAGGCCACATGCCCTCAACATGGGGGGTTTGGTGCTCTGGGGCAGGGGGGCGACCTCCGTTAGCAAGAGAGCTAAAAAGAAGTTAGCGGAGGCCCGGCGGAAGAAAGAACCGGAGAGCGCGGAGACGACACTGGAGACCCCCGAAGTCGGAAAAGACTCCCAGAAGTCGGAAGAAGAGCGCCGGAGTCGGAAGAAGACCCCCGGAGCTGTGCAATAAATTACTTTAAAAACCTGTGTAGTGTTTTTTTATTGCAATTTTTTTCCACCAGGTGAATGGGTAGGGGTACGATGTACCCCATACTCATTCACATAGGGTGGGGGGGCCGGGATCCGGGGGCCCCCTTATTGAAGGGGGCTCCCGGATTCCGATAAGCCCCCGCCCGCAGACCCCGACAACCAACGGCCAGGGTTGTCGGGAAGAGGCCCTGTCCTCATCAACATGGGGGCAGGGTGCTCTGGGGTGGGGGGGCCGCAGGTCACCCCCCTGCCCCAGAGCACCAAACCCCCCATGTTGAGGGCATGCGGCCTGGTATGGTTCAGGAGGGAGGGGGGCCGCTCTCTCGTCCCCCCCTCTTCCCCTGCGGCCTGCCAGGTTGTGTGCTCGGATAAGGGTCTGGTTTGGATTTTGGGGGGACCCCCCACGCCGTTTTTCGGCGTAGGGGTGCCCGTTCAAATCCAGACCAGACCCAAGGGCCTGGTATGCTCCCGGAGGGGGAACCCACGCCAGTTTTTTATTTAAAATTTGGCCTGGAGTTCCCCCTCAAGATCAGCAGAGCACAAGTCGCATGCCAAAGTCGGACCATGCAAGACTGCGGTCCGACTTTGATCCGACTTCAATGATAGTCAATGGGCTGAAGTCGGATCAAAGTCGGACCAAAGTAGTACAGGGAGCATTCTCAAAGTCGGACCGACATGTGTCGGACCAGTTAAGACGGCTCCCATAGGGAAACATTGATTTTCACACGTCATGCGACATGAGCTCCCAATGTCGGAGCGTTTGTCGCCCCAGTGTGAACCAGGCCAAACAGACTCCAACCTCTCTACAATGGTAAATACCAGAGAGCTGTGTAAGGAGATCAGGGATAAAATTGTAGACCTGCACAAGGCTGGGATGGGCTACAGGACAATAGGCAAGCAGCTTGGTAAGAAGGCAACAACTGTTGGTGCAATTATTAGTAAAATGGAAGAAGTTCAAGATGACGGTCAATCTCCCTCGGTCTGGGGCTCCATGCAGGATCCCACCTCGTGGGGCATCAATGAACATGAGGAAGGTGAGGGATCAGCCTAGAACTACACAGCAGGGCCCGGTCAATGACCTGAAGAGAGCTGGGACCACAGTCTCAAAAAAAACCATTAGGCTACTTTCACACTGAGGCACTGGATGCGCTGGCGGTATAGCGGCGCTATTTTTAGCGCCGCTATACCGTTTTTTTGGCCGCAATTTGCGTATTTTAACCCCCGCTAGCGGCCGAAAAAGGGTTAAAAACGCCCGCAATTATACCCGGTAAAACAAGAGCATAGAAAACTAATGGGACAAATGGCTAAGTTTGAGGAAAAACTGGACGAAATGGAGAACAGACATCGTAGGGACAATATAAGACTGGTGGGACTACCAGAGAAGTGTGAAGGGACTAATCCTATAGAGTTTTTGGAAGACTGGTTCATAAAGTTGTTTGGAAGAGAAAGTTTTTCGCAACAATTTTCGATAGAAAGAGCGCATAGAGTCCCCTTTAAACCCCCTCCCACAGGAGGGCACCCACGGTCAATGTTAATGAAATTCCTTAATTACCGGGATAAAGTAACCCTACTAAGAAAGGGTAGAGAGATGGGGTCCATTTTTTATGGAGAGACCAGGGTGTCAATATATCCAGATTTCTCCCCTTATCTGCAGAAGCAAAGGGCGGGTTTCATAGAAGCCAAACGTAGACTGAAAACTTGATGTTACGTATGCACTATTGTACCCAGCACGACTACGGGTGGTAGCGTTAGGCGGGACACAATTTTTTGATACCCCTGAAGGAGTGCTGGGGTGGTTGGAAGATAAAAAGGATCAGCCATCAACAAAGTAAAGTGACATTTAGCTTAATGATGTGATACATTTAGGTTTCACTTGTTGACTATCCCTTTCTGTCCTTTCCCCCCTTTTTTTTTTTTTTTTGTGTGTGGGGAAGGGAAAGGAATGTTCATGGATGCGAGGATGAGGGTGAGGGGAGACACACACCACTGGAGGAGTAAAAGAATGGGTGGAGAATGTAGTAAAATGGAATATGGGGTGAGGGGGGAGGGAGGGAGGAGGGGAGGATGGAAGATATAAATGTTGGGAGTGGGGAGATGAATTGACCGTCTACAAAAAAAGCCCCTAGGGAATACCTAGAAAGGTGTAGGGAGGGACCAAAATCAGTTATCACAAGGAACACAAAAAGGTTGGAATTCAATAATGGCTAAAATTTACACAAATATATATATGGAGCACATTTGTTTTCTTTTTTTTCTTGAAGAAGAAAAAAAAAGAAAAAAAAATATAGCACTTTTTGCAGGGGTAAAAAAAAAAAGAGTACAGTGACGTCACCAAATAATGATAAAACAATTAAGTAAATTGGTAGTAAAAAGTGGAGTAAATCACATAATCACATTTCTTAAAGAGATAGGAAGGGAAAAGAAAAGGAAAGAATATTTTTGCACTATGTGGTATAGGGGGAAGTCAAAAGTTTTAATCACAGTGTATCGCTATGAGAGATTTATGATTTCTTTGGTAACTTATTTCAGGTAACTTGTGTTTTGGTTAGCTGATGCCTCCTTGAATGAATTGATTGTCTTATGCAGTCCAGAGTAATGAAAATGGGGTCTTGGAATGTCCGTGGGTTGGGTACCCCTGCCAAGAGAGCTGCAGTATTCGATATGCTGGAAATGTATGAGGTGGGACTGATCTTTCTCCAAGAGACCCACTTGACTAAAATTACTATACAACAAGTTCAAAGTAAGAAGTTCCAACACCAATACTTATTCCAGAGGTGTGTCAGTACTGGTTAAAAGAGAGGTGGTGTTTACTTGCAGACAGATCAGCATTGACGAGGAGGGGCGCTATATTTTTCTTCACTGCGTAATAGAGAGTAGAGAATATGTTCTTGCAAATATTTATATACCCCTGCCCTTTAAAATGGAGGTTATATACAGTAGGTGCCGCCGATATTGTATTTCTATCGCGCTCCCATCGCCGAGATTCTCGGCGACAGGAGTGCCGAGATCTCGGCAGCAGGGTGGCGACACTTGTCGCGCTCGCTGCAATAGCGAGGAGACACGACACTGTATTGAGCAGGGATCCGACGCGGATTCCCGCCAATACCAGGCACTGCGTTTGGTATGAATCCTGAGCGGGAACTCCACGCCAATTTTTAAGGAAAAAAACGGCGTGGGTTCCCCCTCCAGGAGCATACCAGACCCTTGGGTCTGGTCTGGATTTGAAGGGGAACCCTACGCCGAAAAAACGGCGTGGGGGTCCCCCCTCAAGATCCAAACCAGACCCTTATCCAAGCACGCAACCTGGCAGGCCGCAGGGGAAGAGGGGGGATGAGAGCGGCCCCCCTCCCCCCTGAACCGTACCAGGCCACATGCCCTCAACATGGGGGGTTTGGTGCTCTGGGGCAGGGGGGCGACCTGCGGCCCCCCCACCCCAGAGCACCCTGCCCCCATGTTGATGAGGACAGGGCCTCTTCCCGACAACCCTGGCCGTTGGTTGTCGGGGTCTGCGGGCGGGGGGCTTATCGGAATCCGGGAGCCCCCTTCAATAAGGGGGCCCCCAGATCCCGGCCCCCCCACCCTATGTGAATGAGTATGGGGTACATCGTACCCCTACCCATTCACCTGGTGGAAAATAAATGGAAATAAAAACACAACACAGTTTTTAAAAGTATTTTATTGCACCGCTCCGGAGGTCTTCTTCCGACTTCGGGGGTCTCTGGTGTCGTCGCCACATTCTCCGGTTCTTTCTTCTGCCGGGCCACCGCTATCTTCTTCCAGCTCTTTTGCTAGCGGAGGCCCGGTCTTCTCCGTCGCCTTCTTCTTCTCCCGCTCTCCGGTTCTTCTCCCGCTCTCCGGTTCTTCTCCCGCTCTCCGGTTCTTTCTTCCGCTGGGCCTCCGCTAACTTCTTTTTAGCTCTTTTGCTAGCGGAGGCCCGGTCTTCTCCGTCGTCTCGTCCGGCTCTCCGTTGTCCTTCTGCCGGCCCCTCCACTAACTTCTTGGTAGCTCTTTTACTAGTGGAGGAGCCGGTCTTCTCCGTCGTCGCCGTCGGCGTCTTCTTCCCTCTTCTCCTCCTCGATGTTGACTCGTCGCTTCCTCTCGCAGTAATGATAAATCTTCGGTCCGCAGAGATTAATATAGGCTTCTCATGATGTCACAGTCACATGCTCCGGGGCACATGTGCACATGACGTCACAGTCACATGCTCCGGGGCACATGTGCCCCGAAGCATGTGACTGTGACGTCATGGGACCATGTGACTGTGACGTCATGAGAAGCCTATATTAATCTCTGCGGACCGAAGATTTATCATTACTGCGAGAGGAAGCGACGAGTCAACATCGAGGAGGAGAAGAGGGAAGAAGACGCAGACGGCGACGACGGAGAAGACCGGCTCCTCCACTAGCAAAAGAGCTACCAAGAAGTTAGTGGAGGGGCCGGCAGAAGGACAATGGAGAGCCGGACGAGACGACGGAGAAGACTGGGCCTCCGCTAGCAAAAGAGCTAAAAAGAAGTTAGCGGAGGCCCGGCGGAAGAAAGAACCGGAGAGCGGGAGAAGAACCCGAGAGCGGGAAAAGAACCGGAGAGCGGGAGAAGAAGAAGGCGACGGAGAAGACCGGGCCTCCGCTAGCAAAAGAGCTAAAAAGAAGTTAGCGGAGGCCCGGCAGAAGAAAGAACCGGAGAACGCGGCGACGACACCGGAGACCCCCGAAGTCGGAAGAAGACCTCCGGAGCGGTGCAATAAAATACTTTTAAAAACTGTGTTGTGTTTTTATTTCCATTTATTTTCCACCAGGTGAATGTACCCCATACTCATTCACATAGGGTGGGGGGGCCGGGATCTGGGGGCCCCCTTATTAAAGGGGCTCTCGGATTCCGATAAGCCCCCCGCCCGCAGACCCCGACAACCAACGGCCAGGGTTGTCGGGAAGAGGCCCTGTCCTCATCAACATGGGGGCAGGGTGCTCTGGGGTGGGGAGGCCGCAGGTCGCCCCCCTGCCCCAGAGCACCAAACCCCCCATGTTGAGGGCATGTGGCCTGGTACAGTTCAGGAGGGAGGGGGGCTGCTCTCGTCCCCCCCTCTTCCCCTGCGGCCTGCCAGGTTGCGTGCTCGGATAAGGGTCTGGTTTGGATCTTGAGGGGGACGTTTTTTCGGCGTAGGGTTCCCCTTCAAATCCAGACCAGACCCAAGGGCCTGGTATGCTCCTGGAGGGGGAACCCACGCCGTTTTTTTCTTTAAAAATTGGCGTGGAGTTCCCGCTCAGGATTCATACCAAACGCAGTGCCTGGTATTGGCGGAAATCCGCCTCGGATCCCCGCCTATCGGCAATGCGTGTTGCTCATCGTGAAAGGAACATTTTTTCCTTTCCCGATGACGAGACAGCTCAGCGCTGGCTCTCGCGACGGAGCTCATAGGCTAGAAGCGGCGAGATTGACACAATATCGGCGGCACCTACTGTATAAGCTAATGGAATTTATGGTGGATAAGATGGGGATGCCAATCATAGCAGTGGGGGATTTTAATGAGTTTATAAATAGAAAATGGGATAGGTTTCCAGGGGGAAGGGAACCGAATCCTCCAGAGAGTCGATTGTATCAAATTCTACAAGAAATTGCTTTGTTCGATATATGGAGAGCGAGGAACCCAGATGTGCGGCAGTATTCCTGTTTTTCTAGTTCCTATTCAACACTTTCTAGGATAGACCTAGTTCTAGGTAATACGGAAGCATCCCAGATAATAAAAAATATAGTATACCAGCCGAGAGGGGTGTCAGATCACTCGTTAGTGACAGTTCTGGTAAATTTAGAAGGGAATAGAATCAAGGGATTATGGAGGATGAACCCTTTATGGTTTGAAGTTATCGGAGGCCCGGAGGAGATTCTAGACAAATTACAAGAGTTTATAGAATTTAATGAAGGAACGGTGACACAGGGAGTGATGTGGGATACGCTGAAGGCATTCTTAAGGGGAATATGTATTCAACAAGTGGCAAAAGTAAAAAAGGCATCCAGAGAGGAGGAGAATAGGATAAGGCAGGAATTGGTGAATGTAGAAAAGGAATATGTTGAAAACCCAACATCAGAGCGACAAGGAATATGGATGAATAAACAACAAGAATATAAAATAGCAATGATTAAAAAATCTGAGAATAAAAGATTATTTCAGAAACAAGCCGCATTTGGGAAGGGGGAGAGTGTCGGAAGAATGCTGGCACATTTAGTGCGAACCAATTCCTCCCCATCCGCAGTACCCGCGATTAGGACTTCGAAAGGAGAAATCTCCACTCGGGTATCAGAGATCACAGATACCTTTAGAGAATATTATGATAAATTATACAAATCGCAGGGTGCAGCGGGAGAGGAGGAATTGGAAATATGCTTTGGGAAAATTAAAATACCAATTCTTACTGAAGCAGAGAAAGAGGGAATGGAGGCTCCGATAACTATTGAAGAAGTACAGTTAGCAGTTGCAGAGATGGCCAATCAGAAATCGCCTGGACCCGATGGTCTACCTATAAAAACTTATAAACACTATGGGAAAGTGCTATTGCCGGAACTTCTTAAAACACTGAATTGGGCACGGGAGGAGGGGGAATTGCCCGAGTCAATGTCAGAAGCAATAATTATAGTTCTGCATAAGGAAGGGAAAGATCCACTAGAGACCTCATCCTATAGGCCCATCTCCCTCCTTTGCTCAGACGCTAAAATATTGGCAAAAATAATGGCAACTAGATTAAACAAAATTATTTCAAGACTAATACATCAAGATCAAACTGGGTTTATCCGCAGTAGATCAACTAGTATGAATATTAGAAGGGTATTCCTTAACCTACAAACTCCAACACAGAATATGGGTACTAGGGCAGTTATGTCCTTAGATGTGGTCAAGGCGTTTGATAGCTTGGAGTGGGGATATATCTGGCATGCTCTAGGAGCATTTGGTTTTGGTCCGTCAGTTATTAGATGGATAAAAATCCTGTATAGTGACCCAAGCGCAAAAATTAGAGTCAACAATGATTACTCAGGTAAGATTAAATTGGAGAGGGGCACAAGGCAGGGGTGTCTATTGTCACCCCTGCTCTTTGCACTAGCAATGGAGCCATTGGCCACAGCAATAAGAACGAATACAAAAATGAAAGGATTTGTGAGACCGACAGGAGAGGAGAGAATCACATTATATGCGGATGATGTTCTTCTCTTCCTGGGGGACACAGATCATTCACTTAAGCAGGCTATGAGTATCTTTGGAGAATTTGGTAGACTCTCGGGATTGGTTATAAATTGGGAAAAATCAGCCTTGATGCCGGTGGACCCGATTGCCAATCAAACCTTTGTAGAAATACCCCAATTAGAAATGGTGGATACAATGAAATACCTGGGAATACATATAACAATTGACCCAAATAAATATATAAATAACAACATAGTTCCCCTCCTGTCTAAATTTTAAAATAAAATTCAAATATGGAGGCGGCTCCCACTGTCAGTTGCAGGGAGATGTAACCTGATCAAAATGCTGTGGATGCCACAATTATTATATGTATTGCATAATACAGCAATATGGATACATAAGAAATGGTTTAGGAAAATTGACACACTATTTAGAGAATTAATATGGAAAGGAGGCCAGGCGAGGATAGGACTACAGACCCTGCAACTATCAACAAGGGAGGGAGGTATGGCGGTACCACACCCACGGTGTTACTTCCTGGCAGCACAGCTGCAGCATATAGGAATGAGATCAGAGATGGGAGGGGATACAAATGGGCGGTTGATGACAATGGGGTCACCCCACAAGTTGGTGATGGAGGCACTGGAGGCAAACTCATTTTTATACAAATCTCCTACGGTCAAGATGGTAATAAAGGTGTGGAAAGCTGTGAAAGCAATAGGGGGATTAGAAGGAGAGACAGAATATACACCCCTTTGGGATAACAGGAATCTTCAGGAGCTGGAGCCGATGGGGAAAATTAAGGAATGGGAAGGGAAGGGGATAACTAGGCTGGCCCAGCTGTATGAGGGAGAAATCCTAAAAACATTCGCTACACTTGGAGAGGAATATGATGTCCCTAAACATACATTTTATAGATATTTGCAAATTAGACATGCATTAAATATGCAGTTTGATAGACAGGGACCAACCTGGCACAAATCCCCTATCTTTCAGAGATTGGGCAATCAGAGTGAGATCGGGGGCCGTATATCCGAAATATACCCACATTTATGCAAAGGAAGTATTACAGCTCCTGAACATCTCAAAAGTAGAGGGAAATGGGAGGAAGATCTGGGGCCCATATCCGGGGGGCAATGGAAAAAGGTACTAGAGAGTGGACACCTTGTATCTGTTTCACCGGCCCAGAAATTTTCATTCTTAATGCTATTACATAGGACATACTATACACCAAAAGGCTGTTTGATTTTGGATGGAGAACAGATGCAGGGTGTCCCAGATGTCAGGACACAGGGGACCTGATACATATGCTATGGAGGTGCCCGAAATTATTTAGGTATTGGACAGGGGTACTAGATAGCATAAATAGGACATATATGACAACAATAGAAATGGACCCTAGAATGTGTGTCCTGGGACTAGAGGAGGGAACAAGCAGAGCGACCAGTATAACAAAAGCAGCGCTTAGATGCCTTTTTCACGCTAGAAAATTGATAGCGCAAAGATGGCAGGCAGAAGACCCCCTCAGTGAGAGAATGGGCTAATACAGTCACCACAACAATATGGAAGGAGAGGGTAGTATATATTAAGAGAGGGAACACAAGAGAGTTTGAAAAGGTGTGGAACCCGTGGTTGGAAAAAATAGGGACACCCCTGCAAAGCGGAGAGTGAGATAAGGAAAATAAATGAAAACAAAAACAAACTTTGAATAATGTGTAAAAATGGAAGAAAAAACCTAATATGAGAAATAGTAAAGGGGGAGGGGGGAAGGAGGGAGGGATGAGGATCAACAGAGTGAAAATTACACTGATAACATTTTGCTAATTTATTGTTGTGAAAAATAAATATATAAAATCATGTATAATGTTAATTTGAATATATAAGAAAACTAATAAAGAGAATATAAAAAAAAACGCCCGCAATAACGCCTCTTTGAGGCGTTTTGCGGGCGTATTAGAGGCGCTACCCCATTGATTTTAATGGGCAGGGGCGCTATAGGAGCGCTATTTTTAGCGCTTCTATTGCGCCTCAAAGATGTGGCTTGCAGGAGTTTTTTGAGCCTCCTGCAAGCGCAACGCTCCAGTGTGAAAGCCCTCAGTAGTGATGAGCCGAACACCCCCGGGTTCGGTTCGCACCAGAACCCGCGAACGTACCGAAAGTTCGCACGAACATTAGAACCCTATTAAATACAATGGATGCGAACGTTCGGATTCTAAAGTGCTAATTATAACGACTATTATCCATGTTATTGTCCGAAACAGAGTTTGGGAACCCGGGTTCTGCACCAGGGGACATGTATCAATGCAAAAATAAGTTTTAAAAACGGACGTTTTCCGGGAGCAGTCATTTTAATGATGCATAAAGTGAAAAAAAAAAGTCAAATATTCCTTTAAATATTGTACCTGGGGGGTGTCTAAAGTATGCCTGTGAAGTGGCACGTGTTTCCCGTGTTTAGAACTGTCCTTGCACAAAATAACATTTCTAAAGGAAAAAAAGCCATTTAAAACTGCTTGCGGCTTTAATGCAATGTCTGGTCCCGGTAATATGGATGAAAATCTTTAGGAAAAATGGCATAGCTACCCCATCAACCCCCCCCCCCACCCCAGCCCATTACCAGCCCCTTTGGGTCTTGTATGGATATTAAGGGGAACCCCGCACACAAAATAAAAAAGGACCTATATACTCTAAACAGCCGTATACAGGCGGTGCATACAAGACAGGGACTGTAGGTTTCTTCTTATGTAGAATCTGTTTGTAATTTTGAACAGCTGCATTGTTTAAGTGTAGCTCCATGCCAAATTCCTTTTTTTTAGCTTTTTGTAAAACATAGGGAACGGTTATCACCCCTGTCACATTTTTTTTGCTGTCTGTGCCCCTGTTCAGAACATTTCACCTCACTTTGCGTCCCAATGACAACTGTTTTTGAAATGTGGTGTTTTTATTGAAACAAGGATTGGTGATAAAGCATCAGTAGAGAGGAGACACCTTTCTCCCATATTAATTCTTACAGGAGAGAATTTTCCTTCCAAGGGGTAGATTTCCTCTCACTTCCTGTTGTCTTCTTCCGTTTGCAAGTAGTAGTCGTTTGTAAGTTGGATGTTTGAAAGTAGGGATCTGCCGTATATACTCTGCAGAAATTGGCCCCTTAGGTGTTGGTGTTGGCACAACACTGAAAGCACTCACAGTTATTCTTGGTGGGTGCTGGAACGCCCTGCTGTCAACTATTATATCAGGAATTGTAATAACATATAATTGTTGATCAGTGGTAGTAAAAATTGGGCCTTTGATGGTGGTGCTGGTGCCACAACACTGTAAGGCCTGACAGTTACTCTTGTTGGGCGCAGCAATGGGCCCTGCTGTGAATTATTCAAACAATAATTAGAATTG
This sequence comes from Rana muscosa, assembly GCA_029206835.1. Taxonomy (NCBI): domain Eukaryota; kingdom Metazoa; phylum Chordata; class Amphibia; order Anura; family Ranidae; genus Rana; species Rana muscosa. Next base: position 255,206,492 of record CM055127.1, on the reverse strand, counting down.
CATGCCCCTGTTGAACAGGGGCTGAAAAATTGGGCCTTTGGTGGTGGTGGTGGTGGTGATGGTGGTGCTGGTGCCACAAACACTGTAAGGCCTGACAGTTACTCTTGGTGGGCGCAGCAATGGGCCCTGCTGTGAATTATTAGATCAATAATTATAATTGCATGCCCCTGTTGAACAGGGGCTGAAAAATTGGGCCTTAGGCACTGGTGGCACAACACTGCAACCCCTCACAGATACTGTACTTGGAGCACAGCAATGACATTTTAAAATCAATTAGTCTGTTATATCAGCATCTGGTGTGTGGTAGCTGGTGGTGATCCAAGACTGGTTCATCTTGATGAAAGTCAGTCGATCAACCGAGTCGGTGGACAGGCGCACCCTGTGATCCGTGACAAATCCTCCAGCAGCACTGAATGTGCGTTCTGAAAGAACGCTGGATGCAGGACAGGCCAGTAGCTCAATTGCATACTGTGCAAGCTCTGGCCAGTGATCCATCCTCAAGACCCAGTAAGCCAGAGGATTTTCGGTGGGGAAGGTGTCCAAGTCTGACCTTGCCCCTAGGTATTCCTGGATCATGTATATCAGACGCTGGCGATGGTCGCTGGAACCGATCATACTTTGGGGCTGCGGACTAAAGAATTGTCTGAACGCATCGGTCAGACGGCCACCTTCCCCACCGCTCCTTCTTTGACTGCCTGAAGCCTCAGCAACTCGTTGTCCAGGACCAGGAGTTTGTAACCTCCCAGTCTCTGGGAACGCGTTGCACAGACCTTTCTGCAAGGCCTCCCGGAGTTGTCTCATCCTCTGCTCCCTCTGCGACGGTACGATAAGGTCCGCAACCTTACCCTTGTACCGTGGATCAAGGAGAGTGGCCAGCCAGTAATGGTCCCTCTCCTTGATCCGAAGAATACGAGGATCCTTCCGCAGACTTTGCAGGATCAGGGAGGCCATGCAGCGTAGGTTAGCTGAGGCATTCAGTCCGGAGTCCTCTGGGTCACTAAGGACGACATGATCCGCAGCCACCTCCTCCCAGCCACGTACAAGTCCACTGGTTTCTTGGGACTGTAAATCATCCCTAAAAGACTGCTGCTGATGATGCTGAGTGCCAGCCTCCACCTCCATGCTGACACAATACTCCTCCTCCTCCTCCTCCTCTTCCTGTGCGATGGGTGGGACAGAAGGAACACTGTCTGGGTAAAGGGGGCCTTGAGAGGCAAGGAAGTCCTCCTCTTCCTGCCTCTGTTCTGCCTCAAGTGCCCTGTCCATTATTCCACGCAGCGTGTGCTCCAACAGGTGGACAAGAGGTACAGTGTCACTGATGCATGCACTGTCACTGCTCACCATCCTCGTGGCCTCCTCAAATGGTGCCAGGACAGTGCATGCATCCCTGATCATGCCCCACTGGCGTGGTGAAAAAAACCCGAGCTCCCCTGACCCTGTCCTGGTGCCGTAGTCGCACAGGTACTCATTGATGGCCCTCTGCTGCGTGTGCAGCCGCTGCAGCATGGCCAACGTTGAGTTCCACCTGGTGGGCATGTCACATATAAGGCGGTTCTTGGGCAGGTTCAACTCCTTTTGCAGCTCAGCCAGGCGAGCACTGGCATTATAAGATCTGCGGAAATGCACACAGACTTTCCTGGCCTGCCTCAGGACATCCTGTAAGCCCGGGTACCTGCCCAAGAACCGCTGCACCACCAGGTTAAGGACGTGAGCCATACAGGGCACATGGGTCAGTTGTCCCTGTCGGAGGGCGGAGAGGAGGTTGGTGCCATTGTCGCAAACCACCATTCCTGGCTTAAGCTGGCGTGGCGTCAACCACCTCTCGGCCTGCCCCTGCAGAGCAGACAGGACCTCTGCCCCAGTGTGGCTCCTGTCCCCCAAACACACCAGCGCAAGCACGGCATGGCATCTTTTTGCCTGCGTACTTGCGTAGCCCCTTGAACGCCTACGGTTCCGAGGACAAACCACAGGAAGAGGCCATGGAGGAAGAAGAAGAGGAGGGGGTGGAGGAGAGAGGTGTGTCACAACCAGTAGTAGCATTTTGGAGGCGTGGCGGTGGAACAACCTCCAACACTACTGCACCTTGTCCTGCATCCTTCCCAGCTGCCAAAAGAGTGACCCAATGGGCCGTGAAAGAAAGGTAACGTCCCTGTCCATGCCTGCTGGACCATGAGTCAGCGGTAATATGCACCTTACCGCTGACCGCCCTGTCCAGCGAGGCCAAGACATTGCCTTCCACATGCCTGTAGAGAGCCGGAATCGCCTTCCGTGCGAAAAAGTGGCGTTTGGGAACCTGCCACTGAGGAACCGCACATTGCACAAACTCACGGAAGGGGGCCGAGTCTACCAACTGAAAAGGTAGCAGTTGAAGCGCTAGCAATTTAGCCAAGCTAGCATTCAACCGCTGGGCATGTGGATGGCTGGGAGTGAACTTCTTTCGACGGTCCAGCAGCTGGGGCAGGGAAATTTGCCTGCTAGAATCGGACGTTGGTGTACTGCTAGCAGAGTGCCCGCAAGTACTTGCCTGTGACACACCTAATTCTACACCTTCATTCCTCTCAGAGCAGGTTTCAGAGAGGAGTGAAGGTATAGTGGGGTTGGAGATCCCAGCTGATACGGTGCAAGAAGAGGTCAGCTTTGTTCTTTGGTGTGGGTTTTTAAGGTAGGCTTGCCAACGAGCTGCATGGCAGGTCAACATATGTCTGATCAAGCATGTGGTGCCCAAGCGGCTGATGTTTTGGCCACGCGATATACGCTTGAGACATATGTTGCAAACAGCAGCTGTGCGATCTGATGCACTCGCCTCAAAAAAGGCCCACACCAAAGAACTTTTTGAATGACGGGCAGAGGCAGCGCCCTGCACAGGCGGAGCTCTGCGGTGTGATTCCGTCGGTGTGCTGCCCATACGCTGGCCACTCAAGGGCATCCTGCCTCGTTGGAGATGTGCCTCCTCCTCATCCTCCTCCTCCTCCTCCTCCTCCTCTCTCCTATTAGGCACCCACGTGGAGTCAGTGACCTCATCATCCCCTCCCTCCTCATCACTGGAGCCAATCTGGCAGTATGCTGCAGCTGCTGGAGCATGACTGCCAGATTGGTGTCCTTCTTGAGCATCCCCTCTCTCTGCTCTCACGCTGCTGCCTTCCTCTAGCTGGGTATCATCATCAGATCCTTCCAAACGCTGGGCATCCTCCTGGAGCATGTACCCAACACTGTGCTCAAACAGTTCGGGGGACTCCTCAGGAGGAGGACATGGTGGGTCTAGGGAAGGATTGACTAATGAAGATAATGATACCAGAGAAGAGGACGCTTTGGCAGCTGCTTTGCCAGTACCCTGAGCCTGGGTGAGAGAGGATGAGGAGGATGAGGTGGGCTTGGTCATCCACTCTACCAAGTCTTCGGCATGATGTGGCTCAACATGTCCAGCTGCCGAAAAGAAGGACAAGCGTGTCCCATGGCCATGTGCTGATGACAATGCACCTCGTCCACGACCAGCACTGTTGCCCCCAGACACAGAGCCTGCTTGCCCTCTTTTTTTGCCTCCTGACTGTCTGCCTCTCCTTGTTTGCCTTCCAGACATTTTAATGGATGGCCTGCAGGGAGATGGGAAAAAGAGCAATAAGGGCTACCTTCAGGTGTATACTGTGCAGGAGGCTTAGCAACAATGACACTGACACTGTCCCCTGCCTATCCTTCTCTGTCCCTAAACACAAGGATTGAAAATATGGTTCAGCAAAATTGGTTTAGAACAGAATAGCACACTGACACTTTCCCTCACTGTCCTACTCTGTCCCTCCCTACAAACAAGATTTAGCACAGAATAGCACACTGATAGTTTCCACAAGTGTCCTTCTCTGTCCCTAAACTCAAGGATTGAAAATATGGAACAGCAAAATTGGTTTAGAACAGAATAGCACACTGACACTTTCCTTCACTGTCCTACTCTGTCCCTCCCTACAAACAAGATTTAGCACAGAATAGCACACTGATAGTTTCCACGAGTGTCCTTCTCTGTCCCTAAACTCAAGGATTGAAAATATGGAACAGCAAAATTGGTTTAGAACAGAATAGCACACTGACACTTTCCCTCACTGTCCTCTGTCCCTCCCTACAAACAAGATTTAGCACAGAATAGCACACTGATAATTTCCACGAGTGTCCTTCTCTGTCCTGGATTTCAAATATGGAACAGCAAAATTGGTTTAGAACAGAATAGCACACTGTCAGTTTCACTCACTGTACCTCTCTGTCCCTAAACTCAAGGATTGAAAATATGGTTCAGCAAAATTGGTTTAGAACAGAATAGCACACTGACACTTTCCCTCACTGTCCTACTCTGTCCCTCCCTACAAACAAGATTTAGCACAGAATAGCACACTGATAGTTTCCACGAGTGTCCTTCTCTGTCCCTTCTCTGTCCTCCTCCTCCTCCTCCTCTCTCCTATTAGGCACCCACGTGGAGTCAGTGACCTCATCATCCCCTCCCTCCTCATCACTGGAGCCAATCTGGCAGTATGCTGCAGCTGCTGGAGCATGACTGCCAGATTGGTGTCCTTCTTGAGCATCCCCTCTCTCTGCTCTCACGCTGCTGCCTTCCTCTAGCTGGGTATCATCATCAGATCCTTCCAAACGCTGGGCATCCTCCTGGAGCATGTACCCAACACTGTGCTCAAACAGTTCGGGGGACTCCTCAGGAGGAGGACATGGTGGGTCTAGGGAAGGATTGACTAATGAAGATAATGATACCAGAGAAGAGGACGCTTTGGCAGCTGCTTTGCCAGTACCCTGAGCCTGGGTGAGAGAGGATGAGGAGGATGAGGTGGGCTTGGTCATCCACTCTACCAAGTCTTCGGCATGATGTGGCTCAACATGTCCAGCTGCCGAAAAGAAGGACAAGCGTGTCCCATGGCCATGTGCTGATGACAATGCACCTCGTCCACGACCAGCACTGTTGCCCCCAGACACAGAGCCTGCTTGCCCTCTTTTCTTGCCTCCTGACTGTCTGCCTCTCCTTGTTTGCCTTCCAGACATTTTAATGGATGGCCTGCAGGGAGATGGGAAAAAGAGCAATAAGGGCTACCTTCAGGTGTATACTGTGCAGGAGGCTTAGCAACAATGACACTGACACTGTCCCCTGCCTATCCTTCTCTGTCCCTAAACACAAGGATTGAAAATATGGTTCAGCAAAATTGGTTTAGAACAGAATAGCACACTGACACTTTCCCTCACTGTCCTACTCTGTCCCTCCCTACAAACAAGATTTAGCACAGAATAGCACACTGATAGTTTCCACAAGTGTCCTTCTCTGTCCCTAAACTCAAGGATTGAAAATATGGAACAGCAAAATTGGTTTAGAACAGAATAGCACACTGACACTTTCCTTCACTGTCCTACTCTGTCCCTCCCTACAAACAAGATTTAGCACAGAATAGCACACTGATAGTTTCCACGAGTGTCCTTCTCTGTCCCTAAACTCAAGGATTGAAAATATGGAACAGCAAAATTGGTTTAGAACAGAATAGCACACTGACACTTTCCCTCACTGTCCTCTGTCCCTCCCTACAAACAAGATTTAGCACAGAATAGCACACTGATAATTTCCACGAGTGTCCTTCTCTGTCCCTAAACTCAAGGATTTCAAATATGGAACAGCAAAATTGGTTTAGAACAGAATAGCACACTGTCAGTTTCACTCACTGTACCTCTCTGTCCCTAAACTCAAGGATTGAAAATATGGTTCAGCAAAATTGGTTTAGAACAGAATAGCACACTGACACTTTCCCTCACTGTCCTACTCTGTCCCTCCCTACAAACAAGATTTAGCACAGAATAGCACACTGATAATTTCCCTACGAGTGTCCTTCTCTGTCCCTAAACTCAAGGATTTCAAATATGGAACAGCAAAATTGGTTTAGAACAGAATAGCACACTGTCAGTTTCACTCACTGTACCTCTCTGTCCCTAAACTCAAGGATTGAAAATATGGTTCAGCAAAATTGGTTTAGAACAGAATAGCACACTGACACTTTCCCTCACTGTCCTACTCTGTCCCTCCCTACAAACAAGATTTAGCACAGAATAGCACACTGATAATTTCCACGAGTGTCCTTCTCTGTCCCTAAACTCAAGGATTTCAAATATGGAACAGCAAAATTGGTTTAGAACAGAATAGCACACTGTCAGTTTCACTCACTGTACCTCTCTGTCCCTAAACTCAAGGATTGAAAATATGGTTCAGCAAAATTGGTTTAGAACAGAATAGCACACTGACACTTTCCCTCACTGTCCTACTCTGTCCCTCCCTACAAACAAGATTTAGCACAGAATAGCACACTGATAGTTTCCACGAGTGTCCTTCTCTGTCCCTAAACTCAAGGATTTCAAATATGGAACAGCAAAATTGGTTTAGAACAGAATAGCACACTGACACTTTCCCTCACTGTCCTACTCTGTCCCTCCCTACAAACAAGATTTAGCACAGAATAGCACACTGATAATTTCCACCAGTGTCCTTCTCTGTCCCTAAACTCAAGGATTTCAAATATGGAACAGCAAAATTGGTTTAGAACAGAATAGCACACTGTCAGTTTCACTCACTGTACCTCTCTGTCCCTAAACTCAAGGATTGAAAATATGGAACAGCAAAATTGGTTTAGAACAGAATAGCACACTGACACTTTCCCTCACTGTCCTACTCTGTCCCTCCCTACAAACAAGATTTAGCACAGAATAGCACACTGATAGTTTCCACGAGTGTCCTTCTCTGTCCCTAAACTCAAGGATTGAAAATATGGAACAGCAAAATTGGTTTAGAACAGAATAGCACACTGACACTTTCCCTCACTGTCCTACTCTGTCCCTCCCTACAAACAAGATTTAGCACAGAATAGCACACTGATAATTTCCACGAGTGTCCTTCTCTGTCCCTAAACTCAAGGATTTCAAATATGGAACAGCAAAATTGGTTTAGAACAGAATAGCACACTGACACTTTCCCTCACTGTCCTACTCTGTCCCTCCCTACAAACAAGATTTAGCACAGAATAGCACACTGATAATTTCCACCAGTGTCCTTCTCTGTCCCTAAACTCAAGGATTTCAAATATGGAACAGCAAAATTGGTTTAGAACAGAATAGCACACTGTCAGTTTCACTCACTGTACCTCTCTGTCCCTAAACTCAAGGATTGAAAATATGGAACAGCAAAATTGGTTTAGAACAGAATAGCACACTGACACTTTCCCTCACTGTCCTACTCTGTCCCTCCCTACAAACAAGATTTAGCACAGAATAGCACACTGATAGTTTCCACGAGTGTCCTTCTCTGTCCCTAAACTCAAGGATTGAAAATATGGAACAGCAAAATTGGTTTAGAACAGAATAGCACACTGACACTTTCCCTCACTGTCCTACTCTGTCCCTCCCTACAAACAAGATTTAGCACAGAATAGCACACTGATAATTTCCACCAGTGTCCTTCTCTGTCCCTAAACTCAAGGATTTCAAATATGGAACAGCAAAATTGGTTTAGAACAGAATAGCACACTGTCAGTTTCACTCACTGTACCTCTCTGTCCCTAAACTCAAGGATTGAAAATATGGTTCAGCAAAATTGGTTTAGAACAGAATAGCACACTGACACTTTCCCTCACTGTCCTACTCTGTCCCTCCCTACAAACAAGATTTAGCACAGAATAGCACACTAATAGTTTCCACGAGTGTCCTTCTCTGTCCCTAAACTCAAGGATTGAAAATATGGAACAGCAAAATTGGTTTAGAACAGAATAGCACACTGACACTTTCCCTCACTGTCCTACTCTGTCCCTCCCTACAAACAAGATTTAGCACAGAATAGCACACTGATAATTTCCACGAGTGTCCTTCTCTGTCCCTAAACTCAAGGATTTCAAATATGGAACAGCAAAATTGGTTTAGAACAGAATAGCACACTGTCAGTTTCACTCACTGTACCTCTCTGTCCCTAAACTCAAGGATTGAAAATATGGTTCAGCAAAATTGGTTTAGAACAGAATAGCACACTGACACTTTCCCTCACTGTCCTACTCTGTCCCTCCCTACAAACAAGATTTAGCACAGAATAGCACACTGTCAGTTTCACTCACTGTACCTCTCTGTCCCTAAACTCAAGGATTGAAAATATGGTTCAGCAAAATTGGTTTAGAACAGAATAGCACACTGACACTTTCCCTCACTGTCCTACTCTGTCCCTCCCTACAAACAAGATTTAGCACAGAATAGCACACTGATAGTTTCCACGAGTGTCCTTCTCTGTCCCTAAACTCAAGGATTTCAAATATGGAACAGCAAAATTGGTTTAGAACAGAATAGCACACTGTCAGTTTCACTCACTGTACCTCTCTGTCCCTAAACTCAAGGATTGAAAATATGGTTCAGCAAAATTGGTTTAGAACAGAATAGCACACTGACACTTTCCCTCACTGTCCTACTCTGTCCCTCCCTACAAACAAGATTTAGCACAGAATAGCACACTGATAGTTTCCACGAGTGTCCTTCTCTGTCCCTAAACTCAAGGATTTCAAATATGGAACAGCAAAATTGGTTTAGAACAGAATAGCACACTGACACTTTCCCTCACTGTCCTACTCTGTCCCTCCCTACAAACAAGATTTAGCACAGAATAGCACACTGATAGTTTCCACGAGTGTCCTTCTCTGTCCCTAAACTCAAGGATTTCAAATATGGAACAGCAAAATTGGTTTAGAACAGAATAGCACACTGACACTTTCCCTCACTGTCCTACTCTGTCCCTCCCTACAAACAAGATTTAGCACAGAATAGCACACTGACACTTTCCCTCACTGTACCTCTCTGTCCCTAAACTCAAGGATTGAAAATATGGTTCAGCAAGATTGGTTTAGAACAGAATAGCACACTGACACTTTCCCTCACTGTACCTCTCTGTCCCTACAATACAAGGATTAGCACAGAATAGCACACTGACACTTTCCCTCACTGTACCTCTCTGTCCCTACAAACAAGGTTTAGCACAGAATAACACACTGACACTCTCCCTACCTATCCTTATTTGTCCCTAAACACAAGGAATCCAGGATTAGTAAAGGAAAAAAAATGACACTGTCCCTGCCTATGCTTCTCTTTCCCTGCTCCGGAACACACTACACAAGGCCGCCGCGCTGGCGGCCTTTTATAGTGTGGGGCGTGTACTAAACCCCCTCAGCAATAATTGGCCACAGGCATCCTGCCTGTGGCCAATCATTGCTCTCCTCGCTGCCGGCGCTGTGATTGGCCAAGCATGCGGGGTCACAGTGCATGCTTGGCCAATCACAGCGCCTGGATGACACTGCGATGGCGTAGTGCATTGTGGGCCGTTCGCGTCACTCGAATTTGGCGCGAACGGCCCAAATCGTTCGATCTTCGTCGAACGATCGAACAGCCGATGTTCGAGTCGAACGTATGTTCGACTCGAACACGAAGCTCATCCCTAGCCCTCAGGCTTTCACATTGGATAGTATTGAGAGGCTTTTTTGGGGCGCATTGCAGGCGCTATTTAGAGCGCAATAGTGCCTGCAAAGCGCCTCAGTGTGAAAGGGGCCTTAGTAACACACTATGCCGTCATGGATTAAAATTCTGCAGCGCACGCAAGGTCCCCCTGCTCAAGCCAGCGCATGTCTAGGCCCGTCTGAAGTTTGCCAATGACCATCTGGATGATCCAGAGGAGGAATGGGAGAAGGTCATGTGGTCTGATGAGACAAAAATAGAGCTTTTTGGTCTAAACTCCACTCAGCGTGTTTGGAGGAAGAAGAAGGATGAGTACAACCCCAAGAACACCATCCCAACCATGAAGCATGGAGGTCGAAACATTGTTCTATGGGGATGCATTTCTGCAAAAGGGACAGGACAACTGCACCGTATTGAGGGGAGGATGGATGGGGCCATGTATCGCGAGATCTTGGCCAACAACCTCCTTCCCTCAGTAAGAGCATTGAAGATGGGTCGTGGCTGGGTCTTCCAGCATGACATTGACCCAAAACACACAGCCAGGGCAACTTAAGAGTGGCTCTGTAAGAAGCATCTCAAGGTCCTGGAGTGGCCTAGCCAGTCTTCAGACCTGAACCCAAAAGAAAATCTTTGGAGAGAGCTTAAAGTACGTATTGCCCAGCGACAGCCCTGAAACCTGAAGGATCTGGAGAAGCTCTGTATGGAGGAGTGGGCCAAAATCCCTGCTGCAGTGTGTGCAAACCTGGTCAAGATCTACAGGAAACGTATGATCTCTGTAATTGCAAACAAAGGTTTCTGTACCAAATATTAAGTTCTGCTTTTCTGATGTATCAAATACTTATGTCATGCAATAAAATGCAAATTAATTACTTAAAAATTATACAATGTGATTCTCTGGATTTTTTTTTTAGATTCTGTCTCTTACAGTTGAAGAGTACCTATGATAAAAATTACAGACCTCTACATGCTTTATAAGTAGGAAAACCTGCAAAATCTGCATTGTATCAAATACTTGTTCTCCCCACTGTACATGCCTCCTGCATGTATCCTTACCTGTCAAATGTCTCCCCTTTGTCTGTTATAAGAACTGAAAAACTGCAGATTCTGTGGGTGGATCTGTTGTCTGGAGTTCGGTGGGTGGAGTTGTGATGTCAGTAGACTCCCCACCCACCTCTACACTCCCTTTGTCAACATGCATTTTGTCATGTGTATTCCTTACACTGAACTTCTGCTATGACCACTAATATCCAGTCAAAATCCAGAAAAGTAACCACATGACTTCAGAAAAGGAGTGGGGGTGGGAATTAAAAAATAATGCCTGTCTCAGGCTTAGTGCATGAGATATGTAAATAACCTGTCATTCACAGCAAGAGGGCGGAACGGACAAAAGTTCTCCTGTTTGTCTGTTTATCTTACTTGTAGCGGACCCCCCAAAAATTGGGGGTCGCTATGCTTAAATTTAGGGGGTAGTCTGAGCCCATAGTTGGACTCAGGCTGTTGAATTCTTCAAAAAACTGGCTTCTGCTCTGAGGTAATGTTGCCTGGCAGTACAGTTCCCTGTGGCCTGTGGGTGGCACTGTCGCCCCAGGCTCAGGTCGAACCACAGGTAGCATTGCAGCGCCATTGGGTGTCCTTTTTTGGCAGCCGTGCAGTGGGCGTGGTCTACCCGATGTGCATGCTGGGAGAGGATACATAAGGGGAAGACGCCATTATTCGGGGAGCAGTTCGCGCCTCCCGGCCCTCCAGGCCAGGGGTGTGTGTGTGTACCAGCCCCAGGCACCTTTAGCCCGAGGCTGCATCGCTGTAAGTAGGCCCAGCACCTTTGGCTGGGGTCTACACCCGAAGAGGAATCCCAGGGTACCCAAGTGAGGGGTGACCTGCTCTGAAGGAGAGGCAACCAGGGGAGGATCTACCCAAGGGGATCGGTGAGAGAAGTCACTGTCTCGGGAGAGGCCTGGTTACCTATCGGACGGAAGGATTCCATAGTCCGCCACGAGCCTAGTAACGTGCCCCATTGGCACCTAAGGACTCAAGTGTTACTAGACTGTGAAGTTCGGGACTTAGAGAATATCTCCTGATCTTATCCCTAGGAAACCACAAGGAAATGTTTCGTGCTCTACACCGGCTGCTAGGACCGTTCTTAAGGGGACTATCCGGGTGAGCGGGACCCACTCAGGCCTGAGTGGCGACGAGTGATAGTTAGGTGCCGGATGCCTGAACCTGCCTCCCTGTTCACTTCTCTTTATCTCCAACTTTTCCTGTCAAGTTCTCAACTAAAGCAAAATAAACCTTTTTATTGGGTTTGATACTGTCTGGACATTGGCCTTCCTTTAAAGAGAGAGAATAGACTTCTTCCTACACTCTAGGGTGAAGAACTAACATAAAGAGGTAACTCGCTGCAGGACCCAAAATAGATAACACCGCTCACCCTCTTCAACAAGGAGGATACTGGGCATGTGGCATGGTGTGTCCCACTTGCTAGCGGAGGTAAGCAAGCAAGGTACATACTGGAAAAAGAAAAGAGGATTGCTCAGAGCTGGATTAACTCTTTGTGGCAAGACTGGGCACAGATGATAGGAAATCTTATACTCTACATTGGGACAGCAAAAAAAAAAAAAAATTGGGTTTACATCCACTTTAAGATTCATCAGGCATATCAATGGCCCCCCTACCCATAAAATATTTAACATATTGTTGTCGCACATCACGGCCGCTTTGGGGGGCCAAGCCTGGACGGCCAGCTTCCAGGGCCAACAAAGGATTTGGGTCCTGTATTGTGGCCTCAGGCCCAACAGAACAGAGATAATTCTGGGAATGTACCCTTAAGAAATTGTGAAGAACACAACGGGGCTGATTTACCAAACGTTTGCGCCATGAGTATTGGCGCATCTGCGTGCGCAATGGCTGTTTTGGTATTTACAAAAAAATAGCGCTGGTATCACAGCCCTATTTCCCATTTACTATAGTGTTCTCTGCGCCCGGGAGGAGGCGCTCAGTGCGCTACTATGGACCTGGCGCAGGGCATGTTAAAATCTAAATATAAAGAAGCTGGAAGTGAGAAAATATTGGGGGTGACATGGGGTGATGTGAGGAAGTGTAGTGACACCTGCCCAAATAACTAATATGCCCAAAATAGAGTGATAAAGTAACTTTTTCAAAACCAGCCCGCTGCGCCGGCAATTCCGATTCGAGCTGCGGGAGGTTTTTTTGAGCTCAGCGCGGGAATTTCAATGGTTTAAATGCGCCAAGACACTGCGTCGGCAAAATCTTAGTAAATGTCAAGTCACCTAAACTAATTTGCATAAGTTGAACAGGCGCAGCTCTGAAATTGCTAGTGCGCCAGCAAAATGACATTTCTAAAGGAAAAAAAAACATTTAAAAGCAGCCGCGGCTGTAATGAATTGTCGGCTCCCGGCAATATAGAGAAAGGTTATAGAAAGTCTTTGCTAACCAAAAAAAAAAGCGTGGGGGTTCCCCCAAATTCCATAACCAGGCCCTTCAGGTCTGGAATGGATATTAAGGGGAACCCCACTGCAAATTTTTTTTAAAAATGACTTGCAGGTTCCCCCCAAATATCCAAACCAGGCCCTTCAGATCTGGCATGGATTTTAAGGGGAACTCCACCCCAAATTTTCTAAAAAAATGGCGTGGAGTCCCCCTAAATATCCACACCAGACCCTTATCCGAGCACATAACCTGGCCGGCCGCAGGGGAAGAAAGGGGGACGAGAGCGGCCCCCCCTCCCTCCTGAACCGTACCAGGCCACATGCCCTCAACATGGGGAGGATGTCCCCATGTTGATGGGGACAAGGGCCTCATCCCCACAACCCTTGCCCGGTGGTTGTGGGGGTCTGCGGGCGGGGGGCTTATCGGAATCTGGAAGACCCCTTTAACAAAGGGGACCCCCAGATCCCGGCCCCCCCTATGTGAATTGGTAAGGGGTACATTGTACCCCTACCATTTCACAAGAAAAGTGTCAAAATGTAAAAAATGACAAGAGCCGGTTTTTGACAATTCCTTTATTAATGTCTTCTCCTTTCTTCCATCTTCTTCCTTCTTCTTCTTCCATCTTCTTCTTTTCTCCATTCGGGTTTCTTCCTCCATCTTCATCTTCCTCTTCATCTTCCTTCTTCCTTCGGTCTTCTCATCCGCATCTTGCTCCGGCGTCTTCCCTTCTTCTTTCTTCTCCGGCCGCTCCGTTTGAATTGGAGGTTCCCGCTGTGCGACGCTTCAGTTCTCCACTTGGTCCGCTAACCACCCGGTGGCTCCGCCCCCTCTGTCACCACGGGGAAAGTCCCCGTGAAATCCATGTGCGTCAGAGGGGGGCGGGGTCACCGGGTGTAAGCGGACCCGATGGGGAACTGAAGAACTGAAGCGTCGCACAGCGGGAACCTCCAATTCAAACGGAGCGGCGGAGAAGAAAGAAGAAGGGAAGACGCCGGGGCAAGATGCGGACGAGAACACCGAAGGAAGAAGGAAGATGAAGATAAAGATGAAGAGGAAGATGGAGGAAGAAACCCGAATGGAGAAAAGAAGAGGATGGAAGAAGAAGATGGAAGAAGAAGAAGATGGAAGAAGAAGAAGATGGAAGAAGAAGATGGAAGAAGAAGAAGATGGAAGAAAAGAAAACACATTAATAAAGGAATTGTCAAAAACCGGCTCTTGTCATTTTTTCCATTTTTTACACTTTCTTTGTGAAATGGTAGGGGTACATTTGTACCCCATTACCATATCACATGGGGGGGTGGGATCTGGGGGTTCCCTTTGTTAAAGGGGTCTTCCAGATTCCGATAAGCCCCCTGCCCGCAGACCCCCACAACCACCGGGCAAGGGTTGTGGGGATGAGGCCCTTGTCCCCATCAACATGGGGACATCCTCCCCATGTTGAGGGCATGTGGCCTGGTACGGTTCAGGAGGGAGGGGGGGCCGCTCTCTCGTCCCCCCTCTTCCCCTGCGGCCTGCCAGGTTATGTGCTCGGATAAGGGTCTGGTATGGATTTTTAGCGGGACTCCACGCCATTTTTTAAAAAAATTTGGGGTGGAGTTCCCCTTAAAATCCATGCCAGATCTGAAGGGCCTGGTATGGATATTTGGGGGGAACCCCACGTCATTTTTAAAAAAATTTTGCAGCGGGGTTCCCCTTAATATCCATTCCAGACCTGAAGGGCCTGGTTATGGAATTTGGGGGACCCCCACGCATTTTTTTTTTGGTTAGCAAAGACTTTCAATGACTTTTATCTGTATTGACGGGAACCAGCAATTCATTACAGACGCAAGGACTTTTAAATTACTATTATTTTACTTTAGAAATGTCATTTTGCTCTCCAACTGTTATAAACATGGAAAACATGTGCTACTTTACAGGCATACTATAGACACCCCCCGGGGATGATATTTAGGGCCAGTTCACACCGGATGCAGTGCAGTGCGTTTTTTTGATGCCTGAAAAACGCAAAGAAAGTTGATCACATTAATGTCAATGGCATAGTTCACACCACTGCAGTCCGTTCCAGTGCATTTCAGAAAGCCAAAAAATAATTGGTCATGCTGCATTTTTTAGGTACAAAACTGTACTGGACCCCAGTAAAACACATCAAAAACGCAACGGAACATACCAAAAATGCACTGGAATGCACCGCAACGCACCTAAATGCACCAAAGACGCACTGCAACACACTTGTCCTAAGTGAAAAGAGGGGGGAAAAAACACTGGACTGCATCAAAAACGCCTCAAAAATGCACTGGAATGTGTCAAAAACGCGCATGCAGAAAAGCACCTGGAACGCACTCAGACTGCGTTTCTATAGTGTGAACTAGGGCCAGTTCACACCATAGAAACACAATCCGGATGCGTTCCAGGTGCTTTTCTGCATGCACGTTTTTCATGCGTTCCAGTGCATTTTTGGTACGTTTTTGTTGCAGTCCAGTGCTTTTTTTTCACCCCTCTTTTTTATTAACCATAGATAAGGACAAGTGTGTTCCAGTGCGTTTTTGGTGCATTTAGGTGTGTTCCTGTGCGTTTCTGATGCGTTTTGATGCGTTCCAGTACAGTCCAGTGCAGGTAAAATGCAGCATGTTCTACTTTTTTGGTGGAACTGGAACGCACTGGAACAAACACTGCCATTTAGAACCATATAACCAACTTTCCATGCATTTTGGATGCATAAAAATGCAATGGACTGTATGTGGTGTGAAATGGCCCTTAAGCAATTTGGTATATTTAAAGGCACTTCTCCTTGTTTTGTTTTTGGTGTTTTCCAAATTGGTGACATTGATATATGTCCCTTAGGGTGGGACCTGGGCCCCCATTTTAAGGCCAATACCTAGAAGATAAGCCAGCCAAGTGGGGACTAGCAAAATTAACAAGTCAGTTCCCATAGACTGCAATGGGATTTGTTAAGTGGGGGGGGGAGGGGTGATTGTCCCATCTCTAATTTTGTAGCATGCTGGATGATGTGCTTAATTTTGGACGGGGGGAGTTATTTTTTGCTAGCTGCATTGGTGTTGTTCTGCACATGCCCAGCCAGTTAGTTTTTTTTTGGCGTGCTTTTTGTGTGTGAACAGCGCCTGGATATTTCTGGGCATGCTCACTCAGAGAGTGTTTTTATGGGTAAGAAATTGAAGGACATCTTAACAGGTGTGCCCACTTTGAATTTCAGTCTCTACATTGGGAGAACTTGCATTTTGGGTGTTTCATGGACTGTGCATGTGTTTTCAATTGCCTCATTAGCACACAAACATATGTTATATAAAGCTCACAGAGCATTCGTTCGATTGCCTTAAGAAGAGGCAAGTGTGTGGGGGGCAAAATGTACATGTTGGTGTCCTTATCGAGTTTGTAACACATGTATTTTATTTGTTATGTCTTTGCAAAACAGGTGTTTGGTTTATTTTGTGGATTGTATATTTTTTGTGTGGGGGAAATGTTCCCCTGAAATAATTCTGATGTTAATGTGTGTTGTTTGTTCACTTTGATTTAATTGTCTGCTGCATTTTTTGGCCAAAAATTGCTCAAGATGTTGAGTCTAACTGTTTCAAATTGACCATGTATTTTATTTTGCCTTCCCTTTTTGCTTTGTTGAACAATAAAATTAGATGCAAAATTTTGATGTTTGTTTTGTGTTTTCTTTGCAACAAATGTGACAGCTGATTGGCATGTCAAAACAAAACTGGTGTAATTTTGTCTACCCTGGTGCCTTCATGGTAGTATATGCATGGATTGTGTGCTGCCATTGAAAGTCACCAGGAAATGAAAAATACAGAGCGGTAAGTATTCAATTTTCCTTTTTTTTACTGCAGTGGTTCTCAGCCTCAGTCAAGTACCCCCAACAGGACATGTTTTGTGAATTTATCTTATCGAGAATTGCTGTCCAAAAATCAAAACCATTGACTGTGATTTAAAGCACATGTGCAAGATGAAGGAAAACCTGCAAATATGGCCTGTTGGGGGTACTTGAGAAGCACTGATTTAGAGCACTGCACTTAAAAATAGCTCAAGGCCATACAATTCTAATTGTGGGCATTTTGAGGGAAACAAAGTAAGTGTTAGAACCCCTGCGTGTTTTTTTTTTAGAATTTTTATTTTTTTATTTTTTTTGTAGTTTGGCCTTGGTCTCCTTTTTCTTAACATTGGCTTCACTTCCTGTCACACAGCTAAACAGGAAGTGAAGGTAAAACCCTACCAATGGCTTTTCTTGGGGGGGACACAGATCAATCTACTGTCCCCATTAAGCAAATTGCACTCTAGCACTTTGTTGTGTACACCCCAAATCATTGGGTAGTTTGGGGTTTAGTAAAGACAAATCCACTCTGCAGTAAAAGTGTAGCTGCTGAAAATCTGAGGGAAAGTACTGGTGATTGGATGTTACAATCATGTAAAACCAAAGATGTTTTTTTTTGGCTTGCATGTACCCCTCAGATATACAGCAAGTGCACTTGTAGTGCAAAGTAGATTTGCCTTTAGTAAATAAACCCCACAGTCCAAACTACCTAATAAATTGTGGTTTACCCTGCAATATGCTGGAGTGCAATGTGCATAATGGGGAAAGTATTTAGACTGACCTGTGTGTCCCCAAGGAAAGACATTGTTAGGGATTTTCCCTCACTTCCTGTGTGGCTATGTGACAGGAAGTGAATTATTTGGAAGGATAAAGTGGCCAAATTATTTAGTTTAACTTTTCAAAGACTCATTCCTAAGTTGAATTGTAATGCATGTCAATGGCCCATTTAGACCCTCTTTAATCACTGGAGATCAGCGCTATAACTGATCGACGGCCACAGCATGGGCCTCAATTGCCGGGAGTCCGTCAATAAACGTCCTCCCCTTTGCGCGCGCTGTGGTCACAGAGTCACTGAGACTCAGGTGATGACAGATCCGAGTAAGGGGCTGATCCCTGCCCTTTACCATGTGATCAGCTGTCAGCAAATGACAGCTGATCACGTGATGTAAACAAAAGCTGGGTAATGGTTTTTGTTTTCTCCTTGTGCTGACAGCGTGAGCATAAAAAAAAGGCAATCACAGGCTTATGTGCAAGGGACATGGGGCCCGAAGAGGAAGAGGCAATTCTGCATCATCTGTGACAATTAGTAGCCCCTGCCAGTGCCGCCTATCAATGCCCACCACTGGTGCCAATCAGTGGCACCTAGCAGTGCTGCCTATCAATGCCCATCACTGCCAACTATCATTGCCACCTAGCAGTGCCACTTCTCACTGCCCACCAGTGCCAAATAGCAATGCCACCTCTCAGTGCCCACCCTTGCCACCTTATCGGTGCCCATCAGTGCAGTCTCAGTGTACATCAATGAAGAAGAAAAATTACCTTTTTTAAAAATATTAACCAGTTTCCTACCGCCCACCGTCAAATGACATCCTTGGCTTTGTGCGGTGACATCTGAATGTTGGGTGCAGTTGCAGGCATCATTCAGATATCATTCTTTTCAGCCGGCGATTCTGTGCACAATAAAAACGATCATAGTGGCAGTTCCGCCGCTTGTTTGTTCTTATAGGCGTGGGGAGGGGACGTCAACCCCCCCTTGCCGCCATCCGGTGCTTCTCCGGGCTCTCCCGTGCCATCTGGGGCTCGGAGAACGATTTGGAGATGACTGGTGACCAGATGGTCATCAGTCATCTCTATGACCGTCGGAGGCGCGGGCACGATGTTATGACATCATGCCGTGTTCCCGTATGTTAACCAAGCCGTGATCTCGGCTGTCAGCATGAGATTGGTGTTTTTTTTGGACCAATATCATGCTTTCCAGCCTGGAGGAGAGATGCAGGGTCTTATTGACCCTGCATCTCTCCATAAAGAGGACCTGTCACACACATTCCTATTACAAGGGATGTTTACATTCCTTGTAATAGGAATAAAAGTGATCCCCAAAAATTATAAAAAAAAAAAAAAAGAGTAAGAAATACAAAAAAGTAAAAAAAAAAAAGGCCCATGTCCTCGGTAGCTCGCGCTCAGAAGCGAACACACACGTAAGTCCCGCCCTCATATGTAAACGCCGTTCAAACCACACATGTGAGTTATTGCTGCGTGCGTTAGAACGAGTGCAACAATTCTAGCACTAGACCTCCTCTGTAATGCCAAAATGGTAACCTGTAAAAAAATTTAAAGCATCGCCTAGGGAGATTTTTAAGTACTGAAGTTTGGTGTCATGCCATGTGTGTGCGCAATTTTAAAGCGTGACGTGTTAGGTATCTATTTACTCAGCATAACAACATCTTTCACATTATACCAAAAAATTGGCCGTAACTTTACTGTTTTGTAATATTTTTAGCAAACAAAAGGCGTTTGACAATTTATTGCGCAAATACCGAGCGAGATAAAATTTTGCAATGACCACCATCTTATTCCCTAGGGTGTCTGTTACAAAAAAATATATAATGTTTGGTGTTTTGAAGTTATTTTATAGCCATAAATTTATGATTTTTACATGAAGGAGAGAAGTGCCAGAACATGCCCAGTGCTGAAGTGGGTAAAATATTCTTTGTTTTTTTTTTAAACTCGGTCTTTTGTATTTATAGAAAAAAACTAAAACTAAAACACAAAGGTGATCAAATAGCACCAAAAGCAAGCTCTATTTGTGTGCCAAAAAATAAAACATTTTCATTGGGTTACAGTGTTGTATGAGCGCGCAATTGTCATTAAAAGTGCATCAGCGCTGAAATGTGAAACTTGGTCTGGGCAGTGCACAAGTGGTTAATATAAGGCTACATGCACACGGACGTTTTTCAAGCCGCTTGTTTGAGCATTTTTTGCAGCTTAAAAACATCTCTCCATGTTAGCCTATGGCCTCATGGCCACCATGGCGTTTTTGAGCTGTAAATGGCATAGGCGTTTTTAGGCCCCATGTAGACGAGACGCTGGTGCAAAGTGTTCAGAACTAAGGTTGAAAGTGGCGTTTAGAAAAGCGCGCTTTGTGGCGTTTGCATGCCGTGTTTTACCACATTTGCGTGTATATGATAAGGAGCCGCCCTAAGCTCCAAAAACAGTATTATTTATGATTTTAGCTCTTTAGTGAGACCAGAGTGATATCAGCAGCTGAGAGCAGCAGTGTAGTTGTATTTAGCGTGTCACTTGCCACATCACTTGCCACAAGTTGTGGATTGTCCACTTGCCACGTCAGCTGCCCCAAGTTGTGGATTGTCCACAATGCAATGGAAGCAACTTCTTATATATATATATATATATATATATATATATATATATATATACATATACGTGGAAATCTTTGGCGTCTGAAGGCATTTTGAGGGTTTGTGAAAAACGATTTTAAATGCAACTGCAGATTTTTTTTGCCAGGACAAAAACAGTGTTTTGGATGTAATAGAATTCAATGGCCCCGCATCCAAAACGCAAGTACTGCAATTTTGCTGCGATTTTTGGTTTGACCTGTTTATAGCTGGTTGTTAAAGCAAATGTAAAAAAAAAAAACAGTTAAAAAAACCAAACCAAAAAAAAAACAGCGTGGGGTCCCCCCCCCCAGGTCCATACCAGGCCCTTGGGTCTAGTATGGATTCAAAGGGGACCCCCCCAAAAAATGAAAAAAAATGGCGTGGGGGTCCCCCCAGAATCCATACCAGGCCCTTCAGGTCTGGCATGTATTTTAAGGGGAACCCCGCACCAAAAACAAAAAAAAATTGCTTGGGGTCCCCTTGGAATACACACCAGACCCTTTATCCGAGCACTCAACCTGGCAGGCCGCAGGGGAAAAGGGGGGATGAGAGAGTGGCCCCCCTTCCTCCTGAACCGTACCAGGCCGCGTGCCCTCAACATGGGGGGTTTGGTGCTTCGGGGCAGGGGGGCGACCTGCGGCCCCCCCACCCCAAAGCACCCTGCCCCCATGTTGATGGGGACAAGGGCCTCTTCCCGACAACCCTGGCCGTTGGTTGTCGGGGTCTGTGGGCGGGGGGCTTATCGGAATCCGGGAGCCCCCTTTAATAAGGGGGACCCCAAATACCTGCCCCCACCCTATGTGAATGAGTATGGGGTACATCGTACTCCTACCCATTCACCTGGTGGCAAAATAAGTCAATAAAAAAAAGACAACACAGGTTTGAAAAGTAATTTATTGGGCAGCTCCGGGGGTCTTTCTGCCGGGCCCCCGCTATCTTCTGCCTAGCTCTTTTGCTAGCGGGGTCCCGGGCTTCGTCGCCGTCTTCTTCCGACTTCGGGGGTCTTTCTGCCAGGCCCCCCGCTATTTTCTGCTAGCTCTTTTGCTAGCGGGGTCCCGGGCTTCGTCGCCGTCTTCTTCCGACTTCGGGGGTCTCTTGTTCTGTTCTCCGGTTCTTCTCCCGCTCTCCGACGCCTTCTCCTCGATCTCCGGTTCTTTCTGCCGGATGCCCCGCTATCTTCTCGCAGCTCTTTTGCTAGCGGGGGCCGGTCTTCTACGTCACCTTCTTCCTTCTTCTCTTCGCCCGATGTTGACTCGTCGCTCTCCACAGCCGCAATGATAGTCTGAGCAACGGTGCCACTTTTATTGGCATGGGGCGTGGTCACCGGCTTATGCCACCGCTGACCCCGCCCCCGTATGATGTCACAGTCCCGGGGAATGATGGGACTGTGACGTGAAATGGGGGCAGGGTCAGCGGTGGCATCATCCGGTGACCACGCCCCATGCCAATAAAAGTGGCACCGCTGCTCAGACGATCATTGCGGCGGTGGAGAGCGACGAGTCAACATCGGGCGAAGAGAAGAAGGAAGAAGGCGACGTAGAAGACCAGCCCCCGCTAGCAAAAGAGCTGCGAGAAGATAGCGGGGCGTCCGGCAGAAAGAACCGGAGATCGAGGAGAAGGCGTCGGAGAGCGGGAGAAGAACCGGAGAACAGAACAAGAGACCCCCGAAGTCGGAAGAAGACGGCGACGAAGCCCGGGACCCCCGCTAGCAAAAGAGCTAGCAGAAAATAGCGGGGGGCCCGGCAGAAAGACCCCCGAAGTCGGAAGAAGACGGCAACGAAGCCCGGGACCCCGCTAGCAAAAGAGCTAGGCAGAAGATAGCGGGGGCCCGGCAGTAAGACCCCCGGAGCTGCCCAATAAATTAATTTTCAAACCTGTGTTATCTTTTTTTTATTGACTTATTTTGCCACCAGGTGAATGGGTAGGGGTACGATGTACCCCATACTCATTCACATAGGGTGGGGGGCCAGCATCTGGGGGCCCCCTTTTTAAAGGGGGCGCCCTGATTCCGAAAAAACCCCCGCCCGCAGACCCCGACAACCAACGGCCAGGGTTGTCGGGAAGAGGCCCTTGTCCCCATCAACATGGGGGCAGGGTGCTTTGGGGTGGGGGGGCCGCAGGTCGCCCCCCTGCCCCGAAGCACCAAACCCCCCATGTTGAGGGCATGCGGCCTGGTACGGTTCAGGAGGGAGGGGGGCCACTCTCGTCCCCCCCTTTTCCCCTGCGGCCTGCCAGGTTGCATGCTCGGATAAGGGTCTGGTTTGGATTCTGGGGGGACCCCCACGCCGTTTTTCAGCTTAAGGGGGTTCACCCTAAAATCCAGACCAGACCTAAGGGTCTGGTTTGGATTTTGGGGGGACCCCCACGCCGTTTTTCGGCTTAGGGGGTTCACCTTAGAATCCAGACCAGACCTAAGGGCCTGGTATGCTCCTGAAGGGGAACCCATGCCGGTTTTTTCATTAAAATTTGGCCTGGAGTTCCCCTTCATGATTCATACCAAAACATGGGACAGCGAGGCTGCCGAGGACCAGCGCGATGACATCGCGCTGGACACATTCTCGGCCAGCTAGTCTCCTCTAGGACACGACTTGAGCGGCTGCCTCACGTGCTCCGGTCGTGTCCAGGTTGCCTGGCAGAGTCGCGCTGTCCCTGTGTCAGCCGGCACATGAGTCGCCCGCAAGTCGGATCCGACTTCCCGGGCGACCTCTATTCAAATCAATGGGCTCCCATAGGGAACCATTCATTTTCAATAGAGCACCGCTGACATTTCTATTTACTATAACAGTGCGCCGCTGCTTCCTGCGCCCAGTGAAGGAGTTATCAGGCGCACCAATTAAGGTTAGAAGCAGCGCAGCGCACTGTTATTAGTAAATCAGCCCCAACATGTCATAACCACATGGTTCCATTTGTACTCCGCCAGGTGGATGGAGGTCATGAACAGGCGGAAGGGACTGGCCATGATGCCAAAGGCATTTTCCACCACCCTTCTGGCTCTGGCAGCCTGTAATTAAACACCCTCCTCTCAGGGGTGAGTGTCCTTTGAGGAAATGGCCTCATAAGATGGGGACCCAGTGCAAACGCCTCATCCACGATGAAAACGAAAGGTAGTCCCTCCACATTCTGTTCTGCAGGTGGCAATGCCAGGTCATCAGATAGTAGCCGTTGGGCGAACTCAGTCTGTGCAAATACTCCGCCATCAGACATCCGCCCATTTTTCCCCACGTCCACGTATAGAAATTCGTAGTTGGCCAACACCACTGCCATCATGACTATACTGTGGAACCCTTTGTAATTGAAATAATAGGATCCCGAATGTGGTGGTGGCACGACTCAGACGTGCTTGCCGTCGATGGCCCCTCCACAGTTGGAAAAGTTCCACCGCTGGGCAAACTGGGATGCCACATTCTGCCATTCCTGTGGCATAGAAGGAAACTGTGGAGTTAAACAATAAAAAAATAATAATACTTTCATACACAAACATTGCAAGCAAATTTTACAAAAACATTCTGGGCCAACATCAGTATAAAACAAGTAAAAAAGGCGCAATGTGCAAGTACCTCAATATATGGATAGAATAATACCAGATAGTCCAAGGCCAGGAAAAAAATAATAAGAGGTGTATAATGGGAGCTTATACTCTCAAATGCATTAGTGGACGAAGGTCAGTCAGGGCAGCCATCAAAAGGACCAGAAGCTGGTTTCCAGTAATCTAGAAAAAAAAAAACAAGGAGAGAGGCACCTCTGAGATAGATATTAATGTAACATTTATCAATAGCAATGTTCACTCACATGTAGAATGAAGTAGTAGTATTCAGCTGGGTGGAAGAGTAGAGGGACTCAGTGGCGTCACTAGGGTTGGTGTCACCTGGTGCGGTATAACATGGTGTCACCCCCCCCCCCCAATAATTTTTTTCACCCTAATAACACTGCATATATTGGCAACAGTAGTGCCGTTAATAACTATCAATCAACTAGCAAATTTGAATAACAAAATCATATGAAAATAATAGAAATCAAAGCTTAAACTGTTAAAGAACTGTATTTATTTTAACTTTAAACTTTACTGAATTAATAAATAAATGACACAAAAACAGGAACAAATATGAAAGCATTTAGTTAACATCTAAATCAAAACTTTGCTTTTCTAGCCTTGACAGCTGCAAAATTATGAACAACATCATCAAAATCAATACATTTCGCTAGTTCACTTTCAACTGATAATATTGCAAGATCAGAAAGCCTTGCCTGTCCCATCGTTGAACGCAAATAGTTTTTTATCAGCTTCAACTTTGAAAAGCTCCTCTCACATGAAGCCACAGACACACAGATTGTCAGAAATATTTTTAGACATAGTGAAAGGGTTGGAAGAGATTCAATGAAGTCCCATTCTGCTATGAAGGTCAAAACTTGTAAAGCCGACCAATCTTTGACTTCTTCTAGGTTGATCTTGGCTGCTTTGAGATGTCTCCTCAGTCTGGGTATTTCCATTAACAGCTCACTCTCAGATATTTCGTCATAAAAAGTGGTCAGTTTTGGAATGGACACCTTTAATGTTTCTTCAGTTTCATATATGAGACTCTTTGCTTGAACAGCCTCAAACATGGCTGCAACTTCCATGATGGCTCTTAATCTGATCTGGAGTTCAGAATGGAAGCGATCAATGCACTCAAGCATTGCCCTCTTGTTCTCGTCTTGTAGACTTATGCCTCCAGCATCACGTGCCTGTTCCCCTGCCATCCTCTTCTTAAACCTGGCTCTTCTCTCTACGGCAATTCCATATTCTTTAGATTTTAAATGTGCCTGCTTAATTGCATGTTCCACTAGGTGACTGCGCTCTTCAAACAGAAAAAGTCTTAGTGACTCTAGCTTTGTCACCACCTTGTCCAGACTTAAGCCTTTGGTCTGCAGGTACTGTTGTGTAACATCAACTTCTTGAAGTACATCACCCCAGAAGTATAGGTAGCACAAAAACGTAAAATCACAGACAGCAGGCAGTAGACATTCTGCTGCTCCTCTTGTGTCCATATTTTCAGAAGGATCACAAAGCGCTTCGATTGCAGACACAAACATATTCAATTTTTCTTTTACTGGCTTAACTGCAGCATGATGAGCACTCCAGCGTGTTGTTGATAATCTTTTCACTGACACTCCAGTGTGACACTACAGTGCAGTGTGATGATGTGACAGGCTGAGTCGCTCGCTGGCTCTGTAGGGTAGGGAGGAGGATTGGAATTTAGGAATAGGAAGAATAAGGAGCCGGAGGACACACACCAGGCGCGGCCACGGCGCTGGAGGTGTTGTTCCAGGCTTCCAGCCCAGCGGGGTGAAATTAATCAATGAATGGGTCAGCTGTAAAAAAAAAAAAAAAATAATTTAAAAAAAAAAAAAAAAAAAAAAAATAAAAAAAAAAAAAAAAAAAAAGGGAGGGTGTCACCCCTCTAGCGGGTGTCACCCGGGGGCGGACCGCACCCCCCGCACCCCCCTAGCAACACCTCTGGAGGGACTACAAGTCACAGTAGGTCCATGAGGCTGACACCACAAGAAATCCTGTAAGGGAAGCGTGTGATGACAGGCACGGCAGGAGAGTTCCTTCTGAGAGTTTCTTTGCACAGCCCAGCAGGTTTTAACTTTAATGCAGAGTGAAATGTTCAGTCAGGCAATTCAGATGCAGGTTCCAAGGCAGTGGCTGGGGAAGGACGTCCGAGCCGGATGGCTGGCTGTGCTGCGCTGCGGTCACAAGTGCTCGCTTGGCTTCCGGATGGATAGAAACACACGGCCGTGTGATCGGTTCTCAAAACGAGGCTTGGACAGTCTACCCTTCCTAGATTTAGAACTTAGCCATAATGAGGAATTGATCATTGCCAAAAATTACCCAAAACCTACAGCAGGCAACTCTTTTCTTCATTATAATAGTTGTCACTACCCAAAATGGACAAAAAATATACCCAAGGGGCAATTTTGCCATCTATGCAATAATTGCACACTCGACGCTGACTACAACACACTCAGTACTGCACTGAAAACAAAATTTGCCGACAAGGCATACCCCAAAACATTGGTAGACCAAGCCTACGATCACTATGCAAAAGGAAAACCTGCCAAAGTACATAAAACCCTAATTGACCATTCTATGAGATTTATTATCACTTTTCACTATCAATACAAAAAAATGGAGAGTATTCTTGACAATGACAAAAACTGGAATATCCTATTACAAGATCCCCTTCTTAAAACTGCCCTCCCACCTAAACCGAGAGTTACTTATCCAAAAGCCCCTAATCTCAAAAATAAAATTGCCCCTAGCAAATTTAAAACCGACCAAATCATTGTCACCCCATAAAACCCTTATCCCTATAGTAGGAATGTATAGGTGTAATAAAGCCCACTGCAAAACATGTTCTTTTGTTTCACACGGCAAAAAATCTTTCTACTGCAAAGGAAAAACGTATCAGCTTGATCACTTCTACAACTGTTCCTCTAATTTTGTTGTATACGGCCTCACATGCCCCTGTGGGCTGATCTATGTTGGCCGAACCATCTGTCCTATAAGACAGCGTTTCGGTCAACACCGACGCTTGATAGAAGGTGGTAAAGATATGCACAATGTCCCAGAACACCATCAGAAATTAACCACTGGTCTAAGTGTTTGGATCATAGAACAGATCCCAAACACTATGACTGATGCCGCACATTTCAAAAAACGATGTGCTCAGGAGACATTTTGGATATATACCCTGGATGTTCTCTCGCCTGGTGGTTTGAACGAAGGCATCGAAATAGCCACTGTCTTATTGTCATCCCATGCTGGTTTTCACTGTAAAAATAATGTTGTTGCAATTTTCTGTTTGTATACATACTAGTATGTGTGTGTATGTATACGTATTTCTGCATGTGTGTGCGTATGTCTATATATATGTATATATATGTATACACATAACAATCTCTCCGATATATCTCATCATTATCAGTACATGTTGTTGTTTATATAACTCATAATAATATTTATCTCATCCTTATCACAGGTTTTAAACTTATCTCTATTCTTATATGGGGGTGGCGGGATTTTCGTTCTGTAAGTATATCTAGACTAGAACTCCATGCCTTCCTGCATCCTGTTGATCCCATGTTACCCCTTCCTTTATGCATATGTGTTTATGCAGTTCTATGTATTTTTTTTTATATAAATTTTATGTTTTTTATAACGATCCGTGTTTCCAAATCCCATTGCCGACAGTTTCCTTTTATGCACTGGCCCCGCCCCCATTATCTCATCTGTCGGCCTATTTAAATTACACATCAGTTTCCCAAACACACCCTATGCTTGACAAAGGAGTGCCGCTGTCCCAACATCCACAGCGAGCCAGCTCCGAAACGCGTCGCATGCTGATGACGTCACGACCCGGCGCGGCCTACTGTTGTGCTGTCTAAGCCTCGTTTTGAGAACCGATCACACGGCCGTGTGTTTCTATCCATCCGGAAGCCAAGCGAGCACTTGTGACCGCAGCGCAGCACAGCCAGCCATCCGGCTCGGACATCCTTCCCCAGCCACTGCCTTGGAACCTGCATGTGAATTGCCTGACTGAACATTTCACTCTGCATTAAAGTTAAAACCTGCTGGGCTGTGGAAAGAAACTCTCAGAAGGAACTCTCCTGCCGTGCCTGTCATCACACGCTTCCCTTACAGGATTTCTTGTGGTGTCAGCCTCATGGACCTACTGTGACTTGTAGTCCCTCTACTCTTCCACCCAGCTGAATACTACTACTTCATTCTACATGTAAATGAACATTGCTATTAATAAATGTTACATTGATATCTATCTCAGAGGCGCCTCTCTCCTTGTTTTTTTTTTCAACATCAGTATAACATTTTTTTTAAGGAGTATTTTAAGACAAAAATATCTCTTTTCACGTATCAGATTATCACTGTCACTTATCAGATTCCTCACCACCTCTGATGGGCCATTTAATTGATTTTATGGGGGGGGGTTGTAGATGAGTTGGGGACCTCACAAATCAAGGCTCTAGCACTCCGTCTGAATTTAATGAAAAGATAACAATTTGCACACATTTTTAGGGGGCGTTTAGGGTAAAGCACTACAATGGAGCAGACAAAATACATTGGAAAGTGACTAGTTTAGGTGTGTTTGGGCCCTGGATAGCATGCTGGAGAGGTTAGTTAGGGCAAAAAAGGAGCATTAAAAGCTTACAGCATGCATGGGGACAAAGGGGACATTCACAGCATATTACAATCATGGTAATTAGGGACTGATGAAAGAAATACAATACGTTAGTAAGCATTAAATACATAGAATGTGATGTTAAAGGAGAAAACTTACCTTAATATAGTCCTCCTGCAAAACTTGAATGATGGCAGAACAGGTCTCTGGTATAATGATCCCCAGAGCCTGGGGGGAAATGCCTGTTGAGAACTTGAGGTCCTGCAGGCTTCTCCCAGTCGCCAGGTAGCGCAACATGGCGACTAGCTTCTGCTCAGCAGTGATGGCTTCCCGCATAACGGTGTCCTGCCTAGTGATATAGGGGGACACCAAAGCCAACAGATGCTGAAAAATGGGGTCCGGCATCCTGAGACAATTCCTGTAGTCCTCAGGATTATTCTCTTGGATCTCCCGCAACAAACCCATGTGACAGAATTGGTCCTGCTGGAGCAACCAATTCTTGGTCAATGAACTCCTCCTCACCCTTTTTTATGGACTGGAGTCAGGATAAAGCAACAACCCCAACGTCAACCTCAGCACGAACTCTACGATGAATACGTAGCCGCAACATGGCTAGAAAACGGTCGGCTGGTCAGAACAAACTAAAAGAACGCACTGAAGAACAGCAAGGCCTATGAAGAACGACCTGAAAAACAGTAACGAGCGCACAAGAATGCACTGAATAAACAGATACGAACTGACTACAAGCACTGAAAGACAGATACAAACCCACAAGCACAAACTGAACACCAGAAAACAATATTAAAAGCACGAAGACTGAAATGTGCGAATCGTCTCTCACCAAACTTGTGGTGACACAAGGTAACACGAAATTAGCAAAAGCTGCCCAAAGGGTGGCACCATTCGAACGGAAACTCCCCTTTATAGTGCCGTCGTACGTGTTGTCGTATGTGTTGTACGTCACCGCGCTTTGCTCAAGCGTTTTTTAACCTTAAGGTGTGTATGCAAGGCAGGCTTGAGAGGAAGCACAACAAATCACATAGAGAAAAACGTTGTTTTTTTGCATGACAGGAAAAACGGTCTTGTGTACGCGGCATCAGTGTGGTATTTTCATTTGGAATCTATTGCTGTGAACCTACATCATGCGTTCAAAGGAGCTGTCCATGTAATTGAAACAGGCCATTGTAAGGCTTCAAAAACAAAACAAATCCATCAGAGAGATAGCAGCAACATTAGGAGTGGCCAAATCAACAGTTTGGTACATTCCGAGGAAAGAAGAATGCACTGGTGAGCTCAGCAACATAAAAAGGCCTGGACGTACATGGAAGAGAAAAGTGGTGGATGATCGCAGGATCCTCTCTATGGTAAAAAAAAACTCATTCACAACATCCAAACAAGTGAAAGACACTCTCGAGGAGTCGGCGTATCATTGTCAAAGTCTACAATCAAGAGAAGACTTTGTGAGAGCAAATACACAAATACAGAGGTTTCACCACAAGGTGCAAACCATTCATAAGCCTGAAGAATAGAAAAGCCAGATTAGACTTTGCCAAAAAACATCTAAAAAAGCCAGACCAGTTCTGGAAAAGGATTCTTTGGACAGATGAAACTAAGAATAGTCTGTACCAGAATGACGGGAAGAAAAAAAAGTGTGGAGAAGGCTTGGAACCGCTCATGATTAGGGTTGAGCGAACCCGAACTGTAAAGTTCGGGTTCATACCGGACTTTTGGGTTTTTGGTACCCGGACCCGAACAATTTACTGTATGTTCAGGTTCGAGTTCGGTGTTCGGCAATGTAATGGCACATTTTAAAAATCTGCAGGGCAGCCAATCAACATTTGTTTAACTTGTGTGCCCTTAGAAGCCGACACAGCCATGCCTACTAATGGCATGGCTGTAATTGGCTGTCATGGATATGCATTAATGTCTGTCTGCCATCTTACCTTCCTCCTCATGTGTTCATCTAGAGACCAGACCTCCTTCACCTGGCTTCCTTTATAATCTCCTCCCAGCCTGACTCCACCCCAGGCCCTATCACTGAACACTATATTAACCTGTGCACTGCAAGCCTGCTTTGCTGATCAACGTGTTTGTTAGGCATTGTGTGTTTGGGTTCCTGCCTGCCGTGTGCTACGTCTGTCTCTCTGTTACGTTATTGGCTTGTCCCCGACCATCCCTGTCTGCTCGTGACCCTTGACCTTCGGCTCGTTCTTCGTTATCCTTGTCTGCTTGTGGCCCCTGACCTTCGGCTTGTTATTCGGTTCTCTCTATCGTGTGCTGCTGCTTCCCCTTATCCTACGGGGCGTGAGCTAGGAAACTCCAGGGGCCGCGACCTGGTCCCAGCCTGCAGCGTAACATCCTCACCACTAGAGGCCCTGGAGAAGACCAGCTGGGTCTTAGACTCCGCGCCCTGGGGAATCTTGGCTCTCGCTTCCGTTGGGATCCCGGTTGTGCTCCTCTGGTCCCGCTTTCCACAACCACACAGTTTCCTATCCACAGAAGCCAGCCATAGGGTTCACTACCTCGCGGTGCACTCCTGTCCCCCTACGGTGTGCATCTGTCACCTGGCCACAGGTGACCCTGACAGTTTGATCAGCCATGAACCCGGCTGACATTCCGCTTCCCGCGGATGATCCATTGCAGGGCATAGTTCGCAGACTTGAGACCCAGGAATCAAATCAGACCCAGGTGATGCGATTCCTCCAGGATCTGGCTTCTCGATTCGAGCAGCTTCAGGTCTCCTTGGGAACCCCGAATCCGCAACCCCAAGTACAACCAGCGGCTGTACCTATCGCACCAGTCGCAGCCTCACACTCACTAAGATTGCCAGCTCCGTTCCGTTTCTCTGGGGACTCCAAGGCCTGCAGGGGGTTTCTCAGCCAATGCACCATTCATTTTGAGCTTCAGCCTCAAAGCTTCCTATCTGACCGGGCTAAGGTAGCCTATATCATTTCCCTCCTCTCCGGTGAAGCTTTGGCCTGGGCTGCCCCCCTGTGGGAGAGGAACGATCCGGTGGTTTCCAGTCTGTCCGAATTCTTGAAGCTCTTTCGTAATATCTTCGAAGAGCCGGCTCGGTCTTCTTCAGCGGCTAGTGCTGTCTTACGTCTTCGCCAAGAATCTAGTTCAGTGGGGCAATATGCTCTTCAGTTCCGTATCCACACAGCTGAATTGAGCTGGAATAATGAGGCCCTGGTCGCTACCTTTTTACATGGCCTCTCTGACCGAGTGAAAGACGAATTAGCGGGAAGAGCCATTCCCGTCGGTCTGGACGATGTAATTTCATTATGCAACCAGATCGACATTCGTTTTCAAGAGAGGTCCTTAGAAAAAAGACGCCAGCACTCTCTGGGTCCTAGCCAGTCTGAGCTCCCCTCCCTTCATTCCGTGGAGCATCCTCTACCTGCTGAAGAACCTATGCAGCTGGGCCGGACCAGACTAACCCCCGAAGAACGTGCTAGGCGCAGAACTCTGGGCTTGTGCCTCTATTGTGGGGGCAGGGGTCATTTTCGTGACTCCTGCTCGCTTCGTCCGGGAAACGCTCGGGTCTAATACATTTGGAAGGTGGAGTATTGGACCCAGAAACATCACCTTCTCGCCTGCTCTTGCCGGTGTCCCTTCATGTAGGCACTTCTCCTCAGTCAACCCTTGCATACCTGGATTCCGGGGCTGCCGGCAATTTCATGGATTGGAGAACTGCTTCTTCTATGAAGCTTACCCTTTCACCTCTCACTACCCCATTGGTAGTCTCGGCAATTGATGGCACTGTTCTCCCAGGGGGCCCTATTCGCTTCCAGACGCTACCCATTAGGATGTCGGTAGGGATTCTCCACCAGGAGTGGATATCCTTTCTTATTCTACCCAAGGCCTCTACCCCAGTTGTATTGGGCCTCCCTTGGCTACAGCTCCACTCTCCACATGTGGACTGGGTCTCTGGGCAGATCCTGGCCTGGGGTTCCTCATGTTTCTCGTCGTGTCTTCTCAAGGTGACCCCCAAGGAGAGTCTTCCGGTTGCTGCCACTTCTGTTTCTTCTGATCTTCCCGCCGCATACAGCGATTACCGGGATGTGTTCTGTAAAAAATCAGCTGAGGTGCTTCCTCCCCACAGGTCTTTTGACTGTGCTATTGATCTTGTCCCCGGAGCAACTCTACCCAGGGGTCGTACCTACCCTCTGTCCATCCCAGAGACCCAGGCCATGTCGGAGTATGTAGCAGAGAATCTGGAGAGAGGGTTCATCCGGAAATCCTCATCGCCTGCAGGGGCAGGGTTCTTTTTTGTTGCCAAAAAGGATGGTACCTTAAGACCCTGCATCGATTATCGGGGTTTAAATGCGGTTACTATTAAAAATCGATACCCCTTACCCTTAATATCTGAGCTATTCGATAGGTTGAAGGGTGCCTCCATTTTCACCAAGTTGGATCTCAGAGGCGCGTACAATCTCATTCGAATACGGGAGGGTGACGAATGGAAGACTGCATTTAACACTAGAGACGGGCATTACGAATATCTGGTGATGCCTTTTGGTCTGTGTAATGCTCCAGCCGTGTTTCAAAACTTTGTCAATGAAATCTTCAGAGATCTGCTGTACCAGTTTGTTGTCATCTATCTGGATGACATTCTGATCTTTTCTGAAAATCTGCTCGTCCACAGAAACCATGTCCGCACTGTACTTCAACGTCTTAGAGAGAACAATCTCTATGCCAAGCTGGAGAAATGTTCCTTTGAATGTTCTGAGGTCCTGTTTTTGGGGTGCTTTGTCTCATGTTCGGGGCTTCGTATGGACCCTGGGAAGGTCTTGGCTATCACCAACTGGCCTCTTCCTGCTAGCCTCAAGGCCACACAGCGCTTTCTTGGCTTCACTAATTATTATAGGCAGTTCATAAGGAATTACTCTTCCATTGCCACGCCTATTATCGCTTTGACCAAGAAGGGTGTGAATGCCAGAGACTGGCCTCCCGAAGCTGTCTCTGCATTTCACAACCTGAAACAGGCCTTTGTTTCTGGCCCCCTCTTGAGGAGACCAAATCCTGGGAATGCATTTTTTATTGAAGTGGACGCTTCCTCAATGGGGGTGGGAGCTGTGCTTCTTCAAATCTTTGAGAAGAGACGCCAACCATGTGCGTTCTTCTCCAAAAAATTTTCTCAGGCAGAGAGGAATTATGCCATCGGTGATCGGGAACTTCTCGCAATTAAATTGGCGTTAGAGGAGTGGCGTCATCTCTTGGAGGGTTCCCCTCACTCCATAACGATCTTTACCGATCACAAGAATTTACAGTATCTACAGAATGCTAAACGTCTGAATCCTAGACAGGCCAGGTGGAGTCTCTTCTTTGCCCGTTTTAATTTCACGATTACCTACAAACCTGGTTCCTGCAACGGTCGGGCTGATGCGCTCTCTAGGTCATTTGACACTTTGGACGAGGAGTCCGCCCCTGAACCTGAGCCGATCATTCCCACCTCATGCATTGTTGCCCACTCTACCACCCTGAAGTCTAAAATTCCGCCTGGTAAGACCTTTGTCCCCACTGGGCTAAGAGCTAAGATCCTTCGTTGGGGACATGATTCCAAGGTGGCAGGGCATTCTGGATTCCTCCGATCCTTCCTACTCATCAGTCGTCACTACTGGTGGCCTAATCTCCGCTCAGACGTCAAAGACTACGTTAAAGCTTGTCATGTCTGTGCTCAGTCCAAATCCTCCACACAAGCTCCTGCTGGTCTCCTCATGCCCTTGCCTATTCCTAAGGAACCCTGGGCCCATATTGCCATGGATTTTATCACCGATCTCCCACTGTCTGAGAATAATACAGTCGTTTGGGTGGTAATCGATCGATTCTCCAAGATGGCTCATTTTGTTCCTCTTCCTGGTCTTCCTTCTGCCCCTGCCTTGGTTCCCATTTTCATTCGAGAAATTCTCCGCCTACATGGGGTCCCTTCTCATATTGTTTCCGACAGGGGAGTCCAATTCACGTCTCGTTTTTGGAGAGCCTTTTGCAAATCCCTCAATATTGTCTTGGATTTTTCTTCTTCTTACCATCCCCAATCCAATGGACAGACTGAGAGGGTTAATCAGGAGTTAGAGGCCTTTCTTCGCACCTTTGTGTCTTCTCACCATGACGATTGGTCCTCTCTACTCCCGTGGGCAGAATTCTCCCATAACAATCATGTGAATACCAGTTCGCAGAAGACACCCTTTTTCACAGTTTATGGAAAACACCCTCAACTTCCTCTTCCTATGATCTGTTCTCCAGACATTCCAGCTTTGGCTTCGGTTCAGGAGTCTCTCAATTCCGTTTGGGGTCACGTTCATGATTCCCTCCGGGCAGCTGCTGAAAAATTCAAAGGCTTTGCCGACCGCCGCAGGCGTAAACCGCCTTCTCTTCAGCCAGGGGACAAAGTCTGGCTCTCTACCAGGAACATCAAGCTCCGAGTTCCTTCTCTGAAGTTTGCTCCACGATTCATCGGTCCATACACGGTAACTGCTAAACTGAATCCGGTTTGTTTCAAACTCCAGATTCCTAAGAGCCTTAAAATCACTAACTCCTTTCATGTTGCTCTTCTAAAGCCTTTAGTCCTCAATAAATTCTCTCGTCCTCTTCCTACCGTGGCGCCTGTCTCTGAGGATAATCAGGAGTACGAGATCAGTCAAATTCTGGACTCCCGACTCTGTAAAGGCGTTCTTCAGTACCTCGTTCATTGGAAAGGGTTTGGTCCTGAGGAGAGGTCTTGGATCACTGCATCTGAGGTCTTTGCACCTCGTCTGTTAAAGGAGTTTCATCTGAAGTTTCCCTCTAAACCTGGGCCCAGGCGGGGAAGGGGGAGGCCTCGTAAGAGGGAGGGTACTGTCATGGATATGCATTAATGTCTGTCTGCCATCTTACCTTCCTCCTCATGTGTTCATCTAGAGACCAGACCTCCTTCACCTGGCTTCCTTTATAATCTCCTCCCAGCCTGACTCCACCCCAGGCCCTATCACTGAACACTATATTAACCTGTGCACTGCAAGCCTGCTTTGCTGATCAACGTGTTTGTTAGGCATTGTGTGTTTGGGTTCCTGCCTGCCGTGTGCTACGTCTGTCTCTCTGTTACGTTATTGGCTTGTCCCCGACCATCCCTGTCTGCTCGTGACCCTTGACCTTCGGCTCGTTCTTCGTTATCCTTGTCTGCTTGTGGCCCCTGACCTTCGGCTTGTTATTCGGTTCTCTCTATCGTGTGCTGCTGCTTCCCCTTATCCTACGGGGCGTGAGCTAGGAAACTCCAGGGGCCGCGACCTGGTCCCAGCCTGCAGCGTAACATCCTCACCACTAGAGGCCCTGGAGAAGACCAGCTGGGTCTTAGACTCCGCGCCCTGGGGAATCTTGGCTCTCGCTTCCGTTGGGATCCCGGTTGTGCTCCTCTGGTCCCGCTTTCCACAACCACCCAGTTTCCTATCCACAGAAGCCAGCCATAGGGTTCACTACCTCGCGGTGCACTCCTGTCCCCCTACGGTGTGCATCTGTCACCTGGCCACAGGTGACCCTGACATTGGCCAGTGCAGCATGTGACCCAGCCTCTATATAAGCTAGAGGCACATAGCACAGCACATCACTCTGCTTTAGATAGTATAGGGAAAGGTTGCTGCTGCTGCTTTGAGGGAGAGAATTAGATAGGAATCCTGATTCAGAAATCAAATTACTCAGCGATCTACATTGCTTTTTTTGTGTGGGTGCAGTGCACAATCTTTTTATCCTGCCCTGAGCCCAGTGCCAGAGAAAAGATAACTTTTATCCATCTGCTAGTTAGGTTGGCGTCGGCGGGCATTTTATGCAAGCTCAGTGCACCAGCACTGCACATGTTACTGTGAGATACACCCTTTAGATACTGTTGGTCTATTCTGCTATTCTAAAAACACCCATTTAGGGCAAAAAAAAATATTTTGCTGCGTTTCCTGCATATCTGTATTTAGTGAGATACACACACTGTTGTTTTATTCTGCTATTCAAAAAGAATAATTTAGGGCAAAAAAAAACTTTTTGGTGCATTTTCTGCATATCTGTACGTGTGAGATACACACTTTAGATACTGTTCTCCTATTCTGTTATTCCAAAAAATTATAATTTAGGGCAAAAAACAATTTTGGTGCATTTTCTGCATATCTGTACGTGTGAGACACACACTTTAGATACTGTTGCTCTATTCTGCTATTCAAAAAACACCCATTTAGGGCAAGATCCTAAATTTGAGAAATATGAGGAGAACGTCAAATAAGGGACGTGGCCCCGGTCGTGGTGCTGCTGGTGGAGCTCCTGTTGCAGGGAGAGGACGTGGTCGATCTGTGCCAGCTATACGCACAAGTGAAACACCTTCCTCAGGTGCGAGTAGGCGACAGAGCCTGCAGCGGTATTTGGTCGGGCCTAATGCGGCTCTACGAATGTTGAGGCCAGGACAAGTACAGGAAATAGTAGATTGGGTTGCTGACAGTGCCTCCAGTTCCTTCACATTGTCTCCCACCCAGTCTACTGCTGAAAGATCAGAGTTGGCACCTGCAGCCAATGTCCATCAGTCTTTCACCTCACCCCCTTGCAAATCAGCCAAGCAGTCTGAGCCCCAAGTCATGCAGCAGTCTCTTCTGCTTTTTGATGACTCTGTTAGCAGGGTTTCCCAGGGCCATCCACCTAGCCCTTCCCCAGAAGCGGAAGAGATTGAGTGCACCGATGCCCAACCACTTATGTTTCAAGATGAGTACATGGGAGGACCATCGCAGCACGTCTCGGATGATGAAGAAACACAGGTGCCAACT
Source organism: Rana muscosa (assembly GCA_029206835.1). Classification (NCBI taxonomy): domain Eukaryota; kingdom Metazoa; phylum Chordata; class Amphibia; order Anura; family Ranidae; genus Rana; species Rana muscosa. The sequence continues at coordinate 255,169,366 of CM055127.1, read as the reverse complement.
GCTGCTCCTTTCGCAATTGTGCAGACCGACAAGGAGGGCAGGGGTGAAGACTGGGTGGAAGATGATGTGGAGGACGATGAGGTCCTTGACCCCACATGGAATCAACATGATCTAGGTGACCTGTGTAGTTCGGAGGAAGAGGCGGTGGTCGCACAGAGCCACCAGCACAGCAGAAGAGGGAGCAGGGTGCAAAAGCGGAGCGTCCGTCCCCTAGACAGTACGCCTGCTACTGCCCAACGCAGCAAGGGACCGAGCACACTAAAGCCAGGTCCAAGGAGTTCCCTTAGCGTGGCAGTTCTTCAGACAATGTGCTGATGACAAGACACGAGTGGTTTGCACGCTGTGCAATCAGAGCCTGAAGCGAGGCATAAACGTTCTCAAACTGAGCACAACCTGCATGACCAGGCATCTAAGTGCAAAGCACGAGCTGCAGTGGAGTAGACACCTCAAAAACCAAGAAAGGTCTCTGGCTCCTCCTGCTTCCTCTTCTGCTGCAGTCTCGGCCTCTTCATCCACCTCTGTAGTGACAGTGGCACCTGCCACCCCGCAAACAGAGGATCTGCCAGCAACACTACCACCTGGGTCACCAACCATCTCCACAATGTCCCATGGAAGCGTTCAGCTCTCTATCTCCCAAACACTGGAGCGGAAGAGGAAGTACCCCCTACCCATCCGTGATCCTTGGCCCTGAATGCCAGCATTTCAAAATTCCTGGCCTTTGAAATGCTGTCACTCCGTCTGGTGGAGACACAGAGTTTTAAAAGCCTGATGGCATTGGCTGTCCCACAGTACATCGTGCCCAGCCGCCACTACTTTTCCAGGCGAGCCATCCCTTCCCTGCACAACCAAGTGGGGGACAAAATCAGGTGTGCACTGCGCAACGCCATCTGTGGCAAAGTCCACCTAACTACGGATATGTGGACCAGTAAGCACGATCAGGGACGTTATATCTCCCTAACAGTACACTGGGTAAATGCAGTGGCGGCTGGGCCTGAGGCGGATAGCAGTTTGGCGCATGTCCTTCCACCACGAGGATTGCAGGGCGCTTCAGTTTGCCTCCTGTTGCTAACTTCTCCTACTCCACTTCCTCATCCTCTACCGCCTTCTCATCCGGTCAGCGTAACACCTGTTGTGGAATTTTAGGCTGCTGTTTACAGAGCACACAGCCTATAATTCCTGTGCTATCTAAGCACACATCAGATTTAATCTTTTTGAAGTAATGCTATCATTAAGTTTAGTTTGCTAAAGTCCACTCACCGTTCATCCCCATTCATTCAAGAAAGGCAGCACCACAAAAGCTTATCTTCTTATCAGGCCATTCCAGCAAAGACTCTGTTAAGCCGACGCCTACTCATAGGCTTTTATTAAACTCAAAAGATCTCAAGACAGGAGGTGATTGGCTGCAGCAACCAATCCCCTCCCCATGGGCGGGAACCTCATAGGATGTTCCCTCACATGAAAATGACAACACTTGGACATTCCTTCCAACAGGATATGTCATACATGAATATAATAACGTATGATGGCTTAAGTTACCGTTGATAGGAATTCCTATTCTGCGCTATTCCATAGAATAACGCATAATAAGATTATACTATTATTGAATGGGGGAGGGAGGCTATCTGCAGACGCACGCTACGAATTCCAACCAATGTTGATCAGGCACAGCCGAGACAAGAGCGCGCATTTGCCCATAACCAATGATGTCATTGCAGAGCGAGGATACCCCCTCCCCAACGATCGTCCATGCTAATGCACAGAGGGCCCCCGTTGGCGGACATATCCGCACCCTGCAAACATCACACTCCAACCTCAAAACGTTTTCCCCTATCAGACGGGATTCAACCAGCCTCAGACTACCCCAATCAGCTCTTTTAGAGCGGGTTGCGGAAGTACTAACACTGGGTGACACTATGACAATACATATTAAATACATCTTCATAAAAATCTCCACAACAGTCCTCCCTTTTTTGTCATATGCACCCCATGTCCATCAATGAAATTTGATATGCTTCTTATACCCGGAAATGAATCAGTTATTAGTCCATAAAAAGGAAAACACGGCTTGACATGTAGACTCTACTCTTCAGGGGCATGACTTATAAAGGAGGACACGACATGGTGAGCTGTAGTAATCGCCGATCGGTCTGTGATTCTCTGTCTTGTATGTGGGTCCGGCTTCGGGGCGTCTCATCAAGGAAACTCTGGTCACGCGTCAAATCAGGCAACAGGAGCACCTCGTCACGACATAGAAAGAATAGAAATAAAAACGACATGAGTATATATATTCCCACTTCCTTTAACCACGATCCGCTGTAAAATAAAAAAATTAGATCCCCAAAGATTCCCAGACCCTTAAAAAAAGGACTCCCAACCTTCACTTAGCTACAGCTCTGGCTTCAACAATTACATGAAGAACCCTATCCTTAACGGATGAGAATTGTTCAATTGTATCCCAAGCCCGAGCCGCCCCCACCTTGTACATGCAGGACCCCATGCCCAGACCTGGTCGGGATTGGTGAACAAATCCCTACTAGCTGTCCCTGCCATTCTTAATTTCCTGCGCCATCAGATCCTCGCGATCGGCCGCGACCTAAAATGTTGGGAGAGCTTCACCATCGCGCATGAACCTCTTGCTTTGGGGGAATTACCTTTATAAGCTGCAGATCCACATAAACACCAAACTAAAGTTCAAACACACTTGTGGGCTGCCTAGATACCCAAACCGACAAGAGACAGAGCCATTAAAACTAAAACCAATTTTACCCTCTAAAAATACATCGTTAGGTTCCATTGACAAGTGTCTGTCTGGAGTCTTCACTAGTTTGTCAAAACTCCTCATACCCATAATAACATCATAAATGTCATGTACCGCTGTCATCGCTGGGGACTAAAACTCGGTGAAGACTCAGAACAGACGGTCCTGTTCGCTTTCTGAGCTAGTCAGGACATACACTTTAAATAATAACTTGGGATGCTTTTCACCGTTACCCTCGCTAAAATTTACTAAACAAAAATATAAATAAACAAAGATACTCCTCATTCTTTGGTGTGGTTGAGCCGCTTCTTGCAGTGGCTGGCGTGGTCTCATCCCTCAAGCTTCTTTACAATGACCCAGTCACCTGGTTGGAAAGAATGTAAACTGATTATTGAGTCGGGTTCAGGAGGGAATCGTGAAAACCTTTTGGTGGACATTTTGAAGTTCATGTCACAACGATCGCACCCACCCCATCAGCCGAGAATATAAGTGACAGCTAATGAGGAAAGTACGACCCTGATTTTGATTGACCTCCAAACAACCCTCATATGACAATAACCCAGACATCGGGACTGTGGTCACTGCATAACCTGTGCGTGGCTTACAATACCTGAAACCATTGACAAGGTTCTTAAGAGCCTCTGGGATGGGAACCTACTTCACCAGACTGCTGCTTGCCGATTCAAATTCTATTAAAGAAAGACAGTCTTGGCACAAACTTGGTTAGAATTACAGAGGTTATTATTAGTTTGACAAAAATAAAAACTGTCACTCTTACATTTATCATTCTCCCCCCTTTTCTTCCTCATTACAGACTGAAGGAAGAAATGCGTGGTGCAGGAAAAAAGAAACAATGAAATAGCCTATGATACTTTTACCGCCTTAGACTCATGTATTTATCCATATGTACCGCTGTCTACATACACCTGTTCTCTGTGTACAAACTCCTTGGACCTGAAAAATACTTATAAGCAACTGAATGGAATAGATTTTCTCAGATCAAACATTTTTTTGACACGTATTTTCAAACCTCGAATATACAACCCCCATCCTTTTTCGAGACCCTCTGTCTTAAATCCCCCAGAAAGAGAGGTTTCATCTCGGAAGTATACGTCAACCTACTTATCAACACAGACACGAACAAACTTCCATACATGATGAAATGGGAACAGGAGGTAGGCTTCACATATCCTTCTGTGAACTGGGACAACTGCATCAACAATTTGCACAAAAGTACCAAGTCTATAGCCATTAAAGAGACAGCGTTGAAGCTATTCACTAGATGGTACTATACCCCTATTAAACTTCACACCATTTTTCCTACCGTCTCCCCTTTGTGCTTCAGAGGATGCAACTCCACCGGCTCTTTTACACACATCTTTTGGAGCTGTGAAAAAATCACTCATATCTGGAAGCAGTTGGAGAATTTTGCCTCTAAAATTGCAGAAAAGAACATCACCTTGACCTTACATAATTGCCTTCTATTCTCACCCATTATAGGACTCTCTACTCAAGGTATTAGACTAATACATACTATATGCGTAGCAGTCCACTGGTTAATTGCTTTCCATTGGAAATCCCCATCAGTTCCTTTAACACAACTCAAAACTAGAATCAATAATATAATTTTGATGGAAAAAATCTATCATACTGTTCGGAACACAAATCAGGTTTATAAACAAAAATGGGACCCCTGGGTCGCACATAGCAAGGAGTTCCTTAACCCAGATCAACATGCCTCTCCTTAATTTTTGGTTCAAACATATATGCACATCACTGTAACTTCGTTTATAGAGCCACTCTTCCTTCTTACATGTATATATATGATGCAAATTGTATTTCTACGTTTCTACTTTATACAGTCCATATGTATATCTGACGCTATGGAATTGATTTTTTTACTTTTGTCATGTCGGTTTTGTACCACCTTTTAACCCAAATAAAAAACGTTTGTAAACAAAAAAAAATACTTATAAGCAAAATCATTACTCTATCCTTCATATTTAACCTGCAAAGAATGGTAAAATAATAATGACATTCCTGTACATTGGTAAATTGTCAATGACATTCTTTCAAAACCGATTCAAACAAAACCCTTTGTAACCCTTACTTTTCCCGTTCCTACAAACATACAACAGCCGCGACGCATTGAAGGATTGCCGCGGTAAGTTCGAACATATTCACGTTACTACATACAAACATTCCGATACAAACGTGGGGGAAATACTTCCCAGTTTCCAAAACCACAAATGAAAAAAAACAAAAACAGCCAGGATTCTACCTTCACTCTTTCAGCAATAGGAAAAAAATACAATGGGACAACCATGAGAGCAGCTCGAGAACCTTCCATGTACTAGCCATACAAGGTTCAAAACAAACGGGCATGAGACTACACCTCCATCAACACTCATCATTACAGATTTCTGAAGCCGCAGCTCAACTACATCCATTCCAGAGGGATACCCAAAATAGTATCCTTGGACCACCTATGTTAATCTTTTTGGGGTTCAAAGGCCTTTGCCCCAAAACTAGGCTTCGTGCACTGTGTGACCGTCTGACTATGGGAAGCCTCCATTCCTTCCCTTTTCACAGACCTCCTTGTGTCCATGGCGATTCGAATCGGCTTATCGTCTTAAACCTGCGTCCAGGTTAAACCGTTGCACCCATTTCGGAGATCACCGCCCGGTGTCTTCTTATACGGTGAATTGCAGAACTACAACCACTATATGGTCAAGTCCTCCAACTAGAAACCCTAACCGAGGCGTCATAACTATGGCTTGTTGTCCCAACACTTTTGGAACTACAGCAACAACCACAGATCAACCCCCGAATTAGGCCTCTACCCCTCACAGTGTATGCATACACAAGCGTTTTCCGCTATACACCCATACACTGCGTTGTCAGACTAAACCTCACAGAACAATTACGCCAGTTTACCACCTGCAGAACAATGTGGCTTCTCTCTGTATCTAGATGATAAAATAATGGTGCTACCCCCTGTTTTTCTCTCTACCCAAAACTGTATTTACAGTACAAAACTTCACAAAACTGGAACAAAATATAAAACACTTTTAAACGCCAAAATGCTTTCCATTTTCCTTCCAAACACAAATCTCATTTCTCACCTTTAAAAACCCCAAGCTCCTCCCACCAACTTTCTGCTGATATATAAATGCTGAAAAGAAACTTCCGGTTATGCTCAGCTCTTAAAAAACCAAACTGGTTTATTTACATATCAATTGTTCAGGAAGAGGGAGGGGGAGGGGGGGAGCCCAGCCACATTGCTGTGTCTATCAAGACTCCAAAAAAATCCATGGCTACACATTATATATTTCAACAATTAAAAACCTTGTCAAGAAGATGGTGGAATAAAACCCCCCTTTGCAAATGGGAGGGTCCTGACCCAAACATCCCCTGCAAGCAAAACCACAAGTTGACTCAAATACAAAACTCCTGCAAAAAGATGGCTCTAGGGGTTTTGACCAAAACCCCCACTCCTCCTCTACAGGCTATACAATACAAGCTTCAAAACATATGAATTGCCTTCTGGGAAGGAAATATTTAAACATAAAAACACATCATTGTACAAAAACTCTGTTAGTCTTACAATCCATCAAAATTCAGTGTAAAGTGAAGTTTTTCTTAAAACCAAAATCCAATGCAAAAAAAACCGCCGCGCATATACTGCAAAGTCAGCTGACCCTGCAATAGCTTACATCTACTTAAATGAAAACAGAGAAATCCCCCCTCCTAACACCATCTGCATGGAGTTTGCATGTCCTCCCTGTGTCTGCGTTGGCCTCCTCCCACACTCCAACTGCTGGTAGGTCAGCCAGATCCTATCCATAAATAGGCCCCAGCATGTGCGTGTGTCCGCAAGCGCGTCGTGGCCCCTCGGGGTAAGACCGCGCTATTTTAAGATACCACTCAACTCAAAAGGCGATGCTTAGAAAAGCAATTTAAACCAGCAAATTCATTAAACAAAAACCAGTCTCTCAGTATGTCCCCCTGGTGTCTCACTACTCTCCCCAGCAGTGCACAGGTCAAACTGTAAACGCATAAAACATAAGAAAACTGCGCCGATCAACAAATGCCAATACAGCATATTCAGGAGTCGTGTTTGCCAAACTGGAACTTCCTATCTCAAACTGTAAACGTCTCTCAAAATGGCCGACAAGCCAGGACTACAAAATGGTGGATGACCCACCACAGCACCTCATGGACAACAAAAATTGCGCCATTGACGCATGCAATTTTTTCCCGCCAATAACCCGCATGGGGCGTCACAATGAACACCACATGGGTTCCCCCACACAAAGACAAACACAAATGGCCTCCAGCAGGTTAAAAAGGCCGCACTACCCAATTCGCACTAAACATCAAAAACTGAGAAATTCTATCAGCAACATAGCTGACGAATGCCACATGGTATAGTGCCCAAAAGAAAGGTGTCTAGCCTGTGAGTATCATATAAGGGAAGGTGCCAAGAAAAACTGTGCCTCAAAATAGCAGACAAACCTGCAAGGCTAACAAAAACCAAGAATGGCGCCATTGCTTTTTCCCCGCCAAAACCAGCATCTCTTTAAAAGAAAATCAAAAATGTTTTTCTCCACAAAGACTGACTACACCACTGAAAAAGGTGTCAGCTACACTCTACAAGGACCACATGTACACTTACAAACTTTGCCTCCCTTTTGCCAACTAAACAGCACATTCAATAAATGTTAGTTACATGACAATATTAAAACAACACTTTTCTCTACATAAAGTTCATATACACACTGTGGCATCAGCTTTCATAACAAGCCATTGAGAAATATAACTCCTCAATGCTAGCATCCAAAACAGCCTGCAACCATTCAAAGGGCGTATTCCTTTCAACAAACAGCTACTATTGTCTGGCTTCCAACAATGCCTGGCCACTTGGCAGGAACTTTCAACTCAAAAACCAAACACTTAATATTTTTACACTTATGGGGACATGTGTCTTTGTCCCCTATAAAGGCAAAAATCACAATCTATTCATTTCTATTTTTCATAGAAATCACAAACACCACACACATACAGTATATTGTTGCTTGTAACATTTGCTTAGAGTGTCTTTCCCTCAGGGCACAGCCATTGCAACACAAAACAGTGGGCAAGCCCTTCCCCCATTCAAGCACATGGCAGCCAAGCAATCTACTTTACAAACTGTTCAGTGCACTAAATACCACATATATACCTTCATTTCATACACAATATACAGTCTATATTTCTCGCTTAGTTACACTCTTACAGCCCACAGTTTCCATCAGATCATCTCTCAGGGCCCTCCCACTACAAAACTCCTGCATGCTATTTACAGAAAGTCACCAACTTTTACCATTGTAACTGAGATGCTTCCTGCCCCACCCCCACTAAACCTCATGGCTCAAGGACCAGGACAATGCAGCAGCCATTGCTGGCAGCCAACTGCTCAATAGATCGCACAATCTAATCACACAGACACATGCAGGCATACCCACACACAATCAAATTCACAGGCATACGATCCATGACAAAATCACACACACACATGCGATTTGCAGACATACACACGCACACATACACACGCTGCAAACTTGAAACATTATTTCAAAAAGACAATTTTTTTCTTGTTCGTTTCAAAGTACAGCCTCTTTACACATCACATCGCGGGTCCACTCTCCCCCCTCTGCTGATCTGATGCTCAAAGAGGCCGCAATTGGTCCCAACCGTGAGGCGCCATTACTGTTGTGGAATTTTAGGCTGCTGTTTACAGAGCACACAGCCTATAATTCCTGTGCTATCTAAGCACACATCAGATTTAATCTTTTTGAAGTAATGCTATCATTAAGTTTAGTTTGCTAAAGTCCACTCACCGTTCATCCCCATTCATTCAAGAAAGGCAGCACCACAAAAGCTTATCTTCTTATCAGGCCATTCCAGCAAAGACTCTGTTAAGCCGACGCCTACTCATAGGCTTTTATTAAACTCAAAAGATCTCAAGACAGGAGGTGATTGGCTGCAGCAACCAATCCCCTCCCCATGGGCGGGAACCTCATAGGATGTTCCCTCACATGAAAATGACAACACTTGGACATTCCTTCCAACAGGATATGTCATACATGAATATAATAACGTATGATGGCTTAAGTTACCGTTGATAGGAATTCCTATTCTGCGCTATTCCATAGAATAACGCATAATAAGATTATACTATTATTGAATGGGGGAGGGAGGCTATCTGCAGACGCACGCTACGAATTCCAACCAATGTTGATCAGGCACAGCCGAGACAAGAGCGCGCATTTGCCCATAACCAATGATGTCATTGCAGAGTGAGGATACCCCCTCCCCAACGATCGTCCATGCTAATGCACAGAGGGCCCCCGTTGGCGGACATATCCGCACCCTGCAAACATCACACTCCAACCTCAAAACGTTTTCCCCTATCAGACGGGATTCAACCAGCCTCAGACTACCCCAATCAGCTCTTTTAGAGCGGGTTGCGGAAGTACTAACACTGGGTGACACTATGACAATACATATTAAATACATCTTCATAAAAATCTCCACAACACACCTTCACCACCAACTTCAGCACAGCCAGGGGTAAACGACAGCAGGCAGTTTTAAAACTTTCCTGTTTGGGGGAGAAACGCCACACCACGCAGGAGTTGTGGAGGGACATGGAACAACAGACCGATGAGTGGTTGGTGGCAGTGAGCCTCAAGCCTGGCCTGGTGGTGTGCGATAATGGGCGAAATCTTGTAGCAGCTCTGGGCCTAGCCGGTTTGACGCACATCCCTTGCCTGGCGTATGTGCTGAATTTGGTGGTGCAGAGGTTCCTTAAAAATTACCCCGATATGCCAGAGCTGCTGCATAAAGTGCGGGCCGTCTGTGCGCACTTTCGGCGTTTTCACCCTGCTGCTGCTCGCCTGTCAGCGCTGCAGCGTAACTTCAGCCTTCCTGCTCACCGCCTCATATGTGACGTGCCCACAAGGTGGAACTCCACCTTGCACATGCTGGCCAGACTGTGCGAGCAGCAGCAGGCGATAGTGGAGTTTCAGCTGCAGCAGGCACGTGTGAGTCGCTCTGCGGAACAGCACCACTTCACCACCAATAACTGGGCCTCCATGCAAGACCTGTGTGCCTTGTTGCGCTGATTCGAGTACTCCACCAACATGGCCAGTGCCGATGACGCCGTTCTCAGCGTTACTATCCCAGTTCTATGCCTCCTTGAAAAAATGCTTCGGCCGATGATGGAAGAGGATGTGGCACAGGATGAGGAGGAGAAGGAGGAGGAAGAGGAATCATTTCCTAGGCTTTCAGGGCAGTCATTCGCAAGTGGCTCCGAGGGTGGGTTCCTGCACCAACAAATGCCAGGTACACAATTGTCCAGCAAGGGCACAGTTCTGGAGGATGACGAGGTGGAGGATGAGGAGGAGGAGGAACCATGTTCACAGCAGGGTGGCACCCAGAACAGCTCATGGCCATCACTGGTGTGTGGCTGGGGGGATACAGAGGACACAGACGATACACCTGCCACAGAGGACAGCTTTTTGTTGCCTCTGGGCAGCCTGGCACACATGAGCGATTACATGCTGCAGTGTCTCCGCAATGACCACCGTGTTGCCCACATTCTAACTGGTGCTGATTACTGGGTGGCCACGCTGCTGGATCCCCATTACAAGGACAACGTACCGTCCTTAATTCCCTCACTGGAGCGTGATCTAAGATGCGCGAGTACAAGCGCACGCTGGTAGACGCTCTGCTGGTGGCATTCCCACCTGACAGCGGGGGCACAGTGGAAGCACAAGGCGAAGGCAGAGGAGGAGGAAGAGGTCACCAATGCAGCCGGGGCACTGCCAGCACCTTTAGAAGGCAGGGTTAGCATGGCCGAAATGTGGAAAAGCTTTGTCAGCACGCCACAACAACCAGCACCACCAGCTGATATGGAACGTCTTAGCAGGAGGCAGCATTTCACCAACATGGTGGAGCAGTATGTGTGCACACGCCTACACGTACTGAATGACGGGTCTGCCCCCTTCAACTTCTGGGTCTCCAAATTGGACACATGGCCTGAGCTTGCCCTTTACGCCTTGGAGGTGCTGGCCTGCCCTGCAGCCAGTGTATTATCTGAACGTGTATTTAGCATGGCAGGGGGCGTTATCACAGACAAGCGCAGCCGCCTGTCCAGAGCCAATGTGGACAAGCTCACGTTCATTAAAATGAACCAGGCATAGATCCCACAGGACTTGTCCGTACCTTGTGCAGAATAGACATGTATACCGGCCTTACCCAGCCATTGTTGTATTTTTGATCTCGCTCACTCTTTTGGGGTGTACCCTAATTAAAAAAAAAAAAATTAAAAACAAAAACCAGTGTTGGCTACCTCGTCCTCCTCCACCGCTGCTTCCACCTACACCGCCACATCCACCGCCACCTCAACCTCCTACTCCATATGGACCTAGTCCTCCTAGGTCAAGATTATTATTTTTTATTTTTATGTATTTTATGTTATTTTAAGTTATTTCCCTATCCACATTTGTTTGCAGAGCACTTGCCATGCTCTTAACAACATTTTGCTGCCGATTTTTTAAAGAATAGGAGTGAGCAAATCAAGATCGACACCAAATCCCAGTATTTTGTTAATTTGAAGAGATGGGCTTGAGGTCACATACCTCGGGATTTTTTACGGTGTCAGAAATAGGATTTAGTATTGAAAAACCAAAAGGAATCCAATGACAGTAGATTTATATAAAAATAAACAATATTTATTAATATTCATAAAAAAGGAAAATGAAATTTTCCTAAAAGTTCAACATATACAACATTTGGAGCTAGGTACATATACAACAACCGTTGAACTCGACATGTTTCGCTCAAAATTGGAGCTTCTTCAGGAGTGATCCACGGTCAAATAGTACACTAAAAATTAAATACAAAAAATGAACAAAGGAACATCCATAAACTGTATTATACAACACATCTATTGGAATATCCACAAAAGATAGGTTAACAAGAAACTGCAATTTTTGATTGCAATATTTGTCACATTATCAAACAATTTAATAGTATGCACGTTCAATATTTTTTATTATTTAAACTAATATAGAATCAGGAAAACATGAATCTAATAAGAATTGTTACATAGTATATTAAAGTAGCAATAAACGATGTGGTCAAAACATAGCACCTACCAATTAAATGTTAAAGATGAAGGAGGTATTCTAGCAATTCAAGATCGAAATCTCGGATTGCCCTGTAGCTCCACCTGCGGAAAAGGGGATGAGCACAAAAGTACCCCAGCTAATGAAAAAAACAAAATGTGATGAACGCACCCTCCCAAACGTTGTTTGTAGAGAGGTAGCAAAATCAGTGTTGATAATGATCCTGCTGGAAATGATACAGAGTAATTCCTAAATTGGGACCTGCAGATGAGTAAAAATTATATATTAGAGAATGTGATATAAGTGAATTCAACATTGGTTGAATTCACAAAAAATATAATAATAAGTTTATATTGTAAATATAAAAAATATATGAAAATACCTGATTGATCGAATCATTAATTTTAGTAAAGTATAGGTAGCAGTGCTGGATCTTACTGTTGAAAACCGCAACAATTCATACAGATTTGTATAAAGATCCTGTGCATAAAAAGTAAATGGATATCATAGTGTCAGGAAAAGACTAAAGTACATATCCATTCTGCAGCCCAAATGAGTATATAAAACACATACCTTTAAATAGTAGTTTAGTACTTCATAGAAGCCGCTGCATTCACGGCAATCATGGCATGTAGGAACCAAACGATTTCCAAGCAATCTCACAGTCCCCAGCGCAAGGGGAATGACAGAATAATATGGCGAAGTACCGCCAATTTATACTCATCCCAGCGTGGCAAACGTCTGATGTCATTGCCGTGCGGCGGACGCATAATGTCGGGGCGGTACCCGGCGGCTGGACGCTAATGCTTAATTAAATGGGGCCGGAAGAAGCTGGAACGGCCATTTTGAGAAATCCCCGGATCCCTTATCATGTACAAGACATGACAGGGAAGACGCAGTTGGAAAGCGTGATACCCAGGGGATTCAAGGAAACATAAAAAATTGTGTCTATCAGATGGTATGGAAGACAGCATAGCGTGACAGATGCCAAAAAGGGTAACCCCTTCAGGGCTGACATAAAATAGACCAATGATTAAAGAAAAAGAAATGCCTGCCCCTGGCGTCCATACAGACCCAAAAAGGAAAGTCTGAATCTTCACAGCTGGAACAATATTCAATACAAATGAATATAATTCTAGAAAATATATATAGTTGGATTGAGAACATCCAAAGAAGACAACGAAATCCGGACCGCAGGATTGTTGGGATACAAGCCAAATTTCATATCATAACCTGAAACTATTTTCAAGTAGAATTGGTTTTGGTGCAACAAAAAATGACCACATCATTTAGAACCTCACATACAAAATGAGAATGTAAACCAATTGAATTTGGCAAACATTCGCCATAAGTGAAAAAACAATATGGTAGTGGTGTAGGCTCCAAAATCTGCTGGAGCCAACACCATTACCACACATCATACAGATGTTTTGAAAATAATAAACCAGCAAAAAAAAAAAAAAGTCAAGAAAGTTTAACATTTCTCGATATCAAAATCACTGTTGATTCAGAAGGCCTATTAGGCACAACCCTATACCGCAAACCCTCGTCTGGAAATGCGCTTCTGCATGCCAGCAGTTCTCATCCAGCCCCTCTGGTTACCAGTATACCGTACGGGCAATATCTTCGCCTACGCCGAAATTGCAGCGAGGAATCCACTTTTGAGGCAGAGGCTGATGCTCTGCGGACTCGCCTCTCCAGACGAGGATATAGTGGTAAATGCCTCAGAAAGGCCTATCAAAGGGCAAAAGGTCAGGAACGATCGTCTTTAATCCATCATCCCCCTAAAATTAGATCTAATAAAGGGGTATGCCTTATAACCAGATTTTCTGGACAGCATCAACAAATGAGGAACATCCTTCAAAAGCATTGGTATCTCTTGGCTGGGGATCCTTCGGTCTCTAAACACCTAAAGGACCATCCTGAGATCACCTATAGACGATCAAGATCACTTAGAGACCTAATGGTCCACAGCCATTACAATCCAAATGCTAAATCCTCACTCCAAAACACAGGAACAAAACCTTGTCACAAATGTGGGTATTGTCGATACCTATATGCCTCTCGTAGCATCATGCTACCAAATGGCATTCTGTACAAACCAACATTTTTGGCTAACTGTCAAAGTATAGGCATAGTATATATCATGACATGCACATGTAAAGCCTACTACATAGGTAAAACTAAACGCCCTTTTTTCCATCGTATAAGGGACCATGTCTCTTTAGTTCTCAAAAAGAGAATGGAAACACCCATAAGTAGACACATGGGACTGTTCCATGGTTTTGATGATTTTGCTATGCATTTTTTTGCACTTGAACATGTTCCACCCAATCCTTGTGGTGGTGACTATGACAAAGTCCTCTTACAACGCGAAACAAAATGGATCTCAAACCTGGATGCTCTTCAACATTTTTTTTTTTATTTTTTTTTTGCTGGTTTATTATTTTCAAAACATCTGTATGATGTGTGGTAATGGTGTTGGCTCCAGCAGATTTTGGAGCCTACACCACTACCATATTGTTTTTTCACTTATGGCGAATGTTTGCCAAATTCAATTGGTTTACATTCTCATTTTGTATGTGAGGTTCTAAATGATGTGGTCATTTTTTGTTGCACCAAAACCAATTCTACTTGAAAATAGTTTCAGGTTATGATATGAAATTTGGCTTGTATCCCAACAATTCTGCGGTCCGGTTTTCGTTGTCTTCTTTGGATGTTCTCAATCCAACTATATATATTTTCTAGAATTATATTCATTTGTATTGAATATTGTTCCAGCTGTGAAGATTCAGACTTTCCTTTTTGGGTCTGTATGGACGCCAGGGGCAGGCATTTCTTTTTCTTTAATCATTGGTCTATTTTATGTCAGCCCTGAAGGGGTTACCCTTTTTGGCATCTGTCACGCTATGCTGTCTTCTATACCATCTGATAGACACCATTTTTTATGTTTCCTTGAATCCCCTGGGTATCACGCTTTCCAACTGCGTCTTCCCTGTCATGTCTTGTACATGATAAGGGATCCGGGGATTTCTCAAAATGGCCGTTCCAGCTTCTTCCGGCCCCATTTAATTAAGCATTAGCGTCCAGCCGCCGGGTACCGCCCCGACATTATGCGTCCGCCGCACGGCAATGACATCAGACGTTTGCTGCGCTGGGATGAGTATAAATTGGCGGTACTTCGCCATATTATTCTGTCATTCCCCTTGCGCTGGGGACTGTGAGATTGCTTGGAAATCGTTTGGTTCCTACATGCCATGATTGCCGCGAATGCAGCGGCTTCTATGAAGTACTAAACTACTCTTTAAAGGTATGTGTTTTATATACTCATTTGGGCTGCAGGATGGATATGTACTTTAGTCTTATCCTGACACTATGATATCCATTTACTTTTTATGCACAGGATCTTTATACAAATCTGTATGAATTGTTGCGGTTTTCAACAGTAAGATCCAGCACTGCTACCTATACTTTACTAAAATTAATGATTCGATCAATCAGGTATTTTCATATATTTTTTATATTTACAATATAAACTTATTATTATATTTTTTGTGAATTCAACCAATGTTGAATTCACTTATATCACATTCTCTAATATATAATTTTTACTCATCTGCAGGTCCCAATTTAGGAATTACTCTGTATCATTTCCAGCAGGATCATTATCAACACTGATTTTGCTACCTCTCTACAAACAACGTTTGGGAGGGTGCGTTCATCACATTTTGTTTTTTTCATTAGCTGGGGTACTTTTGTGCTCATCCCCTTTTCCGCAGGTGGAGCTACAGGGCAATCCGAGATTTCGATCTTGAATTGCTAGAATACCTCCTTCATCTTTAACATTTAATTGGTAGGTGCTATGTTTTGACCACATCGTTTATTGCTACTTTAATATACTATGTAACAATTCTTATTAGATTCATGTTTTCCTGATTCTATATTAGTTTAAATAATAAAAAATATTGAACGTGCATACTATTAAATATTTTGATAATGTGACAAATATTGCAATCAAAAATTGCAGTTTCTTGTTAACCTATCTTTTGTGGATATTCCAATAGATGTGTTGTATAATACAGTTTATGGATGTTCCTTTGTTCATTTTTTGTATTTCATTTTTAGTGTACTATTAGACCGTGGATCACTCCTGAAGAAGCTCCAATTTTGAGCGAAACATGTCGAGTTCAACGGTTGTTGTATATGTACCTAGCTCCAAATGTTGTATATGTTGAACTTTTAGGAAAATTTCATTTTCCTTTTTTATGAATATTAATAAATATTGTTTATTTTTATATAAATCTACTGTCATTGGATTCCTTTTGGTTTTTCAATACTAAATCCTATTTCTGACACCGTAAAAAATCCCGAGGTATGTGACCTCAAGCCCATCTCTTCAAATTAACATTTTGCTGCCATTTGCAGCCCTCTAGCCCTTTCCATTACTTTTTTAGAGCCATTTTAGTCCTCAAAAGTTCGGATCCCCATTGACTTCAATGGGGTTTGAGGTCAAGTTCGGGTCAAGTACGGGTCCCGAACTCGAAATTTTTTGCGAAGTTCGGCCGAACCCGTCGAAACCCAAACATCCAGGTGTCCGCTCAACTCTACTCATGATCCAAAGCACACACTGTCATCTGTAACACATGGTGGAGGCAGTGTGATGGCATGGGCATGCATGGCTTTCAGTGGCACTGGGTCATCGGTGTTTATTGATGATGTGACAGAAGACAGAAGCAACCGGATGAATTCTGCGGTATTAAGAGATATATTGTCAGCCCAAATGCAGAAAAGTTGATTGGACAGCACTTCACAGTACAGATGGACAATGATCCAAAACACAATGCAAACCCAGGAGTTTTAGAAGGAAAAGAAGTGGAATATTCTGCAATGGCCATATCAATCACGTGATCTCAACCTAATTGAGCATGCATTTCACTTGCTGAAGGCAAAACTAAAGGCATAAAGACCCACAAACAAAGAACAACTGAAGACAGCTGCAGTTAGAGCCTGGCAAAACATCAGAAAGGAGGAAACCCGGTCTTTGGTAATGTCCATGGGTTCAGGACTTCAGGCAGTCATTGCCAGTAAAGGATTCTCAACAAAATATTAAAATAGAACATTTTATTTATGATTATATTCATTTGTCCAATTACATTTGAGCCCCTGAAAATGGGGGGACTGTGTATAAAAATGATTTCAGTTCCTAAAATTTGTACTTGATATTAATGTTCAACCCCTTGAATTAAAGCTGAAAGTCCGCACTTCAAATTAATTTGGATTGTTTCATTTTAATTTTATTCTGGTGGCATACAGAGGCAAAAGTATGAAAATGGTGGCTGTGTCCAAATATATATGGACCTAACTGTATATATAAAAATAAGATGGGCAGACTTGTTTTTTTTTTTAAAACCCTTTCCATTTTTTCACGGTCCTTGAATATTGTAAAATATGTTTATGTTTAGAAATCATGGATGACTTTAATTGCATTGAAACTGATTAATTCAGTATTAAGTGATTTCTTACATTATTCTTCATGTTATTTTAACAGATAAAGCCAATTTAAAAGTAGGCTTGCTGGTTATCAGGGAATAAAATTCAGGAAATCAGGTCACTAATCACATAAAATCACTGTAAAAGTTCAAATATGAGTGCACCAAGATGAACTAATCAAGCTGTAACAAATGCAAAAAGTAGAAAATGCAATTACACTTAATTATAGATTCTAATTAAACAAGCATACGTGAATGACACACCAAAAATACCATAGGAAACATTCTGGAACAGATTTCAGAGCAGACAATACAGACTGCTTACAAATGTTTGTTAAATGAATTTTCAGTGAAGCATAATATACACAAAATCTTCATAAAGGAGATAGATGAGCTTATGTGTAATTTATAAAAACTCTAAAGCAGGTTCTACTAAGCTACGGTAAATTACCATGTTGCTCTTATAGCCACAGATGTTTATGGGCACATATTACTATGCACCTCAAAAAATATAGAGTGACATATAATTTATGCAATGTTGGAAATGTTATACTTTTTCCACTATGAGGATCTACATAAATAATATTTATGCAATGTGGGTAAGAAAGTGAGAATTGGTCTGCACCCCGCATACTCTACAAATATTGAAAAAAAAATATATACAACATGTATGTTGTGGAAACCAGCTTCAAAGAGGACTAAGGATTAAGGACACTCTCTTTTTTTAAATTATTATTAGAAAATAGTTCAAGACATCACACAGGTTTCCCTTGTTGTTGTTGTTTCAGCATTTCTCTGCCAATAAACAAATGATCATAAGCCTCCTGGCTTGCACCTCTGCTGCTCTGGCCTAACATGTTATGTTCTTTGTCTGTATCATCCAGACTGTCTGTTCACATGATCTAGGTGCATACACCTAGCAGCAAGTAAAACTAACTCTTCTTCATTTGTCTGCTGGTCAGGTAATCAATTACTGATCCTGTTTTTGTTTACTGTATGTAAACTGCTTGGTGCCTGAGGGAATCATAAGAATACCACCCTCCTTTGAAATGATTTTAATTATTTAGCATGCCCCCTTATAATTCATTTTATCAGAACATATTTGTAGTGAGCAAGTCTGTCATGGTGAACCAATAAATCAAAAAATGACATTGGGTGTTTCCTAAATAAATGCAAAATTTGTATATGCAACAGTCATAAATTAATGAATAACAGACAGGATTTCTAAATTATGTGACTGTGCAGATGTGCAGGTAGAAAAGATCTGCATAGAACATATAGAGTTACCGTATTTATCGGTGGATAACATGCACAGGCATATAACACGCACCCTAACTTTAAGAGGGAAGTTTCAGGAAAAAATCTTTCCACGGCCCCCTGCGTATAACACGCAGGCACAGTTTACCCTCTATTTTCAGGGTAAAAAAGTGAGTGTTATAAGCCAATAAATACAGTAAATAAAACACTATTAATTGGTTAGTCTCCTGAATGAGTTTTTACTAATCATCATGTTATGTAAGCATCTTGGATCTCTTGTCCAACTTTACATTTTATGTAGGTAATTTAACGCTCACCCAGCGGGTGTGGAGAGGCGACTCGGTGTACATCTTGCGGCATGTATGCGTTCCTTGATCATCCGATCGAGGGCGAATACTGCTGGGCAAAATGTAAGCACATTGTTTCCCTGGAAGCCCAGGTTCTGAATCTGGGGAAGCAACTGTCAGCACTGAGAAGAGGTCAGCAGGTAACGGCAGGGGCCAGCATAAAGGTGGGTGGAGACAAAGAGGTGCAGGCACTAGTAAATAGTAGATGGGTGACAGTCAGGAAGGGTAGAAGGGGAAGTGCCAGGGAGGCTATCCAGGGCTGGAGCATCTCAATAAGTACGCTCCATTGAGTGACATTGGTGAAACCAGTCAGGGACCAGCACTGCTGGAGCTGAGGGACTCTCCTAGCTGCCGGGGGAAGAACTCCTCCAGTGAGAGTGGGGGGGAAGCGAAAGAAAGGAAAGACAGATTCTGGTGGTAGGGGACTCAATTCTTAGAAGGACAGAGAGGCCAATCTGTAACAAAGACCTGAAGCGCCAAACTGTATGTTGTCTACTGGGCGCTCGGGTTTGGAACATCGTGGATCTGGTGGACAGATGATTGGGAGAGGCTGGGAAAGATGCAGCTGTCATGGTTGCACGTTGGCACCAATGACAAAGTCAGAGGCAGATGGAGTGTCCAAAGAACGATTTTAGGGACTTGGGAGCTAAATAGAGGAAAGGGACCTCCAAGGTAATATTCTCAGGAATACTACCGGTACATCGAGCCACACCAGAAAGGCAGAGGGAGATTAGGGAAGTAAACAAGTGACAGAGGAGCTGGTGTAGTAAGGAGGGGTTTGGGTTTACTGGAGGACTGGGCCGACTTCTCAGTCGCTCAGCGGACCAGATGCGGAACATGAGAAGGGGCGGGTCTATACATGTATTACCAAAGTGAGAGCAGTTCCCCATCAGGTCCGCCCCCTCGGTATGTCGGACCCGCCTACGTCATTGGCTTGAGCTGGGAACTTCCTTCACTGTGTAATTTAAATTTACATAGTGAAGGAAGTTCCCCGCTCAAGCCAATGACGTAGGCGGGTCCGACATACCGAGGGGGCGGACCTGATGGGGAACTGCTCTCACTTTGGTAATACATGTATAGACCCGCCCCTTCTCATGTTCCGCATCTGGTCCGCTGAGCGGACCTGATGGGGAACTTTAGAAGGGGCGGGTCTATACATTTAAAACACTGAGAGGGAGTTCCCCATCAGGTCCGCTCAGGCACAACCAATGAAGGACAGCGCTGGACATCGGGATCGCCGCGGGACACTGGATTTCACCGCTGGAATGTTTTTTGTTTTTTTTAAATAAAGGACTTTTTCAAGGTGTTTGTGTGTTTTTTTAAACATTTTTTTACGCTTTCTTCGTGAAATGGTAGGGGTACAATGTACCCCTTACCAATTCACATAGGGGGAGGCCGGGATCTGGGGGTCCCCTTTGTTAAAGGGGTCTTCCAGATTCCGATAAGCCCCCCGCCCGCAGACCCCCACAACCACCGGGCAAGGGTTGTGGGGATGAGGCCCTTGTCCCCATCAACATGGGGACATCCTCCCCATGTTGAGGGCATGTGGCCTGGTACGGTTCAGGAGGGAGGGGGGGCCGCTCTCTCGTCCCCCCCTTTTCCCCTGCGGCCGGCCAGGTTGCGTGCTCGGATAAGGGGTCTGGTATGGATTTTTAGGGGGACTCCACGCCATTTTTTTTTAAATTTGGGGTGGAGTTTCCCTTAAAATCCATGCCAGATCTGAAGGGCCTGGAATGGATATTTGGGGGAACCCCACGTCAATTTTTTTTTTTATTTGCGGCGGGGTTCCCATTAATATCCATTCCAGACCTGAAGGGCCTGGTAATTGAATCCTGGGGAACCCCCACGCTTTTTTTTTTTTTTTATCAATGACTTTTGAATGTATTGCCGGGAGCCGACAGTTCATTAATAGCCACGAGTGAGTTTTAAATGACATTTTTTGCAGGGACAGTTCTAAGCACTGGAAACATGCACCACTTCACATGCATATCATACACACCCCCCAGGTACGAAATTTAAAGGAATATTTCACTTTTATTTTTTCATTTTAAGCATTATTAAAATCACTGCTCCCGAAAAAACGGCCGTTTTTAAAACTTTTTTTTGCATTGATACATGTCCCCTGGGGCAGGACCCAGGTCCCCAAACACTTTTTAGGACAATAACTTGCATATTAGCCTTTATAATTAACACTTTAGATTTCGAACGTTCGAGTCCATTGTATTTAATAGGGTTCTAAAGTTCACACGAACATTTTGTCTGTTCGCAGGTTCTGGTGCGAACCGAACAGGGGGGTGTTCGGCTCATCCCTGCTAAGGACTAATTAAAAAATCCAAGGGTGGATTCAATACTGGGGTTCTCCCAAAAAGAGCAGGATAAATAGAAGCACCATCTTTTGTCCACATCCTGGATATAAGGACTTCCATTGTGGGGGTAGCGGGGTATTCGGGTTCAGCGGGGTTTTAACGACAACGTTGTCTATTACTAAAGTAATTGTTTATTAGTCACTGTGTACTTTGTAGGAACGAGGTCCACCAGTACGGTCATTGTACCAAATTGGTTGGACCTTTTTCATTAGTTTGTGTAATTTATCAATAAAGCCTTATCTTTTGTACAATTATACCCACCCCTTAATTGCTTTCTGTGGACATTTCTTTGTTCTTCATTTTTTTAATTATGTAACTATGTAACCCACTGCAGTGCATACTATTACATTATGGCTTAAAGCTGGCGGGGGACCCATTTAAAAAAAAAAAAAAAACAGTATAGACTTTACTACCTCTTTAATCAACATATACATTTTATGAGTTCCAGATTTCTTCAGTGCACTTTACTTTCTGCCTGGACTGTCTCTATGCTTATTGTAGACTTCTAATATTTTCCCCATTGAGACTAATAGAAGAAATAAATACTTTATACTGCATACACACAATTAAGTCCAGTAGAGTAAACCTATATTCTACTAAAGAAATTCTTGACTGACCTGTAAGGAAGGCACAAAGTTAGTTATAATTGTACTAAATTCCATTATAATTTTCCAAGGTAAATTGATTTTTGAAGCATCTGCAACTTGTTATAATTTTCATTGCTTTTCTTGTCATCTTAAATTGCTATTGTAGTACTACCTCCGTAGGAGCTGCTGGTTTAGATTTGGGCCTTGCACGTTACCTCACCATTCGTTGTCTAGGGGATGAGAGTCCATAGAAAGTTCAATGTCCACACAAGTTATAAATCCTTTTTGTTAGGCTTTATTTCACACAAACTTGCACAGGTAGAGGGTTGGAGGGTCGGGGTAAGGTTTAGGCACACAATGCAGATCACTGGTGAAACTTCTAAGCTTCAAAAGTCACACTCACCACTCTCCTTCAAGTGGGTATTGCCACTCTCACTAGCCTAGCAGCCGGGATGATGCACGAACAAAATGAAGAACAACAGTCTCTGCCACAGACTTTAAGACGATAAAGATGAGCTGTTTAATAATCCTCTGCCACAGGATATAGAATCCGGAGATCCAGCCCTACAGTTTTAGAGCCTTTAAGCCGATCCGGCACACTGTAAGGTAACATAAGCTATGGTGCATCCTCCAATAAGGTCACCAGGCCTTCCTGGAGACACCAGCCTTCCGCTTGGTCCTCTCCAGGACAGGTCCTCCCCTGGTTTTCTCCATTGAGTGGCTTCCTCCCACAGGACAGACAACACAGGATCACCTTCAAAGTGCTGGCCCCAGTCAGGACAACTGGGCCTACCCGGCAGAGATGCAGCCTCGGGCCAATATGGCTCCATGGCTGAAATTTGACTATCACATACCTTTGAGCCAGGAGAGCCACAAGGCAAAGAGCCCCAAAAATGGCATCTGCCCCTTAAGTACCCTTCCCCTACATGCCCAGCGGGGAGACCACTCCCACTGAACTGTTCCCGGGGAAAAATACCCAATACACTCTGGCTTGCCTGTGTTCCAACACTGGCCTGTTGTGGTAACGCCACCTTCAGGCAAACAATGGGAAATCTCTCCAAGCACAGCCATAGCCGGAACAGGGGCTGATTTAGCCTTAACCATCAAAGTCTGAGCTAACTACCAGCACAGACACCCACTAAATTTAAACATAGTGCCTGGGCATCTGGAGCAGGGCGCTACATACTCCCCCCCACTAGAACAAGACACTGTCCCCAGTGTCTGGAAAAAAATATGGCCCTCAGTCCTGAGGACCAGTACCTGAAATGCTTAAAATAATACAAGAAGACTTAAATTTTAACATGTTACACACACAATAACAGAACATCAATGTACCTCCCAGTACTCCTATCTCTCTATCTAACCCACCCACTCTCTGGTGGCTTGATAGAAGATCCAATCATACCTGAAAAAACAAAACAAACAAACATAGACAATAGTATAAAATGTCTCTCTATACAAATGAGAAGCAGAGCCTCACTTCCGGAGAAATTAGCCTCTCTCTATACACATGTTACTAGCTGCGAGTGCTAAGTGCTAAAGAAAAATAATCTAGTTTTGTTTAAACTAAACCCCCACCACCTAGTGGCAGAAATACAGTATGTCAGAGTCCTTAATTTTTAAGTGTTGAATCCGGGTAGGAAATATTGACTCCCATGTTTTTCCTGGTAACCTAGCACTAACTTAGCTAGATGCCCCACAGTCCTTTAGGATAAAGCAAGGGGTATCTTCTTCTTTGAAAAAAGTGACAACAAAACCCGTCACTATGAATGATCACCAGTAAAATCGGGGGTCAGTCAGAGTCAGTGACTTCCCCTTTTTGTCCACAGTGGTAATAAAATAAACGTAGTTGTCCTTTCCAGGCCGGCAGATAATCACTTTGTCAGCGTGGATATGTCTACCATAACTCCAGTGCAGTAGGCATCCCTTGAAACGTTCATCCATAGTAAAGGAATGGCCTATTTTCCGGAACGGCTTAGGTACTTCAAGGTTGTCCCAAACAGCTTCACCATACCATTCCTCTCTGTTGGCTTCGATTTCTTGCATGACTTCCCTGGGAATGTAAGGGATCTCCAATCCGTATTCAGTGGCCACCCGCTTGTTTAATAATCTTTGTGACCGAGCAAGCCTAGGCAAAGGTCTGGTACTTCCATATCCGGGAAGTATACAAGAAACTGGGGACTTGTGCACCATAGGATTCACTGACAGTTTTCCTGACTCATACGAACTAGTAACTTTAGGCAGGATTTCCTTAACAGCAACCAGGGTTTCCACACTGGGTGTTTCCCCGGAATCCATAGTTGTCAACTCTGAAAAACTGTGCACTGAGGCAACATCCTCCATGAACAATGATATATTGCTCACACATGCCATTGGCATATATGAAATTACACCCCAAAATACATTCTGCTGCTTCTCCTGATTACGGGGATACCACATGTGTGGGACTTTTTGGAAGCCTAGCCACGTACGGGACCCCGAAAACCTAGCACCGCCTTCAAGATTTCTAAGGGTGTAAATTTTAGATTTTACTCCTCACTACCCATCACTACCTATCACAGTTTCAAAGGCCATAAAATGCCAAGATAGCACAAAACCTCCCTAAATGACCCCGTTTTGGAAAGTAGACACCCCAAGCTATTTGCTGAGAGGCATGGTGAGTATTTTGCAGCTCTCATTTGTTTTTGAAAATGAAGAAAGAAAAGAAAAATGTATTTATCACTCACTGTGAGGGAGTGCAACTTGGAGCTGGCAGCGACGGACATGTCCCGCTGAAGCTCCATCCTTCTCTGCACTTCATGTCTCCCACAGACGCCCGAATGGCAGGGTAACTACAAATAACTCTCACCATACCCTTCCTTAACGCCCGGGGGAACAGAATATTATGGTTTCGGGGGCCACCCGTGGAAAAGCGAAAGCTAAAACCCTCAGAGAAAAGCCGCTCAAGGGGTCCATGAAAATGGCACTGTCTAATTCTCCTCAGGCAGCCGAAACCCACGCTGACAAGAAACAGCAGCACTTATTACAGGATTCCTGTGACACAGACAATGAACACAGCACCATATACCAGTCACAACAAGCTGACACATTACAACCTAATATTGTGAAACAAATAGAGAAAATGCTACAAAAAGCTTTAAAATTTACCCCAGATCAAATCACTGAGACTCTGACTAAAGAAATCAGAGACTTAGGCCACCGCACTGAGGACCTTGAATACAGAATGGATGACATTGAAACCAGCATAGCAACCCATGACAAAGAATTTGAGGTACTTAAAGAAGAAAATGTAGCAATGCAAACCCGTTTGGAGGACTTTGAGAACAGGGCTCGACAAACAAATTTCCGTATAAGAGGTATACCGGAGTCAATCATTGATCTTCAATCGTCCATGACAGCACTCTTTCAGGAACTAACACCATCAATCCCAATAGAAAGATTGGAAATGGACAGGATCCACAGAGCTTTGGCACCACGCAAAGCTGATGGCCCCCCTTGCGACATAATTGCTAAATTCCATTTCTTCAGCACTAAAGATCAAATTTTGGCTTCAGCTAGACAAAAAGAATCTCTTACTTTCCAAGGACATTCGTACCAAATATTTGCAGATTTATCTCCAATAACAGTAGCTAAACGACGTGAGATGAAACCTTTACTCCTAAATCTCCAACACCACCACATCTTGTATCAATGGGGATTTCCATTTTCAATTAGGATCACCTATCAAGGAACTAAATACTGCAGTAGATCCACTAAAGAACTAAAGAACACGCTACAAAAGCTTCAGCTCTACAATAAGCCATCTGCAAGTCCTCGACGCCGCACTCTTTCCAATTCTCCTCCAAATTCATCATACCCTGAATCTGATGGAAACAGACAAGCTACATCAAAGAGAGGCCGTTTCAACTCTCCTGTTTCTGACCAGCAGGACACAATGGACTGATTTGACTGTGTAACTTACTATGCATCTTCTCCAAATCTCATGGTTAATTTAGCCATGCCTTAATTCCCTTAAAATTTTCCTATCTACAAAGGATAAGTATCTGAACAATTAAAATCACCCAACCAAATTTCCCTTATTTCCCTCTTTAAGTCTCTCTTCATCACAACATCCTGTCTTTCCCCGCTCCTGCTAAAACCACCCTTATCCCCCCCCCCCATACCACTCTCCTTTCCTTCCCTTTGTACACCAAACAGAGACAGATAATACACCTCCAAAGCTTTGCGTATTTCAATTAATAATCTTGTTATTAACCCTAATTCTTTTCTAACTGAATGAATAATTTATTTACCTTCCACATTTACAACAACCCCGGGGCACTTTAGTTCTATGAACGTAATAGAATTGAAATGCATCATATCTCGTTTTGAAACCTATAGTATTATTTGCTTATTTTCTGTTATTAATTAAGGAATAACTAGTTACTAGTTGTAAGCATGTTTGTAGCTGGTTATCTTGCCAAGTCTGGCTGTCTTAGTTTAATATTTTTTCCTTTATCTTTTTGAATAATTTTAGCCATGGGGAAGCCGAGAAATGGTCACTGCGCCCTCATTTTTTTGTCCTAGGACTAGGGGTGCAACGGATCAAAAAACTCACGGATCAGATCGATCCTCGGATTAGGGGTTTCGGATCGGCAAAAAAAACAACAAAACACAAATCTTGTTACCCCCACCGGAGTTTTAGATTTCACAGTTATTTTCAACACAAAACTGAGCTTATATGCTTAAATGCAGTATTTGTAAATCCAACGGACTGTTTACATGTTACATTTTAAAAGCAGCAGCAAACCTGCTGACCTTACATGGTTGTTAATGTGACAGAACACCTCTGATTTTCACATTTAACTAAATGTTAAATGTGAAAATCAGAGGTGTTCTGTCACATTAGCAAGCATGTAAGGTCAGCAGGTTTGCTGCTGCTTTTAAAATTTAACATGTAAACAGTCTGTTGGATTTCCAAATAATGTATTTAAGCATATAAACTCCGTTGGGTGTAACAAGATGTCCGCTTGGCCCCTTCTTACTATCATTACTGTGCAGGAGTGTGAGTGGAGCAAGATGGCGGCGACGAAATGTCATTACAGTGGCGCCGCCGGGTGTACCAAGATGGCCGCCGCTCCGGAGCTAGGCCGAAGCTGCGGCCTTTCCTATGGCCGAGGCTCCGGAGTGCTCCGCGGATTGCGTGGTGATCCGATCCGAACAGGGTGACCCGTTCGGATCACGGATCACCACCGATCTGTTGCACCACTACCTAGGACTCTCCCTCACTGTGGTTACAGTGCAGGGGGCCTCCTCAGACAGACTTCGTGCCTCTGAGCTCGTGTCATTTTTGAGCTCAGTAAGCCAACTTTTTATTTTGTACTTGAATTATTCCAATCTATTTAGATTGATGCCTAGCACCTCCTTTTTTTTTCTTCTATCCTATTTTTCTTATTCTTTCTCCATCTTCCTCTCTTACTCCGGACTAAATCTGGTATCACAATTTATATTTGTTATGTATTGCTATATTCTTCTCAAGATTTTTATATGGCTCCCTTGAATGTACTTACCTTAAATACACAAGGTCTAAATATACCTCATAAACGTACTAAAATTTTCAGGTCACTTTCTGCATCAAAAGCTCATACAGTGTGTCTCCAGGAGACTCATTTTGCTGAATCCTCCACCCCTAAATATTTGGGTGCAAGCTATTCACAAGTCTTTACAGCCTCAGCCAAATCCAAACACAGAGGAGTGTTAATAGCATTTCACCAAACTACACCCTTCTCTCTAGTAACAGAAATCAAAGATCCAGAAGGTCGCTACCTCATACTTACAGGCAACCTATGAAATATCCCAATCACAGTAATCTCATATTATGCACCTAACAAAAGACCAACATCATTTCTATCCCACCTGTTTCAAGTTATTGATACACATAAAGTAGGCACACTCTTGATTTGTGGAGATTCCAACCAAACAATATGTCCATACCTAGATAAATCACCAACACCCCCTACATCTAATTCTCAATCTAGATCTTTTCAGAGACTTCTTCAACAACATTCAGGCTGGATTCACACTTATGCATTGCGTTTTTGAGCTCCAGAGTCCTTGCCAAGTTCGCAATCAGTCGTTCAGCGGTTCCTTTGCGTTTTTAGCTGCGGACTTGCAGTCCTGGGAGAGGAGAGGGAAGTCTCGCCGCTGTTATCATGATGGGGAACTCCACGCCAAAAAACCGGCATGGGTTCCCCTCCAGGAGCATACCAGGCCCTTAGGTCTGGTATGGACTTTAACGGGAACCCCTACGCCGAAAAAAACGGCGTGGGGTCCCCCCAAAATCCATAGCAGACCCTTATCCGAGCACGCAACCCGGCCACTCAGGAAAGGGGGTGGGCCCTGCGCCCCCCCCCCCACCCCAAAGCACCCTGCCACCATGTTGATGAGGACAGGGCCTCTTCCCGACAACCCTGGCCGTTGGTTGTCAGGGCATGCGGGCAGGGGACTTATCGGAATCCGGGAGCCCCCTACCCATTCATTACAGCCGGAGACAGCGACGAGTCAACATCTCCAGGAGAGAAGAGGGAAGAAGGCGACAAAGAAGACCGGGCCCCCGCTAGCAAAAGAGCTGGAAGAAGATAGCGGAGGCCCGGCAGAAGGAAGAAAGAACCAGAGAGCGAGAGAAGAACTGGAGAGCGCAGAGACGACACCGGAGACATATCACCTCCTTATATAAAAAAGAAGGCTCTTTTGACCAATCTTTAGCAGAAACATTCTTTTCACAAATAAAACTCCCTACCCTATCCCAGAATCAATATGAAAGCCTTGAAAGCCCCATCACTTCCTTTGAAATTGAGCAAGCAATTAAATCCCTCAGACCTAACAAGCGTCTGGGACCTGATGGGTTTTCAACCCTTTACTGTAAAAAAAATCTCTCATTTATTAACCCCTATGCTGATAGAAGCATTCAATTCCATCATCAACAACCAATCATTCATATCTGAAACTCTTACGGAAATTATATCAATGATTCCTAAACCACAGGATGACTCATCCTGTGCTAATTTTAGACCTATATCGCTTTTAAATCTAAATATAAAATTACTAGTGAAAGTGATAGCGACTCGTTTGAATAACATAATAGTTTCCTTAATAAGTAATGATCAGGTTCGTTTTATCCCTTTGCGCCAAGCAACAGATAATGTTCGTAGGGCCATGTTGCTTATTTAAGCGGCCAAAAAAAGAAGAATTCCTATATGTCTTCTGTCACTAGACATCAAAAAACCTTTTGACGCGGTAACATGGCCCTACCTGAACTTCACTTTACAAAAATGGGGCTTTGGCCCACATTTCCTTAGCTGGGTCACATCTTTATATAATAAACCAAAGGCATACATTAAATATGCAGGATATAAATCAGCCATGTTCGATATCAACAGAGGCGCTCGCCAGGGATATCCCCTTTCCCCACTTTTATTCGCCTTACTCATTGAACCCCTTGCTCAAGCTATTAGAACAGATCCATCAATTAAAGGTATAGAATTGGCCGGGTACCATCATAAACTCTGCTTATTTGCTTATGACATTTTAATTTTCATGTCCTCCCCCCATATTACAGCTCCCAACATTATAAACAAACTAGATCATTTTGCCCATATATCTGGATTAACGGTAAACACACAAAAATCCATAAACATTTGTTTACCCCAAGATATACTACCACAAGCGAAGATATCCCTTCCTTTTACATGGTCATCGTCACACCTCACATATCTAGGTATTGCACTTAACCCTGATCTAAAGGACATTTTTTCTGCCAACTACCCCCACTGTTACGAAAAATGTCAAATTATCTGAAACAATGGTCCACTCTGCCCTTATCATGGTTAGGTAAAATAAATGTTATAAAAATGACTATATTACCAAAAATTCTACATCTTTTTAGAGTTTTACCCATACCTATTCCAGCCTACTTCCTCAGAAACTTACAATGTAAAACACAATCATTTATATGGAACTCTCTAAAATCTCAAATTTCTTCTCACACCCTATATCTCCCTAAACTTAAAGGAGGTTTAGGTTTCCCAAACTTTGCCACTTATTTTCATGCTGCTCAAATAGCAAATATTCCCAAGTACCACTCAAGCCATGAAATTCCACTATGGGTAGCAATTGAAACCATTGATAGCGATCCAATCTCTGTACCAAACCTCATATGGTCCACCTCTTTATAACCACAAAACAATTGATAATAAGATAACTAAACATACAATTTCCATTTGGGAAAGATTCAAAACAACCCAGGGCTTACAATCCCCACATGTACCCCTTATATCTTTTATGAGAAACTCAAAGTTTTACCCGGCCCTCACATTTCCTAGAACTTTTACAAAATGGACTTCTGCTGGTCTAATGCAATGCTGTGACTTTGTATCTTCTACTTCATTTAAAATATTTTCTGAAATATGTGAAAGCGATAAACTTCCGACTTCAGAAATTTTTCGCTACTTACAGATCAAAAACTTCTTTGCACCATACATACAAGATATTAATAATTTGAGTGATATGACTCAGTTCGAACGAATATGTAAACATGATCCTCACTCAAAAGGGCTCATCTCAATACTGTATAGCCAACTAAATACTAAGCTTACTGCAAAATTACCTTTGTATGCTGAAAAATGGGTGAGCGATCTTGGTTCCAATATGGATACATCTACCTGGAGTAAAGTATGGTCTAATACTAAAATGTCTTCCCAAAATATACTTGCTCTGGAAACAAATTATAAAGTTGTCATGCACTGGTATCTGGTTCCTGTTAGAATTGCAAAATTTGCTTCCCATTATTCCCCGCTCTGTTTTCGTGGCTGTGGTAATCCGGGAACATATTTACATATTTTTTGGGAGTGTCCTGTTACAAAAAATTATTGGAATGAAAATTTCCTCATGCTTTCAACAGTTTTTAAGAAACCCATTACTCCTGAATAGAGATGAGCCGAACACCCCCGGGTTCGGTTCGCACCAGAACCCGCGAACGGACCGAAAGTTCGCACGAACGTTAGAACCCTATTAAATACAATGGATGCGAACGTTCGAAATCTAAAGTGCTAATTATAACGACTAATATGCATGTTATTGTCCTAAAAAAGGGTTTGGGAACCCAGGTTCTGCACCAGGGGACATGTATCAATGCAAAAAAGAAGTTTTAAAAACGGCCGTTTTTCGGGAGCAGTCATTTTAAAGATGCATAAAGTGAAAAAAAAAAGTCAAATATTCCTTTAAATATCGTACCTGGGGGGTGTCTAAAATATGCCTGTGAAGTGCCACGTGTTTCCCTTGTTTAGAACTGTCCCTGCACAAAATGACATTTCTAAAGGAAAAAAAAGCCATTTAAAACTGCTTGCGGCTTTAATGTAATGTCTGGTCCCGGTAATATGGATGAAAATCTTTGAGAAAAATGGCATAGCTACCCCATCAACCCCCCCCCCCACCCCAGCCCATTACCAGCCCCTTTGGGTCTTGTATGGATATTAAGGGGAACCCCGTAGACAAAATAAAAAAGGCCCTATATACTCTGAACAGTCGTATACAGGTGGTGCATACAAGACAGGGAATGTAGGTTTGTTCTTATGTAGAATCTGTTTGTAATTTTGAACAGGTACATTGTTTAAGTGTAGCTCCAGCCAAAAAATCTATTTTTAAGCTTTTTGGAAAACATAGGGAAGGGTTATCACCCCTGTAACATTTGTTTTGCTGTCTGTGCCCCTGTTCAGAACATTTCACCTCACTTTCCGTCCCAATGACAAATGTTTTTGAAAAGTGGGGTTTTTATTGAAACAAGGGTTGGTGATAAAGTATCAGTAGAGAGGAGACACCTTTTTCCCATATTAACTCTTACAGGAGAGAATTTCCCTTCCTAGGGGTAGATTTCCTCTCACTTCCTGTTGTCTCCTTTCGTTTGCAAGTAGGAGTCGTTTGTAAGTTGGATGATTGAAAGTAGGGGCCTGCCGTATATACTCTGCTGAAATTTGCCCCTTACATGTTGGTGTTGCCACAACACTGTAAGCCCTCACAGTTACTCTTGGTGGGCGCATGAATGGGCCCTGCTGTGAATTATTAGATCAAGAATTGTAATTGCATGCCCCTGTTGAACAGGGGCTGAAAAATTGGGCCTTTGGTGGTGGTGGTGGTGGTGTTGACACAACACTGTAAGGCCTCACAGTTACTCTTGGTGGGCGCAGGAATGGGCCCTGCTGTGAATTATTAGATCAAGAATTGTAATTACATGCCCCTGTTAAACAGGGGCAGAAAAATTGGGCCTTAGGCACTGGTGCCACAACACTGCAACCCCTCACAGATACTGTACTTGGAGCACAGCAATGAGCCCTGTTGCAAAGTATTGCATCAAAAATTGTAATTACACGCCCCTGTTAAACAGGGGCTGAAAAATTGGGCCTTAGGCACTGGTGCTGGTACCACGACACTGCAACCTCTCCCAGATACTCTAGTTGGAGTGCAGGAATGGGCCCTGCTGCAAAGCATTGCATAAAAAATTGTAATTACATGCCAGGGGCTGAAAAATTGGGCCTTAGGCACTGGTGCTGGTGCCACGACACTGCAATCTCTCCCAGATACTCTAGTTGGAGTGCAGGAATGAGCCCTGCTGCAAAGCATTGCATAAAACATTGTAATTACATGCCCCTGTAAACAGGGGCTAAAAAATTGGGCCTTAGCCACTGGTGGCGGCACCCAGAAACAAAAATGTTCTTCCAAGCTATCATCATCAATCGGATCATTGAGGAGGAGGAGGATAGTCAGTCAACATAACAGGACAGTCACTCAGCATCAGCATCAGTCTTGAAGGGATGTGACATTTGAAAATAAATTAGTCTGTTATATCAGCTTCAGGTGTTTGGTAGCTGGTGGTGATCCAAGACTGGTTCATCTTTATGAAGGTCAGTCGATCAACCGAGTCGGTGGACAGGCGCACCCTGTGATCCGTGACAAATCCTCCAGCAGCACTGAATGTGCGTTCTGAAAGAACGCTGGATGCAGGACAGGCCAGTAGCTCAATTGCATACTGTGCAAGCTCTGGCCAGTGATCCATCCTCAAGACCCAGTAAGCCAGAGGATTTTCGGTGGGAAAGGTGTCCAGGTCTGACCTTGCCCCTAGGTATTCCTGCACCATGTATATCAGACGCTGGCGATGGTTGCTGGAACCGATCATACCTTGGGGCTGCGGACTAAAGAATTGTCTGAACGCATCGGTCAGACGACCACCTTCCCCACCGCTCTTTCTTTTACTGACCAAAGCCTCAGCAACTCGTTGTCCAGGACCCGGAGTTTGTAACCTCCCAGTCTCTGGGAACGCGTTGCACAGACCTTTCTGCAAGGCCTCCCGGAGTTGTCTCATTCTCTGCTCCCTCTGCGACGGTAAGATAAGGTCCGCAACCTTACCCTTGTACCGTGGATCAAGGAGAATGGCCAGCCAGTAATGGTCCCTCTCCTTGATCCGAAGAATACAAGGATCCTTCCGCAGACTTTGCAGGATCAGGGAGGCCATGCAGCGTAGGTTAGCTGAGGCAATCGGTCCGGAGTCCTCTGGGTCACTAAGGACTACATGATCCGCAGCCACCTCCTCCCAGCCACGTACAAGTCCAAGGGTTTCTTGGGACTGTAAATCATCCCTAAAAGACTGCTGCTGATGATGCTGAGTGCCAGGCTCCACTTCCATGCTGACACAATCCTCCTCCTCTTCCTGTGCGATGGGTGGGACAGAAGGAACACTGTCTGGGTAAAGGGGGCCTTGAGAGGCAAGGAAGTCCTCCTCTTCCTGCCTCTGTTCTGCCTCAAGTGCCCTATCCATTAGTCCACGCAGCGTATGTTCCAACAGGTGGACAAGAGGTACAGTGTCACTGATGCATGCACTGTCACTGCTCACCATCCTCGTGGCCTCCTCAAATAGTGGCAGGACAGTGCATGCATCCCTGATCATGCCCCACTGGTGTGGTGAAAAAAAACAGAGCTCCCCTGACCCTGTCCTGGTGCCGTAGTCGCACAGGTACTCATTGATGGCCCTCTGCTGCATGTGCAGCCGCTGCAGCATGGCCAACGTTGAGTTCCACCTGGTGGGCATGTCACATATAAGGCGGTTCTTGGGTAGGTTCAACTCCTTTTGCAGCTCAGCCAGGCGAGCACTGGCATTATAAGATCTGCGGAAATGCACACAGACTTTCCTGGCCTGCCTCAGGACATCAAATAAAAATAAGGACAAATGTCAGCGCTTAGGAGATATGCATGGGGAATCACTAAAGGCTGGAACCTGTTGTAAGAAAGTCCCTGCCCTTAAGCTCAAATCTAGCGGCAAAACAAATGTGATCAATGAAAAATCAATCAAACAGTGTCAATGAAAAGAAAAAATGTTATTAGTAGTTCATAATTGAAAACTCATCTTCAGAGGTAGGGAAGTTGGTGCACAACATTTTCCATAAAAACACAGGTACTCAGGGCTGCTCTTCTCCTAGATGAAGCCAACTCAGGATGAAGACATGAAAAAAGCAAAAATAGAAAAGCGCCTCTAAGTAAAAAGGTTTATTTTAAATACAGCAAGTCATATTCAGTACTTACATAAAAGTAAGTGCAGGCATGCTCCGTATGGAGTGGGGGTTCATGTATCAAATATCAGAATCCAGTGTCCGTTTAGGCTTCGCTGGGGGTCCCACAGGTCCGGTAAAGATGATCGCAGAGTGTCAGACTACAAGCCTACTGTGTCTGGAGCGCGAGTTGTGCTGTCCGTAGCTGGTGATGGCGGCGGTCGACCCGTGGAGAAGCGTGTGACGTGACACAGGTAGGAGATAGGGGAAACCACAACACGTTTCAGAGCATGCGCGGCTCTCGAATAGAGCATGCGCGCTCGTTTTTCAAGTGTAAGCCTGGGTACCTGCCCAAGAACCGCTGCACCACCAGGTTAAGGACGTGAGCCACACAGGGCACATGGGTCAGTTGTCCCTGTCGGAGGGCGGAGAGGAGGTTGGTGCCATTGTCGCAAACCACCATTCCTGGCTTAAGCTGGCGTGGCGTCAACCACCTCTCAGCCTGCCCCTGCAGAGCAGACAGAACCTCTGCCCCAGTGTGGCTCCTGTCCCCCAAACACACCAGCGCAAGCACGGCATGGCATCTTTTTGCCTGCGTACTTGCGTCGCTCCTTGAACGCCTACGGAGCACCGCTGGTTCCGAGGACAAAGCACAGGAAGAGGCCATGGAGGAAGAAGAAGAGGAGGGGGGTGGAGGAGAGAGGTGTGTCACAACCAGTAGTAGCATTTTGGAGGCGTGGCGGCTGAAGAACCTCCAACACTAATGCACCTTGTCCTGCATCCTTCCCAGCTGCCAAAAGAGTGATCCAATGGGCCGTGAAAGAAAGGTAACGTCCCTGTCCATGCCTGCTGGACCATGAGTCAGCGGTAATATGCACCTTACCGCTGACCGCTCTGTCCAGCGAGGCCAAGACATTGCATTCCACATGCCGGTAGAGAGCCGGAATCGCCTTCCGTGAGAAAAAGTGGCGTTTGGGAACCTGCCACTGAGGAACCGCACATTGCACAAACTCACGGAAGGGGGCCGAGTCTACCAACGGGAAAGGCAGCAGTTGAAGTGCTAGCAATTTAGCCAAGCTAGCATTCAACCGCTGTGCATGTGGATGGCTGGGAGTGAACTTTTTTAGACTGTCCAGCAGCTGGGGCAGGGAAATTTGCCTGCTAGAATCAGACGTCGGTGTACTGCTAGCAGAGTGCCCGCAAGTACTTGGCTGTGACACACCTAATTCTACACCTTCATTCCTCTCAGTGCAGGTTTCAGAGAGGACTGAAGGTATAGTAGGGTTGGAGATCCCAGCTGATGCGGTGCAAGGAGAGGTCCGCTTTGTTCTTTGGTGAGGGTCTTTAAGGTAGGCTTGCCAACGAGCTGCATGGCAGGTCAACATATGTCTGGTCAAGCATGTGGTGCCCAAGCGGCTGATGTTTTGGCCACGCGATATACGCTTGAGACATATGTTGCAAACAGCAGCTGTGCGATCTGATGCACTCGACTCAAAAAAGGCCCACACCAAAGAACTTTTTGAATAACGGGCAGAGGCAGCGCCCTGCACAGGCGGAGCTCTGCAGTGTGATTCAGTCAGTGTGCTGCCCTTACGCTGGCACCCCGAGGGAATCCTGCCTGGTTGGAGATGTGCCTCCTCCTCATCCTCCTCCTCCTCCTCTCTCCTATTAGGCACCCACGTGGAGTCAGTGACCTCATCATCCCCTCCCTCCTCATCACTGGAGCCAATCTGGCAGTATGCTGCAGCTGCTGGAACATGACTGCCAGATTGGTGTCCTTCTTGAGCATCCCCTCTCTCTGCTCTCACGCTACTGCCTTCCTCTAGCTGGGTATCATCATCAGACCCTTCGAAACGCTGGGCATCCTCCTGGAGCATGTACCCAACACTGTGCTCAAACAGTTCGGGGGACTCCTCAGGAGGACATGGTGGGTCTAGGGAAGGAGTGACTGATGATAACATTGATACCAGGGAAGAGGACGCTTTGGCAGCTGCTTTGCCAGTATCCTGAGCCTGGGTGAGAGAGGATGAGGAGGATGAGGAGGGCTTGGTCATCCACTCCACCAAGTCTTCGGCATGATGCGGCTCAACACGTCCAGCTGCCGAAAAGAAGGACAAGCATGTCCCATGGCCATGTGCTGATGACAATTCACCGCGTCCACGACCAGCACTGTTGCCCCCAGACACAGAGCCTGCTTGCCCTCTTTTATTGGCTCGTGACTGTCTGCCTCTCTTTGTTGGCCTTCCAGACATAGCAATGGCCTGCAGGGAGATGGAAAAACCAGCAATAAAGGGTAGCTTCAGGTGTTTATTTAGCAGGAAGCACACTCCGCCCGCTGTAAGTGCTGCAAATGCCTGTTAGTGTAACACAAAAGAAAAAAAGCTCCAGCAATAAGGGCTAGCTTCAGGTGTATAATGTGCAGGAGGCACACTCCGCCCGCTGTAAGTGCTGCAAATGCCTGTTAGTGTAACACACCAGGAAAACACAGCAATACGGGCTAGCTTCAGGTGTATATTTAGCAGGAAGCACACTCCGCCCGCTGTAAGTGCTGCAAATGCCTGTTAGTGTAACACACCAGGAAAACACAGCAATACGGGCTAGCTTCAGGTGTATAATGTGCAGGAGGCACATTCCGCCCGCTGTAAGTGCTGCAAATGCCTGTTAGCAGAGGCGTAACTAGAAACTTCAGGGCCCCGGTGCAAGAAATCATGAAGGGCCCCCCCCCCCGAAAAGCATGATTTTGATACTTTATCTTTGTCTATACTTTACTGCGGGTAGACACCCTCTTAGTGCAGACCCCCGCAGTATAGACACCCTCTTAGTGCAGACCCCCGCAGTATAGACACCCCCCTTAGTGCAGACCCCCGCAGTATAGACACCCCCCTTAGTGCAGACCCCCGCAGTATAGACACCCCCCTTAGTGCAGACCCCTGCAGTATAGACACCCCCCTTAGTGCAGACCCCCGCAGTATAGACACCCCCCTTAGTGCAGACCCCGCAGTATAGACACCCCCCTTAGTGCAGACCCCCGCAGTATAGACACCCCCCTTAGTGCAGACCCCCGCAGTATAGACACCCTCTTAGTGCAGACCCCCGCAGTATAGACACCCCCTTAGTGCAGACCCACAGTGTATTACACAGCCCCCCTTAGTACAGAACCCTGCAGTATAGACACCCCACTTGGTGCAGACCCCCGCATTATATACACACCCCCTTAGTACAGACCCCTATACATACAGTATATACACACACACACTATATACGCGCACACACACTATATATATATATATATATATATATATATATACACACACACACACTATACATACAGTATATACACACACTATACATACAGTTTATACACACACTATACACACAGTATATACACACACTATACATACACACACATTATATACACATAGACACAGTCACACACCAGCATTTTTTACCCCAAAATCAGCCTGATTGAACACACTGCTGCCCCCATCTCCTGGCATGCTGAGACTTGTAGTGCCCCAGCAGCTCACAGACACATTAGTTGGTAATACAGGAGAGGAGGGGACTGTGCTTGTTTAGTGGTGGGCAGCTAATGAGTAGGGAGATGTAGTTAGTAGGGATTGGGGAGACATTCATGTTCTTCCTTCAGCAGCAGTGCTCTTCTCACACACAAAATCAATCTAACAGCCTCAGAGACAGGAGGAACCATGCTGGAGATAACACATCCTCTCCCTCACTGCTCACCAGGCTAATCCATCGACAAGAATCCATTAAGTAAAGCTCAGACAGCTTACCTTATCAGGCAGCAGTCCGTCCCACACTGCAGGCTGTGTCCCCGCCTCCCTCTCCTCTCCTCATCTCCTGCTCTTGGGTCAAAAAAGCCGCGCTGTGGAAGGGGGCGTGTACAGCATGTTCCTATTGGCTGAGGGGGCAGTGAAGAGGCGGGGCAGCTATAATCTGACTGAATGGTCAGTCCTCCCCTGCCAGCAACGCCGTGATGGGCGGGTGGCGGGCCCCCGGGACTTGGCAGAACTACAGGGCCCAGTCGCAACTGCGACTGCTGCGACCATGAAAATTCCGCCACTGCCTGTTAGTGTAACACACCAGGAAAACACAGCAATACGGGCTAGCTTCAGGTGTATATTTAGCAGGAAGCACACTCCGCCCGATGTAAGTGCTGCAAATGCCTGTTAGTGTAACACACCAGGAAAACACAGCAATACGGGCTAGCTTCAGGTGTATATTTAGCAGGAAGCACACTCCGCCCGCTGTAAGTGCTGCAAATGCCTGTTAGTGTAACACACCAGGAAAGCACAGCAATACGGGCTAGCTTCAGGTGAATAATGTGCAGGAGGCACAGTCCGCCCGCTGTAAGTGCTGCAAATGCCTGTTAGTGTAACACACCAGGAAAACACAGCAATACGGGCTAGCTTCAGGTGTATATTTAGCAGGAAGCACACTCCGCCCGCTGTAAGTGCTGCAAATGCCTGTTAGTGTAACACACCAGGAAAACACAGCAATACGGGCTAGCTTCAGGTGTATATTTAGCAGGAAGCACACTCCGCCCGCTGTAAATTTTTGTTTATTTTAAAAACTACTGCCAGTATATATACAAAAAGAAATAACATATACATTAAAGAAACCCTAACACATCAAACTAACACATATTACCAAAACTCACCACCACCACCCTTACCCACTTTCCGACCACCCACACGTGGGTTTCTCATTATATATATCCGAAATCCTGAAATACAAGGAAAAACACATCACCCACTAATCTTACGAAATCCTAATACTAACACACATCAAACCTAACACTAACACCAAACCTAAACGCTAACACCAACCACCCACCG
This sequence comes from Rana muscosa, assembly GCA_029206835.1. Lineage (NCBI taxonomy): Eukaryota > Metazoa > Chordata > Amphibia > Anura > Ranidae > Rana > Rana muscosa. Next base: position 255,129,958 of record CM055127.1, on the reverse strand, counting down.
GCTACTTACAGGCGAGAACGCAAACGAGGTCTAGAATGCCTGCAAGCCCTACTTTTTAAAAAAGGGAAACTCAAAATCTAAGGGGGGTGAAAAGGACAGAAAGAACCACCCCCCGAAAGATAACGCCCGGAGCCTCAAGGAGGCCGGAAGGAGAAACCCCTCCACAGCCGGGCACTCCTATTGGCCCCAACCCTTTCCCTCTCAAGACTCCTCACCTTCAGCAACTCCCGGAAGATATCACCCACCACCTCATGCGTGGACAGGACTTTGCCCCTAGTGGACACCAAACACCGAGCGTGCCATGTGTAATAGAGAGCCACTAAGCTAGCTAAATAAAGTGACGATAACTCAAACCCTCTGTGAACCCTAAAGTAAGTCAAGGACGAGAGTCTGGGATAACCAATGGCTTCCCCTGCCCCCTCGCGAACCTCAATGTTGAAGGGGCATTCGGCCAAAAAGTGGTCCATGGTCTCCAATGCCCCCCCACATTCTGCACGAGGACAACCTCTGTCCCCTAGGTTCCTAAACTTTAGGTTTCCACAGACATAGAGGTGTCCGTGGAAAGCCCTCCACGCAAGATCCCAAAACTTGCATGAGCGCTCCCACAGAGTAGGTAGGTCCACAAAGATGGACTGCAGGTTAAATTTCACAAATAAGGTGATGAAAAACACCACCGGATTGATCATATCCAACCCACCATGCCTCCTCTGCCGGTACGTGACTTCCCTCTTGATCAGATTTAGCCTGTTTCCCCACAACAGCAGGAAAAACAGGCCAGAGATCCGGGCATAGAGAGATGCAGGCAAAATACAAACGTAGCTGACATAGAGGAACTCTGGCAGTAGGTATGTTTTGACCAGGCTTACCCTTTCCCTCAACGACAGCTTCCAACCCTTCCAGGCATTCACCTTCCGAGATGCACCGACCAGTCTGCGCTCCCAATTTAGCTTGGGGTAATCACCCGGGCCAAATAGGATGCCAAGAATTTTAACTTCTGGCTGGGGCTGAGGAAACACGTCTGGAAGAGCGAACTGCTCGCCTTCCTTCCCCAACCAGAGAACTTCGCTCTTGCCCCAATTGACCAATGAACCAGATGCCTCGGAGTAGCTCCCAATTTGCGTTTCCACAAAGAGGGCCTCCTCGCGGCTGGACACCACCACCGAGACATCGTCCGCGTAGGCCACCACCCTCACTGCCGGATCCGGACCAATGCAAGGCTCCACCGGAACCCCCCTCAAACGCTCACAGTCGAGCCTTCTCACAAAGGGATCGACGGCAAAGACGTAGAGAAGGGGGCTCAACGGGCAACCCTGCCTGACCCCAGAGTCCACAGCAAAGGCAGGGCCCACCCAACCATTGACAAGAGGGAAGCTCACCGCCCCTCTGTACAATACTTTCAGCCAATTCACAAATTGCTCAGGCAAACAAATTGCTCAGGCAAACCGTGAATAATTTTAGCCA